>OY998177.1:47055497-47680497 GCA_963921935.1 Galeruca laticollis
GTGGCTGTTGACCATAAGAGAAGAAAAAATTGAATATCTCTAAAACTAAATAAGTATAAAAGAAATTATTTGGAGCAGTAAAAAGTATTAACAAGCAAATGGACCATCAATTTTTTGTTGATTGAACAACTTACATTTGAAAAATAGGATTTTTAAAAATTTACATTTGCAACCTTGTGAATAATATATAACATGTAGTGACTTAACTTGATATGCGACTAAATTTAAATGGTAATAACGGTAGAATTATTTGTATTCTTACCTCTTGATCCATTGAACTTTTTCGTAAGTACCCTCCGCACCCCTCATTATTGCAACATTGGAAAAAGTAGCTCGGCTTAAAATCTATTGTTTGATCTGCACCTCTAACTTATAAATATTTTGCAATTCCACGTCCAAAAAAGCAGCAGGTTCAATCTTTTCATATGCACATTTGCAACAGTAGCTGCGTTTTAGTCCTGAGTACAAATCCACGATCTTAAACAAAAGATTTGACATCTGAATTTGTACACAACTGAGATAATATCTTTTGAGTTTTTATTATATACAAAAACTTAATAACATAACTCATCTCGAAACCTGTAAATTTTTGTATTACACCCTCGTTCACAATAGTACCTACATACAATTGCTCCCAGTTCGCTTTTATTTATGGCAAATGAGGTTAACAAATCTTTAAAAGATTGATTATCGCAGAAACCGCTGACGAGTATTTCAACTACCCAATCCAATTTACAAATGTTGGATAGTGTAACTTAGCTTTTATAGGTTTGAGGTTGCCATTTCGCATTAGTCCAGCCCGCTAGCATTTTGTTGTTCGATAAGTCCGTCGATAAGAACTTTGCTACTAGTTCCAAGAAGTGTCCTTTTTCTCTTCTTAGATGCCATATTTTTTTTTCTGAAACTGTTATTGGGGGGGGGGCAATTTTACTTTAAATAATGAGCTTCAACTAGAGGAAGGAGGGATTTTGTTTTTGTTACTTATTTTTGGAGAATTTATTACAATAAAATAGTACATTATACTACTACTATAGGAATGCGTTATTTTGGCAGAGGTGCAATTTGAATCCCGAGGGCGAAGGCCGAGTTCTACAATGCACCGAGGACAAAATAGCATCTCTCCCGAATGGTATATACTTTTTTTTACACGGTCTCATTAACTTAGAAACACATATTTTGTCATTATGAAGTAAGTAGCCCCAGAACTATTGTATTCGGATTTGAGCATATATTTAGTAGTCGTTGAGTTATTGTCATAACTATATACAAAAGAAACAAACAAAAAGAATTGTCAAATGAAGGTGCTAAATTGGTTTAGTTTAAAGTTTGTTCAGTGCACAATGAATAATTGTGAGTTGGAAGAGATTGTGAAGGCTGCAAATATTGCAATATAGCCTACAATCGGTTCAAAAAGTGGTGCGCCGAGAAAAATGTTCAAGTATACAGCGAGAATGTTTTGTTAGCATACTTCAGTGAAAATGCAAAGAATTACAAGTCTTCCACATTATGGGCGCAATATTCTATGGTTAAGTCATGCTTGATAATTTACGACAACATAGATATATGCAAATTCCCAAGCTGATCGCATTTTTGAAAAGGACCGATGACGGATATCAAGTGAAAAAATTGAAAATATTGACAAAGGGTGAAATCGACCGTTTTCTATGAAGTGCAGATGAAAAAGAATTCTTAATGATTGAGGTAAGATTACTTTTGTTAATTCTGGGGATTGCCGGAGCTTGTCGAACTAATGAACTAGTCAATTTAACTGTAGATGATATTGAGGATGTAGGCTCTTCCTTGATTGTAAAAATTCCAAACACTAAGACAAAGATTCCACGAACCTTTGTGGTTACCGATGTGGAAAATATGCTTGAATTATTTCGAAAATACATATCCCTTCGTCTCCCCCACGTCAAGCATAAACGCCTTTTTTGTACTACAAAGCAGGAAAATGTAGTGCGCAGCCAGGTGGCAAGAATACTATGGGAAAAATCCGAGTGTAGTAGCTTCGTATTTAAAATTACCTGATGCTGCATGTTATACTGGTCACTGCTTACGAAGATCTTCAGCGACATTACTGGCAGATGCTGGTGTGGATATCACGACAATAAAGCGTCAAGCTGGTTGGAAATCAACGACAGTCGCTGAGGGTTATGTCGAGAACTCCATTGAAAATAAGACCAAAATTGCTAATCAGGTTTTAGTAGGTATAACTACTAGCGCAATCACAAAAACTGTAAATGTGAGCGAAAGTAATATTCCTTCTAATATTAATTTTGAAAATTATACAAATGTAACATTTAATTTAAATGTCAATAAATGATTTCAATGTTAGCTTTTTTGTGCATGAAAAACGTTCTCCATAATGTAAACTCCCTTGGGAGCATGATACTCCCTTGGGAATAATCAACTACTTCTGTTTTAATTTTGATGTCATAGAAACTTATTTCTACTCCCGACCGTGGAAAAACGTAATAAATATTTTCTTTTATATACCAAGAATATTTTGTTTTTGTTGGTGTACATAAGAATGCATTAGGAGTGGACTCCTCTAACCTATACTTTTTTCAGAAATTGTTGTTAAGGGTGTCAACTTTATATAATGAGGTTTACATAACTAAGTGGAGGGATGATTCTGTTTATGTTGGTGGTACATAAGAAGTGGATGCTGCTGCCATATATTTTTTTCCGAATTTGTTATTGGGGGGGAGGGGCAACTTTACTTTAAATAATAAGGTTTAACTAATTTAGGAAAGGGGGAATTTTGTTGGTGGTGCATATGAATGCATTAGGAGTGTACTTCACTGCCCAATAATTTTTTCGGAAATTGTTGTTGGGGGGGACAACTCTACTATGTATAATGTATAATGAGGTTTAACTAAATAGGGGGAGAAGGGATTTTGTTCTTGTTGGTGGTGCATTTGAAGATTCCGATGCCATTTATATTTTTTGAAAATTATCATTGGGAGGGCCAACTTTACTTTATATATTGAGGGGGAGGGGCAACTTAACTGAGCAATTTATGATAGCCATTATTCACGCAGGGTGACGTTTGCGTCCCGAGACGTAGGCGAGGGGCGCAAGTCACCCTAGTGAATAATGGCCATAAATTGTGTGTTGAATACTATACTTTGTCCACGACCCTTGATTTCTTTATTAAATAAAAGCTAAGTAAATAATGCGAGTGTAGAACGGAAAGTTCTTATTGAACGTAATTATTAAACATCATTAATACTTATATAACCCCCATCTCCAGTCACCTATCAGGATGAACCGGAGTGTTGTCATAACAACATAATGCTATGTAAATGCAAAAGCGGAATGATCATATATCACACGAGTGATATATGGGTACCATATACTTTCAGTTAGAAGGTAAAATATTGATTTATTATTAAGTGGACGTGGACAAAATTAATAATCTCCGTCTATGCTGCTCAATGAATGCGGCCTCGAGACTGCGAAATTTGTTCTTCAGTTAGTTAGTGAATGGAAGAACTTTATCTCTAGGCTCCACGATATATTTTGTGATTAGGGGTAGGTTTTGAGGGTTAAAACAATGCGATAAGAAATTATATTGTAATGAGGTAAAAGATTATAGTTAATTACATTTCTACTATCAACTATTTGTAACTTTTTATAATATATTGTTATAAGGGGTTATTTTGAAGGGTTGAAACATTATATTAAATTGTTTATAAACACCATAAACTAGTGAAAATACTTTCATTTTTCATATAAGAACGATAAGAATTGTGTTTTTTGGAATTTTGTTATAAATTGTGGTTTTTATGGGTTGATATATGATAAACAAAATGAAAATATTAACCCACAATGTAAAATAATGTTTATACTACATATTTTGGTATGCTTTTAGTATAAAAGGCATACATTTGTATACTTTTCTTATTTATTATCGTAAGTGGTAGTTTTCATCCCCTAAAAATAAAAAGTACTATTATTAAACGCACTTAATTTCAAATTATCATAAAAATCGGTTCACCGACTGAGAAATCGTATAGCCCAATCAAAATAGCTCTGAATTTTAAAATGTTCCAAAGAAAGGTGCATTTTTGCGTATAAGGGTTTTTGACCCGCAGGAACTCAAATCTGAAGTAATTTTTGAGCTGCGTGGCCGGGGTTTCGAGGAAACAGTCAAATATGACGTTTTTGCGTTTTCCTCAAAAACTGCTATTGATAGACGAAAAATTACTTGACCAGCGTGTAGAACGGAAAATTCTACATCTAATATGTCCTCATATGTCGGAAACTGAGTCGGATTAACGAATTAAAAAAATATTTTCCAAAATTCATTAGAAGCCGTCGATAAGATAGCAGGCAGGTAACAATTCGAAGCGTATTGCTGTAGCATGAGGCATTTTTCGCTGATAAGTGTTGGAGTAAATGCAATCGTAGATATTTCAATTGTGTGTGAATAATTGTGTAATACGAAGAACGATGAAAACGTACGTATGGTGGTTTCAAAAAGGTAATGTACATATTTCAATTTTAAACAATGCAATCTAATTTTTTTTAATTAACACCATGTAATAAATACTATTATTTTTATATTCTGAATTTTTATGATGACATAATTTGTTGAATATAAGCTTGAATGAGTATATTGCGTAGAATATATTTCGGAACAGTACGACACGCGTTTATAATTCGATATTAGATGCAGAATTTGACGCCCTTTCAGATGCCGATGAAAAACGTAATCTTTAATTCGAAAATAACAATACCGAAATAACATTATAGTTAGTAAATCAGAATTATTTAAACAGTTGTTTTTGTGGAAATTATGTTACATTTTTACGTAGTATCAATAAAAATTTTGATGAATTTTTGGTACTACTACAGAATTTAAACAGAGAATTTGATTGTATAGTTTTAAGTGAGACTTGGAAAATGAAAATAATAGAACCTAGCATTTTTGACATAAATGGGTATGAATTGATCTATAATAAAAGTCATTTTAGCTGAAATGATGGAGTAATTGTTCATGTTAATTCTTCTCTTAATTTCACGTTTGATATATTACCATTGCACAATAATATCAATGCATTAAAGATTAATATTACATTAAATATCAATGGATCCGTTGTTGTTACGGCATTTTATAAATCACCAACTATAAACATAAATGAATTGAATGCGAGCCTGTATGCTTTCCTAGAGCTACACGAAAATAATGAAAACGAGCTAAATAAATTTTTCGGTGACTTAAATATTAATTTACTAGAGCCACATGACATACAGCCGAGTACCTCAATATTCTGAATGAATTTGAGTATAAATCTACCATCAATGACTCAACACGGGTCCAAGGTAATAGTGAAAGCTGTTTAGATCACATTCCTAAAGACGAATGTAAACAATTACGATAACATCATGCCCTTGGTGTTAAAAACAACTATAACTGACCATTTTGCAACCATCTTGCAAATTGGTTATGAAAGTAAAGCTGTACATGAAATAGGTAACAGTAGATATATCAATTTTATCAATGAAAATAAATTAATAAATTAATTACAGTACCTTTGTTGTGATTCAGTGTACGGTGCTGATAATCCAGATAATGCAACAAACGAATTTATAACTATTGTTACAAACGTGTTAAACCAATGCACTGAACGAAAGACAACTGTTCAGAAAACGCGAAAAATTAGCTCTTTGGTTAACTACGGCCCTACTTAATTCGATAAATAAAAAGAATATGATGTATAAAGAGTGTCAAAAAAATATAAATAACATTATTATGAAAAATTATTACTAACTATTTAGAAATAAGCTGAATACACTAATTGTTAAAGCAAAATCAAAATATTATCAACAACTAATTAATAAAAATTTGAGCACCACAAAAAACTTATGGAGCGTAGTTCAACAATTAACAAATTTGAAAAAGAATAAAAAGCCCATCAACGGCCTTACTGGCGTAGATTCTGACGAGTTGCTTGTGAATGACATTTATGTAGCTAACTAGTTCAATAACCACTTCACTTCCGTAGGCAAAAAATTAGCTAACAAAGTTCCAAAAGATAAAAATTATAAAATTAAACGGTCATCTACTTTGAATTCGTTTGTGTTTGCGGCAGCTGATGAAAACAAGTTCTAGAAGTAATATTAAATTTAAAAAATGGGAAATCAGTTGGTTGTGATAACATAAAAGCTGAAACGATTAAATTAATTCGATATCATATAGTACAACCTTTAACTTATCTCTTTAACAATTCAATTCAAAGCGGTGTGTTTCCCATGGCTTTTAAGAATACTGTTGTGACCCGAATATATAAAAAAGGAAATAACTACCGACCAATATCACTTATATCACATTTTGCTAAAATATTCGAGAAATTGATTAATTCAAGACTTCTTAGTTACCTAAATAAATACAAACTTCTATCAAATCAACAATTTTATTTTGTTAACACTCCAGAGACCGTACTCAAAGAAGACGGCACACACACGGATGGACCGGAGGAGACACTGGCAGTAATGCTAAGTACGCACTTCCCGGGATCCACCGAAATACAAGTCGAAGCAACGAGCGAAGTCAGAGAAGAACGGCAAGTTGTCCGCGGTCTGGTAACTCGTGATAGCTGGACTTGTGCGAAGTCCATAGTCACATACGGGTCTGTGACATGGGCTATTCAAACTTTTAATCCCTTCAAGGCGCCTGGAATGGACGGAATCTACCCTGTACTGCTCCAAAAAAGCACCGACATAATAACTCGACTTGTGAATCTGTTCAGATTAAGCCTAGCCACAGGAGTTATACCAACGGTGTGGGAAATCTCCAAGGTGATATTCATACCAAAACCTGGAAGACCCTCTTACGATACTGCAAAGGCCCATCGTCCGATAAGTCTCTTGTCATTTCTTCTTAAGGCACTAGAGAAGATGATAGATAGGCATTTGAGGGTCACGGTGCTGGGCGATATGCCGCTGCACCCTAATCAACATGCCTACCAAAGCAGCAAATCTTGCGAAACAGCCTTACATAGCTTGGTGAGCAAGATAGAGCAAGCCATTACCCACAAAGAAGTTGCACTGGCTGTGTTCCTGGATATCGAAGGAGCATTTGACAACACGAGCACTCGCTCAATATTGTCAAAGCTGGAATCCAGAGGCACAGACAGGACAATCACCCGATGGATAGGGAACATGCTAAGCAGCAGGAGAGCACAAGCATCCCTGTGTGGAGTCACAAAAGAGGTGAAGACAGAAAGAGGATGTCCCAGGGAGGGGTTTTGTCACCAAAGCTGTGGAATCTAGTAGTCGACGACCTTCTTGTCTCACTAAACGAGCAGGGGTGGTATGCTCAAGGATATGCTGACGACATCATCATTCGAATACGGGGAAAACACGTGGGCATCTGCCTGGAACTAATGCAGAGGGCAATGTCCACAGTGGAGAGATGGTGTGATGCGGAGGGACTGTCTGTAAATCCCTCGAAAACCATCATGGTACCATTCACAAAACAGCGCATCGTAGACATTACTAGTGCGCCAAAACTCTTCGGCAAACAGATAAAGGTTGCCAGGGAGGCAAAATATCTAGGAATCTGGTTAGATGACAAGCTAACCTGGAACAGCCATCTAGCGAGCACCACAAGCCGTTCTCAGATCACGCTAATGACGATGAGACGAGCAATTGGGTGCACCTGGGGACTAACTCCGACAATGGTAAACTGGTTGTACACCAGAGTAATCAGGCCAATGATGGTGTATGGTGCGATCGCATGGTGGCCTAAAGTTCAGCAAAGCACAGCCGCCAAATCGCTTTCTAAAGTGCAGCGAGCTGCGTGTCTGAGCATTACAGGCGCCATGAAGGGCACCCCAACCGCAGCATTGGAAATATTGCTAAACATCCCACCATTAGATCTCTATATACAGGGGGAGGCTAAAATGGCTGCTTACAGAATGCAGTGCAATGGCAACTGGTGCAAGCACCATGCTATGGAACATACTAAAATACACGACAACATGAGGTGCGACATCTTCGAAATGCCACCTGACATAATGTCCAAGGTCGTGGAAACTGAGATACTATATCGTGTCAACTTGAGTGGCAGATCCGAATGGGCCCAGGGAGAACCTCAACGCATGTTGAACAGTATCACCTGGTACACCGACGGGTCAAAGACCCCAACGGGTACAGGAGCAGGCGTTTACGGCGTCAGACCCAGGCAAAGCATAAGTGTTTGCCTTGGCAAAACGACGACCGTATTTCAGGCAGAAATAGCTGCATTAATCGAATGCGGCAGAACATGCATAGACAGGAAATACAACAAAAAGACCATCTATGTGAACACGGACAGTCGGGCGGCCCTTTTGGCCTTAGCAAGCCACAGCTATACATCGAAGATAGTGTGGGACTGTCACAATACCTTGAAAACCTTGGAAAAAGACAACAGAGTAATTCTCACTTGGGTGCCAAGCCACATAGGGGTAGCTGGAAATGAGGGAGCTGATGAGTGTGCCAAGAAAGGAGCTCGCTCATCTCACCCTCATGGGACCAGAACCAGCATATGGCGTATCATACAGCGCCGTACGAAAAACCGTTTCCAACTGGGTGTCGCTTGAACACCAAAAGCGCTGGGACAGAATCACGGGGCATGCTCAATCCAAAAGAATGCTAAAAGGACCATCGAGTTCCTACGCAGCAAATGCTTTTAGAATGGGTAGGAAAGAACTGCGAAAAGTGGTAGGATTCATAACTGGCCACTGGATATTCAACGCACACCTACAGAAAATGGGGATTGAAATAACAAATCCCCATTGTAGGATGTGTGGAGAAGCAGAGGAAACCGCAAAGCACGTGGTCTTCGATTGCCCTGCCCTGTGCAGAAGGCGAGCCTCCTGTCTAGATATTTCTCCAGGCACAAATCAGGAGGGAATGCAGGAAAACATAGTCCGACGTATCTCAATGTTCGCTAAGAATTTAGGATGGTACTCTGCTTAATACCTGTGAGCGGGGGTGCACAATAAGCCAATCAATGGCTGAGCGGCAACAATTAGGGCACCTGAACCCTAACCCCCTCGTGACTAAAAAAGAAAAATCAACAATTTGGTTTCAGGCAAGGTAAATCTACTCAGGACGCTGTAATCGAATTAACATCTAAAATAACCGAGTCACTTAGTCAAGACAAGCCGTGTTTGTGTATATTTATAGACCTAACAAAAGCCTTTGATACAGTGAGTCACCTTTTATCATTACAAGCATTGGAGGATATAGGGATCCGAAACTATTTCCTAAATTTTTTTGAAAATCATCTAACTAATAGACATCAATGTGTAAGGGTGAATGATATGAAGAGCTGTGACAGACCAATTGACTTTGGTGTACCTCAAGGTACCGTTCTAGACCCAACGTTGTTTACGATTTATTTTCGTTCGGAACGAACGATAATATTATTTGGTTTCGCAGATGATACTGCTATATTCTATGAAGCAGATTACTGGGAAGATTTAAAAAGGATGGCCGAAACCGAATTCTCTAAAATAAAAAAATGGTTAGATTTCAAATTATTAACAGTTAATGCAGTGAAAACCAATTACGTGCCTTTCAGTTGCAATAAATTCGGAATGCCTTCATTTCATGAGTTCATAATAAATACTGAATCGGATACATACCGAATATTGCCTGAAAAAAATATCAAATATTAAGGAATTATATTGGACCCGCATTTGAAATGGGATGTGCATATAACATACGTGGTTAACAAATTGCGTACTATACTATAGAAATTTAGAAAACTTAAGGACATTTTATCATCAATTTACTTACGAACTCTTTACTATTCGTTGGTGGAAAGTCACCTACGTTTTGGAATTACCGTGTGGGGCTCTGCTTTAAAGACTCATTTGTAAATACTCGAGGTAACACAACGAAGATTTATAAAATTAATATATTCCAAGAGCGCGAGATATCCCAGTAACCAATTATATACAGAAGCAAAAATGCTGGATCTCAGACAACTAGATTTCTTATCCGTATGTATTAGATACCACACACATAAACACAGTAGTAAATTACCTACTCATTCGTACGATACAAGACAAGGTCAGTATTTTGTGGTTCCCTTTATGACAAAAACAATTACTCAAAGGTCTTACTCTTATTTAGCCCCTAAATTATACAATGCAATTCCACAAGATTTGAAAAAAATATTGAATATTCATAGGTTTAAAAAACATCTTAAGCAATATATTATCGGAAATAAGCGAGTTAATATAAGAAGCTATTTTGAAACTTAGTTTTATTGGACATGCTTAAAAAAAAGTTCATTCGTTTGGCTGTTTTAGTATTGGCACTCACCCTGTTTTCAATAATAATTTTTTTAGATATTAGTGTATGTATAGGTATTTTATTTTATTATATATTCTCTTAATATATACCGTAACAAGTGTTAGTACACTTTTCGGTTCTCCGCTCTATTCAACAAATTGAAATATGTAATATGTATCCATATTTACCTGTGAATAAAGCTTATTATTATATTTATTTTTCCAGATATAATAATGTATTCAGATCTTGTATGTACGATATATGACAAAGCATTGGCGAAAGAATCTGATATATTTTCTACAGTACACGAAAAAGGATTGAAAAATTTTATAGTCAAAATTCGACAAAGAGAGGATAACAAAGGCAAATGGCAGCTAATGGACTAGAAAACCATCTGCAGTGTCTCACGATGCTTGTAGATAGCGTTATGCTGTGTACTCGAATAAACCTGTTAAAATGGCAAGATTTGCAATATCAGACCTCGCATTACCATGTTCTTCATCAGCAAACTACCAGTACCATTGTCAATAGCTTCTAGCGGCAAAAATAATTTTAATTCTTCAAAGTTATGCTTCGTATGTGAAAAAGTATTGGACCGAAACAAAAAAGTGCATACTTTAACCGTAAAATATGCACTAGATCATATTATTTATCATGCTTCGCTAGCAAGTGACAATCATTGTGGTGCACTAGACTCATAGACTTTTCTTCAGATACTTCATTTGAAAAGAATAAGCCAAGCTACCACGATAAACGCTATTTTTGTTTTATGAAGTCATTATAAGAGTCAATCTTGGAAAACAAAATGACCAAGTAGCTTTCCAACAAATTTGTGATTACATTGAAAAGAGTGGAAAGTTTCAATTTCCTTTGAATGAACTCAATAAAGTTGTTAGCAGGAAGCCCATAAGTCAGTATTAGCTGTTTAAAAAGTTGTGAGAGAAATGATAGGGTAAAGGGAGGAGCGATGGACCACCATTTATAAAATGAAAGATAATTTCTTTATTAATCAAATTACAAATCAGCAAATTGATACATAAAATAACTAAACTTTGGTACTCTTTTTGGAATAGTTACGAAGTAAAACATATTCATCAATAAAACTAAAAAGAAAATTAAATTCGTAAACTTGTCAACGGTCCATCTATCCTACCCGATGAAGGTGAGATGGACCATAGTAGGTAGGATAGATGGACCATTGTAGGTACGAGGAATAGACCTCGCTACTACTATTCTTTTTTTTAGAAGCTATGTTTCCACAGTTCAGACAAATGTTAATAAATCTTGTACAACTCTCGTGCAACAAACGCTTGCACAAAAGGCATTGCAACCATCATCTTTCTTTTTTGTTAAACGATAGTCTTCACTGCAGCCAACACACTCGTTTTCCATATCACTGAAATGTTCATCCCCACTGGAATGGTCATCTACTGCTAAATCGTCTGCTTCCTCTTCAGCAGATGAAGATTCATTTGAATGATTCTTCTTTTTCTACTTACCACTTTCACGGCTAGATTGGGGTCAGCTTTTCTCTTGCATTGTGCCTTTTTTTTCTTTAATAAATTCCGATGAATTAATAACTCCTCATATTTTCTTACGAACTCTTTTTACAGTTATGGATACGACGGGTACGAGAGTAACTTCACCCAGAGCTTTTCCAGAAGTAATATCTTCAGTAGCTGTTGATTTGTTAGGAGTGACTTGTTGATTTTGTATACCAGAGGTACTTGGTTGAGGAGATTCATATCTTGGTTGAGCAGATTCAGCTCTTGCCTGTACTGTTTTATTCTGCATTGGATCTTCTAAAGAGCAAACAGGATTTTGTGTCAAAAATGCGTAATCGGGTATGGCTAAGGAATTATAGGGGAGAACTTCCGTTGACTTAAAAAAGGTAATTGCGTTTTGTGCAGTGGCTGCTTTTCCCCAAGCTTCACCCAGTAGCTTTCAAAACTGCAATCTATTTATAACTCTTTATGGGTTATTCCTCAACATATTTCTACATGCATCATAATAGTAGCCAATCAGAGATTTTAAAAAAGCACAATCCAGAGGATGTAAATAATTACTCGTATGGGCGGGTAAACGAAATAAAATTATGTCGTTTTCTTCTGCAAATTCGGGTACATCTAGGTTGGTGGTATGGGAGGTATGTCCGTCTAGTATTAATAATACCTTACCATCATCGTCTTTTTATTGGATATAAACTATAATATGAAGTTATAATATAAATAAATTACAACTTAATGAATAAAATAAATGATTGTTATGAAATAACAAAAATTAAAAAAATTAGATCTAAAAAATTGTGTGAATATCTCATTTATTTAGTTTACTAGAAGCACTATTTTATCAACTTACTTTCTTCCGCTACATTTAAAATGTAATATATCTCTGACACAATAAATTTCATTGATCCGGCATTAGTTTCAGTTTGCATTGAATTTGATTAACATAATCATTTGTAGTAAAGTGGTTACTACAAATCATCTATTCCAACTGAGAACTTCCATTCCAAAGTTTTGCATCCATATTTTGCATCTAAATGAAATAAAAATTATTACTTTTAAAAATACATAAGTAGGTACTTAAATTAATGTTTTTAGTCATTTTCAAAAGGAGACAATACAATATGCTTTTATACTGTCTATATTGAAACAATTTACTTACTTCTCCCTATTCCTTGAAAAATAATCTAATTTCTGAACTTCAAGTTCACTGCAACCACAAATTAAACAAGCTGCAACCATCGTTCTGCAAAAATCGATAAAACAAAACAGCAAAATTAATCTTCTAACTAACTAACTTCAGAGCTAGCTGGCTTATTTTTGATAAGCTCAGTTGCCAAATTTGTTTTTCTTCAATTTTTAATTTTGGTTTGTAGTAATATTTCTTCAGAATAATTATTAATGAATATCATTATGGAGCTAGTATATATTATTTTTATTTTTTTCACAATACATTTAACAAGTTACTAACATAATGCCGTCGAATGTAAACGATATGGAAACGTCGCGAAAATGATTTCAGCGCTCTCCAAGGCTGCCTACCAGTGAACAGAAGAGAGGCAAAGTTATACTAATGTTAAAATGAAGAGAAAAGTTGTATAATGAAATTATATGGGCTCTCGAAGACTTTTTCCTATTAAGTTACCGTCTGGTTGGCTATCGACGGCATGGTTAGCTGATAAAGGTTATCGATGGTTAGCTGGCTGCCTGCGACGACGTAAAATACCTATTTTTTTCATATTCGTTACTCTGCCTCCGTTTTCAACATATGAGTACTTAATTTGATGTAGAATTTTCCGTTTTACATGATTGTCAAGTCATTTTTCGTCTATTAATAGCAGTTTTTGAAGAACACGCAGAGTCCAATTTGGCTGTTTTCTCAAAACGCTGCCATGCAGCTCAAAAATGACTTCATATTTGAGTTCTCTATACAGAAAAATGTAACATTTCACAGAACATTTCGAATTCAGAGCCATTTTGATAGGACTAGTAGGTCATAACCAATATTTGTCCACATTTACTGAACTTGAAGCTTTCCTACACCTAAAACGAAACCGTTATTGGGGTATTTAGCATTTAATGTATAGATTAATTATTTTAGCATAGTGGCATAGCCGGATTTATAGCAAAATATTTAAATGTTTCATCTTCTCTTTAAAAATCCTTGTGAGTAGATATACTAAGCCGGTTCTGGGACGGAAGTCGGCCATGTTGGATTTCGTTGACTGTGCGCGCGCACCGGAAGTGGCATCCATCTTGTGTCAATGGCGGACGTGTTGGTGTGACGTGTGTCGTATCCATCTTGTGTCAATGGCGGGTCGTTGGCGAGTATTTCGAATGTCGCGACTGTGACGGCATCCATCTTCTGTGACGTCAATCATGGTCCATCCACATGTGTGACGTAGCACTTCCAATTTGGTGGGTTGTGTCGTTGGCGGGTGATTCGAATGTCGCGACGGCATCTTCTGTGACGTCAGTAAAATCCCTACGGCATCCATCTTCTGTGACGTCAATCGTGGTCCACCACAACACTTCCAATTTATAAAATTGAAAAAATGGTCGACCGTGAGATTCGAACTCACGACACACACAGCGACTTTCTCGTTCCTAACACAGTCCCTAACCGTTGCGCCATCGAGGTTATATGTATAAATTTCTTATTTGGGTTTTACCTTCATCCGTTGGGTGTCAGTGACCCCAGATACTTTTGGCGCTCTTGTTAAAAAAGATAGTTGAGTGGGACGTCTAAATTTCATATGGTGTGTGTCTATGACATCATCCAACGTTTGGGGGGGGGTCGCAGGGGGTGAGAAAAATAATAATTACAAAGACAGTATTTAATGGATTAATGGGGAGGTGTGAGGGGTTTTATAACAAATTTCTTCACAGGTCTTTATGAGAAAAAACCGTTCCGTCCGACTAGGAGGTTGAGACATTATTGTGTGTGTGTGTGTGTGTGGAGATACACAAAATATAGGACACTAATATATCTGTAAACGAATCAGTTGTAGTATGTCATTAGTTGAGTATAGACGTCTATTTGAGGAGTTTATTATAAAAATAGATCGATTGAATAAGGATGTAATATTTTATGAAGAAAAACGAAGGGTTATGAAGCAAATTGCAAACCTGTGCCTTTCTGCTGCTGATACTACCGACTCAGATCAAAAGAAGTGGGAGAAGCTTACAATAAATTGGGTGCCAGACGAATTACAAAACGGAGCTCGACGACAGGAGATTTCAAGTGCTGTAGATTATATCTTTAGATGTCCGCAAACAACAACATATCCATTAAACAGAATTCAACCTACAAAGCTTTCACCATGATCAATATAACCAACACTAGCAGCATGTTCCATAGTATGAAAAATGAACTTAATAATATATTTTCAATGACTCTATGTATATTATTAGCATTCATATTCGTTTTATTATTTAAAATTTTACCAAAAATTGTTAAACGTAAATTTAAATCTTCATGTAATATATCCGCTGATGAGTAGATTGGGTGTTTTAATAAAAAAAAAATCCACTTTAAAAAAATAATTTATTATTGATATAATAATTACAAAGGTAATGTAGTATTTAAAAAACCATTGTTGGAGACGTTGTATATTTCTGTAGGGTCCTCCAGTGGTGTAGTGTTCAAAGTTTCCAGTTACCCATGATGTGTGTGTGTGTGTGTGTGTGTGTGTGTGTCATCAAACTAGTAGACTAAAGGGAAACACACGAGGCATTTCTTTAGTAGAAATTCAGCTTATTGCTGTGTGTTTGCAGCATAGTTTCCAATCATTTTTATTCTGTAATACTTGATGCCACATAAAAGAGTATCGAATGCCATGCTGTAATTTTTCAGCTGATGAGTAGATACTAGGTAATAAAAAAAAATCCATTTACTTGAAAAATTATTTATTCTTGATATAATTGAGTTATCATTGAACATTGAAGAAGATTTCATTTGGAAATTAACCTGATGTTTTACTCATAAAAAAAAAACATTGTTTCAATTAACAGAAATATTTATGCAATAGTCTAAAATTATATTGGAAAAAACAATATTTTACATTTTAATATGAAAGTATAGTAATATATGTTATAAATTAATATGAAAGAGTAATAATACTACAAACGAATGTCATAATTCACAAAGTAGTAATATATGCTATAACTTAATCCATTTACTTGAAAAATTATTTATTCTTGATATAATTGAGCTATCATTGAACATTGAAGAAGATTTTATTTGGAAATTAACCTGATGTTTTACTCATAAAAAAAAAACATTGTTTCATTTAACAAAAATATTTAGGCAATATCCTAAAATTATATTGGAAAAAACAATATGTTACATTTTAATATGAAAGTATAGTAATATATGTTATAAATTAATATGAAAGATTAATAATACTACAAACAAATGCCATAATTCACAAAGTAGTAATACATGCTATAACTTAATATGTAATAGTTTAATATAAAAGTATAAAACTATATTTGAGTTCATATTATTATATATTTAAATATATGTGAAAAGTGAAAAATGGTTTTACAAAGTTGTATTCAAAAGTCAGCAAAAATAGTTTCATCTGAATCATAGTCAGAATCTTCAGGTTCTGTAGGTAAATTGAAATGAAGAATTAATCCATTTAAAATTTCTATTGGAAAATCAGTATATATGAGTTTTAGTACTCTTCGACAATCATTTTTAGATAGTGATCGAGGTACTTTAATCATTGCAACAGCACTTCGAAAATCTCTGATTAATTTACGTGATTTCTTAAGAAATTTTACACGCCGTTTGGCACGATCTTCAGTTTCGGGAGTAGGAGACATTTTTTATCTAAAAACAAAAAACATTATTCCAAAATACTGTAATGTCCCCATGGAAGCGTATCAAATGAATCGGGAAGTAATTTCCTTTTATCATCGTGAGGACTCAAAGCGATTTTTGTTTGTTCAATGCTATACACATTATGAGCGAAGGAACGTATCGTATTTTGAGTAATTGTCATCTGTTTCCAATTTTTCAAACAATCCACATAATCATCGAAAATTATTTTATTTTTCACAACACATTTTTTAATCCCCTTTGATTTTTTGACAACTTTGCCCCCCTGAACTTTGTAACTATACATTTTGGACCTTAAACCAACAAAATGGGTGATTATTTGTCCATTAGCTTCATCTTTCATCAAACCTAGTATTTTTTTATTAACTCGGGGTATGTTGTAGATATTGTTAATGGGATAATCTGATGTATCAAATTTGTCAATGTTTGCGTCAATTAACTGTTCGTATGCATCTTCACAAGTAAGTTGATAAACAAAACTATCAGTGTCGGTGTACATCAACTTACAATTGTCTACTCCCATTGTGGGAAGCATAAAATTGTAATGGAAGTCATACATTACAGTTTTCGAGATGTCAAGAATAACCATACCCACGTATATCGGTTTATTGAAAATTAGTTCAGACTTTTTCAATTCGATTGCCATCAAAGGTGGATCACCATCATCGAAAACTGTTCTATTGTGATAACGCGGACTAGCAATAAGATTTTTAGCACCATAACGACCCTCATATGTAGATACCAATTTACAAATTCTATGTTTACGGATGGATTCCATACATTTCCCAAACACAGCATTATTCATTAGTTTTCTCAAATCTTTCTCAAAGTCGCTGGTGGCTAAAGTCCTCAATCGATTGTTTAATTCGATGTAGGGTTGAAGCCATGCAGATTGTTGGAATTTCAAAACTTTGTGAACTTTTTCCAATACTAGTCCATGTTCTAGGGCTTGCTTTAAATTTCTATAATGTAAAGTGTAACTTTTTTTATCGTGTAGGGTAGTCATTAATTTTGTTAATTTTGAATCGGGTGGTTTGTGGTGTTCGGGACACATAGGAAAGTCTTTATGTAGATTATGCAACTTGTCTGGATATAACAAATCCACTTGAAGAATATAGCCTTCGGGGTTATCATCTGGGATGGATTTTATGAAATTGATGTCGTTAAATTTCTCCATATCATTTTCGATCCACTCGAAGCCATCAAAGGGCAAATGTTCACACATCGCTTTTCCATACAAATTATTTACATCTGTATAGAGAATATACATTGATGGTTTCTCAACATCATATTCAGACATATATTTATTATTTGCTTCACTGTACCTATTGCAACACTGTGATATTCCTCCTCTAATAGCCTTTTCAATAAACATTATCATATCAATATTTTTTAAAATTTGCAGTTTACATTTTGTAAACTTTAGCATCACATTCCACGCATATCCTGGTATACTGTAGAACCATCCAGGATCAAGACCATACGTTGCTAAAGCTGTCTCTCTAAAATTTTCAAACACATCTGCTAGAAGAAGAATATCGGTGCGCATGTATATATCGCTATATTCTCCAAGTGTTTTTACATTGAAAGACCGCCAAACATTTTTAGCGTGAGCATAATCATCATCAGTTACGTTCGCTTCATTTAATTTATTATAAAAACATTCAATCGGTGGTAATTTATCATCATTCAATTTTTCCAAGTTATTAATATAGTCATAAGGAAAGATACCTTTACGTGTCAATAATGTAAATTGGATATTGGTTAAATTATGGTTTTCTTTTTTCAAAATTTTCAAATAATTGGTGTCCAAAGTTTTAACGACAGCATCCAAACTAGATCCCAAAAAACGAAACGAATCAATAAATCTGAATTTTATGTTTGTTTCCGAATCGTATTGTGTGAATGAAATGTATTTTTCCTTATTGATTGGTAAAAGGCTGACTCTACCACGTTTGGCAATATCTCTTATGATAAAATGGCTATCATAACCAGACAAATTGTGAAATACAATCGGCACAACAAACAGTTTTCTAAAATTTAAATTGCAGGATTGGTGCGCAAATCCTCGAAACTCCCCCGTAAAATGATTGTGATCACGTACAACTATATCTTTTTTATTAAACTTTTTTTCACATATATGACAAACAGTTGCATCATTAGTAGTTCTTGGTTTGACTACCATTGGTACAATTATTTTAATTTTTGAATCTACAAATTTAGCTATATCAGTCATTTCGTTAGCGAACCAATCCATACAATCCACACCTCTGTAACTTTTGTAAAACGATAGAGAATCGTCAAAAGAACATTTTATATAGTAGCCTGCACTGTAAGTTTTATGATGTTGATATTTGTTTGTTGTTTTAGAAATGATTTCATTACATTGTGTCAATTGAGATTCAAAATCAGCATAAATAATAAAAGGACATTTTTGCTTGTATGTATAATTCTTAAACTCAACAAAATCATATTTGGGAAATGAAATCTTTTCATTGTTTAAATTCTCACAAAGTTCGGAATGATCATCCAGTCTCTCACGCAATGAAAAGTAATTGAGACATCTATCACAAACATATTTTTTATGATCGTTTCTATTTAACTGTGAACTAATTAAACGCGATAAATCTTTAACCCAACAATAATGATATTTTACCTCAACAATAGTACTGTAATCATTATGAGATGGCGTTGTTTCATATTCGTTTAATTTCGGAAAGTATTTATCTTGAATGAGTAATAAGTTGACGTGACGGTCTAATTTTTTCCTAGTCAATCTTGCCGGCAATACTGTGTAAAATGTTTTGTTCACTGTTTCATTGTACTCTAACATATAAACGTTTATGGAAATTTCATTTAGTGTTTCAAACTTCTTAATTTGAGGCAGTTTCATTGGCATATCTAAGCCTCGAGTTTTCAAAACGGTGGAATAGTGTGGATATGATGATGTTCGGCTCACCTGCCCTGTGGGAGCGTGTAAACCTGCAACAACGCTCCAGAAAAAACACGCTTCATCATTGTTCTGGATGTTGATGCATGCATGTTTTTTCTGTATCTGCTCAGGCAATCGAATGAAAGATGAACCATTACCCATTTCGTATTTGTTAATTGCTATCTCTAGTGAAATGATTTTGCTTAATGCCCAACCGCTCTGTTTCTCTTGAAACTCTGACATTTTATTCAAAATACGATCTACGACATTATTTTTAAACCATTCTATTAAATCAGTTCCCTCATCAATGATTGCATTGGGTGTACTAAAATGTTTTTGATTTACCACCTCCCGATCATTCGATTGCTTTATATAATCACCAATGAGAGTAGTATTAACTTTTATTATTTTTAGATCCTTCAATATTTGTGAAATTTTAACGTTGAATAAATTAAAAGCATCTTTGAAAAATTCATCGATTACTTTATGTTTCAAATTTACAATAAGCCCTGTCCTAATTCTACAATTAAAAATAACCCCAACATCTAACCATTTTACACTTCGTTTTCTCAACCCATAACCCATATTTTTTTTTGTAATTGAATTAATTTGATGACGTAATCGCTTAAGTTCCCCAATTTTTGATTGAATTTTTCTCTTCTCACCAATGGAAAATTTGAACTTAACCAAAGTCAAGACACATCTCCTAACATGACGGTCTATTAATTTAATTATTGAATTAGCTAGCGGTTTAGAATAATGTTCTTTTAGGAAAGTTAACGTTTGATCAGCTTTGTTCATTAAATTCACCATTTTTTCACTTTAAATATATAATATACATATATAATAAATAAAAACTCACCAAGCGAAAACTAATTTTCAACAATTTCAAACGATATTGCACGATTTGGTCTGCCCACTTCAATTAATCCTCTAAATATGAGAGAATGCTTTTGAGCTTTGAAATAATCAAGTTGACATCGGTACTGTTCCGTCACTCTCTTGGGCAGGAATGTGATATTGTCTGCGAATTCTATCAAAATGACTTCACCACCAAATTTGCTTGAAACTAATTTTGCGCCTAAGATAGGGTATGCTTCCCCAAGCGTCAAATGTTGAAGTTTAATAATAGGCTTCTTCTCTGTAATTAACGACACTGAATTTAATGAAGGTAGATCCATCTACAAAAGAATAAATATGTGTTAATAAACTCTACCTTTTTAGTGGAACTTTATATCATAAAAAACAAAAGTGAACGATTTGTTATTTGAAGAAATAAATGAAAAACTTACTTTTTTCTGAGTAGCCTTCACACAACACACAGATTAATTTTAATATTCTATCACTGTTCAATGATAACTGATTTGTATGATGTGAAATATCAAATTTATATGGAACGATATCCCCCACTATTTGCAAGGTGGTTCTCTCAACGATACCCACACAAATTAAAATTTAATAGCTTCTCCTAATATTGAAAAAAAGCAATAAACGGTGTTCCCACGAAAAAACGAACTACTCTGTACCATTATAATTACGTCTATCTATTAAAATGTTGATTTGAAATGTTTTATTTATTCTCAAACATACAAACTAAAAAAAAAAAGCAATTTAATAAACGATGTTCCCACGAGAAAACGAACTACTCTGTACCATTATAATTACGTCTATCTAAATGTTGATTTGAAATGGTTTATTTATTCTTAACCTACGCACTGAAAAAAGCAATTTAATAAACGGTGTTCCCACGAAAAATCTAATTTCTCTATACCGTTATAATTATGTCTATCCATTAAAGTTAAATATTGATTTAAAATGTAAATGTTTTATTTATTCTAAGACCCACACACATATATATATGAAATATTATTCTCAAATATATTTCATCAATATAAAAAGTATTGTAATTTTCAAAAGCAATACATAAAAAATAATTAGTGATCTCCTTCTATCAACTTGGAAACATGAAACAAAATCATTGACAATTTTCGTTTCATTTATCAACTCACATACGATGGGAACATGAAATAAAACACAATAATTTTAATTAATTAGTTTTAATACTTCTCTAAATCACTGACAATGTTAACTTTACAAAAAAACATATATTCTCTTAGTGCAATGGCTAATTCGCTATTGTTGATGTCACACATTACTTGAATCAGTTCAAATTTAGTCAAATTTTCATTAGTTTGACTGAAATTTCTAATGTTTTCCACCAAATTTTCATAGTATTCACCAAAATTTATGGATTCTAAATGAGTGAGACGTGGGGAGATGAGGCAACGATCCGCTTGTAGTATTTGATAAACATCTTCTTTTCTTAAAGGTACACTGATATCATGTTTGGTCACCTCCAACCATTTAACACGATCAAATACCATTTGTCGAATGGTGCAGTAGTCTCCACAAGATAACACAGCTTCTTCTTTTTTTTCTTCTTCGTGAAATGATGCACTTATAAATGAATTATTATTTAAAATGTCGATAAATGTGAACCATTCGTATGAGCTGAAGTTGATTTTCTTATGTTTATCGGTGTATGTTAGAGTGATCGCAGTACTGAACGTTCTTGCGGGGCTCAAACCACAACCAATTCGAAAATCTCCATCTGTACAATACTCTGTGTACAATAAGTAGTGGTTTACCTGTTTGGCTGCCATTTCATACACTTGTAAAATATGATCTAATTGTGTGTCATAATTAACATGACTTTGTGTAGCACTAAAATAGCCGCTGTCTTGAGAACTCATATTGACGACTGAGAATCTAACCTACAACTCTCTCCTCTATTTATACTCATTCACATCTCCTACTACTACAAAACAATATATTCATGAGTAGTGAAGCGATGTAATTACGTGACTACATCTGTGCTTTGTATCCAGGTGTTGTGTTTTCTATCTAAACCTAACCATGTAACAAACATCTTGTTGCCTTTTCTTTTAAGTACTTTCTCCACCAAGTAAATGTGTGGATTTGACGTTTTCTGTAGCTCTTCTTCGTAAAACCCTCCACTGATTGGGATACCTTGCAAGTCTTCGAGCAAATATGTGGTGGGATTGGTTATTTTAACTTTAATGATTTTGAATAGTTCAGTCGTCCAATTGGGTGTGTATCCCTTTTCAAAGACATGTTTCGACTTGCTTATACGAACAATATCACCAACTTTAAATTTACGAAGTCCGGCAATCTTTAGATGTGTATAGGTTTTGTTTAAAATATCTTTTTCGTTGGATTTATTGACATTGGAAGGTTTATATTTGGTTGTTGAATGTTTTGTGTTATTGTAATCTCGTGTAATTTTAGGGAGAATGTCAATCCATCTATAGGTACCATTTAAACTGAAATGTTTGTAAAGCTTTAATTTCAATGTTCTAATAACTCTTTCTGCCATAGAAGCTTTTTTCGTGCTAAATACACTATAATGATTAATCCCATGTTTTTTCATTAGTTGTTGAAACTTGCTGTTGTAAAATTCCGTTCCTTGGTCTGATTGGAGATTTTTAGGAACTCGTTTTGTGTTGGTGAGAATGTCTGAGAATGCACGAGTTAACTCTTCACCGGTTTTTGTCTTTAATGGACGTGTCCATAAAAACTTTGAAAAGCAATCGATGACGACTAGTATCATTTTGTGATTTTTATTTTGATTAGCGTAAGGTCGCATTTCAGCTAAATCCATTTGCCATAAATCATCTATGCCTTTGACAATTGTACGTCTGCGTGGATAATTTTTACGTATAGGTTTATGGAGTTCGTTAACAAGCTGGACTTTGGATGACATGTTTCGTAAGCGCATGCACTTTCTAAACTGATGATCCATTACTCTTCTCATCTATTTTCTTCTTTTGTTCAATTTCATGCTTCTTCTTCAAGTCCCTGTCCAAAACTTGAAACGAACGTTCTATGTATGTATTATACATATCGATCTTATCACTGATTAGAGTATTACTTTTCGACAATTTATCCTGTATTTCTTGTTTAAAACTCTCCAAATCATTTCTCAAAAATTCCTTGCCCATAGCAACTACCTCGTCGACGTATATTTTAGTTGCCATATCTCGAGCTCTGACGGGAGGATTTCTCGAAATAAATGCAGCAATTTCGTTGATTTTATTTTGATGAGATACCAATTGCGTTTGTAATGAGGGGATTATTGTTTTTTGAAGTGTTTCGAGCTCATTATGGTACACACGTAATTGTGCATCAACATATAGTTTGTTAGCAACATCGCTATTTGCAGTCGGCATCTTTACATTACAAATTTTTACGTTTTCTGCATCAATATTACCGTCTAGAGTATGTGGATACGATACTTTCGGCATATACGGCTTAACCCGCTCATTAGCATGATTGCGGCGATGTCCAAACTTATCGACAGACATGATTGAAATGATTATGTTTTCCGTTTGTTATTCAATTATATTGGCCTCTTTCAACTCATTGATTATTGCAATTATCTCGTTGTTGTGTGAGAATGAGGTGTTGCCAGCTTCCTTGGATGCAATCAGTAATCTTAAACGGTCACACAGCTCATTGGGATCGTCCCAATAAATGTATTCCATCGGTTTTTCGTTGTATGACAAAAGAGGGCCACCACCACCGCCGCCGCCGACAACAAGACCTTTTCCTACATTAGTATATGGAGCGGTTTGAATGGATTGTTGTTGTTGTTGTTGTCGTTGTTTCTTTAATATTCGAGCTGATGGAGGTTTGGTTATAGTACTACTACTAATATTTGATGAGTCAGTTTTAAACAACGGTCTAATTATGTTGCGATACTTTTCGGTAGCAGTACTTTTCAGACGATCTGCTGCATTGAGATGAGCTTTTGTTATTGTTAGCAGAGCTTTGTAATTATTCAAATCATCATCAGAGTATTCATTGGGATGATTGTAAAACACAAGCTGATACAATCCCGAAGTCCCCGGTATATTTCCTTCTCCACCCCCCTCATCCTTCTCTCGTAATATGTTTATATTACCGTTTCTTTTATCGAATGCAATTCTACGTCTGCCCAACATCCAACCAATTTCATCATTATATAATGGACCATAACTTCTATCAATTTCATCATCTTTGCGAAAGTAATCTTCAAGATATGGTTGACTAATTATTGGATATTGATCTAAATAATCTTCTATGACATCACGCGAAACGTTGGGATGTGTGCCTATATCATAATCATCATAATAATAATCGTCTTCTCCTTCTTCATCATCATAACGTATATTTCCTGATTCATCCGTCTCGGCTATGGGTTTTGTATCGAGAAATGATACATCAGCATTTTTTTCTTTTTTTGTCGTTGTTTCCTCTTTTGGAGGGATGAATTTTGAAACTATGGCTTGTTGTAATGATTTTGAGGATTTGACCATTTCTTTTAGCGGTACAGATATCGGTTTAAATAGCTTATTTAGAGATGTATCATGTTCTGATTTTCCTAATTTTAACGCTAAATATTTCTTGCGAATAGATCTCGCCAATTCACTGATTTTTTTCTTACGCATGGCAATAGCAACCTTATCGTTGGACATGGTGACGATGACTGAGGATAATGTCTAGTGCTTTATGAATTTATCGAATCCTTTACGGTACCTACCATTATTTAAAGCAAAATCTTTTACAATCACCAATGTTCCATAGTTGTTAGTAGTCGACCAGCATTCTGAGCAAATCTTTTTAAATTCTTCAAATGTCATGTCTGGTGACACATGTTCCTCAAATATATGTTTTAGATTAATTTCATCCTGCTTGAATAACACAATCATATTACAATTGTCACGTATGAGCTGTTTTGGTATTTTCGAATATGTTTGACATAAGTAGGCCGCGTCAATGAGCTTGTGCCTACACATTGAATAATATTCACGAATTTTCTGTTGTCCATCGCAGGCAACATCATCAAATATGAATATCGAGTTTGACTGCGCTTTATCTGGACTAATAATTTCCTCATTGTCTTTAAATGGAAAATAACCAACACCTTTAACTTCTCCTAAGACTTCTTGCAACAATTTATATTTTGGTTGAAATAACGACTTGGAATAAACGTAAACATTTTTGAATTTAGCACCATTTGGATCGAATAGGAGCGACAACATAACATTTGTCTTTCCACACCCACTAGGACCACAGATGATTGCACGAAAAGAATTTGGTAGTAGTTTACCATGTTTACCAACAGATGATGGATTAGAGGTAAAGTCCAAGTTTTCAATGGGTAGCGTCTGCTCTTGTTGAACGATCTTCATCTTGTGAAGAATTTTATTAGAGTGTTATTCTATAAATATGGATATCGCAGCATTATCATACATCAGTCTTAATGTTGGTGTTTGAGGGAGAAGGTCTTTTGAATTCTCTAATAAATAAACTGCCATTCGAACTTCACTTGCCTACCTACAATTATTGTGGTCGTAAGTGAATATAACTTGTCTTTTTTTTTCGTTAAACATATATTACGTACATTTATAGCTGGAACAAAACTACAAAAGAGACTTGCACGTGGTGACGCAGGCATTAATCCTTTAGACGACGCCTGCAAACAACACGATATAGCTTATTCGCAAAATAAATCTCTTGAAGAACGTCACAAAGCAGATAAGGAGTTGGAAGATAAGGCTTGGGCTCGAGTAAAATCAAAAGAGGGATCTTTTGGTGAAAAAGCTGCTGCATTACTTGTTACTGGTACCATGAAAGTGAAACGAAAGTTGGGAATGGGAAGTCGTCCAAAGAAACAACGACGTTCCTTTAATCGAGACGTAGTGCTAAAGGTGGGAAAATCAATGAAGAGAGGAGCATCTCTAAAAGAAAGCGCCTTGTTTGCCTTACGAGCAGCCAAATCACTTATTAAACAATTTGGTGGATCGAAGAAAATTGTTGTTCCTCGAGTGATACCAGTAAAATCTGGAGGTTTTCTACCACTTATACCTCTGTTTGCCGGTCTCTCAGCACTCGGAGCACTATCGGGTGGAGCTGCTGGGATTGCAAAGACTGTCATTGATGCAAATAATGCTCGAAAAAAATTGGAAGAAGACCACCGCCATAATAAGGTTATGGAACATGTCGGAAATGGTTTATATCTGAAAAAGTATCCTAGTGGCAGAGGATTTGGATTGTATTTAAAAAAAAACTCGCGATAAAGCTACCCAATCGTCCACTGTACGACACCGATATTGCGCGTTACGCAAAATTATATAAAATCTCACACTTTCGTGGTGTTTTCATGCGTGACACTCTACCTAAATCCGGTCCTCGACGACAACAAGAGTGTGCAGTGGTTAACTTGGACTCATCCAAAAACAGTGGAACACATTGGGTAGCATATATAAAGAAAAACAATGTCATCGAGTATTTCGATTCATTTGGTAATTTGAAACCGCCCAAAGAACTTGTAAAGTATCTAGGAGGAGGAGGAGGAAAAAATATTTTTTATAACAATAATCAGTATCAAAACTACGATCAAATCAATTGTGGACATTTGTGTTTGAAATTTCTACTTCAACATCCTTGGAACAATGGGAGAGGAGTGGGATGACATTAAAACATTATTAATGCAAAAGCCACGAAGTTTTACTGTTGATGCGCTGAAAAAAGTCCCCATTCAATATCTGATTGGGTTTGTCAGCCCGTCTGAATTGTTGGATATATGGCATAAACTACCTAATGACTACAAAACAAATTTTGAGCTACAAATTCGTCTGCCGTGCTTCGTTCACTACAACCGTCCCGATTGGACAACGCATTGGGATGGTCCTGCAAGTTCTCAGGCATCTTGTTTTCTATGTCAAAGTGTATTAAATAAATCTTGAACATAGTTCTGTGTATTATTTAAAGTACCTTCATCCCTTGACATGCATCAGTCATCATGTCGCAGTTGTTGAGAGTAAATAGCACAAATCACGTATTTACATTCCAACCTCCTACGCCTATTGTACTCTATCCTGAGAAAGACTATGAGTTAGCACTACGTTCCTTTCACTCATACCATAGTATACCAAACATTGAAAATCGCAAATTTCACTACTACGATGACAACAACATGATGCAGAGTTTTGATATACCAACGGGATGTTACGAAATCGCTGATATTGAAGCGTTCATACTAGACAAGTTAGGTGGTGGTGGTGGTGGCACCAGCAATCCATTTGAAACTGTATTTGCGTTAAAACCCAATAATAATACGTTACAATGTATGATTTACAGTAAATATAGAATTCCGTTCGGCGAGCAGGATACTCCCAACTGTCTTGGCGACATATTGGGTTTTTCTAGACAGATACTCGAAGCCAAAAAATGGTACTCTTCAGATCTACCCGTCAAAATTATAAAAGTATCTAGCATACGCTTCGAATGTAACATTACCACTGGAGCCTTTGACGCAGACAGACCTGCTCATACTATTTACGAATTAGTTATAAAAGTAGATCCTGGGTACGCCATTGACGAAACTCCACATAATTTACTTTATTTACCTGTTATACCACAACGTGAAATTACTAACGTTACTGTGTTGGCTTTGGACCAAGACGGACATCCTATCAACTTTCGTGGTGAAAAGAGTACCTTGGTGTTGGAGCTTAGAGCGAGAAGCAACAGATGGGATTGATAATTAATCATAAAAGACGTTCCGCTGCACATTCAGTTCCATTAGTTAAACGACGTCCTTCAAAGCAACAGCAGCAGCAGCATCTTACGTTTGCTAACAAATTGTTCTTGCAATCTTTAGGCTTTTTGTTGAAAGAAAAACGATGACAACCATGTATGGAAAACGTTCTCGTATGAACGATATGCCTCCAATGTTTGATATCTATCGCAAGCCGAGATTCGATGAATCGATTCGCAAAGCTGAATACAGAACATATGCTCCGTTCATCAAATCGTTCAGTTGCAGTGACATTGTGGAATTTAGCATCAATCAAGTTGATTCGTTTTTTGCAATGAACGAAACATTGTTGTGCATTAAAGGTTCGCTCAATATACATGGAGCCGGTGATGTAAAGCTGGCAAATAATTTTGGTGCTTTCCTTTTCGATTCGTGCACATACAGTGAAAGCGCAAGAGAAATGGAAACGGTTCGAGATCCTGGAATCGTGAGTGCTGTACGTGCCATGACGTGCTACAATCAAGAAGATTCCAATCATATGGCTATAGCAGGCTGGAATTATCCCAAAGATCCCATCCTTAATGCTCCAGATAAATCATTCAACCTACAAATTCCTCTCAAGCACATTTTCAACATTTTCAATGACTATCCCATGATTACATGTGGACGACAAACAATACGTTTGGTTCGAGCTCGAAACGATAATGATTGTGTATATATCACAGAAAAAAATGTTGCCGGTGTGACTTCCACTACAACTGTTAGCATAAACATTACCAACATCGAATTGAAAATCAAGCATATCTACCCTAATGATGATATTAAGTTGGAACTGATGAGGACCATTCAAAAGGATCAGCCTATAGTTATTCCATTTAGAAAGTGGGAGATACATGAACTGCCATCCATCACCAGAAATGCTAGACGTGAAGTTTGGGCTGTTAAAACTACAACTTCAGTGGAACGACCTCGTTATGTTATTGTTTTCTTTCAAACCAACAAACGTGACAACAACACAACTGATCCAACTTTATTTGACAATGCAGACATTCAAAGTATCAGGTTATCGCTAAATGGAGAGTATTATCCCAATGAAAGAATGCAGTTGGATTTTACCAAGAATGATTACAATGAGGCATATTTCAACTATACTGAATTTTATCCTAGCTATATGAATTCGACACAGAAGCGTCCTCTGTTGGATTATTCCTCATTCAAGAGGCGTGCATTGTTTGTTATCGATTGCTCGAAACAAGAAGAAAGCATGAAGGCATCTACAGTTGATGTAAAACTTGACATTGAAGCAAACATTGGTTTCCCCGAAAATACCAAAGTATATTGCATCATAATACACGATTGCGTAATGGAGTATTTCCCCCTCACCGAAATTGTTAAGA
Source organism: Galeruca laticollis (assembly GCA_963921935.1). Lineage (NCBI taxonomy): Eukaryota > Metazoa > Arthropoda > Insecta > Coleoptera > Chrysomelidae > Galeruca > Galeruca laticollis. Next base: position 47,085,085 of record OY998177.1, read on the forward strand.
ATTTAAACTAGAATGTGCTACTGCTGCTGCACGTTAGTATTCTAGCAATCATCATCATGAGAGTTGCATTCGTGGACATCCAAGGATTCGTCGTTGATGGATGCTTTGTTCCCAAAGAACTCACCATCGAGATTGGTTTTAAGCAGAGTCACTACATGTTTTTGCCACCTCAATCGTTTGATACATTAAGTCAGCGTGATAAGAAAACTGTGAAATACCTGGAAAAAAATGTGCATGGCATTCGATACTCTTCAGGTGACATCGAGTATAGCGAAATAAATGTAATATTGGAAACTAAGCTGTTGTATGCTGCAGACTTCATTTACGTACGCGGACAGCAAAAGGCTGAATTTCTACAAAAGAAATGTCACATTTTTAGTGTCTTTCCCATCATTATTGACGTCTGCAAGTTTGATGGTACATCATTGGCAACTGGAAACTTTGAACGTGATTCCTGTCACGCCACTGGAGGATCCTCCAGAAATGTACAATATCTCCGACAATGGTTTTTAAATATTGCGTTACCTTTGTAATTATTATATCAATAATAAATGATTTTTTTAAAGTGGATTTTTTTTTACACACACCATTTAGACGTCCCACTCAACAAACTAAATATCTTTTTTAACAAGAAACGTATAAGAAACAACCCCTGTATACATTTTATGACAAAGAATCATAGACACTTTTGATTTCACTCGTATGCTGTGAAGGCATCAATCTTGGAATATTAAAATGTAAAGTGCAACTTTCAAAATTACGTGGGGTCACTGACACCCAACGCAAAGTGTTAAAACCCAAATAAGACATTTATAAATAAACCATGATAGCGCAACGGTTACGGACTGTGTTAGGAACGAGAAGATGCTGTGTGTTCTTAGTTCGAATTTCACAGACATCCATTTTTTTTCAATTTTATAAATTGCATGATTTTTTTTTTCAAGCGGATTTTTTTTTTACATACACACCATATGAAATTTAGACGTCCCACTCAACTATCTTTTTTAACAAGAGCGCCAAAAGTATCTGGGGTCACTGACACCCAACGGATGAAGGTAAAACCCAAATAAGAAATTTATACATATAACCTCGATAGCGCAACGGTTAGGGACTGTGTTAGGAACGAGAAAGTCGCTGTGTGTGTCGTGAGTTCGAATCTCACGGTCGACCATTTTTTCAATTTTATAAATTGGAAGTGTTGTGGTGGACCACGATTGACGTCACAGAAGATGGATGCCGTAGGGATTTTACTGACGTCACAGAAGATGCCGTCGCGACATTCGAATCACCCGCCAACGACACAACCCACCAAATTGGAAGTGCTACGTCACACATGTGGATGGACCATGATTGACGTCACAGAAGATGGATGCCGTCACAGTCGCGACATTCGAAATACTCGCCAACGACCCGCCATTGACACAAGATGGATACGACACACGTCACACCAACACGTCCGCCATTGACACAAGATGGATGCCACTTCCGGTGCGCGCGCACAGTCAACGAAATCCAACATGGCCGACTTCCGTCCCAGAACCGGCTTAGTATATCTACTCTTGTGATTAGCACTAATATTATTATTTTATTTTTAGCGTTTGTTGAATGACAGAGTAAAAGACTTTCACTTTATTAATGCTCCATCAATATTTCAATTAGTTCTTAACATATGCAAAATTATATTAAAACCTGAAGTATACAACAAGGTGAGTTTGTTTTCAAAAATGTTATTTATTCGATATACAGAAATTCCTCATTTTATAATGGAGTCCATAGATTAAAAAGTTTTTAGTATATGATATCAATAATTATTACAAATATTGCCACAAATAATATATTTTTCATAAAATTTTGAGTTTTTTTGTAAGAAGATTAAATTTAATGTAGGTAATGCGTGTTTTTCGAAGTTAAACTTATTATTTCTTGGAATTGAATCCATCGGCAAAGATCTATGACTCTTTAAGTGAGGAAATAAATGATGAAGCTCACCATAAACATTCTCAACAAAAAATGTGATTATAATGTTGTTGAGCGGATCCTCGCATGGCTTGTGCTTTTGTATAAAATAACATATTTTTAATGAATAATTTTACTTGAAAAATTCATGTCTTTGAGAAAAATACACGTAGGCATTGTAGTCTTTTAAACAAGAATTAAAACAGCAAGTCTATAGTATCTAAAATGAGTTCATATTTTCAAGTCAATGCAAATAGTTATTTATGTATTAAGAGGAATTATTGTTCGAAAGCAAGAGTTAACGCGCGACGCAAAGCAAAGCGCGTTAGTTGCTAGAGAACAATAATTTCACTTTTAGCTCGTACTACATATAACATTTTTTCTACAATCACTTGAATATATATTATAAATAATTATTGATAAATTTATACCTCTTATTTCAAGTACCTGTGAAAAACGTTATACTTACTTTTTTAAACAGTCCCTGGATCAGTAACTGCCCTAATCGGTGTCTCTTCAGACGATTGTACTCCTTATCTTTACCCTTTATATCAAATACTTTCAAATTAAATGTTTGTAGTGACGGGTGTTTGATTAAACGAATAAATAAAAAAAGAAATCTTAAGTTTTTATTTTTACACAAAGTAAATGTAACAAATAATTTTTTTTCGAAAGCTTAATTTAATTAGAATTGTTTGTAATGTTAAAATTAAAGCTGTAATTCGTACAGTCTTTAATTATAATCCCTGATCCTGTTGTATTATTTGTATAATTTGAATCTTTCTCCGATATGGTTAGTGTCGTCGATGGCCCTGGTAAAATTTTTTGTGCTGTATCAATTTTTTCTGTTATATTATCATCAATATAACCTTCCGCGACTGTGGAACTCTTCCATCCTCCATGTCGCTTTAATTGAGTAATATCACCTCCATTTACGAATAAAGTAGCCGATGATCGGCGGAAACAGTGCCCGTGAAGAAATGATTGTCAGGTAGGTTTAAATATTTAGTAATTTCGCTAGGAATTTTGGCAATGGTATTCATTCCCACAGTTTGATTAAAACACTTTCCTTTGTCGTATTTTAAAAAGAATCGTGTTGATGTGTTTTCATTTAAGGGTGTCTCAAAGCAAAGTATTTCCTATAATAATTCAAATATTGAATGCCATTTTCTTGGGAATTACTTGTAATAGTAAAAGTCCTAGTCATTCTAGTCTTTGAATCAGGAATAGTAACAATTAGAAGAGATTATTTATCTTCAATATCTTTTACAGTCAATTTAACCAATTCACCACGCCTGCATGCTCCTGCAATTCCAATACTCATAACAACCTGTAAAATAAACTTTGACAATTTTTATATTAATTAATGGGAAAAATTTACCTTTTTAAATAAGTATATGTCATCAGGGGCTTCAGACAAAAATCTACATATATCAGTCTGAGAAAAGGTTTTTGACTTTTTGGATCTGTATCCAATTCTTTGTTTTTTAAAAAATGCAACAACTTTTTAAATTGGCTTAAATCAATATCATGTTTTGCAGAAAAAGTGCTTTTTAACATGGAATAAATCGACCAAAGGGCTGGTGATTTTACTTTTTGAGCTTTCTCAGAAAAATAGACCATAACAACATTTACTGAATATTTATAAATTTTTTTCACGTTACACCAAGTTATAAATTGGTTATATTTCTTTTCATATAAATGTTCTGGTAATAAATTCAAAGTTACTGATTTTGCAGCATTTCGTATATCTGGAGGTGTACATTACATGTCACTTTCATTTTCACTAATATCATCCATAGTTTTAATTTTCAATTTTAATTTGCAATATTCATCAAAGATTTCGAAAGTTTAAAGTTTCAAACATATAATTATTGTCAATACTGTCAATATACTTTTACTTATTCTATAATTAGAAAGGCCTCAGCTAGCAGGGCCATCCGGCCAGTATATGCTTAATATTCACAACGTGGCAGAGCAATTAAGTACAAAAACACACAAACAAATTAATACGGTAACATCGCAATCACACTAATTAATTATTTATAACGTTAAAAACTTAACAAAACAGCGATTTATTAGATTGTAAAAGATTTTCAGAAGACAAAAACACTCCCTAACCTGGTTGATCTATGATCCCCACTGTAACTGTCAATTCAATTGTGTTTGTAGTATCGGTTGTTATGGGCAACGAGCTTTTTGCAATTTTTTACGCTTGGCGAGCGTAAAGTAACTCCTCTCAAGAAATGTCAACTTTTCGTTGTCAATGGCAAGCGAAAAAGCCTACTTTTCAACGTGATTGTAGAAAAAAGTATTTTCAGTTACTCAAATAGCATTCATTTTCATTTTTAGTTCAAATTTCACAACTCTACTCAATCACTAGCAGAGTATATTCCATGGGAGATGTTACCAAACGATTATGGAGGCAAATATATATCTATAGATGAGCTCCAAAGTAAGTTTCTTTTAATCAGATTTACTGTGGATTTACTCTGTGGAATCTATTCAAATTACTTTTTCAAATGAAACTAGCTGTTTGTAAATAATTCCACAATATATTGAAAAAATGGTAAAAATTCTAAAAAATTGACAATTGTTTAGATCAGTGGTCGCCAACCTCTCAATGTGTTGAGTTACTTGGTTAATTTTGGAATAAACAGCGAGCTACCCACACGGAAGCCACGTAACGCAACATAAATGAAATAATCCACAGTTAATTTATCATTATATGTGTTTATTTTACTATTTAACTGGTAATACATAATACATAGGTACTAATAACAAACTAATAACAAAATAACTAATACTACTAGTACGTACTTGTTCACAGCTACATTCCTACCTATCAAACGAAGGTGTTTGAAAAATAAACACAAACTTTTATCCAGCCACAACGGCATGTCACGTAAGATTTAAAAATAGTTAATAATAACAACAAAAAAGTAACGCACTATCATGAACATAAACATTGAAAAATAAAAAAGCACGTTCAATGAGAAGGCTGACACTCAGACTCATCGATAATGTTTGCAGTATAGTTTGATACAGCCATTCGAATACAATTATCCAAATGTTCATCCGCAAGTCGATTGCGATATTTATTCTTAATAAACTTCATATTGGAAAACGAAGATAAACACAAATAGGTTGAACTGAATAATGCTTTCACTTTCAAGGCAACACGGCATAGAACTGAATATTTGTCTTTACTTACAATAGACCAGATACATTTGGTACTTGAGACTAACGATTTTAAGGCTAAATCATTTTGAAACTCAATTACTTCCATTTCTGTTTCAGCGATGTCTTCGCCAAAGTTGTGCATAACACAAGCTGCAAACTGTTGGATATCAATTTCCATAAAGGGTGAAACAACAAACTGCGCTACTAAAGCCATTTCGTTGAAATCCTTAAAACGATTTTTGAAGTTATTCTTCAGGGTAGAAACTATTTCTACATGATATTTGCTGTCATTGAGTTCTAATGGATTTTGAGATATTTTTTCTGAAAGAATAGGGAAATGCTTGGCATCGCTGTTAATTAGGTTTTGTTCGCAAAACTCCAAAACTTTTGATAAATGCTAATATATCAGAAATCATTTCCGCTAGTTCTTTGTCTCTACCCTGAAGCTGCAAATTAAGTTCGTTTAATTTCTCTCTAATGTCCACGAGAAAACCAAAATCTCTAAGCCAGATTGAATTTTCTAGTTCCGGAGTCGGTTCATCGCGTTGTTTGAAAAATTGAACTATGCCAGATAGGACATCATTAAAACGTTTCAGCACCCGTCCTCTACTTAACCATCGGACTTCAGAGTGAAGGAGTAGGTCCCCGTATTGACAGTCAACTTCATCGGCCAAGGTTTTGAATAATCGTCTTTGTAACGCTTGAGCTTTAATCTTGTTCACAATCTTCACCACCAGTTTCATAACGTTGTTTAGTTTCAGGAAATTTCCACATAATGCTTGCGGAAAAGTTTCATCTTTACGACATAACGCCACCAGACCCTTATCACAACCCACTATAGCTGGAGCGCCATCAGTTGTCAAGCCTACCATTTTCGATATTGGAATTTTCTCGGAAGAAATAATATTTTTTAAATGAGAAAACAACTCATGTCCAATAGTGTGTCCTTTCAGTGGAATAAACTTCAAAAGATCTTCTTTAATCGTAAAATCACTAAAAACCATCCTGACGAACACGGCCATCTGGGCAGTGTCAACGACATCTGTTGATTCATCCAGTTGAAATGAAAAATAAACACAATTATCTAAGTCAGTTCTTAACTGTAAAAAAATATCATTGCTCATTACTTCTACACGTCTCATGACTGTATTAGCAGAAAGTTGCATAGATTTTATAGCTGAAACTATCTCGTCTATATTTCTAAAGTTGGCAAATAACGAATCAGCAGATTCTAAAAACGCCTGTTTTATTATTTCCCCGTCTTCATAAGGTTTCTTTTTTTGTGCAATTATCTGGGACACACGGTACGATGCTTCAGTTGCAGCCTTATTTTTGTCGACTGTTCTTAAAAATATTGATTGTTGTCCAATTAACTGCTTTTTTAACTGTTTCAGTTTCTCCTCTCTGGCGGCAGAATGTAGTGGGAATGATTTTTCAAAATTAGAATGTACAGTTTTATGATGTCTCTCAATATTTCCTTTTTTAGCAACGGTGTTACGTTTTTTTTTTGAGTACCGTCGCAATTATAGTTAGTGGTGTGTAGTATAATATTTTTATTTATGTTTGTTATTAAATAACCCTTGTATTTGCCCTCTTGAGTTGAAAAGAACAAAACTTTATTCGGAAGTATTATGAGTACTGTCGTCTAGCGTCACCTAGAAGACGTGTACCAAAGTAAGTATCTGGTATCATCGTTAGGTTTCTGTGATAATACGATGGGAATAAAACAAAGGTACCTGTGGGTAATTCGTTGATAGTCCGTCGGCACTTTCTTGGTCAATGGTTGGTTTTAAAAAGTTTTTGAACGTGATGGCGATAACTGATTGTTGTGCACAAGTGTGATATTGGTAATTTTGACTTTCATTTAGTCATCCATTAAGTGGGATCAGTCTCTATCATATTTTATTGGAATCCAGTCGTTGTTGAATAGATATTTTGGTGCTCTACTGGGTTCTGGACCGTTTGGGATATTTTTTATGTACATTCAGTCGCCATTTCCACGTGTTGGGAATTTTACCATTACCGGTAAGTTATATTACCTCTCTTTTCCTGGAGTGCCGTATTCAGTACCTTACAATACGTTTATTCTCTATAGATTCCAATCAGTATAGTATTGAGCAAGAAGCCACCGTAAACCCCTATCATATTCTTGTCCATCTGGGTGATCATTGGTTGTTACGCCTTTTGAGACGTCAGGATCAAGTCGTAACCCCTTACTAACATAGGGTGAGTTATTATAATACTTACGAGTAATTAATTTATTTAATGTTGCACTTATTTTACGATCGAGATTTTTAATAGTCAATGGGACTGCTTTAATGTTAATTTGGGGTGAATTTAATTTTATTATCAGGAGATAATTGGGAATAAAGGTTCTAAAACTATTTAGTGTGTATTCCCTTAGATTATGAATTTTTAAATTGGGGTAAAATGGATTTAGTCATATTATTTGTTAAATAATTAACAGTACAAGCTCATAGACAATGAGTTTGTACTATCTTGGCTTAATTAGTTTTAAATTTGAAAGAAATGGAATGTTAATGGAAGTTTTTCGTGTTGGGGCATTCAATTATTCGAGTTAAACAACTGATATAAATAATTTGCTGATTTAAAAAATTAACTTGGAGCTTTATTAATTGCCCAAAACTATGTAATGGTTTTCTTTCATTTAGGGTTTAGTGGTTCCCGTTTCTTTTTGGTTCCCGGTTATTTAGGCTGGTTTCATGCTTTTGGGAGACGACTGCAATACGTCTATGGAAGTGGATCACTCGTCAATAGCTCGCATACAGGGTGATTGATGCTTTGAGGCTGTATCGGTGAACTTATTTAAGTTTATTAATTTTTACGACAAATATTTCTACGGGTTGTAATTTAGAATACACGTACTTATACCGGGTGTATCATAACGTTTGAAAAATATTTGTATTTGGTCGGACTTCCTTCCTCATACTTTTGAATACATTGGCCGAATGTTATTTCAATATTTATGAAAAGTTTGTACTGTTTTCAAATACTTATAATATTTATGGCTGTGGTTGACGGTAACGTTTGAAATTAGATTTCGCCACACAGTAATGGTAATTGCGCTGTAGTTAAGATATTTTGTTAAACTCGTTTTCGTTCCCTGGTCACCTGCGCATGAACTCAAGCCCGGGAGACTAATAATTTGATATTTTTCTTTTGTATTGATACAACTCCCCTGCCAATTGTACATTAAATTACAATAGCATTCCTTACTTATTTAGGTATTTTTTTTATATAATAATGTTAAGCTATATGTTTCATTTATCATTGGTTTTTTTATGGCTTACCACTAAGCTGCTGAATTAATTTAATCAGTCAACACCTGCTTACGTTGGTGTACTAATTGTTGTTAAAAACTGAAGAGAATCGTTTCTTAAACATTTGTTTCAATTTAGTACCGTTCCTTTTTGCGTTGGTAGGTCGCGTAATCAGTAGTTCTATTAAGACCCGATTGGTATTTAGGAGGTCTTTAACGAACCTCCCCATCTTCACTGAGTGAACCGGCAAATATCCTGTGAGGTACAACTTAGAATCGATATTTAGTCCGTGTATAGGATTGTACGTCGCAACGGAGACCGAAGTATTACATAATAAACACACATTTTTATCTTTAGCTTCTGTAAAAAAATATTGTTCTTCCCATTCCGAATGAAAGTGGTATGTCTTTACCTTCTTACAACTGCTTGCCATAATATTATTTTTTGTTGTTCTCTACTAACCCAACCGCTGGACGTTGGTTACGTGTTCAGTTTTAAACTAAGCGCAATGTCGCCGCGCCGTGCGTATTTATCCCGTTCAAAGCAATCCTGATCGTTCTCGAACACTAATGCGCTGGTCCGGCAGGTCGGTTCTAGTCGATTCTAGCTTGATGGCGTCAGCGGCAGGTCGCTCACCGCAACGTTGCTACTGTTTATGTTTAATATTATGACAATTAGATTTTTTTGTGAAATTTTCGGGAGCTTCTCTGATTTTTGCAGTTTGTATTTTTTAAATTAAAATCGTTGTGAGAGCTACCAGAATTGCCTCCGCGAGCTACCGGTAGCTCGCGATCGACAGGTTGGCGACCATTGGTTTAGATATTACTATCATCGCCAAAATGACGGAAGTTACATTTCATATGATGCCTACCTGATGTTTATTAATTATTTTTGATGAGACCAAGAAGTGTGATTGTGATTGATTTAATATATAAGAGTAGAAATTACGGCATTACAAATATTAAAGCTTAGATATAATTAGCCCTATTGGGCATATCCTGGATATCTTTTTCCCATTTAAGAGGGGCCTCACGTTTTAGAAACTTGCAACAAAATTTAGACCATTTTGTAAACAACAAATCTAAAGAACGCAGTGAAATTAAGTATTGAAATCTTAACACAATATAACTTGAACCTTTGTCTTGGGGATCAGGTATTTTGGTTAAGTTTTATATTGTTATAAAAAAGATATACGCCATTAAGTGTTGGTGTGATTTTGATGGTTTTGACAATTTGTAGTCACCAATTTGGACGCCAAAACCTGATCCCCAAAAGGAAGCCCAGAGAATTCGATTCTGAAAATATGAAATCTCACAAATCATTGTATTTCTTGAGATTTGTTGCACGCAAATTTTTGCAAACGTTCCACCGTCTTGATGGATGGCGCTGTATAGAACTTCAATGACAGATGACGACGGTAAAATCATAGACAAATAATATTATTACTTTCTCTATGGGTCAAATGTTGTCATATGTTTTGTGTCCATAAAAATATCCCAAATTTATAGTTTAGTGTGTATTGTATTTGTAAGTGATTATTATTAAATTTTCCAAGATTGCTTATAGGTGAGACGTGAGGAGGAGTCGAGTGGGGCACTGAGTGAGGACTACGTTGCATTTACTATAAGACATAATCTTTGCTATAAGAGCAATGATTGGTTTATTATATCATTGCGTGTTATCGTCTATTGCTGGGTTGCCGCACTTCAGCTGTTTCTAAGTTAGAGAAGAAGATAAATATTTTTTTGAAACCCCAAACTCCATTACAAACCTTAAAGATATGTTTAGTTTGACCTAAGAGACTACCATTACTTTTCTTTATTAATTTTATACGGAATAAAAAAGAGCTTCTTCCGATCTATTTATAGTTTATTCACGATTAAAAGACGATGACGTTGCAAAACAAAATATTGTGATGTTGCCAAGCTGTAGTTTTTTCCTTTACTCAACGAAAACTAGAAAAGTCAATCTGATGTTAAATTGACAGTTCTTCTTTTTCATTGTTCCGTGCCTCGTAGGGCGTAAGTCAAAAATATTTATTTAAAAATAAAAGGCCGTATGATAGGCTTGATTAATTTAATATAAATATTTATTCATGGAAAACTATGGATAAGATACAAGAAACAGTAACCAATCATTCTATATTCTAATTAACATTAAATTATTTTACATAGAAGAGGGTTAAATGACGAACTGTAGATCCTTATTCTAAGCTCTATACAACCATCTTCAAGAGCACTGCAAGGGTTTACGCTAAAAGGAATCAATACAAGCTGTGATCATCTTCACGCAAATTTAAATATTGTTTCTTTATACAATATCTATTATATTTATTATAATAAAAATAGAATGGAAAAGAAAAATATAGATACACAAAATAAAATTTTGTTACAAGATATAAAAATAAAAAATCTCCCATTTTATCAGTATTATTTATGTAGATACTGTGGTCGTTGTTTTAATTTGTGTATTATAAAATAACAGTACCTAATCAATTTAATAATAGTTATTAGTGATTTTGAAAAGGTGGAAATGAAGCAAATTGAATTAAAATATAAAAAAAATAAAACACAAGATTTCCACTCCTCCACTAGAAAATCAACACTATCTTCATCGTCACTGTCATAATTAATAATAAGTGGAGGCACATCCTGTCCATCAAATACTACTTCTCTATCCCACCCATCTTGTATAATTTTTTCAGTGTGCTCTACTGTCTTTGACCAAATATCAGGAGTCACTTTTTCTAAAGACTTTTTCCATACACCTATTGCTTGTTCTGTTGAAAAACATCAGTTCCCACTTGATCTCTATACAAATTTTTAACTATGCCCCAAATATGTTCAATTGGGTTGAACATACAGTGGTAAGGGGGAAGTCGAAGCACTTTGTGACCATATTTTTCAGATAATATGCCAGCTTCATATACTGTTGGTGGTTTATTCCTACAAAAATGCATATATTTAAACAAAATAAGTTTTCTAAGTATTACCGTAATATATTGAAAAATCTTTATATCAACTGACCGTTGCACCTCGCCTGTCCACTTCTTGAGGCCTGAAGAGGCACTTTACTGCCGTGGTTTACACATAATTTTTTATCCTACACAATAATTGTTGGTAATATTTTTGGTACAAAAATTTTAGTTCATAATATCAAATTCAATACTGTGAATCATCATTTTTCACAGTGATAATGAAAATTGCATTACGTATAGTACAGTTAACAAAAGAGATACCTTGCTTGGGTAAATTTGATAACTGAACTTGCTCAAAAAAGGAAGTAAATAGTTGAAGTTGTTGCTCCTGTGTCTATTATAGTTTCTATTAAAGGAATCATTTCAGCAGTTTTAGTAGATGTAGAGTCATTAGGTGTGTTAGTCATAGTAAAAGGTGCGGCCATACCGTTAGCGTTGAACAGTTTTCTAGTGACATTTATTTTATTATTTAAACAATTTTAAACGTTGCCTGTCGCTACGCTGGTTAACAGACAAGTTAACTTCAAATAAACATCAAATATGACAACTCATGATTGAATGAATTTGTAGACGTTGACAACTAATAACAATAATTTATTTTTATACTAACGTTTAGTGGCATTGTTCATTTTAAGCAATTTCCGTTTATTTCTTTAGACTATTTAATGTGATTGAAATCGGTTATGCTATTTTAATTGGGATATCAATCAAATTGGCAATGTTTATTTCATTTACGTCAATTGGGTTTCCACCTAGCGCGAAAATCTAAAATTTGTTTTCTCGGCTAGCCGTGGAAAACGCAACTTTCTCGTCTCCGTAAAGCTGGTAAAATTCCACTTTCTTACAGTGTAGGATAAAAAAAATAATTAGACCACTACAATAAACATGAACTAAAACAAAACTTTCTTTTCCTTCAATTTGTTCAAATTTTGATTTGAATTCAAGTTTGACAGCTGTTAACAGTTACAAAAATAATAGTCGACCATAGAAACTATAGATTGATTTGTATAGAGATAGGATTTTCTGCTGCCAGTTTTTCGTTTTGATAAATATTTATTTAGGTTCCTAAAAGATTTACAAATATCTAAATTTCACCTCGTAACCTATATTGTTTCAACATTTCTACTATAATTTTCAATTTAATTGGTACATTATATTATTTTGTTTCAGAATTGTGGATCGAAAAACTAAAGCAGTATCGGCATCATTTTGACAAATTGGATTCGTTGAAAGTTAACGAAAGCCTTAGACCGACCTCAAGCAAAACTCAAGTACAACCAAACTTATTTGAGACCTTGGCCAAATTATTTAAATAATCCGTGCATTAATATTGTTGATAGCAGTCTTCTTATATAATTTTTATTTATGTGTAAAGTGAACGATGTAATAGTAATTATTAATAAAATATATTTTTGAAATTCTCAATAACAATTTACGTAGTGATAAAACCGTAATTATATCAGAAATTGATATTTTGTTATGTTAAACCCATATAGGTATCTAATAACTCTTTTATATTGCTAGTTTCCAAAAGTGGAAGTGTGACCTACTAAGAGAGATAGCCACTGCATTATTCTTACATATGTTTACTCGATCCGTTTTGCGCAAGCATTGCGATCGATAAGAAGAGGGCAAATGAAGTGGGAGGAACATTTGACGTAAAAACATAAACTAATATTTTAGCTTTGTTCGCGGGTCTGATTCCGAAACAGTTTAGGGACTGGCCGCATACGCACATTCAAAATCGTCGTGCGCGGTTCGCTCAGTTCTGAATGTGCGCACGATGATTATGAATGTGCGCAGGCCGCCAGTCCCTAAACTGGTTCGGAATCAGACCCGCGAAAAAAGCTAATAACCGGTTTATAAACTGATGCATGCGCATTTCTAATCAAGTCTAATATGAGAAAAGCGTATGTATGTCTGCCCCGTACGTTGTGTTGGGAATGTTGGCATCCTTTTGCAAACCCCAATTATATATTTTTAACACCGAAAACTATTTTTAAAAACTTTATTTTCACAATATAAATAAAATTACAATACTTGCTACAAAGCCAACGATTAAACGACAATGCTAACTACTTTAATAATGAACCAACTCAAACCAACCACTAATTTCAACAACTTATATTCAAGAACCTAAATTCAACAACAACTTGAATAATAATGAATATATACAGGGTGATTCATAACTATTGGGACATAGGCTAAGGGTAGATTGTTTGGACCAAAATATGGCGATAGGACCAAATATATATATATATATATATATATATATATACAAGGCTATACACTCCAGTTGGAGTTGTAGCCGCTCAGGTTGAGCTCTTTTGACCCTGTGTCTTGTGGGGGATCAGGTTTTTGCAGTTTCGACAATTATTCTCCACTCCTTTCTGTCCTGCATCTGTCTCTCCCCGCCTTGTGCTCCCAAAATTTTTATATCTTTCACAACCTGATCTTCCCATCTAATTTTTGGTCTTCCTGGTAATCTTTCCTCATTCGGTCTCCATTCTGTAATTCTCCTCACCTCCTGTCCTTTCTCCATTATTTTAACATGTCCGTACCAACGAATCCTTTTTGATTTAATTGTGTTTTTAAATTTATTATATGCTCTATACCCTGCTTTAATTCTTTGCCTTATCTCGATTTTTGTGTCGTTTTTGTTACTAATAATTGTTCCCAGATACTTAAAGGTGTTAACAACTTCAAAAGTGAATTCATTTAACTTTACTGCTTCTGGTTGGTAGACCTTCCTTCTTTCTTTTCATTTCCATATATTTTGTTTTCTCCTGATTTATTTTTAATCCTCTTTTTCCCGCTTCCTTTACAAATTTCTCTAATGTTTCTTCAAGGCTCTTTCGGTCTCTCGCTATTATTGTTAAATCATCAGCACATGCCATTATTTGTTTTGATTTATTAATTATGCTTCCATTCATATTACAAGTCTTAATTATGCCATCCACTGCTATGTTAAACAATACCGCTGACAGCCCATCTCCTTGCCTTACTCCAGCATTTATCTCAAATTCCTCTGATTGACCTTCCCTTGTCATTACTTTTGCCCTAGAATCTTTCATAGTCATTTTCACCAACCGTATGATCTTTTGTGTTCCATATCCTTTATGATTGTCCTCCGTTTCAAGCTGTCGAAAGCTTGCTTGAAGTCAATAAATAGCATTTGGACTCCAACATTGTGTTCATAACATTTTTCAATTACTTGATTTATAGTATGTATGGCATCTACTGTTGATTTTCCTTTCCGAAAACCTTTTTGATACTCCCCTATATTTGATTCCATTACCTTTTTTAGCCTTTCATTTATTATCGTTGTTAGTATTTTATATACGGTGTTGAGTAAACTAATTCCTCTATAATTGCTACAAATATCACGATTTCCTTTCTTCATTATTGGTATAATCATACCAGTAGACCATTCTTTTGGCATTGTTTTTGATTCCCATATTCTTTCCATGATTTTAAATATTTTATGTCTTAGATCATCTCCTCCATATTTTATCAGCTCATTTATTATTTCGTCTGACCCTCCTGCTTTGTTGTGTTTCAATTTATTAATTATGTCGTTGCATTCCTCTTCGGTCGGTTTTTCTTCGTATTTTATCCCTGTATCATTATCAGTCATATCATCTTCTTCATACTCCCCATCTTCTTCCGTTAATAAATTCTTGAAATATTGACTCCACTCTTTTTCCTTGATATTTATTGCAGTTGATTTTCTGCTTTGTCTCTTTATATATTGATATAATTTTACATTATTTTTATTATCATTCTCTAATATGTCCATGCTTTCATTTTATTCTTTTTGCTTTAATCAACTTGGCGCTCTCTTTTCTTATTTTTATGTATTCATCATAAAAATTTTGTTGCTTAGTTCGCAGCCATTTTAGTCTGGCTTCTTTTTCCTCTTTTATCTTTATTTTACATTCTAGATCAAACCATTTATTATTCTGTCTTGTATCTTTTGTACCAACCACTTCCTCTGCTGCCGTTATGATACTTCTTTTTATTTCCTTCCATTGTTCATCGATATTATCTTGTTCTTTGCTCTTTTGTAGTTGCTTCTTTACTTCTTCCCCATATTCATTTTTACTACTTTTCAATTTCTGCACGTTCCATTTCCTACATCTTGTTGTCCTATTTACTATATTTACAATTCTCATTTGCATTTTGACAATTACTAATTGATGATCAGTATCAACACTTGTTCCTCTGTATGATCTTACATCCTGTATCATCTTTGATCTTCTTTTTGCTATCAGAACATGATCTATCTGGTTCCTCGTAGTAGTCCCAGGTATAATCCATATAATTTTATGTTCTTTCTTATGCTTGAAACTAGTGCTGCTAATATACATGTTGAGCTCCTCAGCTAAATTGCATAGTCGCCGTCCAATATCGTTAGATGTTTCATGTATAGTATACTTCCCTGCAACATTATTTAAGTAGTCTTCTTTTCTTATTTTCGCATTCATATCTCCAATAATTATTAATGTATCATGTCTTGCGGTTTCCTCACATACCTTTAACAATTTCTCGTAAAATTCATCTTTGTCTTCATCTTTTGCTTCTTCCGTCGGTGCGTAACTATTAATTATTGCAATATTTGCCATGTGGTTTTTTAATCTTAATTTTGATATTCTACCGCTTATAACTGTGTAATCTAGTATATTATTTCTTATTCTTTTGCTTATCATAAATCCTGTGCCGTTCTTTCCTCGACTGTCTTCCCCTCCATAAAACAATATATATTCTCCTTTGTTAATTTGTCCTTCACCTTTCCAGCGTATTTCTTGAAGTGCCAATATCTCTATTTTATATTCCAACATCTCTTTTGCAATTTCCTCCATTTTTCCCAGTGTCAGCATTGTCCTGATATTCCATGTTGCCATTCTCACTAAACTCTTGCGTTTACTTCTCTTATTTTTACCCTTACTCATTATCCATTTCATTGCATTGTCTTCAATTGTATATATCGTATTTTCTTTAGCTACTAGTTTTTTGACTTCTTCTCTTTGTTGCCTCCTCCATGTTGCGGCGAACGATCGGTTGCTGTACGTTTCTTATCATCATTTTCTTTTGGCTTTTCATCCCCAAATGCATCTGCTCCATAAACTCTGTTGTTTATAATTAATTTATTAAACTTAAGTACTGCGTTGTGTCCTTGTTATCTG
Source organism: Galeruca laticollis (assembly GCA_963921935.1). NCBI lineage: Eukaryota > Metazoa > Arthropoda > Insecta > Coleoptera > Chrysomelidae > Galeruca > Galeruca laticollis. The sequence continues at coordinate 47,101,668 of OY998177.1, forward strand.
GCTATTTTTACCCGAGGCAGTAAAATTTTTCTTTCTCTTTGGACTTTTTTCGAGTAGTCGTCATTAATCTAAATATTGGTACCTTTTAGCTTTTTACCTTGTTTCATAATTTCTAATTTTTTACTCCAATTTTTGATTTTAACTATAATTGGTCTACTTTTGTTTCTTCCAAAAGTTCCGATCCTGCCGAATTCTATCAGATCTTTTTCTGGGTCTACTTCTACCTCTATTTTTCTCATCATTTTTTGGACTGTTTCCTTTATTTCTTGTTGGCTCTCATTCTCCTTATCTTCAATTCCTTGAATTACTATGTTATTGCGCCTTATTTCCCTTTCTACGCAGTCTAATCTTTCTTCTTGCTCGGCGATTATTTCTTTCAGCTTATGATTTTCCTGTTTCAATTCCATTATAATACATGCATTTCTGTCTATTTTTTCTTCCATATTCCGAAGACTATCTTTTATCTGCGAGAACATTCCTTTAATTTCTTCCATATCGTATTTATCGATGTTCATTTCTTAACGCACCTTAACGAGTTCCGCGTCCCGTCAAGTTTCGTCAGTCACCTACTCAGTTCAGCTTCAACACTCACCCGGGCTGGCTGAACTCGTCTCGCTGCGTTATAATAAATTAATTTCCTTTTTGAAGTCAGTCCGGGACTGTATTTTTAAACAAGTACTCGTATTTTGGTGAACGATCTTCGCTTATCGCTTTTGTTTTTTGCTGGTAATTAACACAATTTAGATTTCGAATTTAACAATGTTGGATTGTTTTATGACAGACTTTCCTATTGTCTCAATATTTGGAGAATACTCACCAATTATATGTGATAGTTTACACTTACACAAGATATTTTTGTACTTTTTGTGAATTACAGTTTTTAACTTTAATCACAATTTGATATTATCGCTCCCTCGATTTAACTGTATTCTTTCCACATTAGATGCAGGACCGAACTCTGGACCAAATATACCTCAATAAAATATTGCCGTGGAAAAAGATAAAGGGCTTTAAGGTTGAATTTTTTTTTCGTTTTTTGCTAATAATTTCACTGTATATTTATCGATTGTTATCAAAATCAGCACAGATGCGTAATTTTATACAGGCAATATTATTTTATGTATTATTTGACATTTTGTTACAGGGGGAGCCTCTTGAAGGATTTCTGATAATGAAATTGACTGGTAACTTTTTTTGACGAAACTTTTTAGTGATTTTTATTCGAAAAATACGACATTCTCATTCGTTTTCGAGAAAAACGCAATTGAACAGTTCATAGTATCGGAAGGGGATTTCAAGTAACGGACAATAAACATACTTGTATCTTAAGGCTTCTATTTCGATGATAAAGCATAATTAAAAACTCGAACTTCAAAGAACATATTATTCTGTCCCCTTATAAAGTTAGCCGCATTTTGTATTTTCCTCCAGAGTTCGGCACTCGAGTTAATTTCATTGGCATAAACTAAGGACTTCTTATGTCCCCAAACATAAAAATCAAGCGGGATATACGCAGGACTTCTTGGTGCCCATTCAAAATCACTTCCTCTGCCAATCCATCGTTGAGGAAATATGTTATTTAGATGATTTCTAACAACTAAAGGGAAATGAGGTGGAGTTCCATCCTGCATAAACGACATTTTATTTCTTACAGCTAGTGACAGATTATCCAAAATATTACTAAAAGTAAAACTAAAAGTTTTGTGATTTGGTTGCTTTCTGCCTGGATATAACAATTCATACCTTCTGGCTGCAGAGCGCCCGCACAAATGGTCTTGTGCGTATACACAAATCATATCCCGCATTTCTTCATTCGTAAAATGATTGTGACGAGGCATTTCAATCGAAAAAGTATATGATAGCTTTAAAAAATGCAACAATTGACTATAAACTCGCAGCAAAAAATATTCACTGACAAGAAATGTCATTTACCAGCAACAATTATCTGACAGTCCAAAGCACACTTTTCATAAATGAAATAATATTTGAAATCCCCTTCCGATACTCTGAACTGTTCAATTGCGTTTTTCTCGAAAACGAATGAGAATATCGTGTTTGAACAAGAGTACCAATATTACGTAGAAATGATGTTTATGTTATATTTTCTAATCAGAATCACTAAAAAGTTTCGTCAAAAAAAGTTACCAGTCAATTTCTTCATCAGAAGTCCTTCACGAGGCTCCCCCTGTAACGAAATGTCAAATAATACATAAAATAATATTGCCTGTGTGCCTCTGTGCCGATTTTGATAACGATCGATAAATATATACTGAAATTATTAGCAAAAACTAAAAAAAAATTCAACTTCAACGCCCTTTATCTTTTTCCACAGCAATATTTTATTGAGGTATATTTGGTCCTATCGCCATATTTTAGTCCAAACAATCTACCCTTAGCCTATGTCCCAATAGTTATGAATCACCCTGTATATTAAAACAAAGCTAACTCTGCATTTTTTATCTTTTTTACAGTAACATAATATTATTATTTATTTATAGAAATTTCTAGTTCTATAACTCCTCCATCCCTAAGATCGAAAAATAATGGAGTTGTTTTTCGATTTTGAATTTGTTTCTTCCAATTCGATATCTTCTGTCTTGATCTCTTCTTTCTTGATACCTTCTTTCTTGTTTCTTCTTTTGTTTCTTCGGAATTTTCGTATGAACCAAAATATTATTATACATGCAAATAATTAAAATTATTCAAAATAAACTAATTGTCTCTTGCCTTCATTTGTTGTTGACGGTAATATTTTTCTGCTAACAATGGATATTCTTCTTTTATTGAAATTATTTCTTCCGGAGTTTTTGCCAAGTAAGGTTGTAATCGGATAAATATTTTGTGGTTTTTAATAATGGGGTATGTTGTAAAATTCTGCAGTTTTGGATTTCAGCATGGGTGCATGGATAGCAAAAATTATTTTGGACTTTGCAAAAAGATACTTGAGAACCCATAAATAGATAGTATGTTAAAATATTATTAAATTTCGGAATTTGTTATTCTTCATATATTGTATGTAAATACTTTATCATTTCTACAATTTCTTGATTTGAAATCACTGAACTATGAATAGAATTTAATTTGGAAAATGTAATGGAATTTTCAATATTGTCGATTAACGTGATTAAACTTTGACAATCCAAGTTAATCTGTGAAATCGTACTATAAAAGTTGATAAAGTTATTTAATGTTATTATTTTACTTTCTATTGATATATGAAATTTTTCCAAATTATCTTGTAACTTCTGTTGATTATAGTGATCGATTAATTTCTTATTTAAGAACATTTGCATATTAACTTCGTGAATTATTTGTTTTTGGTTTTGCTGTAATATATTTATCGCGTTCTCTCTTCATCATCTGAATCAAGAGTACCAAAAAGCCATTTATCAATTTTTCCAACAGCATTTATTAATCCTCTTTTTGCTGTAACAATTTGCTAAAATTAGTTTTGTATTTATTAATTATATTTTATTATAATAAACTCTTTTATTAGTTTCTAAAATTATTTTTAAATCTTTAATGATTTCTGTTTCTGATATTTTGGTAATAATTTTTTCTAAGTTTTTGTTTGTATAATAATTCTTTGTGATTTTGTATATAGTGAGATAGCATCAAGTGATCGTTCAGATCAAATGGATTCATTTAAATCTAAAGAAGATTATTTGAATCAAATAAGTATCATTTTAATCTCAATTTACATCCAGAATGAGTTACATTTTGTTCAAAATTTCTTTGAGATGAAATTACAAATAAACGTGTGTTATCACAACATTTTCTACATTTGGTTATAACTTCTGGTAAATAATCAATTTCTTTTTGAATTATCGAATCAAGTTCATCAATTTACATTTTAACAAAATGAATAAAATTTTAAAATAAAAAAATGAATGTTTCATATTATTATTTTCAAAATTGATATGATATATATTCCTATATCTAATTATATTATTGTTTTTAATTTATAATTGTTATGAACTCAAATAATAATGAATAAAATTATTAAACGAGAGGATTGAATATTTCGTATTATTCCTTTGAAAATTATTATCAGTATCTATCTATTTCTATGACTAATTATTGTATAGTTATTCATTTATAGTTCTACTGTAACTAAATAATAAGTATTTAGATTATTATTATTATTGTTATTATATCAATTCTTATATCTATTCTAATTACATGTTATATACATACGTTTTTCATAAATTTCAATCCATTTGATAACTTCTTGTATTGAGTACCACCTTAATGCAAAGTGTTCCCAATACTTTCTTATCAACTCTTGCAATCCTTGAATATCCTCTCGTCTTCCTATTTTATCTTCACGATTTCGAATTTTCTTGTTTACTCGTACACTTCTTTCTTTATTTCTCTTGTTTACATTCCTGTTATCTTCTGCTACTTTCGTATATCTGTCAACAATTTTCTTACTTCTATTCTTTTTTAAGTTTTCATTAATTTTCTTGGAACTCTCTTCTATGTTCTTACTTCTATCAATTATTTTCGTATTTCTATTCTTCTTTATATTTTCAAATATTTTCTCGTTACCTTCTTCTATTTTCTTATTTCTATTCTTCTTTATATCTTCATTCATTTTCTATTTTCTTATTTCCATTAACAATTTTCTTACTTATATTCTTCTTTATATTTTCATTCATTTTCTCGTTACTTTCTTCAATTTTCTTATATATAGTCTCATTTATATTCTCGTTTCTTTCATCCATTTCATTATTTATAATTTTATTGTTTTCTTCTATCTTCTTGTTGAAGTTTTCATTTGACGTATCATTTCCGTTCACTTGACTTACTGCTTTTTTCTTATGAACCCGTATATTTTCATTTGCTTTCATTATCTCTTTATCCATTTTTCTTGTATTTCTTTTTATTTTGAAATCAATGTCATTCAATACAATACTTTTATTTGTTGATTGAATATCAGAAATATAAATTTTATTAATATCATTTTCATTGTTTTCAATTGTTACGAACTCGCACACCGAAGCAGATACTAAGTAGGGTCCTGTAACCTTATGTTAACGGAGTTTAAAAAATGGCGAGCGCGCCGAATTCTGAGAATGTCTATTGGGATCTATTGTGACAGTTTTTATAGACATGTTCTCGGAAGGTCTTTTAAGAATTGAGCCGGCAATCGAGAAATATCGCGAAAGGCATTTGTTTTGTATAAGCCGCAGTCCAGAATTCTCTAGTAAAAAAGGCACTAGTATATAAAAAGGACCGATCAGCGGACCAAGTCAGTTGATAAAGTAATCTTGACAAATAAACAGTAAATAAGTGAATATAAAAGTGGTTATATAAATTAATAATTAAGTTTGTGTGCATATAAATTAAATTTAAGTGGTTATTTGAGTATATATGAATTAAGTGTTAGTGATTAGTTTAGTGTTTAAATAAATTAGTAAGTATCCATACCGTGTGTTTAAAATTTATCCCACCCGTTTATTGTTTAAATAAATAACAAAAACATTACATTGGTGTCCGAAGTGGGATAATATAAATAAATTGCTACGTAAAAATGGCCAAGAGACCATGTGATCTGAAAATCACGGAATTAAGAGCAGAATTAGAAGATCGTGAGTTGGAAACGTCCGGTAAGAAGAGTGAGTTAGTAGAAAGACTCAAAGTGAAACTGGTAAGTGACGGCTTGGATCCAGAAACATTTTTATTTAAAGACGAGGCTTCCACCTTAATCTCGTCCATTTCTAATATGAAGAACGACATCTTTGCTAACATGGACGAGAAGATTTCTGCTATGGAAGAAAATATTTCGACTAATGTGAAAAACGATATTTCTGCTAACATAAGGTTTCTACAAATATGGACGAGAAGATTTCTGCTATAAAGACCGATACTTCTGCAGATATCTTATCATTGACAAATTATATTGCTACTGAAGTCGAGAATAAAATCACGTCTCTAAAATCGGATATTGAGAATAAGATGACTACGATGAACGAGAAAATAAAATCAGACATGGAGAATAAGATGACAACGATGGAAAATCAGATAGATGAGAAAATCAAGGAGTTAGAGACGAAGATTGCCGATTTAAGAGCACAAGAGACTTCAGCAGAAGAAAAGAAGATCGAGATCTGCAAATCAGAAACACAACCCGAGACAGATGATATTGGCAGTTTTGCCCGAGTCAAGGCCCCAACGTTCGACGGAAAAATGTCGTGGACCAATTATGTGAAACAGTTTGAAGCCGCCGCAAGAGTGAATAATTGGTCCGATAAAGAGAAAGCAGTGAACTTGACCATCGCGCTTCGGGGAGATGCCTTAGACGTACTTCAGACGATACCACGTGAAGAAACGGATGACTTCGAGCAGCTTAAGAAGAGGTTGGACATGCGATATGGTCACGAACATCTAGAATATTTGTACCAATCCCAGCTGAAGAACCGAAGGCAGAAACGTGATGAATCCCTTCAAGAATATGAAGTGGACATTGCCCGACTAGTTCTGTTTGCTTATCCGTCAGCACCAGAGAACATGATGGAATGTCTGGGCATCCAGGCCTTTATTGATGGCTTACGTGACCCCGATATGCAGAGGACGCTTCGCTTAGCCCATCCCACGCTTTGATAGCTGCTCTTGAATATTAAGCAGCAACGAAGGCATCGGGTTACAACAACGTTAGGACCATCCAAGAAGAAGGTGACGAAGACAGATTTGACCAGTTCATCAGTTTAATGAAAAGTATGATGGACAAGAAGCCGAGAAAGATCAGATGCTGGAATTGTGGCGAGCTAGGGCATGTACGTAGTTCGTGTAAGCGTCCCAAGACTCCTGCAAACCAAGAACCCCAGTCACAGGAAAACTAGAACGGGTCGGCTACGAGGGGGCAGCACCGACCCATGATCGTTCAAAGACCCCTTCATACTGATAGCTTCTCTCAGATGTCGCAACACCAGTGTATATGTGGATGGCGAAGTAAATGGCAAGAAATATGCTCTGCTTGTTGACACTGGAGCAACTAGAACCATTATACGGCCAGAGATAATAAACCCTAAGAAGAAGCTTCTACCAACGAGACTGCGACTGCGGACCGCCAGAGGCGAGTGTGCCAACGTTCACGGTGAGACACAAATCCAATTGGGAATTGGCGCAGAAAAGTTCACGCATACGGTAATCGTAGCTGATATTGAAGAAGATGTGATTCTGGGAATGGACGTAATGAATGTAGATGGTTTCCAATTAGACTTTAGAAACAAAACCATTAAAGTGGGTTCCGAGGAGGTATTCCTTCATCCATATAAAGGCAGCGCGCTGTTGGCAGCTGTACACGAAGATACCGTTCTACCTGCACGTAGCGAAACCATGATAGTAGCACGGCTACAGGGAATCATGGAGGAAGGTACACCCGTTATGATGGAGCCAAGGAGCCACGACGAAGAGGTTGGCAAAGGAGTACTAATTGGAAAAGGATTGGTTACGTCGGCAAACGAGATCCCTGTACGTGTGATAAACGTGAATGATTACCCAGTTACCATCAAGAAGGAAGCCAAGATTGGATCCTGCGTACCAGTGACGTCTATAGTTCGTCAAACAATGACCACTGACAATTCTAATGACAGATTCGAACTGATGTTATCAGTAGCTGATCAATCTTTAGAAAGAAAAAAAAAGAATGAGAGAATTTCTATTGCAGTATCGAGACCTATTCATACCAAAAAGAGAAAAGACTGGCAGAACACAAAATCGATACTGGTAATGCTAAGCTAATTAGACAATCAGTTCGAAGACTTCCACGAGCGAAGAGAGAGGAAGCTGAAAGAATAATTCGGGAGATGACAGAAGAGAAAGTAATAGAACCATCTACTAGTCCATGGGTGTCTCCAGTACTGCTCGTCAAGAAAAAGGATGGAACTACGAGATTCTGCGTGGATTATCGCCAGCCTAACAACGTGACGAAGAAAGACAGCTATCCTCTGCCCCGAATTGACGATACGCTAGACACTTTGGCCAGCAGCAAACTGTTTTCCACTTTGGACCTGAAGTCTGGTTATTGACAAGTGGAAATGGACCTAGAATACAAAGAGAAGACTGCTTTTACCACCGGATCTGGATTATGGCAATTCAACGTCATGCCATTCGGGCTCTGTAATGCGCCTGCGACATTTAAAAGACTCATGGAAAATATCTTGAGAGGGTTGTCTTGGAAGACATGCCTGGTCTATTTGGACGACATCGTAGTACTGGGGAAGACATTTGACGAACATCTGAAGAATTTGGAAGACGTATTCAAACGACTCCAAGCTGCCCAGCTCATGTTAAACCCGAAGAAATGTCAGCTGTTCCAAAACCGTGTCAACTATCTAGGTCATATAGTGAGCAATGAAGGACTGGCGGTGGATCCAGAGAAAATTGCTTCCATTCAGCAATGGCCGCAACCAACCGACAAACATCAAATTAGGAGTTTCCTTGGACTTTGCACATATTATAGAAGATTTATCAGGAAGTTTGGAGATAATGCTAAGCCTCTAACTCGACTAACAGAAGAAGCAAGAGCTTTCCAATGGGACGAAGATTGTCAAACGGCTTTTGATACCTTGAAGAGGCATTTAACCTCGGCGCCGATATTAGGATATCCACTACCAGAGGGAGACTTTATTCTTGACACTGACGCAAGCAACGTAGGAATTGGTGGAGTGGTCTCACAGATCCAAGGAGGGCAAGAAAGAGTGCTGGGATATTTCAGTAAAGTCCTCTCCAAACCAGAACGAAACTACTGCGTAACAAGAAGAGAACTTTTTGCAGTAGTGAAGTCCGTGGAACACTTTTACCAGTATCTCTATGGTAGGAAGTTGTTAATCCGGACTGATCATGCAGCACTCAAGTGGTTGATGCAGTTCAAGAATCCCGAGGGCCAGATCGCTAGATGGATTGAATTACTCCAAGAGTATGATTTCAACATCGAACATCGAGCTGGTGTGAGTCACCGACATGCCGACTCCCTGTCCAGACGGCCGTGCCCAACAGACTGCTCCCACTGCAACAAGGTGGAATCTAGGGAAGCTGCAGTTTCAAGAACTACTGTAGTCAACGAGGAATGGTCACCCACCAGGATCAGAGAAGAGCAGGAGAATGATCCTCACCTGAAGATGATCCGGCAATGGAAGAAAGAAAATCGGCGACCTACCTGGCAAGAAGTGTGAAAATTTTCACCGAAACTCAAGGCGTATTGGGCTCAGTGGGACTCCCTTGTCCTGGAAGAAGGGCTGTTGAAAAGAGTCCTTGAAAACGATGATGGTTCTATGATGAGGAGACAGCTAGTTATCCCGAGAGCGAGAGTAGCTGAGGTACTGAAGAAGTTACACGCCAGTCCATCGGGGGGTCATCTGGGAGTGAAGAAAACCCTTCAGCGAGTCCGTGAAATGTTTTATTGGATGAACAGCTCCAATGATGTGAAGGACTGGTGTAAGAAATGTACTACTTGTGCTACGAGTAATGGACCACGTCGCAAGAGAAAGGCACCCATGAAACAGTACAATGTTGGAAGCCCTTTCGAAAGGATTGCTTTAGATATCGCTGGACCATTTCCGACGACATAAAACGGTAGCAAATACATACTGGTTGTAATGGATTATTTCACAAAGTGGGTGGAAATTTACGCTATCCCGAACCAAGAAGCCACAACTGTAGCAGATGTATTGGTGAAAGAATTTATCAGCCGATATGGAGTGCCCTTGGAAGTCCACAGCGACCAGGGAAGAAATTTAGAAACTCATCTATTCCAGGAGCTTTGCGAGAAGCTGGGAATGAAGAAGACCAGGACAACAGCATTACATCCACAGTCAGATGGAATGGTCAAGAGAATAAATATGACTATTGGAAAATACCTGTCGAAAGTAGTATCCAGCCATCACAGAGATTGGGACCAGTATCTTTCCCTATTCGCATTGGCTTATTGATCTGCCATCAATGAGTCCACGGGTGAAACACCGGCGAAAATCTTGTTTGGACGTGAAATGAGGTTACCTTGTGACCTGGAATTTGGCTATCGGCCTGGAAAAGATCTAGCAATTGAGAAGAAGGGTGGACGATATTCATGAATTAGTTCGAACAAATCTTCAAGTTGCCAGCGACAGAATGAAAAGTCGGTACGACACGCAGGCCACAGAAGGCGGTTTTAAAGAAGGGGACAAAGTATGGTTACACAGCCCGACGAGGAGAAAAGGATTTTCTCCAAAATTACAAAAATCCTGGGAAGGTCCATACTTAATCAAGAAAAGGATCAATGATGTTATATATCGCATAAGCAAGATCCCCAACGGAAAACCAAAAGTAGTTCACCAAAACCGACTAGCGCCATTCGAAGGAGACCATGACCTGGAGGAAGGAGTAAACCTTATTCAAGATGTGTCTGACCCTACCATCGAGGAATTTATGGGCACGTATGGAGGTACCGGGAAAGCTAGATATGGAGTCACTTCAGAACAACAACAAGATTTGTTCACTCTCCCGGAAGATTATTCACTGGCATACAACATCCCCGCCCGTATCAAGAACGCACGAGGGTTGGCAACCGTCTTTCGAAAGAAGTTCAGGCAATTAGAAAAACTTGAAGACCAGATTCCAGCCCTTGGCAAGACACTGAAACTGAAACATAATTCGCGGTACGTCTTCTACGTGGTAACTAAAAACGAATTTCAAGATCGATCTACCTACCGCGATGTGTGGGAAGCACTTCGAAACCTACGAGACCATGTGTTGGAATCCAGCGTGAAGAAACTGGCTATGCCTAAGATAGCGAGTAACCAGTTGGATTAGCGAATCATCAGGAACATGGTAGATATTATCTTTCAAGATACCGGTGTCCACATATTAATTTGCAGCTACAACCCCCGTTATCAGTATCCGATGAAGACGGTGCCCTGCTATTTCCATAAGATCGGAAAGTGTAGAAATGGGGCCAGTTGCCGATTCAAACATCCAGTCTCGGCTACACAAAAGTTCCAGGAGGAACTTTCATTTAAGGAGGGGGTAATATTACGAACTCGCACACCGAAGCAGATACTAACTACGGTCCTGTAACCTTATGTTAACGGAGTTAAAAAAATGGCGAGCGTGCCGAATTCTGAGAAGGTCTATTGGGATTTATTGTGACAGTTTTTATAGACATGTTCTCGGAAGGTCTTTTAAGGATTGAGCCGGCAATCGAGAAATATCGCGAAAGGCATTTGTTTTGTATAAGCCGCAGTCCAGAATTCTCTAGTAAAAAAGGAACTAGTATATAAAAAGGACCGATCAGCGGACCAAGTCAGTTGATAAAGTAATCTTGACAAATAAACAGTAAATAAGTGAATATAAAAGTGTTAATATAAATTAATAATTAAGTTTGTGTGCATATAAATTAATTTAAGTGGTTAGTTGAGTATATATAAATTAAGTGTTAGTGATTAGTTTAGTGTTTAAATAAATTAGTAAGTAGCCATACTGTGTGTTTAAAATTTATCCCACCCGTTTATTGTTTAAATAAATAGCAAAAACATTACACAATTAAATTATTTTCTACACTATTTTCAATATTGAAAAAATTTGATAAATCAGGTACTAAATCTACTTCATTATTTTCAATTTCGTTACTTTCCATAACATTATTAATATTAAATAAAATCGACAAATAAGGTATAAAGTGTATTTCATTTTTCTAATTATAATTTGGTTTTATACTTGATAAAGATTTAGACGCAAATTTAGCATTAGTTAAATGTGTTCTATTATCTGGAAAATATTTTAATTTTGGGTTTTTTATTTTAATGTATTCTAACGGTTCTTAATAGTCATTTTCTCCTGTATAAACGAAAGTTTCAAAATCCTCTAACGGATTAACTGTTTCTTTAATTTCCTCTATTTCTTCCGTTTTATCATAATTATTGTTATATAATTCCTCTGATATAAAATTTGATCATTATTTTGGAAATAATTATTATTAGTACTTCTAAATATATTATTATCATTATGATTATTACCAGTATTATTATTTCTATTTATAAAATTATTATTTCTCTTTGGAGAATCTGTAAAATTTCTCGATGTTGTCGGCATAGTTTCCGGTCTAGGTAAACTATGTACAGGTATTTGGCGAGGACTGAAAACATTTCTTTTTGGACCAAATACTTGCGGATTAGTCGGATAATGTCGAGGTTGTTGTGGTTGTGGTTTTATATTAATTGGTTGGTTTGGAAAGTTTTGTCGTTGTTGGAAACATTGATATTGGTTATAGTTATTTTTTAGATAATTTGAATAGTTATCATTCTGATTTTGATTATTATTATATGAATTATTACTTGATGACCTGTAGCTATTAGAATTTTTGAAGGATTTCGGCTCATTTAAATGACCGTATAATCTTTCAAAATCCTCAAATTCTTCTACGTAAGCCATCGCATCTTCTAAAGAATTGGGCTTTTTCAAATGCATATTGTTTTTAAGGACATCGGTACATCCTGAAACAAAGGTGTTCAGTGCCGTCTTATCACAATGATTTATGTTGCATCTCTTATCATTTTCAGTAAGAGTAAAGTCATTACTGATTCTCTGAATAATCTTGCTTTTTAGCAATTGGAGTCTAGCTCCGAAATCGATTAGATTTTCATTTTTAAGTGGCCTTGTTCGTGTTAATTCTTGCACGATGCAGTCCAGATCCCATCGATCTGAGAAACACTGTTTCAAGGCTTCTTTAATCTTTTGCCATGTGTTTAATTCCATTCGATTGCCCACCATGGCTTCAGCTTTTCCTATAAGTCTTTCTTGTATACAATCCAATATATGGTTGTTTATTTCGACGTCATTATATATTGCGTATGTTACAATTAATTTCTCACACTTGACTATAAACTTATTTAACGTATTACTATTACCATCATATGGTTTAATATTTTCTAATTTTGATTTAAATAAATCCCAATTGAGGGTTTTTACAGTAGCAGTAGCCATTTCGTTTATATTCACAGATGAAATTGAATTCTCAAAATTATTATTAGATTTATTATTTTCTTTAATATTTAATTTATTAAATGTTTCCAATACATTTTCCAATCCGTTCATAAAATAAATCGGCAGCAAGTATATTAAAAATAAAAAGTATCTCCCCTACTCTTTTAAAAAGGTATGGAAAAGTAAAAAAAGGAAAATTGGCACTTACAAGCGGTTTGAAGGGCTCCGGTTTCTTCTTTCTTCGGTCATGGTAGATTCTGGAATCCGCGCTCGATGTTGAAACACCAAATCGTGAGTTCTTTATACGAACGATTCGACAAAGTTTTTCACGACCGCACAAATCCTAATGACTGCGCCAATTATATATTTTTCACACCGAAAACTATTTTTAAAAACTTTATTTTCACAATATAATTAAAATTACAATACTTGCTACAAAGCTAATGATTAAAAGATAATGCTAACTTCAACCGACATCTCAAAATATTAAGTATGCGCCTCTTGTAGACCCAAAAAATCTCCTTTTGGCTCCGCTTCATATTAAACTTGGACTAATGAACACCTTTGTGAAGGCTATGAATAAAGAGGATGAAGGATTTAAATACCTAAGACAAATGTTTCCCTAGTTAAGTGACGCCAAGTTAAAGGAGGGTATTTTATAGGGCCACACATTAGAAAGTTGGTGGACGATATTGATTTTATAGAAAAGCTTACCACGCAAGAACTTGAGCTTGGAACTCATACGTAAGTGTCTTGAGGGGATATGGATACAAACTACGAACAGCTAGTTAATGAACTTTTAGATTCCTATAAATCGCTTGGCTGCTGAATTTCATTAAAAATTCATTTTCTCCATTCCCATTTATCATTTTTTCCTGAGAATTTGGGAGCTATGAGCGACGAGCAGGGTGAAAGGTTCCACCAAGATATCAGAACAATGGAAATTCGGTACTAAAGGGGATGGGATCCAGCCATAATAAGGGATTACTGCTGGTTTTTGAAGAGGGCAGATACGAACCTTCATGAAAAAAATGAAATGTGTTACAAATAAATATTTTTGATTTGTTATATGTAAGTTTAATATCAATTATACATATATAGTCGACACACAAAACGTGTAAAGTAATTTAATAAATAAATATTAAACGTAACTGTTCTATATGTGGTTTTTTTAATGTAACGAAAAAACCTTACTTGTTATAGCTTTCTTTTCGTATTTAGATAGGTTCATTCAGCTTTATGTCATACAGCTAAAACATTGTTTTTGTTTACCAGTGATACAGGGTGTTTCATTGAGAAAGGGCATAACTTTAACTGTAGATGGGGATCACTTTGGTGCTTCCAAAATAGTATATTAAGTACCAAGTGTCAAAACGGTTACTTTAGGCACGAATGAAGCGAAGCGGAACGAGTTCCTTGTGAAATGAGTGACTAAAGACGTTTTTAACACGAGGTGCTTACTATACTTTTTCTTCGCCGCGGGAAGGAAAACATTATATTATATTTGAATTATATTCATTACATGACGGACGATGACTGATAGCTGACTGATAAATCAAATGACGCAGAATAACAAAATTATCAAGGAGCATGGAAATTTAACATACAAAAGATACACTTGATTTGACGTTTAAAAAACAAAAGATAAACGAGATGTGACTTTTCGCATTTTAAACACTAGTGTTTAAAGAGTCGTTTTGTGCATGTCAAACCCGTGTTCAAAGTGCGGTTTTAGTAGCGGAAGTAGAAAAACCTATATTTAATGTGTCTTCTTCACTTTATAACCGAGATACAGGGTGTTTTATAAATTTATCCTATATCTTCCGAGTTACCCTGTATATTATTTGGAAATTTGGTACACGTAATAACCATTACCTAGAAACTCTATCAAAAGTATTTCCAAAAAGATAATGCAGGTCCGGCTTAACAAAAAATTTCAAAACTCATCTTTCCTAAAAACAACACCCTGTATATAGATTTTTTTAATTGCTCTTTATAATTGGAAAGAGTATAAAAAATTGAATCTACTTATTTCATTTTTATTTTTCCGCTGACAAATTTACCGTCAAAGTTATAATTTATGCACGTTTTGGGGGTTAAGAATGGTATCGGAGAGGTTTTTAGCTTGACATGAAATCTATTTAATGCATCTAGAGAAGCATCTTAGAAATTCAATTGAGTTTGTATGTTTACGAGTACAGACCACTAAAAAATGTGATTACAGGGCCGTACTTAGGACATACTCATTCAATATGTTTCGAATATTTCGAACACCCTGTACAATGATATGTATCTGGAAACTATGCACTACTACATTTAGAATAACAAGAGTAAAATACGAGAAATAAATTTATACTTCAAAAAATGTTAAAAGTACTCGTATAAACTAGATAATACTTCAAGTAGGCAATGGAATAGACACACCATTTAAGTGTGTGTCATTTGTATCTGGCTTCTGCCAAACAGTGTTTGATGTTTTGAACTTCCTACAGTATTTTCTTTTTGCCTAGTGAGTATTATCAGTATCATCATGCCTCATCAATTTTCTAACCGAGAATACGCAGATATTTTATTTATTTATGGATAATTCTCAAAATTATTATTAGATTTATTATTTTCTTTAATATTTAATTTATTAAATGTTTCCAATACATTTTCCAATCCGTTCATAAAATAAATCGGCAGCAAGTATATTAAAAATAAAAAGTATCTCCCCTACTCTTTTAAAAAGGTATGGAAAAGTAAAAAAAGGAAAATTGGCACTTACAAGCGGTTTGAAGGGCTCCGGTTTCTTCTTTCTTCGGTCATGGTAGATTCTGGAATCCGCGCTCGATGTTGAAACACCAAATCGTGAGTTCTTTATACGAACGATTCGACAAAGTTTTTCACGACCGCACAAATCCTAATGACTGCGCCAATTATATATTTTTCACACCGAAAACTATTTTTAAAAACTTTATTTTCACAATATAATTAAAATTACAATACTTGCTACAAAGCTAATGATTAAAAGATAATGCTAACTACTTTAATAATGAACCAACTCAAACCAACCACTAATTTCAACA
The DNA here is from genome assembly GCA_963921935.1 of Galeruca laticollis. Classification (NCBI taxonomy): domain Eukaryota; kingdom Metazoa; phylum Arthropoda; class Insecta; order Coleoptera; family Chrysomelidae; genus Galeruca; species Galeruca laticollis. The sequence continues at coordinate 47,117,699 of OY998177.1, forward strand.
ACTTATATTCAACAACCTAAATTCAACAACAACTTGAATAATAATGAATATGAATATGAATATGAATATATATATATATATATATACATATATATATATATGTTCAATATATATATATATATATATATATATATATATATATATATATATATTGAACCATATATCTTATATTCGAAAGAGTATCAGCTGTTTGAAAATATTTTGCTTATTATTTGAAATGAATTGAAACCATGTAGTTAAAAACATATTAAAAAAAACACAATCATAATTAAAAATGCATATAAAATCAGAATATATTAAATCATTTGTTTATAATAATTAAAAGAACAACAATAAAATAAAGAAATTACCTTAATAATTGTCTAACGTTAGAAAATGCTTAACAAGTATAATGGAAAACATGAAATCTGCCCAAATATGGATGTTTAATTGTCATGAAGAAATCAGCTTTTTCACCTGAAATTAAATAAGTTTAGTTATCTAATTTAATAAGTAGTTAGTTGAAACAGTAATAATATAAACCAATTGCATATTTAGTATTAAGAAATAGACAAATTTGTAATAGAAAAATATCAAGACATAAAGATAATTTATATGTCATAGTGTATATAAAATTTTATGAAATTAATGAATATTAAATGATGATGGATTCGAAGAAATATTTGCTACTAGAGAATTTAAATAGTATAAATAATCAGAGCAAAAGATCTTATAAAAGAATTTATGTTCATAAAAAATAAATGTTATTTTCAAATTATCATATGTATATGTCAAAACAAAATTAGACATTGCCATGACGACATATAAAAGGAATTTCACTATCAGTAAAAGATTTGTTTTATTGAAATTATTTGAACAGTAAAAGAAAACAGATACTTTTCGGGTGGAATTTACATTTACATATATTTTCAAAAAAACTCCTGTGTAGCAATTGTGAAAATAGTTCGACAGCTACAGAAACAATGTGATTGGTGGAAAGGGACATGACAAATTTCGATTAAATAAAATTTAACAAAAAACTTATTGATAATTAGTGTACTTAGAAACAATATATTGGTTGTTGATTAAAAAATTGACGATCAAAGAGAAGCGTTGGTTGTTGGTTCTTGGCGTCGAAATGGTGAGGATGTGATAAGAAACTTTCCCCAAAATTTCAAGTTAAATTACAAATTTTCATAATAAAAGCCACAAATTCGTAACAAAGATAAAACCTAGAACACTTACATGTATTAATAACCAATTTTTCTCGTGAGAATATCCAAATTTCTCAATAAATCGAGCAGCTATAACTTCGGAAGGCGTAGTCCTGTATCCAGACGGGATATATCTCCAGAATCCAGGCATCAGGTCAGTGCTTCTTTAGATATTATATGCCAATAATAAGAATAATAACTTTTGAGTATAAATTCAGTGACTATTTTCATGTATATATAAGAATTCTTGCGTCTTTATGATCGATCTATAAAAAAGAAAAAAAGACTTTATGTATTTTATTCACTAGACAAATTCTAAATATTATATAAAAAGGCCTATTCTATGATATAATAATGCTTGTACTTACGTATTTTCAAATCAAATAAGAAAGATGCATCTTATTTCATTCACATAATTTTCCATTTGTATATATATAAATTTTGTAACATATTTCTTCCAACAATTTATTTAGTGTATGTATATAATTTTCAACGTAAATTCTTTTATGAGAATCCATCAGCATTGTTATAACGACAATGATGCTATGTATTTAATATTCACGCATGTGCAGAGCGTCGTTAAGAAACGTTCGTTCTATCTCGAATATGTTCGTTGTTAGTTGGGCATGCGCATAAGATAGTGTATATTCCTGATAATTCTATGTTGGTAAATTCCATAGGCGTAACCGTTTTGATTAACAATATATTTAAATATAAAATTTCATTATAAAATTAAATGATTGAAAATATTGTATTTTGTGTTTCTTTTTATTCAGAATGAGCGAAATATCTCTAAACAAAGCCAGGACTCAAAGAGTAGAGGAAGTCTCATGCTCCCGAACCAATATAATATAATATAAAATAATAATATATATCAAATAATAAACAACTGAGCTAGCCACACCAAAATTCAAACAAATATTAATAAATATCCATATAAATAAATAAACTAAATAAAATCTTTGTTTTAATATATAATATATAATATATATATATATATATATATATATATATATATATATATATATATATTTTGATAAATTAATCCATCAAGAGAAAGGAAATCAGCATAGGATGAAACAGGTATTATTGCACTAGAATTAATTTAAAACAAACATCCAGTATATTGTTATGTAGTAAAACAGCATTATCATATAAGCTATTTCAATGATCTAAACACATAGGCATCAATAACATAAATTTCAAATAAAGAACTAGAGCAATTAAAAAACAAACTGTAATTGTCATGCAACATACTGTATATAATAATATTTACAATAATTATCTTTTAAAGTGCGCGGAAATTTAAGTAACAAGTGATATTGTGAAGATTTGCCAGAAAAATGTTTAATAAACCAACAATATAAAATCTTTATCTTTGATTGGTTATCCATGACATAAGACATAATAATACTAAAGCAATTTAAGAATTTCATAAGAAAAATCAAGACACCATATGTTGTATAAACTTATTAGAGTATAAACAGTTTGATAGCAACGGAGGTTAGCAACGAAATTTTATTGAAAACGATTGAAGGAGATAGATATTTGATTAAAATGGAAGCAGACATGTAAAAAAATTTGAGAAACTAAAATAGAAATTAACAGGGAAAAATTAGAAAGTTTCTTGAAAGGACCATATCAAAACCTCCAAAGGAATTAACAATATACAAATAACCCAAAATAATGCATTACAAGACATGCAAATTGGAGATACGATGAATGAAATGGATACCTGTAATACATTATGTGATATATTAACTGAATTGGACACAGATAAGTTATTTCATTTATAATTTCTTTTGCGTTACAATAAACAACTGAACTTACTAATATTTTATGTGTTTGAACGTTTACAAACATGGTAGTTTATTCGTTTAGTTATAAGTATAGTTAATATAAACTTACCTGTTTTTAGTATTAGTCACAGTTTACAAAGATATCTTTGAAGAAAAGCTTGATGATTTAGTCACACAGTATATAGTCAGTAACATTATAATTCTTCATTTCCTTTTCAGAGTAACTAGATAAATTCACTATTTGATATAATAACTATTTGAAACATTAACTATAAACATTTATTATAGGTTATAATTACGTTTACTTATGAATAATATACATACTACCATAGATAAATAGTTTTAATACTACTAAAATCATCAAGTAATATTTTAGATTGAGTCGTTATTTGTTTTCATTTTTCATATCACATATCTACGTTCTTTATTTGATATTATAAGCAAGTAAGAGATGTCGATATTTTTTTTATATCTTAGCATTAAATTCAGAAAACATTCTATGTTGTTTAAATTAGACAACCAATAATACACCATTCAATATACGGGTGGATTATAGTTGAATGAAGCTAGTGCCGGACTCACCCATTATAAATCAAAACTAAAACAAATTTTAAATAGAGTCTCAATAGTCGGGAAAATAACATTTATGTTTAGAAACAAATCATAATCAGTGGCGCAGCATAATAAATTTAAAACTAAAGAGCATTCATCATAGTACAAATAATTTATTAAGAGTTAAAAACAAAGAATAGGAAAATAAATAATATAACAATTTTGATGAACCCAAATGTGTGGCAGATGACAATTTCTGTATTTATATATTGATAAATAATAATCTACAACAATATATATATATATATATATATATATATATATATATATATATTAAAACAAAGCTAACTCTGCATTTCTTATCTTATTTACAGTGACATAATATTATTATTTACTTATAGAAATTTCTAGTTCTATAACTCCCCTCTGTTTTTTAACTATGAGGGCCATTTTAAGAAACCTGAATCACACCAATAAAAATCACTAAAAAAATTATTAAATTGGGAGCGATGACATAAAATACTAGTCATACTAAAATTATACAGTCTGTGAAAAATAATTATTCACAAACTAAATAATAGTTAAGCTAATAGACTCCTGGTAACCGAGCGTATGTATATTATTGAAAACGAAAAAACAATATTACCAATTATAAAATAAAATTATTGATGGAACATTAATTTTTTTTAAATAGTAAGATCCGAGTCGTTTCTGATCAAATGTAGATAATTGAAAATGAAGGAATTATTGAGATAGCAGAGAAACGAAAATTAAGCTTTGACCCATTACCTGCCACTGTTGCGTACACGCAACACCACAGTTTTTATTTTTTTTTGTAAAAATAAACAATCTTATCTATAATATATTTATGTTTGTGTGAATAGCAACGTTAAATAAAACTGTAAAAAAAATTAGACATTTTTTATAAATAAATAATTAAAATTTTGTTTACTTGAAAATGGGTAAATTTTCTCTTTTTTGAGCGAGATACTTTTCGAATTAATAATACGTTCTGAGTTATAACCAGCTACTATTATTTTTGATAGACAGTTAAAAAAAGGTTGAAATAAAAGTTCTGTACCAAAAAATTGTTTACTTTATTTGTCATACTTTGCTTCTATTGCAGTAAAGTGCTGCGTTGCGCGAACGCAACGTTGGCCTAATAAGTAAACTCAGGTTTTAGACACGTTCAGACCTGTTGAATTGCTATTTATCGTAAGACGTTCGGTTAGTCATTGTTAGGCTTCTATATAAAGCGGGTCGTTTTGAGCGTTTATCTGTAAACAATCATATAAAAAACTATTGTGGATTATTCTGGTAAAAAATGTCGAAAATACTAACACAAAAGGAATTGGAACTGGCATTAGAAGAGGTACTTATGGATATTGAACAAGAACGAGGTAAGCAGGTTGTTTATCACTGGTAAAATACATATTAAGTACATACATAATACATATCTTGATAAATCTTAGTACGGTCTGAATTATTTTAGATCGAATTGACGTTGTTTATATTCCACCCGATGTTGACGAGTTGACCGACGAAGAGTTGTTTTCCGAGGAGATGACAGAAAATGAACTACAAAAGGTGGATATAGCTGGTTCTTTTGAAACTCATACAAGGGAGGAAGATTTAGAGGAAATTGAGGTAGAAACAGCGACTGGCCAGGGGAATAACCAAGCAAAACGTAAGAGAGGTGCAAACAAAAAACAAGAACAGAAAGTAAACTGGAGAAAAGGTGAGTTTATGCACAACAATTTTCCGATATCTAAACAACATGAAATTAGAGAAGATTTGGTAAACAACCTCGCTGGAACATCTCCACTGAATATATTTTTTAAATTCTTTGATGATGAGGTTCAAGAGATGATAGTAAACTATTCTAACGCATATGCACAACAGAACAACCGACATGAATTTTCGGTATCGAAATCAGAACTACTAAATTTTATTGGGATATTAGTGCTATCTGGGTATCACGTTTTACCACAAACTGATATGTACTGGTCCACAGAAGAAGACAAAGGTGTTCAAGTAGTAAAACAGTGTATGAGTCGGAATAAATTTCGGAGTATAAAACAGAATTTACATTTCAATGATAACACACAGTTGGACAAAGATGACAAGTATTCTAAAATCAGGCCCCTTTTTGACATAATCAATAAGAAGTTTATGCAGTTTGATACCTTTTCAGAGAAGTTAGCAGTGGATGAGGAAATTGTGCCCTATTTCGGTAGACGTTCCTGTAAGATGTATATAAAGGGTAAACCAGTCAGATTTGGATTTAAATTATGGTGCCTATGTTCAAGCGATGGTTATATGTTTCAATTTATTCCTTATGCAGGAGCATCACCTATAAAAGTGAAACATGCTCTAGGTTTAGGACCACAGGTTGTCTTAGAGTTATCGTCAGTTCTCAAAAATAAAAACAATCATGAAGTTTTTTTCGACAATTTTTTCTCCTCTTACAACTTATTCAAACAATTAAAAACTGAAGGATTTTTTGCTACTGCAACAATTCGCGAAGATAGAACTCAACATGCTCCGTTAGAGTCATCCAAAATAATGAAAAAAACCAGAAAACGAGGATCGTACGATAGTTGTTTTGACGAGGATACTTATATTTCGTTGGCTAGATGGTGTGATAATTCTGTCGTTACCTTGATAAGTACACATTATCATGTAGAGCCTATAAAAACAGCGAAAAGATACAACAGAATGGAAAAAAGGGTAATCAATGTAACACAACCTTTTGTAATATCCCAATACAATTCCTACATGGGTGGCGTCGATCTACACGATAATGGTGTAGCTAATTATAGGATTGGTATAAAAGGAAAAAAATGGTGGTGGCCTTTATTTACAAATACTATTGGTAATATCTTAGTAAACTCGTGGAAATTATATAACATCATAAACAATACAAAGATGTCCCAAATAGATTTTAAATCAAATGTTGCATTGCGCCTGCTGAAAATGAATACCTTGAGAGCTTCAGCTTCACTTCCTGGTAACATACCAACTGATATTCGTCGGAACCAATCAAGTCATTTGATATTTAAACAACCTACAAGAAGAAGATGCAGATTTTGTCACAGTCAGACAGTTTATATGTGTAGAAGTTGTAATGTTCATTTACACCCCGATTGTTTTGAAGAATACCATTTAAGTTAAATGTTTCGGCCAACGTTGCGCTTACGCAACAGTATTTTTTTTTAATTTTTCTTTATTTTGTGAAAAAAATTGTATTATTTACTTTTATTTAATGTACTAATAAATTGTTTTAAACAAATATTTAATAATTTAACCTATTTTTTTCAATGCTTGGCCAATAATGGGTTAAGTTGTATGAGAAATGAAGATTACTGTAATAAAAAAATTGATTAAATGTATACTTTTAAGAAATTAAGTATACATAGTGTAATTCTAATATGGTAACTTAGTGTTAATTAAATACTTTTAATTATAAAATTTCTATTTTTCTAATGACAATGTATTATGTACGATATTTATAATAATGTAAAATGGGCATTTATCCATTTAATTATTGAAGATCATTGTATTATGTCAAAATTCTTGGTGGTGAAAACTTTTAAATAAAAGAACTAGATTGTAACACGACCAAAATTAAAAATCACCCTGTACAATCAGATTTCTACAAAAGAGTCCAACAGTACTACATCGAAGGATTCATGGATTTTATCATAACAACGGAATGTTTTAGAAACAGTTTGTTGTAAAAATTACTAATACGAAATTGTGTCAGATAAGTGACGTACAGATAAGTAAAAACTTATAAGCGAATACTATACCTTTAATAAAAATATACCTTTATAGAAGAGTTATATATTTAATAAAAAATCATATAACATATACATCCGTAACATTGAAGACGGCATTAACGATAATCCCAATTTGTTTTGGAATTTTGTGAAAAATAATAAAAAATATAACAAAGCAAATTACTGTTTCAAGAATCCTGATAATGATCGCATTAATATTACGAATAAATCAATAATATCAGCCGAATTTGAGAACTATTTTCAGTCGGTGTATGAACACAACTCGTCTACCTACCATCTGAGGTTTTTTAATCCTGCAGATAATTGTAGTTCAAACTTTAATTGTTTACAATTTACTAGGATCACTGTTCAGGATATTGGAGATAACAGACCTTGGTATTTTACTCACTGGTAAGTTTAGCTTTAAACCACATATTCCTAACATTGTTTCTCAATCATATAAATTACTTGGGTTTATAAAACGTACTACTCATGATTTCACTAATGCTAAGTCGATTACAAGTATTTTTAATTCGCTTATAAGAAGCAAGTTGGAGTTTGGTAGCATAATCTGGAATTCACTTATTAATATAAGCCTAAGTCGCCAAACTGAAGCCTTACAAAATAAGTTTGTGAAATATATCTATTTTAAAAAACACAAGAAGTCCCATAAATATGAGTCTTATGATCCATTAAGGTCAGAGTTTAGTATTGATAAATTAGTCTGCAGGAGAAAACCTCGAGATTTAATTTTTCTTTATAAGTTGTGCAACCACTTAATAGACTCAGCTGATCTTCTCAGTCACTTAAATTTCTACGTACCCGATCATCGAACCCGTCCTAGGAACTATTTATTCTTAACACCTTCGATAAATTCGCTAGATAGAATATGTCAGCTATACAATAGCGTAAGTGAAAATCTCGATACTGGACTGCTAGGAATTAAACTGTGTAAATTTAAAATATCTATTGCAGGTGTAATATTAGAGAATTAACTTTATGAGTACATTCAGTCGTTTTTGACGCATAAACTATAAACTATATGGGAGCGTTGTAGTATTAGTACTAATTTGTAATCACAGTTGCATAGAATAAGGGAAACCTGTTTGCTTCTGTAAATAAATAAATAAATTATCAAAATGTTCTTATAGGATTTAATTTTTAATTTTTTACCTACTCCACTTTTTTTAAATATAATTTTATTTGCATAGTAAGTTTATACAAATGTCAGGAATCGTGAGGTAAATTTACCATGTCCATAATGCTCACAGTTGGCAAAAAACTTAAATTGCTGGTCAGTTCACTTTCGCCAAGAGAATAGGGATCAACATTGTCCATAATACGAAGTTTTGAGTCGTAACGCGATTTCACATTTCCTTTGAGAGACAAGTAGTATTTACTCCATGCCATTTTGTAAATAAAGTTAATAAAATATGCAATACACGCACTAAAAACTCGAAATATTTTTCTTTCTTTTCTTTTTTTCCGCCATCTTCTATCCGTTGGATATAGGCCTCTCTCATATTTGACCATACGCTTCTATTTTCTGCTCCATCGTACCATCTCTGTTGTGGTCTGCCAATACTTCTTAGTTCTCCCCAAGGTTTCCATCTAATGATGTGTCCACTCCAATTCTCTCTGTGTCTTGCAACATGTCCTGCTTATTGCCACTTTAAGGAACTGATTCTCTGTATGATGTCGGTTACTTTTATCTTTTCTCGTATCCACTGGTTTGTTTTGTGGTCTCTCAGTGATATTCCCAGTATTCTTCTCTCTATGGCCCTCTGATGTAATCTTAGTTTGAAATTAACTGTCTCGACCCTCACTTGGTGGAATCTACTCATATTAGTATTTTAAATGAAACTCACGGTTTCTAATAAATTCCACAATATAATAAAAATTGTTTAAAATTCTAAGAAATTGACAATTGTTTCGATAAATCAATATCATCGTCAGAATGACAGCAGTTACATTTCATTTGGTGCCTACCTGATGTTTAGTAGTTATTTTTGGCTAAACCAAGAAGTGACCTAACTTGTGATTGACTTAATATATGTTAATAGAAAAAAGAAGAAGATGTGATATTACAAATATTGAAGCTTAGATATTATTAGCCCTATGGTGATATCCTGGATATCATTTTTCCAATTAAGATCAGTATAATTGTGCAATCTTCAAGGAAATCTAGTTCTTGTTCCTTTTCACAAATATGCAGCACTTCTAGTTTTGTGTTAGGTGTCAATGAATGATTGGTGTCAAGTAGATGTTTTGCGTAGTGGGATTTATCTGGTTGTTTTAATCTGTATGCTCGTAAGTGCTCACTGTATCGGATTTCAAAATTCCTAAGGGTCTGACCCAAATAGACAGCATTACATTCTGGACATTTGAGTTTATATATACCTGACTTCTTTAATTGTGGTATTTTTGTTTTTACATTTAACAATTTTGTACTAACGTTACTTTCTGTTTTAAAAGAAATTGTTGTATTCGTTGCTGAAGATATTATCTTTGAAATATTATTAGAAATATTTCCTGCATATGTGATGGTTTTATAAATTTTTATTTCATTAGTTTGTTTAGGAAATATTAGTTGTAATGCCACTTTTTCCTCTTTTTTATTAATCAGCTTATTTATCATATCTAATGGATAACCGTTGGATGTTGCTATTTGTCTAATTGTATTAATCTCTCTATCAAAATTACATTTGTTCATACGAACTGAAAAAGCTGTATGTATCATTGAATTATATGCCGCTAGTTTATGATATTGATTTATCGAAACAATTGTCAATTTTTTAGAATTTTAAACCACTTTTTATTATATTGTGGAATTAACTAGAAACCGTGAGTTTCATTTAAAACACTAATAATCTTAGTTTGTTAATAATCCTTTTAGTCAGGGCCAGGTCTCGGATCCGTATGTAGTGACTGGGAGAATGCATTCGTTGTTTGTTTTTAATGCCATGGGGATTTTCATGTTGAAAGCGTATATTAATTTACCATCCAAATCTGACTCTCCTATCGATATCAATTTCTTGGTTTTGTTTATTTAGTGTCACTGATTGTCCAATGTATATGTATGATTGTGTTTTGTTTATAGTTTGTCCATGAAACGTAATGGTTTGGTCTGCATCAGAAACGTTTGTCATGAATTGTGTTTTTCCATTATTCATATGTAGTCCAATTTTGGCAGCTTCTACATGTAATTCTTCCAGCATCTTAGTTAGTTCTTGTTTAGCTCTTCCAAACAGGACGACGACTCATCAGCAACCCTTAAGCTGCTTAGATATTTACCATGGATGTTTATTCCCTTTTCCCTCCAATTGACTTTCTTGAAGACATTCTCCAAAACCAGAGTAAACAATTTTGGCGATATTACATCTCCCTGTCTGACGCCTCTTTTGAATTCTATTTTATTTGTCTGTGCGCGAATCTTGATAGTCATTGTAGAAATTTTGTATATATTTTCTCTATTATGTTGATGTATCTCTGATCCACTCTGGCATTTCTCATAGATTTTATTATTGCCCAGGTTTCTATAGTGTCGAAGGCCTTTCTGAAGTTTACGAAGGCCATTCATATAGTTATATTATACTCTGATGCCTTCTTTATAAGTTGTTTTACTGTATGGAGGTGTTCGGTAGTGCTGTAGTGACTTCTAAATCCAGCCTGCTCTCTTGGTTAGTATATTTCAAGTTTTCGCTCTAACCTGTTTGTAATTATTCTGATAAACAATTTGTACACCTGAGACAGCAGACTGATTGGTCTGTAGTTTTCGAGGTCCGACGAATCTCCTTTCTTATAGATAAGAGCAACCACTGCATTCCCCCAGTCATGAGGAATGCATTATTGCGTCAAGCAGGTATTTAATAGTTTTAATAGTTTTTCTATCGTTTTCCTTCAGCATTTCCGGTAGTATGCTATCTTCTCCTGCCGCCCGTCCATTTCTCATTTGCAATAGAGCCTTTTCCAGTTCTTCGATGTCAATTTCTGGCATTTCCCCTGAATTAACAATAATAATTTTATTGTTTGTGTTCGCATTATCTTCCTTCACTGCTTCGTTTAGTATTTTTGATTCATATAAGTCTGTATAAAACAATTCAATTTATCTCAGTATTTTTGTTCTATCTTCTATTATATTATTCGCTTTGTCTTTCATTCTCGTTATTTCCTTTTTCTGCGTGCTTTGTCTTCAAAATATCTTCAGACCCTCATTGTTTTCTAGGATTGTACCTGTTTTGTTTTGTGGCTCAGGATGTCCTGCTTTGCCATATTTCTTGCTGTTTTATTGGTTTCTACATATTCTATTGTGTCTCTCTTTCCACTTCTTATGAGTTCTCTTTTTTTTTCTAATAGTTTTATAGTTTTGCCGGTCAATTTATTATCAGGTTTCTTGAAGGTTTGACTATGAATTATGAAGCTTCTTTTATTGCTTTTGTTATTCTTCTGTTAGCTTCGTTTATAGTTTCATTTGTCTGTTCTGTCCTTTTAGAGAATTTTTCGTTAAGTTGTCATTTATATCCTTCATTTTCTTCCTTCAGTGATTCTATATTTATTTTAGGTGTTATTTGTTTCATTTTTCTAGCTCTTTCCATTTTGACATTTATGAACACCTTGCATCTGATCATTCTATGGTCGCTTCCAGTAGTAAATTGATTTATCACGTCTATGTCCTGGATTATATGTTTATGTTTTGAGATGATAAATCAATCTCGTTCTTGGTTTTCCCATCTGGACTTCTCCAAGTCCATTTTCTTCGTTCTTCTGAAAGAAGGTGTTCATCAGGTAGAGGTTTTCCCTTTCTAGGAAATTGACCAACAGTGCACCTCTATCGTTTCTGGCTCCTAAACCAAAATGCCCTATATATATTTGTGAGGGATCTGTAGTTTTCCAATTTTGGCGTTGAAATCACCTCCTATAATAACATATGTTGTTTTGCTTTCATTGAGTGCTCTTGCTATATCCTCGTATACCAGTTCCACTTCGTCGTCTTCATGTGAGCAGGTTGGGGCATAAACTTGAATGTATTTCATGGCTGTTGTTTTATTTATGATGAGTGAGACATAGCTAACTCGGTCTGACAGAGTTTTCAGTACCTTTATGTTTGGGATTAATCTTCTAAGAACTAAAATTCCAACCCCTCCTATACCAGTATTGTCATCTCCTTTACAGAACAACACATGTCCGGAGTTTAATTTGATACACTGTTCTCCATTTCGTCTTATCTCGGCTATACCTACGATATCCCATTTGATTTTGTCTAATTCATATTCGAACTCAGCTAAGCGTTCATCAGTTTTAAAGACCTGGCGTGTAAGTCGTTATCTTAAGATCACAGCCTGATCTAACCCAGGGATTCTTAGCACCCCTTATTCGAGTCCTATTCCAACCGCCGTCTTGGTTGGGGTTACTCAAACTGCTGGGGACTAGGGGCATTTTCCTAAGTTTTGTTTCCATATGAGAGGATTTGGCCATTTAAACACCACGCGGGCCGGGCGTCTTGGTGAGTTGTGTTTTGCAGCCGCCCAATCTGGGTCAGACGCTGATGATAGCCGCCCACTCTGGGTCAGACGCTATCCTGTTGTGGACTATCTTAGCTTCATCTCTGTCGCTTCGGAACCTTACCGGCAAGGGTGGCCCTACCAGTAGCTACGCTACCGCCGGCATCGCTTCCTGGACTTTGAGACTACTGAGCCCTCTCATCATCGATAAGGTGATAGTCCCCGAGAGGGTAAATAAACACCACAAACCTGCAGATAACAATGAGAACGTAATGGCAGACACATCCTTATATGTCCTACCGACAAAATGGCCGCTCTGTCAAAGTCAAGTGAGTCAAATTGAACTATTACATATATGGTTATAGGCATAGACATAAGAATAAAAAACATGTAACTGTTTACATTATTCTTGAAGCCAACATCATTTCACATAGTAAGCAAAAATCTAGGGGGGGAGCAGGATAAAGTAGTATTCTATCTACCTGTTGCCAAATTTAGTTCGTATTTGGTTTTACATTTGATAAGTCTATTTTCATTCAAGGAAACCTTAGCGTGCAGTTGTATGCATAGTAAACAGTTATCGTCATATTTTTTATCTAAAGTCGACCTCGTAACAGAGGATATACCCTATTCTGTGACGTTTCTTCTCAGACGATCATCCCATCTTCGCTTCTCGTCTTACGTCACACCAGTTAAAATATTTTGTTCACGAAATATATTTTTAAAAAGTTTAATTTGAATTTTAAAATACAACTTTATTGTTACAGAGTTACAAACAGAATGTCGATAAAAATGTGAGAACAGTACCAAGTTAGTTTATAATTAAATGCTGACAACTAATGAATGAATCTGATACATGATATGATATTATTATATAATATGCAAATTGGCTTCACATAACTCCTCGCTCCTTAAGATAGAACGCCGTCAAAGGGGTTGTTTTGTTGGGGTTGGTGGTTAGCATCTTTCTTCTATTTTGAATATCTCCAGAGTATATAAGTTACGGCAGCTAGTATTAGGAGTGATAGAAGGCCGGGAATATTCCATACTGCGGGGTGTGTTTCTTGATTTTGTATTGGCTTCGTTAATTCAGCTTGGAGTTTCAAATCTTTAATGGATTGAAGATCGATTGTTTCTAATTTTATGGGTACTTCTGTGGATTTTTCTGTTTTCGTGAGTTCCCATTCGAATTTTGGAAGTATTAATGGATTTATTGCTGTTATTTCTTGGATATTACTAAATGTAGAATTTTCGGTCCTAATTTCACATCCTGCGGGGATTTGGAATAGAGTATTTTATTTGACCAATAAAATGCGTCTCTTGTTACAGTTCGATTCAATCTTGATCGGCACACTTGAAGGTAAGGCTAGGATAAACTGGTCGTTAATTCTTTCAATCAGCGGGTGAGCCAAAATTGCTGAGCTTGCTCGACAGGTGGGTTTTTCAGCTTTAAAAATGGGGATGATGCAAAAATCTGGACTGATATCTTCGTGATTTTGGCATAGATAAAGGTCGTTCAACTTCGGACATGGGATGTCTTCGTATTGATGACTGCTTGTACCGAGTATCAAAAAGTATTTGTCGAGAATGATTATGGAGTTATGGTAGGGTAGGCTAATAAAACGAAAAGTTTGGTAATTATCAATTTTTAGATAGGTAGATGTATTGCGAAAATAATATTAGTTTTATTAATTAGAGTCTGGATACCGGCTAATTCGTAATAGTGAAATGGATTTTTGAATTTAAGGATTTTATTTTCTCCGTAAAGTTTTCCTAAATGGTCTACTAGTTTTAGTAGTTCGTTAATAGGAATTATTGAAGTATGTAAAACTCCTGAATGAGCAAACATAATGGCGTTTTCGAAATTATCTAGAAAATCAATGAGATTTTGGCAATTTGGAATGATTTGGTCTAAAGCGTTAGAAAATCTTACGTAGTTATATATATATATATATATATATATATATATATATATATATAATATATATATATATATATATATATATATATTTATATATATATATATATCTTCTGTAAAATTACTTAGTTCTGTGGACAATTCTTTTAGTTTGATTTTTATCGAAAGTTGGTTTTTATTTAGACTTTGAACAGTTTTGTTGTAGTGGTCGATAAGGTTGAGATTTAAGGATGTTTGGAATTCTAATTGATGATTGATACAATTTTGATTTTGAAAAAAAATTTCTATTTGTAAATTATATTTCATCTCGTCGTCATTGTCTAGAGTACCAAATAGCCATTTACTAACGGTTCCTACTCCATTTATTAATCCGCGTTTTTGTCGTTTAACAGGAATTAAGTTATTCAATTTTTCTGTAGTTGTTTTGAGTAAGTATTTAGCATGGGAGAATAGATCGATTATCATATTTTTATTATTTCCTAAATTCGTGGTGTTTAGGAGTCGTTCGATTCTAATATAAAAGTATTCTATATTCTGTAGTTGAGAAATTAATTGGTTTGTTTCGATATAGTGTAAAAATGTATGTTTGGTTTCAATTATTTTAGCAGGTCCTAAGTCAAGTGGCATAATTGGGGTATCTAATTCGTGGATTTCAATGTCAGAGGTTATTGGGTTTGGTATTAGGATTAGATATAGGGTGAGGATAAGCTTTAACTTCGTTCTGATCATAATTCTGTAAAGAAATGATTTATTTATTATTGGGTTTCTTAACAATAGATTTATGAATCTTCTTATTTTTATCTAAACGTATTTTTGAACCTAAGTCGCGTTTTGCTTTCACGTGTCGAGGTTTTATTTTATTCCGCTTGGCTTCACGATTTTTAATAAATATGGTCTGATTGTCTTCGAAATTTAATGGATCTTCGCGACTTTCGATGCGTTTTGAAATTCTTTTTCTTTTCCTTTCAATGACCTTTCTGCTATTGATTGATACAGATTAGTAAGTCGTTGACGCCTATTTTCTAAAAATCATTAATAATAGTTTCTTCAGTAGGGTCGAAAGGGTCGAGTGCTTTAGTATCACTAAATATTATATCAAAACATAAAATAGTTTACAACTTAACCAAAAAATAATCTAAAATCAAAGTTTAATAATGGATAAACAAAAGCAATTTGGAAATGAAATGTATGAAGAAAATCAAACAAGTAGAAGAACAATCAGTTGATGGTTTAGAAAGGAATCAAATGTAGGTATACGAATGAAATTATAGATGAAATGAGATATAAAGGAACATAGTCTTTATAGCAACTATTATAGTTAACTTAAAAATCTTATATAATGTGGATTAGCATTTGGTGGTATGAATCCAGAAATCGAAAAGTTAATGTCAAGCAAATACGTAAAACTTTTAGAAGAACAAAAAACGAAAGAAAGAAAATAATGTAACAGATACCGAAATGGCAGAATTTTAGTGGACAGTATAGAGAAAGATTCGACAAAGAGAAAAAGTTCAAGGCGAAGGAAAAATTTATAAAACCAAAAAGAAATGAGAAACTCCGAGTCATCTAACATTTCCATTATTCGTCGTTGAACTTCGTTTTTGTGTATAAAAGAATAGCAGTAACATTTGGTATGGATGGGTATTTCGTCATATGTTTTTATTTCGTGTTTTATCTCGTTCGTAAAAGTTAGTTTGTCTTTGTCACCTATCTTTTTGAAATCGTAACAAAATTCAAGAATAGTTTTTCCTTCTGCATTCAAATTATCGGTTATAATTGAGTTTTGAATATTTTCGTTAGAATTTTGTGTATAATTATTCTGTAAAATATCCTCGGTATCATAAAAATTAAAATTTTGTTTTAATGTGTTAGTAAGAGGTGTTATTGTCAGTCGGTCTTTTATTACAATTTCAACACGTTTATCACTGCAGTTTATTATTTCAGTTTTAGCAAAACCGTTTCTTGCAATTGTAATCGTTTCCGGGAAATAGAGGTTATCTACTTCTTGACTGGGTACTATGATTTCTTCGGCCCAGCTGACTGGGACGGCAGCTATCTTGTGGGAATCGACAGATATTTTGAAATAGTAAATTGGAATTTGAATAATATTATTTTTTAGGATATTATTTTCAAAATCAAAACATAATTTTAGATTTTTAATCACGTTTAAACCGATGAGGCCGTCAAAATAATTGTGAAACTTAAATAAAATATATGGTATTGTACAGGGTGATTTCAATTCAGGGAAAGCTGGAATTTCTGCTTTAAATTTTGCGTCTTTATCGCCTGCTACTGTTGTAAATCTATTTGTTTCTTGAAAAATAGTATTAGGAAAGAATTTTTCTGCGATGATAGGATCTAATATTGATTGCATACTACCCGTATCAACTAGGAGGATTGTTGATTTTTATATACGGTAATTCAGAGCTGCTACAATAAGAAAATATTTCGTTTACATTAAATTGTCTTCCAGGCTCGTCTTCCAAAAATTTTGACTATTATTATTTACAGAGTCGTCATTATACGTGGCGGGATGTATGTAATCGGGATCAATGTTATGAGTTTGGTTTTCGACGTTGTAAGGATATAACTCAAAGTCTGGGTAATTAATGTTCGAATCAAGTGAGTCTGATTCGGTTTGAATTTGGTGCAATTCTTGCTAAATAAAATTTCTGGGATGAGTGGATCTAAAATAGTTATTTGGTTGATTAGGCTTAAAAGTGTTTCACGAGTTTATTGACATTGGTTCTGGTCTATTTTCTGGAGCATTACCAGTGGGTGCAAAAACATTTTTTGGTTGTCCAAATACTTGTCTATTGGATGGGTAATTTCTAGTCATTTGTCGAGGTTGGATGTGAATTGGTTGACTAGGAAATTGGTTAAGGTTTATGTAATTATTTATTTGGTCATTTGAGTTTTGTATTGGATTTTGATTTTGGGAGTTAAAATCAGTTTGAGGTGTTTGTTGGAATTGTATGGGCAATTGATTTTGATTGACAGTATAACTCGAATGATGGTTATGATTATTTGGTACTTGTCTATTATAATTTTCTGAATTTATGTTAGTTTTCGAATTATTTTTAAATTTAAAATTATTTGTAGAGTAATTAAAAGTGTCTTCTTCTATAATAAATGTAATAGCGGCTTCGATTGAAGCTGGATTCTTAATTCTAATTGTTTGTTGTAGCAAACCGGTTAAATTTCTAATAAGCGTTTTCAAAGCCATTTGGTCGTATTGTCTACGATATATTTCTTTAGTATTAACAGGCATTTCTGTTACTGAAAACCTATTAATTCTTTGAACCAGGTGGCTTTTTAACACTTGTAGTCTTCTGGCAAAATCTAATATTGATTCCTTTTTAAAAGGATGGGCCATTAAGAGGTCCTGCTCCAAACATTCTAGAGATCTCTTATCGCCAAAACATTGTTCTAATGCATCTTTAAATAAATTCCAATTATCTAGCTCGGCTCTACAACCAACTAAAAGATTAGCTCTTCCTACTAATTTAGAATGAATTGCTCGTAAAATATAATTATTAATAACTACATTACCTACATTACTATATGTATCTATAAGAAATTGGCAATCCTCTATAAATTGTATGAGAGTTGAGTTATTGCCGTCATAAGATAAAATTAAATCTACTGTTAATTTCAACATTTGAATGTTAATTTGTTCATTATTATTAGCCATATTGTTTGGGTTAATATTACTACCACTAACGTTTTCTTTTAAATTTAATTAATTATTGAAACTTGAAATCAATTATTCAATATTTGTATCAGAATCGTTCATTAATAAATCGACTATTATATATGTATATGTCTTCTATAAACTAATGTACTATAATTAAAAAGTAAAGTATATTTCCAACCGGGAAATCTTTTACCTATCTTAAAATTAGGAAGGTGTAATAGGAAAACTCGGTACTTACAGGTACTCCTTGGAGTTCTCCCTACTCGATTCTGTTTTCCCCTGGATGGTGTAGGTTGTCGTCTAAGAGTTGAAACTCACGTTAAGTATTTTCACAGAACCGGTCTCGATGCCGTGTCTTTCCGAAAATACCGAACTACGACTATATCCTACTGACTGCGCCAGTTAAGATATTTTGTTCACGAAATATCTTTTTTAAAAGTTTTATTTGAATTTTAAGATACAACTTTATTGTTACAAAGTTACAAACAGAATGTCGATAAAAATGTGAGAACAGTACCAAGTCGGTTTATAATTAAATGCTGACAACCAATGAATGAATGAGATACATGATATTATATTATTATATAATATGCAAATTGGCTTCACATAACTCACCCTACTTGGCCTACAAATTGATGTTGGCTTCATAACAAATCGAATTTATGAATGAATGGTTGGGGATGTGTTTATAAGCCAGTAGTATTAGAAGAAAAAAAAACAAATCGGAAGGGGTAAATCAGGTGAGAGAACATTAGAGAGAACCTTTTCTATCTGATTTATGGGGTAAATTAGGTAAGAGAGCGTTAGAAAATCTTTTTATCTGATTTATGAGGTAAAGCAGGTGAGAGAGCGTTGGAGAGAACCTTTTCTATCTGATTTATGGGGTAAATTAGGTAAGAGACCGTTAGAAAGTAAATCCTACAAAATATTTTATTGGCTTCTTTTGATGCCAATTAGGCCTATCCTAGGTTTCCCCACTCCCCGATAGAGTTGCGATTAAGTGGGGGCGGGTAAAAATGTACCACAAAAGGAAAGAATTTGTGGCGGTTTTCCGGTTATGTCTCGTTAGGAACTTAAAATATCAAATATCCGTATAAGTTGTATGGCATTCAATGTTGCATAGAATGAGACCAGGTTCATGTTTTTTGGACAACCTGCTCTCCTGCTATTGCTCATCAAAGTTGGACAAATTTTACAAAAGCATATGTGTGTAATCTGGGTGTATTCGAATCCGTTCAGCTTTTTGCGTGAATGAGTAACAAACAAATATATAAACTTTTACAATTTATTATAATATCAATAGAAGTAGGATGAAAATTGTAGAATATAAAAAGAGATAATATTTTAAAAAGTTTTTATTATCCCTTTTCAACTGATAGAGACAGGCTAAGAAACACAACTTATGAAATCAAATTAGTGATGATTATATTTCATAATAACAAACATATAAGCATTATATTAGTATAGGTATAGGTAAGAGTAAGAACACAAACTTCACAGACGTGGACGTGTGGTTGTCGTTGGGCCACTCAGCTCCTCAATGTCTGTAGTTTTCTGCGCCTCAAATATGCAGTTCATACTTATCAACATCTTGTTCGTTAATTGTATCTGGCTGGAAGGAGTTAGTGCATGAGTTCCCTTTGCAGTTGGCACAAACCAATGAGCATTCAACCCCAGCCTTCCGACACCCGCACCCACTTGCACATCCCTTGCCGCATTTTCAGAAAATTGTGGAGAGAAGAGACTGTGCGGCAGGTTCTTTGGAGGTAGGAACGGGATGAAGACCAAACTTTGAAGCCTTCCATCCCCAAAAGAGCGGATCCATGGGGGTCCTAACCACATTTGTACTTGTAGGTAAGCTCTAAATCAATGTTGGCGGGCTGCTTCGAATGTTGGTGGTAAGGATTTTTTTACAAGGGCTTTGGAAAACAGGTCAAACCGCAGTTTGTCTAAAGTATCTCCAGCCTTATCTCGGTAGAGAGTTGTTAAAAATCGTAGGCCAGCTCCGGCAAAGCTTTAGCTTGAGTGTCATGCTCTAAGAGCGGTTCTATTTCTTTCAAAAGACTTTCAGTTTTGACCAGTAGCTTGACGACTTTCCTTTTGCCCTGCCTGAAGAGGGCTGAAGTGGTGTTACATCCTCTTATGGTGAGGAGAAATAAAAGTGATGTCTGTCAGATTGAAGCTGCTGAGATCAAATATTTTCAATGGGTCTGTTCCTTTTCCAGGTTTTGCGAAATACATGTTTGCCGATGGTGAGGTGAGGGCATTGAGCATAATGAGGAGATACGCATCCTCACCAACTACCACAACCTTCCCATACCCCTGTCACACCTCAAAGTCTGTGGCAACAATTAGGTGATCTGCGTCTTCATTAGATTGCTTTACTGAAAAACTTTCACCTTCAAGCCTATCAGTAAGCAAACTAATCAGCCGTCTTTTATTTTTGTCGTTGGAAAAAAATTGCTTCTGAGTCACGGTCACCGTCATTGACTCGGTAAAGATGACCTTCGAAGTAGCTTGTCTTTTGCTTCGGCGGAGACGCTCAACAGATTTGATGTTCCCGCTGAGTATGTTTTCTGGGTAGCCATCAAACACCACCTGGTTGCACTTCGGTTGTAGTGTCTTTGTTTAGGATTAATTGGAATGTTTCACCATTCTTCCACACAACTCGGTGAAGAAGAAATCCACTATCTATGACAGAATATGCTCCCTCTGGGTTTTCCTCATGTAGTGGTGTGAAGAAGCCATATAACACCGACATGGGAGTCTTTCTCATTCCAACTGCATCAAACAGCGAGAGGGGATATGGTGCCAGGTCATAATAGAAGAATTCTTTAAGCTGTTCTTCAGATTTCTTGAGGAGTGCTATCCGGAGGAATATTGTTTCACTGATACAGCGTCCCCGTCAATGATCGCTTTAGATTTGAATCCTTGTATACTCATTACCCTATTTTTTCGGAAAAACTTGATTTTGTCAAAGGTTTGACCCACCAGGGCGAGCACTGAGGAATTGCCAATTTCAAAGGCTCTGTGGCAGTTGATAGAGTCATCTCCTACGATTCCTGTGCTGATGGACATAGTATGATTAGTAACAGGAATTGCAACTTATCAGTAAAGCTCTGAAGGTCTGCATTGTTATGTTGCACTCTAGCATCTACTTCGAGGTAATGAGTGATACCCCACAACATTCTTCAACCTGCTGGGCCACTGTAGTTACAATTGGTATGGTCAGAATCCATCTACTCAGAGTACTTTTGAACGAGCGCATTAGAGTCTGCTCAATAGTCATGTCAGACCATATCACACTCCGAAACGTATCAGACCTTCTGATAGTAAACTGCCCACTGAACGCAAAACGTGTATAATCTTCTTTTGATAACGTATGGTCCAAAAAACATGAACCTAGTCTCATTCAATGCAGAATTACATGCCCTACAACTTTTATACAGAGCAGTTTTCGATATTTTAAGTTCTTATCGAGATATAACCGCAAAACCACGACAAATACCCCTTTTGGGCTACATTTTTACCCGGCCCCACTTATTCACAACTCCGACGGTGGGGAAAAATGAAGCCATGAAAACAAAAAAAAACCTTTCGTTTGATTTATTTCCGATTTCAATTCTAATTCTACTGAACTATTAAACTTATACGTAATGTAAAACCAAAATGTATAGAAAGTGGAATGACCTCCAAGTGCTTGACGTGTGGCGAATCGTAGTAATACATAACTGAATTTCGAAAAATTCAAGAATAAATATTAAAATTATATTAGTTGTTGAATTTTTCAAAGTATTTCCGAGTTATTCACAAAGATGAAGAAACTTTAGAATTAAATATGACAACGCTATTCTCTTGATGTTTACGTTTAGAGGTCGTTACACTTTCTATACTTTTTGGATATTGTTATCATAAACTCAAGCCTACTCTTTACTGGGAATAACCTTGGAAATCTCCGATCTTTCTATGTCACGTTTTTAATGGGACAATCTATATATATCATTTGTACTGTATTACTTATTTAATAAATTGAATTGGTTTGTGTTAGCACCCAAATTCCCGTTCTCTTAAGATGTTTTATTTTTTAAATGTCACTGCAACTAACATAAATGTCAACCAAATCTAATTATCGAAAGTGCTTCACTTTCATTACCATGTTTTATTAAAAGAGGGCGGTTGACCGAACCGTGGCAATCTCAAAAATAAATCATCGGAAATTCAACCTTATGATATCGTTCGCATGAATTCATTTTAGCTTGTTGTAACTCCCAGTAATCACGAAGGGTTACATCATACAACACTCCCCCATACGAGGGTGAATCTAATGAATATTTGTAGTACATGGAATGACAGTATTCCTTACGGGTGGTAGACTTTTATTAGATAGGAACCGTTTGGAATTTCATTAGAATATCGCAGTGACTCAGCCTAAAGAATTCCATATCGGGCGAAAAATATAAGGAATTTGATAAATTTATTTGGCATTTGAATGGAATTTAGATCTACTAATCAAAATTACAATGAAATAAACGGTTTTAAAGATTAAAACTAACTTTTCCGCCGCATCTGTGAGATTAATATTCTATCATAAAATTGTCACTTGTATACACTTCGGGGGATGTATCGTGTTAACAAACCGAACTTTCTCCAAAAGTAACCAAGAATGCAGTATATCTGGATTTATAGGACCCTTTGTACTCGCTATAGTCATCCGAAAATCAATAGGGTACATCTGTGAGACACCTTGAACAATATTCAATCATAAAATTGGTCACTTGTATACACTCTGGAGGCTGTATCTTGCTAACAAACTGAAAATTCTCCAAAAATTACAAAAATTTGGTACTTCAAGTACCATAGAATCCGGTGTACTGGCTTTAGTAAGCTGAATATCAATAGGATTCATCTTTGAGACGCTCTGAATAATATCCAATCATAAAATTCGTCACTTGTATATATTCCGGAGGCTGTATCGTGCAAACAAACTTAAATTTCTCCAAAAATGACAAAAATATCGTTCTTAAAGTACTATATCACCTGTTATACTGGCTCTGGTGAGCTGAAAATCAATAGGGTTCATCTATAAAGTGTCCTGAATAATATTCAATCATAAAATTGGTGACTTGATAAACTCCGGAGGCTGTATCGTGCTAACATACTGAAATTTCTCCAAAAATGACAAAAATATCGTTCTTAAAGTACTATATCACCTGTTATACTGCCTCTGGTGAGCTGAAAATCAATAGGATTCATCTGTGACATGTCCTTAACAATATTCAATCATAAAATTGGAGTCTTGTTGCACTCCGGAGGCTGTATCGTGCTAACAAGACATGTAACGAAAAGTGGCCGACGACGACGACGACATACACACAGGATTTTTTTCTAAAAAACATTTTTTTGGGTTGTTGTTAATGGAAAACGTAAAAATCACTCAAAAAAAATTTCCAACTTTTTTTGGGGTAAACCAATACTTTTCTCGCATATTAGATAGGTTGGACCGAAAAGTAATAAGCAGATTCTCGTCATTTAATATAACAAGTGCCAATATCTGCAAGTTGTAGGATTACATTGTTACGCAACTGCACACTGTAGTAGTCCCTGAAGCCGACTCCTGTTCTAGTTCGATACCTAAAGTTGCAATTTTGACGGGATCGTACAGTTTTCTGGGAAGGACTAGGTATTTTTTTGTTTTTATAGACATTTTAAGAAAGTCGATAAAATTGAACTAATTTATTAAAACTGTACAGTATGTCCCAAATTGATATGTTTTGTAGGGTATGCCGCAAACTAGACGACATTTAAAAAAAGTATTTAAGATGTAATGACTTATTTTTTTGTTATAGTAACGATTGCCCAAACAAATCTTCAATAGGTCCCTCCATTAGAGAGATAAAGGGCGATTGTTGAAAAGTGTCGAAAACGACAGGGCTCTAGAACTTCTTTATTAAGAAAAATATTTAAAAATTGCATAGGAACTTTTGATATATATATATATATATATATATATATATATATATATATACGCCTATGGGAGCTAGTATTTCTGCGATATTAGCGTGCTATGTAATGGATGATCTATTGGACGTGGTCCTTCCGGTACTTCCTTTCAATGTACCTTTCATCAAGAAATATATAGATGATATAATCCTGGCTTGCCCTGTGGACTCCACCCAAGATCTCCTTTTCGCCTTTAATAGTTATGATTCTTACATTCAGTTTACTCTCGAAACAGAAAACTCTAACATGGCTGTCCCCTTTTTAGATACTTTATGGACTAGGTCTCCTGATAATGTGATTATAATTGATTGGTATAGAAAACAAAGTAGCTCTGGGAGATATCTCAAATACAATTCTTACCATAAATTTAGCATAAAGGTTAACTTGGTTAAACAAATGACAGCTAGAGTTATGAACCTCTCTGACCCTGTGTTTAGAAATAAGAATCGTGATATTCTCTTCAATTTGTTCCTAGACAATTCCTATCCAAAACAGTTACTAAGAAAGATCATCTTCAACACGTCTTCTGTTTTATCACATACTTCAATACAATCAATTGACACAGCAGGTGCAACTGAGTTGGATCCTCTCTCGGCCTCTAGAACGATTCTTTCCGTTTTAACGGCTTCTATGAATAGGAAGACTGACATTCAGAATTTGAGTAATCTCTACTCCCTCCTCCTAACGCTTGATAAGCACAATTGTCTTCATATTAATAACAATAATAATAATGATAATATTAATAATTTTCACTAGTTTCCTACTTGTGTCATCATGGTAGGTGTACTTAAGTTGCATGTACAATAATTGTCGCTGCGACAACATATTATAAGCTGTCACCACAACGTAGGGCAATTACAATTTAAAAAATATATAATATTAGAAATATTACAATATATATATATTTATATATATATATATATATATATATATATATATATATATATATATATATATATATATTGAACCACATATCTTATATATATTAAAGAACATCATAAGTAAAAATTCATATAAAGTCATAATATATTAAATCATTTGTTTATAATAATTAAAAAGAGTGACAATAAATATAAAGAAATTACCTTAATAATTGCCTAAATTTTGAAAACGCTTAACAAGTATAGAAGAGAACATTAAATCTGCCCAATATGGATGTTTGTTTGTCATGAAGGAATCAGCTGATTATCTGAAAATAAACAAGTTTTAGTTATCTAATTTAATATAAGTATTAGTTGAACAGTAATAATAGAAATAATATTCATATTTAGTATAAAGATTTAGACAAGTTTAGAAAATATAAATGACATAAATGTAATTATATGTCAAAATTTGATATAAATTTTATGGAGGAAATGAATCATAAAATGGTGATAGATATAAGTAAATATTTGAAACTATTAAATTTGGAAAGTTCAAATAATGAAATCAAGATATATATATGACAAATAAAATAATTTATGTTTATAAATGTAAATATTATTTCCAAGTTGTCACAAGTCTCAAAACAAGACTTGACATTGTAATATCGAAATATAACCATGAATTTCACTATTTGTAAAAGACTTGTTGTATTGAAATTCGTTTGAATTAAAAAAAGAAAACAGATAATTTTCAAGTGAAATTCACATTCATATGTGTTTACAAAACTTTCATAGAGTGTTGTAATTATGAATAGAATTCGACAGTTCAAGAAAGTATATGATTGGTGTAAAATGACAGGACAAATTTTGATAAATTAAAAAGAAACAAATCTTTGTTGAAAATTAGTGAGCTGAGAAACAATAGTTTATTTATTGATTAAAGAATTGACGATCGAGAGGAAGCGTGGGAGATTGGTTTTGGCGTCGAAGCAGAGAGGAGATGATGAACAATTTTACAACAAATTTCAAGTGAAATCACAAAAAAATAATTATCAAAGCTAAAGATCCCTCATATATATAAAACTACGAACACTCACATTTGTGTATATCCTGTTTTTCCGAGAGAATATCACAAATTCTCCAGAAATTATGCAGATTGGACTTCGGTAAGCGTATTCCTGTTACCAGACGAGTTAGATTCCAGATTCCAGACTTCAGGTCAGTGTTTCTTTAAATATTATTGGCCAATAATAATAATAACTAATTAGTTTAAATTCAGTGACTATTTCCATGTGTATAATAATTCTTGCGTCTATATGATCGATCTAACTAAAATAGAAAAAAATACTTTATGTAGTTTATTCATTAGATAAAATTTCAAGATTATTTAAAAAGGCCTACATGCATGTTTGTAATTCTGTAATAAGATAATGGTGGTACTTACTTCATTTCGAATTGTATAAGTAATATGCATTTATATCAATAGATATAATATTTTCAAATGTATGTATAATTTGTAACTCATTTCTTTTTGAACATTTTCATTATCTATATATATATATATATATATATATATATATATATATATATATATATATATAATTCCCATACATAAATTCTTTTATGCAATAACCATCACCAGCATTATAACGTCAACGATTTTATGTATATGATATTCACGCAACTGCTAAGCATCTCTAAGAAACGTTCGGTTTCTCTCGCATCCATTCGCATTTATTTGAGCATGCGCATAGGATGGTGTATGTTCTCATTTGTGACTATGGTTTGGTAATGTCATAGGCGTATCTGTTTTATATATATATATATATATATATATATATATATATATATATATATATATTTAAATAAAATTTTCTTTTAAAAAATTAAATCTTTGGAAGTAATGTGTTTATTTTTATTTACGTAAGCAGAATAAATCAATCAATGCCAGAACTCGAAGGGTAGAACGAGTCTCATGCTCCCGAATATAATAATAATAAATGAATAACTGAGCTAGCCACACAACAAATTCAACAAAATTCAATATCTATCTAAATATAAATATATATCTAATTAAAATAAAATAATAACGATAAAATATTTTATATATATATATATATATATATATATATATATATATATATATATATAACGACAAAGAGAATCGTGGGTAATTCACGCAAAGTAAAGGGCTACTGAAATAGAGTGGTAACCGTGGACATGCATGTTTCTGGCTCATTTTGCCTCATCAGCACGGCATAACCAAATAATGATGTGAAATTTGGGAGCAAAGATGTTATTCGAAACATGGGAAAACACAAAATAACGGATTTCAGCAGGGAAACCAAACGCTCATTTGTGTCTTCAATTGGAAGATCCCGAGTTTTCAGGACATCAACCAACATCGACACGGAGGCGCATATAGCCCCCCCGCCATGAACCTTCCGACCCATAGTAAATAACAAAGAAGATGTAGGAATATCGCGTGATATGTTAACAACAACGACAAAGAGAATCATGGGTAATTCACGCAAAGTAAAGGGCTACTGAAATAGAGTGGTAACCGTGGACATGCATGTTTCTGGCTCATTTTGCCTCATCAGCACGGCATAACCAAATAATGATGTGAAATTTGGGAGCAAAGATGTTAATCGAAACATGGGAAAACACAAAATAACGGATTTTAGCAGGGAAACCAAACGCTCATTTGTGTCTTCAATATATATATATATATATATATATATATATATATATATATATATATATATAATTTCCATTTCACTGTCGCTAGTACTAGCCATTTTATTAACTTCAAAAATATTATTTCAATTTGACATTTAATAGTATATTATTAAATTCATTTTTAATTTTCATAATTTTTATACTTTCACCAAAGTATTGGGCTTTGACCCTCCTGGTTGTAGCACGAAACGATACGTTATCTGCTATAGTATATTACATTAACAGTGCGGAAAGTGACACTTTTCACACGAGTGAGAAATATTCCCTCGAAAGTGAAAAGTCACTTTCGCACAAGTAATGTACAATATCTTTCCTACGAACACCCATTTTATTAAACAATATGTAAATATCAGATCGTGTATATCGAGTTGCCTGACTAATGTTACGTTTTATTTGTGACAGTATATGTTTGAATATTGTTTCTATAAAAAGTGCACATGAATTTACAATTACTTTCATAGTGAAATATAGAAATAACGATAATTATTGTTTATTTGAAAAAATGACAATAAGTTAGTACTTATTAGATACAACTGGGAAGTATATATACTTTACAGGGCGAGCATGCAAGTTCTAGGGCGACGCTGAAGGCAGAGCCCTGTAAATACACTTTCCGAGTGTGGCGCGTACAATATTTTTTGTGCAGCCACACCAGTGCAGCCCAGTTTGACAATAATATAGGAACAGAATATTTATTGCCTAGCCAAGTTTCATAAATGCCCGTCCTCGATGCCCAGACAAGGTTCATAAAAGTCCGTACTCGATGCCCAGCCACTTTCAATAAATGTTCATCCTCGATGCCTATCTGGTATTTTGTCTTTAATGAACATTTTGACATAAGAGCTCGGGAAAGTAGGTACTTTGCCGAGCAGTTCTGTCACTTTACCGAGCAGTTAAGTCAATTTTCCGATCTAGACCGGCAACGACGCACTTTCCGAGTTAAAAAATGATCGGAAAAACGCATTTTCTAAAGTAGCAGCATACAAATTTACTTTTTCTACATTCATGCAAAAAACGACACTTTGTGAAACACGTTTAATGGAAAAAGTGGCTCTTTTTTGCACTAGTGCAACAAAAATTTTGTTGCACTCATCTGTCATTCTTGTCAGTTTTGTGATGATTTATGACAAACATAAATATTTAAATAAAATAAAAATCCAGAGCAAGTGTCTGATCCTGTTCTAATACAGCAATAATATATGTATATCTTACTACTTAGTCTCAACGAGTTACAATTATTGCAAAAATCTTCGATTATTTAAAATTTAAATGGTCAAAGCGAAAACCAGCTATGATTAAGTACTGACAAGGTGGGGGCCATAAAGATACAAAAAAGAAGAACGGTTAAAATACATTCTGAGTAACATATTATATTCTAATTTTCCACTTTTTGCATGAATGTAGAAAAAATATTATATGCAACTCGTGCAAAACGTGTTTTTTGCACTCGACGTGTTGTCCAATTTCACGTCGCGTGCAAAAAACACTCACTTTTTGCACTTGTTGCATAAATAACTATTCCGCACGCGTGAGAATGAAGGTCACTTTCCATGGGAGTAGAGAGTGCGATATGTGTTACTTTCCTATGCGGTCATAGGAAATAGTAGTTTGTACAACAAGTGCGCAAAGCGTTACTTTTCCCACGAGCGCAGAAGTTTGTGGCACGAGCCGTAAGGCGAGTGCCGCAAATCCAGCGAGTGGGAAAAGTGCTTTGCGTACGAGTTGTACACAATATTTTTTCTACAACTACGTTTATTAATTAAAGAAAAAAGTAACTTATATATGTATTTTATTTAACTTAAACAGAACGAATTTAAGAGTTCCAAAATTAAAGTAAAAAGATTAAATAAACTGCAAATATATAAAAAAAACGACAGGATTTGAACCCGGGCCTCTTCGTTCCAATGCTGATGTGTTTTCCACTAAGCTATCGCGGCAACAATTATGAAATACTGTATTTAGGTCTTTCCGCTGCTTTATTTTATTTTAAGTTTTTTATTTCGATTTTTCTATATTATGAAGTACATTGGTTACTAAATAATAATAGATTGAATAACTAAATATAATCTTTAAAATTATGTATGACTTGTTTTTTGAAACTCCAGGTAACAAACTTTCGATTGCATTTTGAGCCTTTTCGATAATATCTGGAGGAGTATTCTCAATATCGGAATTCGACAACTCGAAAGAAAAATTATGATCTCGGTTCATAGTTCCTAAAATAATGGGTAATAAATAAATTTGTTTATAATCTATAATCAATAAACTGAAATACATAATCTAAAAAATAGTTTACTTACAGAATTTTTAGTTTAAATTTAAAATTTGAACACCCAGAAATCCACTATAAAGTATTGTCAAAAAAATTTGACATTGACATTTCCGTGGGCAAAGTGACATTTCCGTGCGGAAATAGTATATTAAGTACCAAGTGTCAAAAAGGTTACTTTAGTCACGAGTGGAGCGAAGCGGAACGAGTTCCTTGTGAAACGAGTGATTAAAGACGTTTTTGACACGAGGTGCTTACTATACTTTTTCTTCGCCCGCGAAAAAAGAAAAAATTATATTATATTTGAATTATATTCATTACATGACGGACGATGGCTGACAGCTGACACAAATCAAATTACGCGGAATAACAAAATTATCACGGAACAACCAAATTATCACGGAACATGAAATTTAACATACAAAAGATACACTTGATTTGACGTTAAAAAAACAAAAGATAAACGAGATGTGACTTTTCGCATTTTAAACACTAATTTTTAAAGAGTCGTTTTGTACATGTCAAACCCGTACTTTTCCCACACTCTATATTATTACTTTTCTAACGGATATCAAACTAATTAAGAAAAGGCTTATTGCTTTGCGCATAAAAAATTGTGTAGAAAAGCGTGTTTTGCATAGTAGTTGTAGAAAAAAAAGGTTTTCTTGACAACTTCTTTACGTCAACGTAACTCCAGTCCGGGTACGGATACGTGTTAAAATTTATGACAAGCTAAAAGTGTCTATTGACTGCAAAAATCGGACAATCTATTGTCGCCACTGTCTTGTATAAGGTCTGTTCCAACCTTAGACTAGGAAAGAGAGGGGACGCGTAACTCTTTATGCAAGCTGTGGTGACGGTTTGATGCATATTTCAAAGCCGACGCCATTTTTTGGTGGTCAACGCTATAGTGAACACCTGAGAGTATTTTGCGATTATTGAGCGATTAAAGTGATTTTAAAGTGGACTTTTGATTATGTTAAGATGGTTAATTGTTGTGATTACCAGTGTAAGAGTTCTAGCAGAAAAAAAGAACCTGAAATTTCGTTTCATAGGTAAGTTACCCCTAACTTATTTTTTTGGTAGCTACTTTTTTCTTTATATCTTAAAAAATAAGCTTTTAATCATAAAACCCCACTAGTGAGTTAAAACGTATTTCATAATAAATTCAATTAAGTTAGTAGAAAAGACATTGCGAAAAGTTTTCATTGAAAATGAACGAATTTATTGTTCAGTTTCTCGGAATTCCTAACCCCAAAAGATCATAATTACTAATTACTAATGCCTACAATTTTGATATAAGTTAAATAAATCATTATAGTTTTATTTTTAAATCTTCCATGTATAAAGATTAATTTATAAAATAAAATTTTTAGTCCTTTAGAACTATCATATAACGATAATGAAATTTATGACTTGGTGGGCATTGGTATCACAATAGTTGACAGCGTTACGAGTCCCCTCTCTTTCCTAGTCTAAGGTTCCAACCAACACAAAAACCGTAATATTACGATACAAACCCAGTTGACCGGCTGATTAGTGAATATAATAAGTCTGTGTAATTTACATCAAATTTGCTGCGTTAGTGATATTGTACGGTACCAGAACTGTATTTACTTCGGTTGGAACAGACCTTAAAGTCACTGTAAAATTTAAAAATCAGGGTTGCCATCTATTAACTATTGTATGAAGCTTATTTGTCATTTCTTAACGAACTGTGAACAGTAAACTTTAAAACGTATTAGTTTTAAAATACGCTAGATGACTCTGTTTTACAGATTGCTTCTCTTTCACCGCTTTACATCCTCATGCTACATCTTTTATCTTTTAACAGAGCTGTAAATCAATTGCAAATTAATTACAAAGCTTTCGTGGGTGATCTCGCTTATAAATAAGATAATAAGGATGTGAACCAATTATACCATCAAAAAAATGTAAGTAGTCTACTGTAGTTACTCATTAAACTTAATTTTAATTCATTCATTTTTTAGGTCGGTAACTTAAACCAATTTTTTTCGTAATTTATTGAAGGTAAAAAAATGGATCTTGCAGAAACGATGAAAAACGTTCTTGCTAAAGGCATGCAGCAAACTTCGGTCAACGATTTAACATCATCGGCGAATATGGGATTTCCTGGTACAGGTTATGTCACAGAAAAGCTATACATGTTATTACAATTATATTTGCAAAATAAGGGCTGGAACCCCTCCGTCGAACTCTTGCAATGTTTTACAGAGTTGAAGGAAACATCAATGCTTCCTAGTGCAGCGTATTTACAGTAAGTAGTAATTATTTTGGATTATGTTTCCATGTATCTGTGTATATTTTTGTAGAATGATGGCTTCTAGAGTTACTTTGGATTCCCAAGGAAGACTGATTTTAAGAGAAAACGGTAAAATCATACTACCGTTTGAACATTTTGCAAATGCTGTAATGCTAAAGCATATGAATGGACCTCATGGCCTGCATTTGGGAGTTGAAGCTACAGTTAGAGCTGTATGTGCTGTGTTTTTTGATCATTATTTAGATAGAAGTAATGAAACAAGTTTTAAAATATATGCATATATCTCTTAGGTAATGGATTCCTACACAATAGGACGAGAAAATTTCGGCATGGAAAAAGAGTTTATTATTGAAGTCGTTCAGAATTGTCCAAACCCGGCTTGTAGGTATTACAAAAATCAGATGGAACTCACGCAGAAAACTTTACAGCACTTGAACGCCGGTTATTTGGGGGAAACTCCATCTACAGGAAATGATTTAAGGAGTAGTAAGTTGTTCTTAATAAGTATTATTAGGGTTAATGTGGGTAATTGGAGACAATTTTTGAAAGTTGACGTTTTTTGCTACTTAAATATGAATTTAAAACAAATAAGGCAGATCCATTTATTGCAAAATCACATATCGTATCACTGTATTGTTTCATTTTGGTACAATAAGCTGCAACATATGTCAGATTTTTTCAGCCCAGATTCACTGCATATCTGTGTATTAATTGCATGATCTGGAGTTGCCAATCGACATTGATTATTTTATTTTGTAGTAATAATAGTTCTTTCCACATTTCGGCAAGCAGCAGGTGCATAAATTTTTATTCACTATTCTCTACAGCAAGAGAAAAAAAGATGAAAACCACCACGTTGGTGGATGTCAAAGTTGTACACAAGCAGAGAGCAATATAGTAAAACAAGTTTAATGGCCGACCTAAAGTTTCAAGCTGTTAGAGCCGTGTACTTGATCTTCACTAGAATGCATCCAATTGATTTCAAATTTTCTTTGTCATTGATTGAGCTAATAATTGCTAAACAAGATACTACATTTCAGAAAGAAATGCGAGTGCCGATGGTCTTTTTCATTTTCTCTCTCTTAACCCTAGAGATCTAACCTTGTTTCAAGACACATAAAGATTAACCTTTCATAAATTTTACCATTCGAAATTCAAAGTATCTCCATGTGCTAAATTCTCCGAATTCAGCCAAGAAAAACTACAATAAAATAAACTTTATTCGATGGCTTTTGTAACAAAAATAAAGGAAAGGGAATATTTCAAGTACACTGAGAACATATAGAAGCAAGATGTTCCGCACACGTGCGCCTGCATACTTCACAATAATTTGTCGTCTTGCATCTTTTCTTCAATGGGCAGATCTAGCAGGTGTTTCTTTTTGGAGGCTTTTTATCTACAGGTTTCTCGGAAATTATGTCTTCAATTATGGATCGGAGCGAACGCTGCAAGGTGAGTATATTCAGACAAGATTTCAACCAAGGAAATATTAATTGTCGGCTTAGTTCAATCATGAAAAGTTTTCTATTCATGGGTTTCTGTTTTGATTTATGCATATTGCTTGTATAAATCAGATATGCAATTTTGGATGCGATATTGATCATTCCATAAAACATGCATAGAGGTCATCTTTTTGTTTTTCGTAATGTGCTCAGGTTCCCGCACATTTGGTCAAACGTATCGACTCCCCCTTTTGTGCTATTGTAGAAGTAGATTATATCTGGTTTCCCAGTAGTTTCAGACGTGAATATACTTCCTGAATGCATTGTACATGGAGCATAACATTTTTATTCTTCATTGGCACATACAGTAGTAAAGTATATTCTTTATCAAAGCAGAATCTAGCATCGCCAGGTTGTTGATTCTACATTGAAAGTGTTTGTGAAGGTATTTCACGATTATTCTTTCTAAGAGTGAATTTATAGGAATCTTGTAAGAGATCATCAGCAAGCTGTAGATATGAAAACCAATTATCCATCGTGAGACATCTATTCGTGCCTCGCAGTGTAGTTGTCAGAGTTTTAAAACAGTACTCTGTTAGTTGCATGTTCTGTTTTGGTTTTCTTACTGAAATAAGGAAATGCACCAATCAGATATTTTCTTCCAGGCTCACACACAATGACAATCTTTAATCCATATTTAGCAGGTTTATTTGATATGTACATGAAATGGACAGTGCCTACGGATATCCAACAACTGCTTATCAATTGTGATATATGAACGTACTTTGTAATACTTCTGTCAATGATCAATGAGTTGGTCCCATATGGTTCTTACTGCAGCTAAGGGATCTGCTTCTTTTCTAGTCTCCCATGTAGTTTTGTCATCAAATCAGAGATGTTTATAAGAAATTTGAATATTTCTCAGCTCATTCCTTGTATGCTCTTCCACATACATTAATATCAAACATCTCTTGGTCAGGAAATTATTTTTCAATACAACTGAAAAAATTAATAAGCTTATAAGCGCCTTGGTTTCCATGGATGTGGTCAAAGAAGTTGTTGCTTTTTCCTAAGTATAATTCTGCGATTTCACTTGTATTTCATATTAGTATGAATAATAATTTCATCAATCATTGTATCAGATATGAATAATGAAAAACCGAGAAGCGAATTTGAGTGATATCTTTAGGTCCTTGAATGATATGTGTCTTGTTCTTCATTGGTATTTTTGATTTTTTCCCTACTACTGCTCACCAGTGGTGTCCATTTTTTTTCCTTTGAGGGATACTTGCGAAGTTCGTGGCTGTTGGATTTCTGAAGAACCTACATCGTCATCTACTTATTGTGTATTTCTGACTTCGTTCCGCATTCCCGCCTCGTTGGTCTTCCTTGTTTTCTTACTGAGGCCAGGTTGGGGGCTATCTGCATTACTATCATCAGTGCAGGGTACATATTCGCAATCAGAATCTTCCGCCGATTCATATTCTTCATGATGCAAAAATTCTATAATGGAATGTGTTACTTGTAAAAATATAACTGGTGATGCTACTGTAAATTGTGATAGCTGCCAAAGAATGTCTCATCAGTTCGGCTACGATATCCACAGTGTACGGTTGGTTGTGTTTAACGAGTCGAGTAAGTTGGTGATTGCAGGTTATGTCTACAAACTTTAAAATTCCACCCGATCGGGGAAAAACTAATATAGTGTATGAAACGATTGTATCGAATCAAAATGAAGATAATTCAAAAATGGATTTAGAAGATAGTTCTGATGAGAATCAGGTAACAAAAAAACCAAAAAAAGATAATGAAGATAAAAACGTAAGTAAAAACTATATAAATAATGTAAATATTGATGGTAAAGTGATTGAAAAAGCTAGGAATAAATATAGTATTGGACATCAAGGTCCATATTATGTATTTATACAAAACAAAGATGGACATATAGGCAGGTTACACAAAATTGGAACGGCTAGATTAATTCTAAATGCAGTACCGGAGATTAAAGATAATATAATAAATATTTCTTTCATAGGAATAAATAAAATAAAGGTAGAATTAAATAATATTGAAAGTGCTAATAAACTTACTGATTCAGAAACGTTAAAAATAAGAAATTACGATGTATATATTCCTAACTTTTTCGTCCAAAAAAAGGGAGTAATTAAGCAGGTAGATACAGATATAACTGAAGATGAATTAAAAAATTTAATTAAACCAGAATATGGACAAAATATTAAAATAGAATATGTTAAAAGGATGTTTAGGAGAGACGAAAGCAAGCAATTAATACCTACGGGAGTAGTGTAGCTATAAGAGTTCTGACTCACTACTTCGAAAAAGGTCCGCTAGGCGACGGTGGCGCTGCTGTCGTTGGCGCTGTCGTCCATTTTTTATCGATTTCGCATTTTTACAGATTTCTTTTTTCTGTCGGCCATTTTTTTATCGATTTCGCTAGATGGCGCATTTCTTTTTTCTGTAGTCCATTTTTTATCCTATTTGTGCATGACGTAAAAATGTTTGCCCCGAGTGAGATTCGAGACCACGACCTCATCGTTCCCAGCCTAAACCGTTACATCTCCGCCATAAGGGTTTCCAATTTATTATAGTTTTGAAATCTAACTGTATAAGATACAGAGAGTCTGATTTCACAACACGATGTAATTTTCTTCAATACTCCCTATAGTTTTCATCAGCCGTTTGAGTACAAATCAATAGCATACGAGTGAAATAAAAAGTGTCTACTCTTCGTTATTAAACATAAAATGTATACAGAGGGTGTACTACGTTCTTGTTAAGAAAAAAAAAGTGTATCTGATTTTTCCAATAAATATTAGACACGGTCATATAAACAGTCGAGGGTTATAATTTCATGTATGTAATATATTTTTTATATCTATTAAATCACCGCGTCAACCCTTAAGATACTGGTAGGTGATTCATAGGATTTCATGAGAAAAAAATTTATTTCACGTTGGCTTAATTGCATACCAGCATCTGATTTCAATTAAAATATTAAATGCATTTATAAACAGTCGAGGGTCTTAATTATACACACGTGCATGTAATATATTTTTAACGATTAAATCATAGCGTCAACCCGTATGATATTTATTAGACACAAAGCATTATATTTAGTTTGAATGACCATATTGCATTCAGTATTTTCCTAAACCATTAATTTTAATTGGATTTCAAGAAGATGTGTTGGGGAATCAAAAAGATGGAGGAGGGGTCCGCGTATATAATAGCGAACTCAGATGTGATTATCAGTTAGATTCATCATCTCACAAGTCATCCGTCGAATCTGAAAAAGTTTAATGGCATCGTGATAAATTTGATTAACAAATTATTAATAAATTCGTGCAACTTTACGACATAAAAACTGAGAAAAGAAGTGTGTTAAGAAAAATCGAAAAGGAACTAATCAATGTAAGTACCAACAAGCATGTGTGTTTCTCTACTTATAATACAGTGTTTTTTTTTTATTTCAATTTTTGTAGATGGATTTAAATGTATTAAATGAAAAATGTTCTGCAGTAGCTAACATCCAATCGAAGAAAATTAGAAAGCTGAAGGATCTCACACTAGACATAAGCTATCCAATTCTTGGAGCTCGGTTGACGAATGGACGATTCGGCAAGAGTGTTTTGTTGGAGCTGCACGATAAGGTTGTGTTTTTACCAAATCGTGTAACAGACCATTTCGCGCCAAATCTAATCCATTTTCAGCCGAACAAGTACGGGTTGATATTCAGAGGGTTGAAGGAGACTGGAAAGCCACACTCGACAGCACTCTTCGAGATTGTTGAGATATAATCGGTGAGTTTTTTATTTTATATAATATATACATATAAAAAATTGATTGATGAATTGAACAAAGTTGATTGATGGCTTTCCCAAACATTATTCTAAACCTCTATGTAATACAACTATAAATCTTTTAATTAAATGTATTAATATTTCAGGCTATATTGAGAATCACCACCCTCTCTGCAGCTCTACATCACCTCTCTGCAGCCCTACGTCAAGAATCAGCTCCACAGCCCTACGTCAAGAATCAGCTCCACAGCCCTATATTGAACATCAATATTGGAGGAATCATCCTTCGTTGACACACGCACCCACACACACACACACACACACCATCATCAAAGTGAGTACATTTCTCGTATTATTCAAAATGTCTAACTTCAGTGGTAAAAGTTTGCAGCAAATAGATGAAATTCTAAATTCCTTGAACAAACTTCCGACATTTTCATGTAAAAATAAATGGGTTTTAATAATTAATGGTCATATTAGAAAATGTAATCGGGCATTGAAATTTTTCAAATTTTCTGTGGGACAAAAACATAAAATTCATTCAAAAATAGCACACTTGAAGCGCATGAGATGTTTAATAAAAGTAGGGAATGGGGGGAAACATGTCATTCACGATAGTAAAAAACAGTCCAATAGAGTCAAATGGGAATTCATAAATGCAGCCTTTGATAGTAGATTAAAAACGGGGATTATTATAAACTTGGGTCATAAAGATATCAATTCATTTTTTACAGACGCTTCAAAAATTTTTAAAAAGAAAATGTCTGTAGTTTTCAAGAAATTTCAAATTATAAAAGCAAACACTACATTTTGCGGTGATTTTGTTAAGATGTCAAATGATGTGGAATTGGTAGACCGCAAATATTTTAGTACTCCCAACGTTGTTTTAAATAATGGAGATGATTTATATGATTGGTTCAAAATAAATGTTACTGATCCCATTTTAAACAACATGTCCGAATTTGCTGAAAAAAATAGCGGGTGGGCTTTATCGAAAATAATTTTTTTAGAAGTGGCAATTAACAAATATGAACTGGCTGCAGGCTCATCGTATATTCCATTACCTAAATCCATTTCTCAGAAGCATGCTATAGTTAATGTTCGCAATATGGATAATGCGTGCTTCTTCTGGGCAGTTACCAGTTTTTTGAATCCTTTATGCAAAAATATTAATCTTGATCGTACATCTTCGTATCCGCATTACTCGGAAGTTTTAAATATTAAAGGTTTAGACATTAAGATGCCTCTTGCTCAAATTACAAAATTTGAAAAAATGAACAATATGTCTGTAAATGTATATGCGTTAGAATTAAACCATTCGCCAAAGTCGTCATCACAATTTTACACCGTAGTGCCTGCCAGATTAGCTAAAAATAGATTAGAACAACATGTAAATTTACTGTTACTTCAATCCAAGTATTATCCTCAGTTGAGTGTTTATGATGCACCTCCTGTAGACGAAACAAACGATGAAATCAAATACCATTATTGCTGGATAAAAAATTTATCTCGTTTAATTAGTTCACAGTTGAATAAATATAATGGTAAAAAATATATTTGCGATAGATGTTTAAATTATTTTCACAGCCAACAAGTTTTAGACAATCATGAAATGACTTGTAAAAATGTAAATGATTCAAAAATTTCTTTTCCGCATTATACACATATTGAATTTAAAAATTTTATTTATAAACAGAAATGTCCGTTTGCTATTTACAGCGATTTTGAGTCCATGTTAAAGGCATATAGTGATCATCAAAAAACAACTAAAACTCAAAAATATCAGGAGCATATTGCTTTTTCTGCAGGATATTATTTCAAGTGCGCTTATGATGAAGAACTTTCGTATTATAGAGATAATCAAAGTGAAGACTGTATTGATTGGTTTACAGGTCAGTTGATGGATGTAGCTGAATTTGTACACTCTAAACTTTTAAATATAATTCCCATGAATGTGACACCTAACACCGTACACGCGGTGAATTGTCACATTTGTGATCGGAAATTTACTAGTAATGATAAGATTGTTAGAGATCATGACCATTTTACGGGGCAATTTCGAGGGTTTGCTCATCAAGCGTGCAATTTGAATTTTAAGAAAGTTTTCGTTGTTCCAATCATCTTTCACAATCTGAGCTCTTATGATTCACACTTTGTTATTAGAGAAATTGCTAAACGTGGTAAGGTTACAGTGTTGCCCATCAATAAGGAAATCTATATAAGTTTTACTCTACACGATCCTAAAACTAACATCAAATTCAGGTTCATAGACTCCCTTAGGTTTATGTGTGCAAGTTTAGACGAACTAGTATCCACACTGAAGGAGAGCGACTTTAAAAATTTGAGGCAGGAATTTCACGATTTAAGTGATGAAAAGCTAAAACTTTTAATGAAAAAAGGTGTTTTCCCATATGATTACATGGATTGTATGGAAAAGCTTGAAGAAGTGAAATTACCATCCATTGATAATTTTTATAATAAACTCAATGATTCCAACATTTCCATTGAACAATACCAGCATGCAAAAAATGTTTGGGAGAATTTTAATATTGTCAATCTGGGTGAGTACAGTCGTCTGTACATGAAAACAGACATACTGCTATTAGCGGACGTTTTTGAGCAATTGCGACATAATTGTATTCAAACGTATCAGCTCGATCCAATCTGGTATTTTACGCTACCGGGATTTACTTGGGACTCGATGTTGAAGTATACAAAAATAAAATTAGAGTTACTCCGAGACATTGATATGGTTATGTTTGTTGAGCGAGGCATTCGTGGAGGAATAACTGTTTGCTCAAACCGATATGCAGAAGCCAACAATAAATACATGTTTGAGGGGTATGATCCACAAAAACCATCCAAATACCTCATGTACCTCGATGTAAATAACCTCTATGGATGGGCAATGTCTGAATTCCTTCCATATGAAAATTTTCAGTGGGTAGACGACGTCACCAACATTGACATAACTCAAATTGCCGATGACTCTCCAGAAGGATATATTCTTGAGGTAGATCTAGAATATCCCCAGGAGTTACACGATCTACATCAAGATTTTCCCTTTTGTCCCGAACATCTGGCACCTCCCAATTCCAAATTAAAAAAATTATTGACTACTTTTTACACTAAACATAATTATATTGTACACTATCGAAATTTAAAACAGGCTTTGGCGAATGGTTTAATTCTAACAAAAACACATCGAATGTTGAAATTCAAGCAAGCTGCATGGTTACGACCTTACATAATGCTAAATACCAAATTAAGAACAGATGCCACTACAGCGTTTTCCAAAAATCTATACAAATTAATGAATAATGCTGTGTTTGGCAAAACAATGGAAAATATCAGGAATCATAGAACGGTTAAACTATCTACAACATATTTAGGTCGATATGGGGCAAAAAATTTAATTGCCAGTCCACAATTCCATTCGAGAGTCATTTTAGATGAAAATATGGTAATAATAGAACTTAAAAAAAATAATATAATTTTCAATAAACCTCTGTACGTTGGGATGGCGATTTTAGATATCTCAAAAATATGTATGTACGACTTTCACTATAATTTTATGCTCCCCAAATTAACAAAAGAAAATTGCAAGCTACTGTATACAGATACAGATAGTTTTACTTATGAAATTCAGTGTAATGACGTATACGAAGAAGTAATAAAGACCAATATGAATTTGTTTGATACTAGCGATTACGTTGAAGGTAATTGTTATAACATGCCATTGGTAAATAAAAAGGTGTTGGGGTTGTTTAAGGATGAATGTAATGGTGCAATCATGACCCATTTTATAGGTTTACGTGCAAAAATGTATGCATTCAAAGTTCAAGGGGGAAAAATTGTGAAAAAATCTAAGGGGGTAAAGAAAAATGTTGTAAGAAATAAAATTACCTTCGACGATTATGTAAATTGTTTAAAAAATTGGAAATCAACATTAATTCATCAAAATTCTATTCGGTCATATGCACATAAAGTGTATAGTATAGAGCAAAAGAAAATTGGTCTTTCCCCTAAAGATGACAAACGGGTGCTAATTCCAGGATCATTTGATACGCTTCCGTGGGGTCATTATAAATTAAATACTACTGAATGATTTTTGAATATTTACGAAATGTATTTTCTTTACTATAACATGGGTGTGGGGGGTGTGTGTTTGTAAACCATATTCTTAAAACAATATTTTTCATCCAAAACGAACACATCATCGTCATCTAAATCGTTTCATTGATATTTATAATGATGATGAAGACACTGATAATGATTGGTGAATTTTGTAATTTTTTCCCATT
The DNA here is from genome assembly GCA_963921935.1 of Galeruca laticollis. Classification (NCBI taxonomy): domain Eukaryota; kingdom Metazoa; phylum Arthropoda; class Insecta; order Coleoptera; family Chrysomelidae; genus Galeruca; species Galeruca laticollis. Next base: position 47,159,866 of record OY998177.1, read on the forward strand.
CACTTTTTATATGTATATGTTATATAAAATACTCTCAAAGATAGTTTCTATTAAAAATGCTGGTTTTGATCCATCTCAATTTGTGAACTTGTATCTCACACAATTTTTAAATGAAACAATTTTATGTAATTTAGAGAGAGCTAAGTTTTTCTTTTTCTCTCTTTTCTTCTCAAATGAATCGGTATATATATTTTACTAATTAAAGATGTACACTATATTTAAAATGAGAATGTTTATATATGCATATTTAGAGATAGATAAGTAGAAATAAATGAACTAAAAAAAAAAATTGTTTTTTATTATCTCTACCATAAATACTAGTGATTTAAATGGAATTGTGTGGTGGTGGTGGTGGTGGTATGGAAGAAAATAAAAATTGCAAGAAATATATAATTGTTTATTGAATTATTACATCATCATCTAAATCGTTTACAACTTTAGACTCATTGAAATATATAAATTCTCTGAGAGCCATCGTCATTATACCATCACTACAATTACAAACTGCGACTAATAATTCAAACTTGCTCAAATGTCCATTATGTTGAACAAAACTTTTGATAATATCCACTACATTTCTGTAATATTCACCAAAATTTAATGTTTCTAAATGGGCAAGCCGGTGTGAAATGAGACAATCATCCACTTTCAAAATTTGTTGAACATCTTCTCTGCATAAAAGGAAACTGATGTCATGTTTTATCACTTCCAACCATTTAACATTATTGTATATTATTTGTCGAACATTGCAGTAATCACCACACGATATCGCTGCTACTTCTTCTTCTTCTTCTACTCCGAACGGTTCATTTATAAATGAATTTTCTCTTAAAATATCGGTTAGCGTAGCCCATTCATAGGTGCTGAAGGAGATTTTTTTAGGATGCATACCAATGTATGATAAAGTGACTGCACTACAAAAAGTTCTTGCTACACTAATACCACATCCAATTCGAACTGAATCCATAGAATACTCTGTATATAACAAGTACTGATGTTCCATTTTTGATGCCATTTCATAATTATTTAAAATGTTATCCAATTCAGCTCCATAATTTTCTGAACCATTAGTATTACTACTACTACTAATACTACCACTACTACTACTACCACTACTACTCATAGTATAATAACCGGCGTCTTCAGGAAACATATTGCGATGACTAACAATATGTTTCACTGCGCTCCTCAATTTATACTCTGATGCCAAGCAAAAAATGTATTCATACGCGGCGCAGCGAAAAGTAGTTACCCAACAACAACATCTGTATTTTCGATCCAACTGTTGTGTTTTGTGTCTAAACCCAACCATTTTACATACATCTTGTTGCCTTTTCTTCTAAGCACCTTTTCCACCAAGTAAATATCTGGATTTGACGTTTTCTGTAACTCTTCCTCGTAAAACCCCCCACTGATTGGTATATCATGCAAATCTTCTAGCAAATATGTGGTGGGATTTGTTATTTTAACTTTAACGATTTTGAATAGTTCAGTCGTCCAATTGGGTGTATATCCTTTCTCAAAGACATGTTTCGACTTGCTTATACGTACAATATCACCGACTTTAAATTTACGACGTCCCACAATCTTTAGATGTGTATATGTTTTGTTTAAAATATCTTTTTCGTTGGATTTATTGACATTGGAAGGTTTATAGTTGGTAGTTGAATGCTTTGTATTATTGTATTCCGTCGTAATTTTGGGTAAAATGTTTATCCATTTATGTGTGCCATTTAAACTGAAATGTTTGTAAAGCTTTAATTTCAATGTTCTAATAACTCTTTCTGCCATAGAAGCTTTTTTCGTGCTAAATACACTATAATGATTAATCCCATGTTTTTTCATTAGTTGTTGAAACTTGCTGTTGTAAAATTCCGTTCCTTGGTCTGATTGGAGATTTTTAGGAGCTCGTTTTGTGCGGGCGAGAATGTCCGAGAATGCATGAGTTAACTCTTCACCGGTTTTTGTCTTCAATGGACGTGTCCATAAAAACTTTGAAAAGCAATCGATGACGACTAGTATCATTTTGTGATTTTTATTTTGATTAGCGTAAGGTCGCATTTCAGCTAAATCCATTTGCCATAAATCATCTATGCCTTTGACAATTGTACGTCTGCGTGGATAATTTTTACGTATAGGTTTATGGAGTTCGTTAACAAGCTGGACTTTGGATGACATGTTTCGTGGGCGCATGCACTTTCTAAACTGATGATCCATTACTCTTCTCATCTATTTTCTTCTTTTGTTCAATTTCATGCTTCTTCTTCAAGTCCCGGTCCAAAACTTGAAACGCATGTTCTATGTATGTATTATACATATCGATCTTATCACTGATTAGAGTATTACTTTTCGACAATTTATCCTGTACTTCTCGTTTAAAACTCTCCAAATCATTTCTCAAAAATTGCTTGCCCATAGCAACTCCCTCGTCGACATATATTTTAGTTGCCATATCTCGAGCTCTGACGGGAGGATTTCTCGAAATAAATGCAGCAATTTCGTTGATTTTATTTTGATGAAATACCAATTGCGTTTGTAATGAGGGGATTATTGTTTTTTGAAGTGTTTCGAGCTCATTATGGTACACATGTAATTGTTCATCAACATATAGTTTGTTAGCAACATCGCTATTTGCAGTCGGCATCTTTACATTACAAATTTTTAGATTTTCTGCATCAATATTACCGTCTAGAGTATGTGGATACGATACTTTCGGCATATACGGCTTAACCCGCTCATTAGCATGATTGCGGCGATGTCCAAACTTATCGACAGACATGATTGAAATGATTATGTTTTCCGTTTGTTATTCAATTATATTGGCCTCTTTCAACTCATTGATTATTGCAATTATCTCGTTGTTGTGTGAGAATGAGGTGTTGCCAGCCTCCTTGGATGCAATCAGTAATCTTAAACGGTCACACAGCTCATTGGGATCGTCCCAATAAATGTATTCCATCGGTTTTTCGTTGTATGACAAAAGAGGGCCACCACCACCGCCGCCGCCGACAACAAGACCTTTTCCTACATTAGTATATGGAGCGGTTTGAATGGATTGTTGTTGTTGTTGTTGTCGTTGTTTCTTTAATATTCGAGCTGATGGAGGTTTGGTTATAGTACTACTACTAATATTTGATGAGTCAGTTTTAAACAACGGTCTAATTATGTTGCGATACTTTTCGGTAGCAGTACTTTTCAGACGATCTGCTGCATTGAGATGAGCTTTTGTTATTGTTAGCAGAGCTTTGTAATTATTCAAATCATCATCAGAGTATTCATTGGGATGATTGTAAAACACAAGCTGATACAATCCCGAAGTCCCCGGTATATTTCCTTCTCCACCCCCCTCATCCTTCTCTCGTAATATGTTTATATTACCGTTTCTTTTATCGAATGCAATTCTACGTCTGCCCAACATCCAACCAATTTCATCATTATATAATGGCCCATAACTTCTATCAATTTCATCATCTTTGCGAAAGTAATCTTCAAGATATGGTTGACTAATTATTGGATATTGATCTAAATAATCTTCTATGACATCACGCGAAACGTTGGGATGTGTGCCTATATCATAATCATCATAATAATAATCGTCTTCTTCTTCTTCATCATCATAACGTATAATATTTCCTGATTCATCCGTCTCGGCTATGGGTTTTGTATCGAGAAATGACACATCAGCATTTTTTTCTTTTTTTGTCGTTGTTTCCTCTTTTGGAGGGATGAATTTTGAAACTATGGCTTGTTGTAATGATTTTGAGGATTTGACCATTTCTTTTAGCGGTACAGATATCGGTTTAAATAGCTTATTTAGAGATGTATCATGTTCTGATTTTCCTAATTTTAACGCTAAATATTTCTTGCGAATAGATCTCGCCAATTCACTGATTTTTTTCTTACGCATGGCAATAGCAACCTTATCGTTGGACATGGTGACGATGACTGAGGATAATGTCTAGTGCCTTATAAATTTATCGAATCCTTTACGGTACCTACCATTATTTAAAGCAAAATCTTTTACAATCACCAATGTTCCATAGTTGTTAGTAGTCGACCAGCATTCTGAGCAAATCTTTTTAAATTCTTCAAATGTCATGTCTGGTGACACATGTTCCTCAAATATATGTTTTAGATTAATTTCATCCTGCTTGAATAACACAATCATATTACAATTGTCACGTATGAGCTGTTTCGGTATTTTCGAATATGTTTGACATAAGTAGGCCGCGTCAATGTCTTTGTGACGACACATTGAATAATATTCGCGAATTTTCTGTTGGCCATCACATGCAACATCATCAAATATGAATATCGAGTTTGACTGCGCTTTATCTGGACTAATAATTTCCTCATTGTCTTTAAATGGAAAATAGCCCACACCTTTAACTTCTCCTAGGACTTCTTGCAACAACTTATATTTCGGTTGAAATAACGATTTGGAATAAACGTAAACATTTTTGAATTTAGCACCATTTGGATTGAATAGGAGCGACAACATAACATTTGTCTTTCCACACCCACTAGGACCACAGATGATTGCACGAAAAGAATTTGGCAGTAGTTTACCATGTTTACCAACAGATGATGGATTAGAGGTAAAGTCCAAGTTTTCAATGGGCAGCGTCTGCTCTTGTTGAACGATCTTCATCTTGTGAAGAATTTTATTAGAGTGTTATTCTATAAATATGGATATCGCAGCATTATCATACATCAGTCTTAATGTTGGTGTTTGAGGGAGAAGGTCTTTTGAATTCTCTAATAAATAAACTGCCATTCGAACTTCACTTGCCTACCTACAATTATTGTGGTCGTAAGTGAATATAACTTGTCTTTTTTCCGTTAAACATATATTACGTACATTTATAGCTGGAACAAAACTACAAAAGCGACTTGCACGTGGTGACGCAGGCATTAATCCTTTAGACGACGCCTGCAAACAACACGATATAGCTTATTCGCAAAATCAATCTCTTGAAGAACGTCACAAAGCAGATAAGGAGTTGGAAGATAAGGCTTGGGCTCGAGTAAAATCAAAAGAGGGATCTTTTGGTGAAAAAGCTGCTGCATTACTTGTTACTGGTACCATGAAAGTGAAACGAAAGTTGGGAATGGGAAGTCGTCCAAAGAAACAACAACGACAACAACGTTCCTTCCATCGAGATGTAGTGCTAAAGGTGGGAAAATCAATGAAGAGAGGAGCATCTCTAAAAGAAAGCGCCTTGTTTGCCTTACGAGCAGCCAAATCACTTATTAAACAATTTGGTGGATCGAAGAAAATTGTTGTTCCTCGAGTGATACCAGTAAAATCTGGAGGTTTTCTACCACTTATACCTCTGTTTGCCGGTCTCTCAGCACTCGGAGCACTATCGGGTGGAGCTGCTGGGATTGCAAAGACTGTCATTGATGCAAATAATGCTCGAAAAAAATTGGAAGAAGACCACCGCCATAATAAGGTTATGGAACATGTCGGAAATGGTTTATATCTGAAAAAGTATCCTAGTGGCAGAGGATTTGGATTGTATTTAAAAAAAAACTCGCGATAAAGCTACCCAATCGTCCACTGTACGACACCGATATTGCGCGTTATGCAAAATTATATAAAATCTCACACTTTCGTGGTGTTTTCATGCGTGACACTCTACCTAAATCCGGTCCTCGACGACAACAAGAGTGTGCAGTGGTTAACTTGGACTCATCCAAAAACAGTGGAACACATTGGGTAGCATATATAAAGAAAAACAATGTCATCGAGTATTTCGATTCATTTGGTAATTTGAAACCGCCCAAAGAACTTGTAAAGTATCTAGGAGGAGGAGGAAAAAATATTTTTTATAACAATAATCAGTATCAAAACTACGATCAAATCAATTGTGGACATTTGTGTTTGAAATTTCTACTTCAACATCCTTGGAACAATGGGAGAGGAGTGGGATGACATTAAAACATTATTAATGCAAAAGCCACGAAGTTTTACTGTTGATGCGCTGAAAATAGTCCCCATTCAATATCTGATTGGGTTTGTCAGCCCGTCTGAATTGTTGGATATATGGCATAAACTACCTAGTGACTACAAAACAAATTTTTAGCTACAAATTCGTCTGCCGTGCTTCGTTCACTACAACCGTCCCGATTGGACAACGCATTGGGATGGTCCTGCAAGTTCTCAGGCATCTTGTTTTCTATGTCAGAGTGTATTAAATAAATCTTGAACATAGTTCTGTGTATTATTTAAAGTACCTTCATCCCTTGACATGCATCAGTCATCATGTCGCAGTTGTTGAGAGTAAATAGCACAAATCACGTATTTACATTCCAACCTCCTACGCCTATTGTACTCTATCCTGAGAAAGAGTATGAGTTAGCACTACGTTCCTTTCACTCATACCATAGTATACCAAACATTGAAAATCGCAAATTTCACTACTACGATGACAACAACATGATGCAGAGTTTTGATATACCAACGGGATGTTACGAAATCGCTGATATTGAAGCGTTCATACTAGACAAGTTAGGTGGTGGTGGTGGCACCAGCAATCCATTTGAAACTGTATTTGCGTTAAAACCCAATAATAATACGTTACAATGTATGATTTACAGTAAATATAGAATTCCGTTCGGCGAGCAGGATACTCCCAACTGTCTTGGCGACATATTGGGTTTTTCTAGACAGATACTCGAAGCCAAACAATGGTACTCTTCAAATTTACCCGTTAAAATTATAAAAGTATCTAGCATACGCTTCGAATGTAACATTACCACTGGAGCCTTCGATGCAGACAGACCTGCTCATACTATTTACGAATTGGTTATAAAAGTAGATCCTGGGTACGCCATTGACGAAACTCCACATAATTTACTTTATTTACCTGTTATACCACAACGTGAAATTACCAACATTACTGTGCAGGCTTTGGATCAAGACGGACATCCAATCAACTTTCGTGGTGAAAAGAGCACCTTGGTGTTGGAGCTTAGAGCGAGAAGCAACCGATGGGATTGATAATTAATAATAAAAGACGTACCGCTGCACATTCAATACCATTAGTTAGGCGACGTCCTTCGAAGCAGCAGCATCTTACATTTGCAAACAAATTGCTTTTACAAACATTAGGGTTTTCATTGAAAGATAAACGATGACCACCACCACGTATGGAAAACGTTCTCGTATGAACGATATGCCACCAATGTTTGATATCTATCGCAAGCCGAGATTCGATGAATCGATTCGCAAAGCTGAATACAGAACATATGCTCCGTTCATCAAATCGTTCAGTTGCAGTGACATTACGGAATTTAGCATCAATCAAGTCGACTCGTTTTTTGCAATGAACGAAACATTGTTGTGCATTAAAGGTTCGCTCAATATACATGGAGCCGGTGATGTAAAGCTGGCAAATAATTTTGGTGCTTTCCTTTTCGATTCGTGCACATACAGTGAAAGCGCAAGAGAAATGGAAACGGTTCGAGATCCTGGAATCGTGAGTGCTGTACGTGCCATGACGTGCTACAATCAAGAAGATTCCAATCATATGGCTATAGCAGGCTGGAATTATCCCAAAGATCCCATCCTTAATGCTCCAGATAAATCATTCAACCTACAAATTCCTCTCAAGCACATTTTCAACATTTTCAATGACTATCCCATGATTACATGTGGACGACAAACAATACGTTTGGTTCGAGCTCGAAACGATAATGATTGTGTATATATCACAGAAAAAAATGTTGCCGGTGTGACTTCCACTACAACTGTTAGCATAAACATTACCAACATCGAATTGAAAATCAAGCATATCTACCCTAATGATGATATTAAGTTGGAACTGATGAGGACCATTCAAAAGGATCAGCCTATAGTTATTCCATTTAGAAAGTGGGAGATACATGAACTGCCATCCATCACCAGAAATGCTAGACGTGAAGTTTGGGCTGTTAAAACTACAACTTCAGTGGAACGACCTCGTTATGTTATTGTTTTCTTTCAAACCAACAAACGTGACAACAACACAACTGATCCAACTTTATTCGACAATGCAGACATTCAAAGTATCAGGTTATCGCTAAATGGAGAGTATTATCCCAATGAAAGAATGCAGTTGGATTTTACCAAGAATGATTACAATGAGGCATATTTCAACTATACTGAATTTTATCCTAGCTATATGAATTCGACACAGAAGCGTCCTCTGTTGGATTATTCCTCATTCAAGAGGCGTGCATTGTTTGTTATCGATTGCTCGAAACAAGAAGAAAGCATGAAGGCATCTACAGTTGATGTAAAACTTGACATTGAAGCAAACATTGGTTTCCCCGAAAATACCAAAGTATATTGCATCATAATACACGATTGCGTAATGGAGTATTTCCCCCTCACCGAAATTGTTAAGAATTTAAACTAGAATGTGCTACTGCTGCTGCACATCAGTATTCCGGCCATCGTCATCATGAGAATAGCATTCGTCGACATCCAAGGATTCGTAGTTGATGGACACACAGCGTCTCCAACAATGGTTTTCAAATACTATATTACCTTTGTAATGTCTGAATAAAACAAATTGCATTGAATGGGTTTTTTATTAAAAACATCTACTCATCAACCAATACATTGCATGACGATTTAAATTTACGTTTAACAATTTTCAATAGAATTTTAATTATTAAAACAAATAAGCATGCTAATATTATACATGCCAATGAAAAAAGATTGTTAAGTTCGTCTTTCATGTTTCTGCTGCTGCTGCTGCTGCTGCTGTTGTGAGAGGTTTCGTTGTTCATCTTGTGGAAGCCAGGTAGGTTTGATTCTGTTTAATGGATATATCGTTTGTGGTGTCTGGCGTCTAAAAATGTGATCTAAGGCACTTGAAATCTCTCTTTGTTGTATTCCGTCGTTTAGTAGTAGTTCTTCGGGCACCCAATTAATTTTAAGATTTTCCCATTTATTCTGATGTGGGTCGACAGCTGTCGTTGTTGCAAGACACAAGTTTTCAATTTGCTTAATAATCCTTCTTTTATCTTCATAAAAGATTATATCCTTATTCAATCGATCGATTTTTATCATAAACTCCTCAAATCGACAACGACAACGATGACTAAGCTCAACCAAAGACATATCGCGACTGATTCATCATCTACAACTAACATGCATCATATGAAATTTTATGTAGACGTCCTACTAAAAATAAAAATATCTTTTTTTTTCTTCCTAACAAGAACGTAGTACACCCTCTGTATACATTTTATGTTTAATAACGAAGAGTAGACACTTTTTATTTCACTCGTATGCAGTGAATTCATCAATGGTCCTTCGGAATATTGATTTGTACTCAAACGCAAATATCTTTTTTTTTTCTTAACAAGAACGTAGTACACCCTCTGTATACATTTTATGTTTAATAACGAAGAGTAGACACTTTTTATTTCACTCGTATGCTATTGATTTGTACTCAAACGGCTGATGAAAACTATAGGGAGTATTGAAGAAAATTACATCGTGTTGTGAAATCACACTCTCTGTATCTTATACAGTTAGATTTCAAAACTATAATACATTGGAACCCTTATGGCAGAGATGTAACGGTTTAGGCTGGGAACGATGAGGTCGTGGTCTCGAATCTCACTCGGGGCAAACATTTTTACGTCATGCACAAATAGGATAAAAAATGGACTACAGAAAAAAGAAATGCGCCATCTAGCGAAATCGATAAAAAAATGGCCGACAGAAAAAAGAAATCTGTAAAAATGCGAAATCGATAAAAAATGGACGACAGCGCCAACGACAGCAGCGCCACCGTCGCCTAGCGGACCTTTTTCGAAGTAGTGAGTCAGAACTCTTATAGCTACACTACTTACGGGCACTATTATTGTTACCTTCAGGGGACAAATGATTCCAAAAAAAGTTATAATAGAAAGGCTTAGATACGAAGTAGAAATGTACATTCCTAAAGTAACCCAATGTTTAAAGTGCTTAAGATACGGCCACGTAGCTATGCAATGTAAGGGTAAAGTCAGGTGCAAATATTGCGGAGAAAATCACGATCAGGAAGCATGCGAATTAAAAAATAATCCAAATTGTATAATGTGTGGGGGCGAACACAACGCTATGGAGAGAAATAAATGTGACGAATACAACAATCAAAAATCTATTAAAGAAACGATGGTAGTTGAAAATATATCATATAATGAGGCAAAAGAAAAACATAAAAACAGTTATGCAACGGTAGCAAAAAACAAAGTAGTAGGATCTCGATATACGGTAACAAAAAAATCAAAACCAAACGAGTATATATCTAGAAAAAGAGTTCTATCAGAAGAACACCGGGAAATTTTGGAAATTCCAAATGTAGCGTCTCAGACGGCTTATGAGTCGTTTAGAAACGTACCGTCTTATCATAATATGTTAAAAAATGAAAATCATAAAATTAGCTTTGTCAATGAAATATTAAATATAATTAATAACTTTTTAGAAAAAAATTCAGTAAATAAAAATGAAAATTCAATTTGTGATGATCTTAGAAACAATCTATTAAAATACATTACTGAAATTGAAAATGTTTAAGTTGGTCCAGTGGAACGGCAGATCGGTAGTTTCAAATAAGGGAGTTCTGGAAAAATTTATATTTGATAAAAACATTCAGATAGCTTTGCTTAATGAAACTTGGTTCAAACCAAGTTCAATAATTAATTTCACAGGTTATAATATGATAAGGAGTGATAGAGATGATGGGTATGCAGGAGTCGCTATTTTAATAAAGAAAAGTTTTTGTTTTAAAGAGATAATATTATCAAAAACTATAGAAGGAGTTATGTGCATAGGCGCCGAAATTCATTTTTCAGACAGTAATATAATAAATTTTTATTCTTTATACAATGAGCCTAAAAATAAAGTTTCGGGGAGAACATGGAATGATTTTTTTCAAAATCTAAAAAAACCATTTATAGTCGGAGGGGATTTCAATTGTCACAATGGAGCTTGGGGATGCGACCTTACAAACGCTGCGGGTAGAGAACTGTTAGAAGCTATAGAGGAGAATAATCTCAATTTTTTAAATAACGGTTTGGAGACTCGAATTTTACATCCTCACGAACAAAATAAATCAGCCGTAGACTTAACAATTTGCTCAACGGATATAACTACGTCTTGTAATTGGGAAAGGATTGGTTATTCTTTAGGAACCTCAGATCATTATCCTTTGATCATTACACTAAATGTAAATTGTAAGACACACTATAAAAACTGTCAAAAATATAATATTAAGAAAGCGGATTGGACACTTTTTTCACATTTAATAGAAACAGAATTTAACGTTAATGAGCTGCAGGAAGCAGAATATGAAGTACTTTTAAATATTATAAATATAGCAAATAAAAAGGCAATTCCAGAAAAGAAAAAAGTGACCAATCCAAATTATAACAAGACGTGGTGGAATAATGAATGTGAGGAAGCTATTAAAGCTCAAAAAGAGGCTTTCTTGGATTTCAAAAATAACTCCAATTTACAAAAATATATTTATTATAAAAAAGCAGCCGCTAACACCAAAAGAATAATTAAAAAATGCAAGAAAGAATCTTGGAAATTGTTTTGTAATAAACTGAACAAAAATACACCAGTTAAAGAGATTTGGAGAGAAGTTAAGCAAATCAAAAATGTATATTATAATTGTGAACCTACTAACAAGGTTATAAAAAATGATTGGGCTTTAATATTTCAAACGAAATTAACTCCTCCATGGGTTCAAGTAAATTCTATGTATTGTATTTCGGATGAATTAGTTAATGAAAATCATCCACTATTAAAACCATTCTCTCTCAGGGAATTGAAAATTAGTATTAAAAATAATATAAATTCAGCTCCAGGTCTCGATAACGTTCATTATATCATGTTATTTAACCTACCTGAAATAGCAAAACAGTGTTTATTGAATATTTTTAATAACATTTGGAAAAGCGGAAAATTTCCTCCTAGTTGGAAAGATTATATTGTAATTCCCATTCTGAAACCTAAGAAACCTCCCGAATTTCCGGAATCGTACAGGGGGATATCTTTAGCATCATGCGTATTCAAAACATTTGAAAGAATTATTAAAACAAGGTTAGAAAAATGGATGGATGAAAATAAAAAATTTCCAGAAACACAATTTGGATTTAGAAAAGGGTATTCGATAAATGAGAACATAGGACAACTGGTTTCCGATATAAATATTTCTTTCTCGAAAGAGGAATCTCTAACCGCTATATTTGTGGATATAGAAGGGGCCTACGATAACGTCAAATTGGACATTTTGTATGATCAAATGATACATATAGGATTACCAGCAGAATTTACGTCGAGAATTTGTTCATTATATTCAAATAGAAAGATATACGTAAGGATACAGAATGAGTTGTTAGAGCCTAGATTAGCTAATGTTGGTTTGCCACAGGGGGGAATACTAAGCCCCTTGCTATATATAATTTATACGTCAGATTTGTGTAAGATAGCAGGAAATAATACTAAAATACTGGAATTTGCCGATGACGTATGCGTATACCAAGGAAATATTTCAAATACCGCTCTGCAATCAACAGAACTATCAAAGAGTTACACTTCTCTGGAGAAATGGTGTCATGCGAAGGGTTTAAATATATCTACAAAGAAAACTCAGCTATGTATTTTTTCCAAGAAAAGAAACTTACCATCTAATTTAAAAATTAACGAAATAGAATTCAAAGTAGAGTCAAAAATTAAATATCTGGGAATCATCCTGGATAGGAAACTGCTTTGGAAAAATCACATTGAATACTTAATAAATAGGGCGGAAAAAGGAGTGAATGTGTTGAGAGCAGTAAGCCATACGAATTGGGGAGCAGATCCGAGTACATCTCTCTTATTTTATAGATCCTTCATCAGATCCATTTTAGATTATGGGTCTGTATTTTATTCACAAGCAGCACAGACCCATCTAAAAAAATTGGAAATAGTAACGAATAAGTGTGTGCGTCTATCACTAGGAGCAATGAAAACTACACCAATTAGTAATTTATATGTAGAAGCGGTAGAAATGCCACTAAAGTATAGAAGACAATATCTAACATTCAAATTCATTTTCAAATTGCACAAAAAACAAAGTAAACTGCTAAATAAGATTCATGAATTATATATATTAGACTTAACAACAAAATATTGGCAGAAAAAAGCAACTTTACCAATTATAAAAGTTTATGCACAATACTTACCAGTTTCCAACGAAATAGAAATAAAAACAAGAAATTACGTAGAGCTAGATACAGATCCTAAGGTTTATTATTTAAGAAACTACATAGAATATCCAGAAAAGATAAGAAATTTGATGTTTAGAGGTGATATACAAACACTTTTTCCGCATCATCTTCAGATATACACTGATGCTTCAAAAATTAGATCGCAAGTGGGTATCGCTTACTGGGATCCAGTTAACCAAATCAGAAGACAATGCAGTTTGAATGACAAATTTTCTATATACTCTGCTGAATTAATAGCCATACTGGAAGCCCTACAGTACATTCAAAAACTAGATAACAACAAGTTCGTTATTATCTCCGATTGTAGAAGTGCCTTAGAAAAAATCAATAATATAAACAATATATTAGACAAAACAAAAATCAATAATACCATTGGGGATATAGTAAAAACGTTACATGAATTGGAACTAACTCAGAAACATATAAAATTTGTCTGGGTTAAGGCTCATTGTGGTATAGCTAACAACGAGGAAGTAGATAAGCTAGCAAAAGGCGCTATAGAAGAGGGAGAGGGGTCCGATTATAAATGCTCAAAAGAAGACATGTTTCAGTGGGCGAAAGCTAAGGTTTTAAGCAGTTGGAACGATGATTATAAAAACTCAACGAAAGGACTTTTTTATAAAAGTATTCAACCAGATATTCCAAGCAAACCATGGTTCCAAAAATCACAACTGAATAAGGTAGTTATATCTAAAATTTGTAGACTCAGATTCAATCACACATTAGTTCAGTCACATCTATTTAAAATTAATCTTGAAGATTCATCCATGTGCGATTGCGGAGAGGAAGGAAACGCAGAGCATAAAATTTTAGGTTGCATATTGATTCAAAATCAAGTTAAAGAACTGAATAAATTTATTTATAATAAGAACAATCAAATAAAGGTCCCTTATAATTTAACAGAATTAATTAGGTCAAATAACTTTGAATTATACAAAAAACTATAATCGCATATATGTAGAATAGGACTTAAAATTTAAATAGATAATTACTAGAATATTTATATTATGTACAATATAAACCTTATCCATAAATGTATCTCCATACCTAGTGTGTATCCTAGTCAATCCGTGGTCCTCTTGTTTGTTGAAGTCGCTCTGATCGACCCCTGAGCGCAAAGTGTCCCTGTTATATTAAAAAAAAAAAAAAAAAAAAAAAAAAAAAAAAAAAAAAAAAAAAAAAAAAAAAAAAAAAAAAAAAGTTATATGTATACAAAAAAATAAGAAAATAAAAAAATAATACAAAAAAATAATAAGAAAGGAGAAAAAAAATATGAATAATAAAATAATTGAAAAAAAAAACAATTAAAAAAATATATATTAAATATTGAAAAAAAAAAGATGTGAATTCTAGAATGTAGATAAAAAAATGTATCATAGTAGAATAGGTATAAGATTTAAGTTTTAAAAAAAAAAAAAAAAATGTACATCCTTGAGCAAAATGTTAAGCTGGCGAATGGACATAGTATCCGCAGCCAAGGTAAACCAAATCACACACACACAAGAATGTCTCATAGGGATTGTTCAGGGCTGAATGCCAGTGAACTAAAGGTTATGGATCTCAAAGGTAAGAGATTGCTAAAATTTTATTGTGAGGATTCTCACAATGAAGTGAAACTTATTTCTAAACTTCTTACGAAAATCGATAATTTGGAGCTTCAAATCAACCGATTAAAAAATTCAGCAGATTCTGTTAGCAGTAATGACTCTAACTCCAGAGGAGATAAAGAGGAAATAATATGTGAGATGATTGAGAGGCAGAGCCGGGCTTCTAACATAATTGTTTGTAACGTGATTGAGTCATAAATGAAGACCCAAGCACAGAGTGATCTTGAAGATTCAACAGCTATTGGAAAAATACTAAATAATTTTAATATAGACAAAACCAAATTAAAAATGTTTCGTTTAGGAAAATATGGCACAAACAAGATCAGGCCAATCAAAGTTATTCTAAATTCACAAGATGATGCTAGGTCTGTGCTTAAAAATAAACAACTGAGTCCCATTCCAAGTATCAGAGTATTTGGTGATCAAACTAAGGCTCAGCAGGAATATTTTAAATCGATTAAAGCTAAGCTGCAGATTCTAATTGATAACGGAGATACTACCAAAACTATTAAATACATAAATAATAAACCAACTATTGTTTTAAAACAAAACCAAAAAAACACTATGTAAACCCTAATATACTACTTAGCTCCGATATAATTTATCTCAACGCCCAAAGCATCGTGAAAAATAGAGACCAAATCCAAGAAAGCATAACTTGCTACAATCCTAAACTAATTTTACTGAGTGAAACAAGAACAACAGCAGATGTTGAAGTTAAATTTGAAAATTATTTCCATATTCTCTGTGACTCAACAATTATTGGGGTAAAGTAGTAAAAGTTGATATAAAATCTGCAGTTTGTTTAGTAGGATGTCTATACCACTCACCATCTAGTTCTGATGCTCAATTTATTGAAGAATTGGAAGAAGTTTGTGATGTTTTATTTTCTACAAACTATCGTGTGTTGGTCGGCGATTTTAATATAGACCTGTTAGCTAGTAATTTCTATGGGGAAAAAATAAAAAATTTGTTTTCATCATATATCAAGTCCTACCCGTATTACTAACACTAGCAAAACTTTGGTAGATTATGTGCTTTATAATCAAGATAATATAATAGCCAATGCTCACGATTGTCCAGAAATAACTGATCATTCTGTTATTTCAGTAACTATATCAAATAATAATCATTTTGGTGAAAACATAGTCATGTTTAGAAATATAAGTAGTGAAAACTTATATAAAATCAAAACTAGTTTTATAATGTGTCATTTTAATTTAGATTCTGTTGATGTTGATACTATATATCAGGAAATTTTGGTCAATTGCGATAATATAATCAATAATATTTCACCAATAGAAACATGTCATTTTAAATCAAAATTGCCTTGGTTTGATTATGAGGTATATCATAAAATTAGATAGGGCTTATAAAGATTTTAAAATATGTATTGACGGTTATGAAAAACAACATAAATTGCAAGTTTTTAAGCAACATAGAAATGTGGTAGTTAATATATTAAAGATAAAGAAAGAGCAGTATTACTTTAATAAAATAGATAGGTGTAGAAATAATCCAAAACAAATGTGGAAAACTTTAAAAAAATTATTAATGATAATAGCTGAGAGAATGCAAACTCTGTTATCTTTGAAACTACAGCAGGGCGGAAATTGTTAACAAACAGTCTAGAAATAGAAAGCAGTTTTAATGAATATTTTGTAGAAAGCATTGAAAGTATTGTTCAAAGTATTGAGAATACTGTAACGTGGTCTAATGTAAATAATAACATATTTAAAATTTGAAAATTTTGTCCATTCAGGACCTGCGAAAAATGGTATGCAGTTTAGATAATAAATTTTCAATACATGAAACATTAAACTGCAGAATGGTGAAAGAAGTTTTTGAAACAATTGGACATGCTGTGCTAAATTTTATTAATACATCTCTCTCTACAAGTAAGATTCCTAAGGCATTAAAAATAAGTAATATCGCTCCAATACAAAGAGTAGTTAATACCAATGAAGCTGAAGAATTTCGACCGATCAATACTTTACCTCCTATAGAAAAACTATTAGAAATTGCTGTTTATGAACAACTATTGAACCGTATCACGAAAAAGAAAATTGAAATCAATAATCAATCAGGTTTCAGAAAAAAATTCTGTTGTGAATCAGCATTGCAAGTTACTCTTTGCTACATAAAACGTAATTTTGATAAAAATAAATATGTTATAGACTTAAAAAGAGCTTTTGAAACAATCGACAGAGTAATATTGATTTCTAAACTTAAGCAGTACAGTATAGGGGTTACAGTTATTGAGTGGTTTGGAGATTATTTAGAACGTCGGAAACAGAGAGTGTGTTTTAAAGGTCAAGGTGTCGTCGGAGATGGATAATGATGCAGGAATTCCATAAAGTAGTGTTTTAGGCCAACTTCTGTTTATTTTGTACATCAACGATATTGACATTTTCGTTAGTTGTGAATTCATTAATCTATTTGCCGATGATACCTTAATTTGTTGTAGTAATGAAGATTTGGATGTAGCTAACCAGAAACTGAATAGTATCTTAAATAAGGTTACTCAATATTTGAAAATAAACAAACTAAAGCTAAATGTAAAAAAAATGCAATGATTTTCACCACAAAATATAAATATAGTTTACTTGATACTAACAGCATAAATTTAAATATTAACAACGAAAAAATACAAATTGTCACATCATTTAAATATTTGGGTTTTCAGCTTGACAATACGTTTTGATACTCATTTTGATTATATCCAAAAAAAAATATCGAAGAAGCTATACTTCTTTAGCAGAATATCTCAAAACTTGTCAATGGAGACCAAAGTCACGGTGTATCATACTATTATTCAACCTCATTTTGACTACTGCTCATCAATTACATTCTTATTCAAACTCAATATGTTGCAGAAGTTGCAAAATCGTGGATTGAGAGTAATTTTAAAAACAAATCTTCTTACTCCAATTAGAATTATGTTAAATTCCCTAAATTGGTTATCTGTTGAAAACAGACTGTATTACTTTACCATGATTTTGGTTTTTAAAATAGTAAATGGTTTATCACCTGAATATTTCCAGGAATGCATTTCTTTTAACAAAAATAATCATTCATATAATACCAGAGGTTTGAATGACATACATATGAGTAGAACTGTTTATCAAAGTACAATGAACTCTTTGTTTTTTAAAGGTTTTCACAGATTTAATACGCTTTCAAATTTTAAAATGTTGCTTAAAGAACATATCAAAAATTTGTAGCTTTATGTCGTTACTCCAATTTTTCAATTTTAAAGTGTTTTTGTTTAAATATATTATAATTAATGACAAATTTATATAACATATTTTATTAGTGTATTTTGTTAATTTTAATTTTATCTATATAATTAATTTAATTTTTGTGTACTTCTTTCTATTTTTATGTATATTAGGGTTCCTAATTGAATAAAGATCTATGTATCTATCTATCTGATCATCGACTTCAGATCCACTGCAATCACTTGTATCATAACAATTATCCCATCAAGCTCATGATCAGTCAGGGGTCGATTTCAAGTAGTATTCTCCATTACGTGAATGAATTTGAATAATATAACCTACAAAATTGAATAATTCTGTAATATTTCCTATGACATAAACCTTCCGTGAAAAATACGATAGGGTTGCAAGTAGGGTAAAAACTATAAATCCAGAATCCGCTGATACAATATGTGGTTTTGCAACAAATGGATACCCGTCTTTAAACAACATATAGTTAACTAACATTTTAGTTGTTTTCCCAACCTACAAAGCATTATTTTTTTTTGTTGCTTCAAAAAATAATTTTTGTTATTGGGCAAAAAATAGTACAAAAATTCTATTATACCTTTTTAATTTTTTTTTGAGTGTATCATATATACACCATCAACTAAGGGTATAAAGAAGATACATTAATTATACCACATAATACATTCTATTGATGAAAATCAGAGAAACAATTTTTATTAAAACAGGTGAACCTTGCATTTTCACAAAAAAAAGAAAAGCCTTTGCAACCCCGAATTTTACAATGCAGCTGTGCTTTAGAATGAGGCCAAAGTTGTGAGTTCTTACGTCTTTTGGAGGAATTGTAGTTGAAGTCGATTTTTTTTCAACTGTTCTAAATTTCGATCAGTTGATAAAGATGGCCTCCCCTTTTTTTTAATCATTCTGGCCAAATTTGCAAAGGCAATTGACAATTTCGCCAAGAAACTTTTTCATTGATAATGTGTTTATATTCCATTTCTGTTTTTCAACTCTTCAATAGAGACGCCACACATTGATAATAGTAATGTCAACTAAATGGTAAAAGATTCTGCAGTACCATTTTATGCTTCTCATTGAGATTTTGTAATGTCTCAAAATGATATCCAAAATATAGACTCCACCCATATGTTTGTTATACAATGGACGCCCTCTAGTTCAGAATCTTATGGTTCGGACGCCAGATAATCCGGACGAGTGTTTCCCACGGCAAAAATCGACAATTGAAGTTGTCTGTTTATTTCTGGTCTAAATAGAAATAGTAGCTGGTCCTGGTAGCCTGTGAACAAGTCGTTTTCATTTTGCTCCGTGATTAATCTCAAAATCTTGGGAAATTACGAGTGGAACAAACGGCAGTCCTAGTCAAATCAAACTATAATGTGGTGAAGTTTGTGCAGTGTTAAAAGAAAAGGACAGAATCCAAGTTAGAATAATTTAAGAAATAGGTTTTAAGATATAAAGTATTCATTCACTCTTTCCAATATCCATTAATAGTTGCAAAATAGATTAACGAAGTCTCGGAAATAAAAACAACTGATACAGTGTTTTGTTTAAAATACTGCGAAAAGAATCAGATTAAGAGTGGCAAAAGAAATTCAGTGGAGAAAACGAATTCAGTCAGCTCTGAGTGGGCTAAAGGTTGAACGAAGTAGATTTTTAGCATAATCCACATAAGAGACATGGAATTCGTGGTCTTAACTTAATTTTTTTCTGCAGTCTGTAGTAAAAATTACTGACATGGATAGTTGCAACATTGCAAGGGAACATGAAACAGATTGGAAGCTAATTCAAGAGCATTGCAATAGCCAGACGAGATCTACAATAGGAAAATAATAATCTCAAGGAAAAGGTAGAAGGTCAGGAAAATAGAATAGTAAGGTTAGAAAGAATAATCAGGTCAAAGAATAGAATAAAAGGTATGAAAGGTGAAGAGCAGAATAATGAAAAGGAACTAAATAGAAAGATAGAAATAGTAATGAAAACAATTGGAGTTGAATTAGTCAATGCTAGAGATATAGAAGATGCTAAAAGAATAGGAAAAGTGACAAGAGGAAACACAAGAGAGGAGGTTTTTAAAAAAGTAAAAAATGTCAAGGTTACAAATGTCTGGATTGATGAAGATTTCCCAAAAAACATACAAGAACAAATAATAGCACTGATACCGAAACTCGGAGAAGCTAGAAACAAAGGACACACAGCATATATTAAATATAACACATTAATAATAAATAATGAAACCTATAAGATAAAATAAACTAACAGTAAGAAAAGAACAGTGGGCGAAATATTATCAGATGGAGGAAACAATGAAGAAAAATTTCTGGATAACTGGAACTGAAGGAAAAAACTAAAAACAACAGAAACAACAGCGGACACAAAAAGAACTGGCAAAGAAACCGGAGAATGTAATGGAAAATGTAATAAACATAAAAACAGTAAAAATCAAGACAAAACTAATAAAAACTAAAATAGAAATAAGAACTGAGGAACTAATGACAGATGAAGAAAAGTGAAATGATCAGAAGAAACAATTTAAAATAAGAAAACAAAGGATGGGAATACCTCATAAAGATTTTTTTAAATTTGTAGATATTATGAAAAAATACAACATTGATATATTAATTAGCCTTACAAGAAAAACGAAACAAAAGAGGCAATGAAAAAATAAAAATAGGAGAATATACTTTTTTCAATAGCGAAAGCGACAAGAGATATTTTGGAACAGGGTTCATTGTGAATAAAGAGCTAAGCCAACATATAGTAGATTTTCAGGCGATATCACACAGACTGTGTAAATTGAGGCTACAAGGGAAATATAGAAAACTTAGTATAACAAACGCTCACGCGCCAACGGAAGATAAGGACCTTACTTTAAAAACTGAATTTTACGAGGAAATGAACGCTCAGATGGAAAAAATACCAAAGTTTGATGTAAAAATAGTCTTGGGAGATATGAACCCTAAAATCGAATGCGAAGAACAGCAAAAACAGGTAACAGGAGGGAAAAGTTTACACGTGAGAACTAATCAAAATGGAAAATGTTTAATGTACTTTGCAGAATTGAATAATATGGTAATAAGGAGCACAAGTTTTGATCACAAAGACATCAATAAAGCAACCATGGATGGTACCTGATAAGAAGACTAAAAACCAAATTGACCATGCACGTATCGAATAAATACATAAGAGGACCATAAAAGATGTGAGAAATTATCGTGGAGCTGACGCCGATTTAGACCATTTCCTAATAATAATAAAAATAGAACAACAAATACCTACGTTTAAAAACAAAAATAATAAAAGGATAAGAAGATTCAATATGAAAGAACTTAAGAAGGAAGAGGTACAGAAAGAGTTACAGGCTAGGTTAAAAGATGAATTAACAGGATTGCCGGAGTCATAGGATATAGAGACTCTTGAAACAGATAAAAAAGCAATAATTAGCTCCTTACACAGTAGCATAGGAAAACTAAAACATGAAAATAACAAGGATTGGTTTGATGACGATTGTAGACAGGTATTAGATCAAAGAAATGTAACACCGCTGGACGTGTAAAAAGTTAATACTGATATAAATAGAAGGAAATATGAAGAAGACAGAAGAAATGCCAAACAAGTATGCCGACAGAAAAAGAAAAAATATATGGAGCAAAATTCTATCGAGAAGTAAAGAAAGCACATGAAAAAGGGTATAAATCGACGGATTTTTGTTGGAATAAAGGGGGCCAAATGATCCACAAGGATGATTAGACAGATGAGCTGAAAACTTCGAGGAATTGCTGAATGATGGGAGGGTACAAATTGGACCAGAGAATGATGAACTAGAATATGACGACCCCAGAGAAATAAAGGAACCATCAGTCGATGAAATATTACAAAAAATAGATGATAAAAGTTAAGGAGAAAATGGAATAATAAGTCCTGAAAATGGGTGGAGCAGTACTACAACAGGGTATCTGCGAATTAATAAGAAAAATATGGTGAAAATAACAGCTACCAAACACATGGAACAATGGCATTATCTGTCCTATTCACAAAAAGGGAGATATACTTATTGTGAGAATTATAGAGGAATATATTTATTAAACATTACTTATAAGGTATTAGCAAGAATCATTCGAAATAAGCTTACGGAAATATTTAATAAATTGGAGAATATCAAGGGGGTACCAGACCAGGAAGAGGAACATCAGACCAGATATTCACAATTAAATTGCTACAAAATCATAACTATGAACAAAATTTATTACTACATTTATTGTTTATTGGTTTTAAAGGGACTTATGACTCCATTTTAAGATAAAAGTTGTATGAGTCATTGGGCAATCTGGAAGCTCCACAAAAACTAGTCAAGCTGATAAAACAAACCCAGATCATCATTGAAGGTATTGGTAGAAGGAAAGGTCTCAAAAAGTTTTTTTTTAAGACAAGAGCTGAAACAGAGAGATCCTTTATCTACGGTTTTACTTAATTTGGTGCTAGAAGATATTGTAAGAAAAGCTGAAATCAATACTAAAGGAATGATATACCATTGTAAACATCAGATAATGCCAAAGATGTTACTTTAATTACTAGATCAAAAAGGGAACTGGAAGTAATACCTAATAAATTTGGAAGTGTACCGAAGACATATGGCCTTATAATAAACACAACGAAAAATATGGAGATGAAACAAGATACAATCGACGGGATGAAGGAGGTAACTTTTAGAACAGACATCCAGACATATAAATTCGAGAAAATCAATAGTTTTGATTACCTATGGGTAACAATTAACAATAAGAATGACGAAACAGATTAAGTAGATAAAAGGCTTTCCAGAGGAAGCAGAACAGTAGGAGCTTTCAATAATATATTGAAATCGAAACTACTCTCAAAGCATGCAAAAATACGAATATACAGAACAATAATTAGGCCAATGGTTGCTAATCATGTATACTCACACAATAAAGTGAGCATAATGTTGAAATATAGGAGAGAAAAATCCTTGGAAAAATATTTGGAGGCAAAAAACTAGAAGATGGGTCATGGAGAAGACTAACTAATAAATAAGTTGGGGAAGCTTATGGATATCCGGACATAACTCATCTTATAAAGGCACAAAGAATAAAGTGGCTGAGACATGTAAGCAAAATGGCAGTAGGGAGACACGCCAGTAGAGTTCTTTTCGAAGAGGGGGCAGACCGAAGAAGTGGTTGGAGACAGTTACAATGGATTTGAAGAAGACAGGAGTATAGAGGAAGATTAATTGAAATTATAAATTTTATTTAGGCATGAGCCTTTAAGGCCTGTAGTACTGTAAGATATTTATTTTATGCAACAATCTTTCAACCCTATATAAATAACCTCAGTTCAGTTTATGATTGCTTTCACTTTCAATGTTCTATACTGTACTGTAATTTTATTTGTGTTACTGAACATGTTTTCAGTGAGTTTCTTCGTATGTGTTATTGTTTGTAGTTACTTCTAATAATTTAGTTTTTCAAAAAGGTTCTTGTAAACTAGTGTCAAACGGAAGCAGCAGGACAGACTTAATATTTTACAGGTAGATAAGGGTGAATCAGTTCAAATAATTTGTAGGGAGTTTAATGTAAGGATAAGTGCAATTTATGACTGGCCCAAAAACAGAAAATCGATTGAGGCTTTTTGTAAGCAAATTGAAACCAAATTAGTCCTTTCTACTCGATCTTCCTTAAGAAAACCACATCATGAACTTATTGATGAAGCATTATGGGTGTGGTTCATGCAGGAACGTTGTATTGCCCGGGGTTGTCGATAATAATTAGAGACAGGATTTGAGTTTCTAAACTGTGTTTATTCCAAACATAGAAGAGTGACTCCTATAAACGGGCCAATTTTGTAAGTAATAGCCGTTATTCTTCATTCAAAACATGGGAAAAAAGGAAACTTTTCGGCAAGTAATGGGTGGCTAACAAGATGGAAAAAACGCCATGGAGTGTGGTGAAAATCTCCATGCAGACTAACCGGCCGCTAGTTAGTTTTCACAAAAATTGAAGTGAATCATTGATTGTGAAAAACTGACCCCAGAACAAGTGTACAATATCGATGAAACTAAGCTTAACTATAAACTTCTGCCAAAAAAAAAAACATTTGCCGCTCCTCAAGAAAAGTCTGCATCGGGCTTTGAGGTCAATAAAGAAAGGATCACTGTTGCTTTATACTCAAACACAACTGGGGTACATAAGATGCCTCTATTCGTGATTGGGAAGTCGGCCAAAACCAGAGTGTTTAAAAACTTAAACATGCCTTCCCTTTTAGTATATTACAGGTCACAAAAGCCCGCCTGATGGAGTGGTTTGTGACCCAATTCGTTCTGAGTGTAAAAGAACATTTAACATATTTGAAATTGCCAATTAAAGCAGTTCTCTTACTTGATAATTCGCCTAAGCATCCAGAGAAAGATCTCGAATGTGAAGATCATAGTGACATCAACCTGTTGTATATACCACCAAATGTCACAAATATCGCAGCCTATGGACCGAGGTATGATTGAATGTTTCAAGGAGAAATACCTAAGAAAGCTTCTCTTAGAAATTTTGGGTAAAATGGATGGTGATGACAGTGCAGGTCTCGTCCAGACGCTTAAGACAATTAAGATAAACCTTGAAATGGTAAACCTTTAAATGCCTTGTAGTATTTTTTGGCTTGTGATGTTTATGAAGAATTTAGTAAGTCTAATAATTTGTCCATCAAATGAATAAATTCCGTAGTTCCTGCTGCTGCAGCAGGAAGCACGCTTAGTACATGTGTAGATAACTTTACCATTATCTTTTGACGGTTATTCGGATGAATGTGAGAGTCAGTAAGTTTTGGAGCTGCTCTAATCTGATACTACTTGTCACACCTGCTCGGGTGCCATTTATCACGGTTAGTCAGAGGGTAGAGCATAAAAAGGGCTGGATGATTAGATATACTTCTTTATTTAACAATGTGATGTGTTCAAACTAAAATAAATATTTACAACTAAAGTCTAATACTCTGTACAAGAATTATATACACGATCTATTGGTCCTGGAGGCGGGCAGTCTCTCTATGGTGGTCGTCGGATCGGGTCGCGGAAGATTCTTCTCTGTTGTCCGGATTGTCACGGTTACTGTCTACCCCTCACGGCTCCGGTTTACCCTGCTCGGGCGTTTCCTCACTGGGACGATAGGTTCCTATAACCAAAGGGGTGTGTCAGGATCGAGATCCCGCGTTCAACGCACAGCGTAATCTCGGAGGTTGGGAGTTTGCTTCCGTCCCGGTCTCAACACGCTCCGGGATTTCGGCTAATCGGGAAGGCCTCGATCCTGCGCTCAACACGCTGCAGGGCTTGACCTAGGGTAGTTGGCGTCCGCCCTAAGCTCAACACGCTTTAGGACTTCGTCCGACATACAAGGTTTGCTTAGCGTCTAGCCTCTGGTTCAGCGCACACCGAGGGGTCGACGACAAGCCGGATGTTTATGTGTTCACAATTCCAGGCTCAACATTTCGGTTATTTTCCGTTCAAGCTTCCTATCGTTATTCTACGTAAGGATCTAGCTACCTGGTATATCGCAGTTCGTCTGCTTTGGTAGTATCGGTCAAGTTATTAGCGGAACGGCGAAGGTGCTGTCCTCTCGGATACAATAGTGAGTAAAACATCGTACCTACCACGTGTTTCTTTGTCTTTTGTTTAATTTAAAAATGAATGATTTAAAGTGGAACGGAGAAGAAATAATTTCTTTTTTAAATATATTTCAAAACTATCCACGTTTGTGCGACGTTCATTCAGTGATTATTTAAATCGCAATATAAAAGAAGTGTCGTAACAAAAACTTTCAGAAGACCTAAGAACCATAGAAATTTATGGTACACTTGTCAATTAAAAAAAAGTTTGCGGGACACATGTCGGTGATTTCCGGAATTGTCTGTCTAAATGTGGTATCTTGTTTTTTATTAAAGGTTCAACTAAATCCAACAATAGGCATGATTACAGTACTAAGAATCAAAAAGTAAATGGTTTTAGAGAAAAACATGCGATAAAATGATTGTGAAATGTGACCTAGTTTTAATATTAATATTTAGATTAATAAGATTTTCAGAAAAATAAAAGTATAAAATACTGCAATCGGCCATGTTGACCGAAACAGCGCGTGACGTCACGCCTCAGTAAATCTGTGATGGAAACCTTTTTTAAGAGCCATCCCTACCAACACAGATTTTTCTCCTATGCTAAAATTTGAAAAATGATAGTGCATTTTTCTTAAAATTTATTTTGACAATTTCATTGATCTGTCAAAAACAACGCATTTTGATACACGTTTTGTCAGTTTGACATCGGATACACTGCTAGTAGGTAGTTTGTAAGTGGATAAACTGCATGTTGATTCTCCAGGGTAACGCTCAAATAAACGTCAGACAAAAGTTTTTATTATAAAATATTGGTTTTTATTAATTTTTCTATTTTTCTCTTCAACAATGAGTCGCAATTCTTGAAATTTGGCTCCGAGAGAATTTGGAGTATAATTTGGAAGCCAATACGCCAGTTGTTGAGATTCTTAGAATACTGGAAGACTGGGCCTACAATATGAAGAAAAAAGATGGAAGAGACTACAATGAATACATTATCAAAACTATCTGGAACACTACTGCAAAATGTATTCAAGAAAAATATTTCAATGAATTTGGCACAATTTTTGATTATTTTTCAATCAGCTCGCAGTGCTAAAAACCCAAAAAGATGGGAATTGCAAAGCAAACCAGATAAAAGAAAAGTTAGTGCTACTGCTTTAACTATGGAAGAAATCATAAAAATTATGAACTTATGGAACAAGAACACTCCAAAGGGATTGCAGAAGAAATTTTTCCATGTTGCTGTCTTCGAATTACCATGGAGAGGAGAAGCTGCACAGTGTAAAATGTATTATTTTAGAACTGAAAAAAATAATTACGGCACTTCTACAGGTAGACTCGAATACAATCCGATATTGTCGAAAACATCCCAGCGTGGAGACAAGAAACTTAGCGATAGTAAGTGTCTCATAGAAAATAAAGAAAATCCTAATTTACTCCTGTTACACTGTTTTATAAAGTTTTAAGTAAAAGAAATTCAAACATTCGAACTGATCGATTGTTTTTGATAGTGAATCAATATTATGAGAATGAGAGCAGCAAGGATGGTTAAAAAATATGCCTATTGGTCCAAATGAACTCAATAAATGGACCAGACTCGAATACAATCCGATATTGTCGAACACATCCCAGGGTGGAGACAAGGAACTTAGCGATAGTAAGTGTCTCACGGAAAATAAAGAAAACCCTGATTTATGTCCTGTTAGACTGTTTTATAAAGTTTTAAGTAAAAAAAGTTCAAACATTCGAACTGATCGATTGTTTTTGCCAGTGAATCAATATTATGAGAATGAGAGCAGCAAGGATGATTCAAAAATATGCCTATTGGTCCAAATGAACTCAATAAATGGACCAGAGATTCAGCTATCAAAATTGGCCTTAATCCCGAGAATAAATATACTAATCATTGAAACCGAGCAAGTACTGTTTCAACATAAGCTAAAGCTGGAATAAGTGATCTACAAATCACTAAAATAACAGGCCATTCAAACGCAATATCAATAAAATCTTATCTCCAGTTGGATCCAGATGATCACTCAAAAGTTGATACAAATCTACAAAACAACAGTAACCTAAGTAGTGTTCAGTCGGTCACAGATAAAAGAATTTATAATAACTGTACATTTTTCAATTGTAGTTTTAGTAATAATTATGCTACTATTTATCTATGTATTCAAAGAAATGTATTGATTAAATAAAAATATAGTTGATTTTCAATTTTAATTAAACAATTCATTAAATTGTCTTACCAAATACCATTCGAGCTTGTGTTTATTTCCGGTACGAACTTTAATTTTGACTAAACTCTAGCTTTCTTGGTTATAGGTAATATGCTCGAACAAATAACACACCTTCGGTGTCGCGATTTTACCATGTTATTTGCTCGCGTCAATTACCAAGCAACAAAGCTTTCATTCAAAATTAAAGTTTATCCGAGGCTCTTATGGTATTAATCTCGACAAAAAATGTACTGTTATAAATCAAAATGCATATTGACTTGTTGTCTCCATTTGCTTGTTTTTTTCGGCCCTGCAGTATCGCTTTCCTCAGAACTGGAAGTTGACTCTCTTTTCTGCATTTTTATTCTAAAATGACGATTAAGGTGATATAGTTTTTTAACTAAAATACTTGCCACCTACTGTTATTTTACTTGTTTTTAATTTATATTATAGGTTAGAGTATAAAATAAAACAGTCCAAACCTCAAATTACAATGAACGAATTTCCCCTACATTTTTAGCAAATTGTAAATTTCTGTCCCTTTTCCCTATATACCTGAAAAAAATAGATGTTGTCCCTACAAAAAGAGAAATTCCCTACAAGTTACCATCACTGCAGTAAATATCAATTACCTCCGTGAGTGTTGCTTAAACTTTTGTTGTGATTACGCATTCCGATCGATTTCTACATCATTTTATAAGTTAGTTTGTTGTTTATTCGTGTTTTATGATTAAAATAAAAAAATCCAAGAATCATCAACTATAGAACAATGTTTTATTAAGGCAAATAGCTCTAATTTTGCCACAATTGATTTTTTGATGTTGGGAGAATTTCTTTCGCCAAATAAAGACTTTTGCTCGTCTGAATTTCGAAAAGTGAAAACTTCCTTGTAAGTACATTAATCTTTAGCGTCAAGTAAAATTTAATTCACACAAGCCATTTTTAAACTTATAGGTATCATAAGTTATTTTTGAAGTTAGCTTATCAATTTATTTAGATATTAGTAGCGTTCGATTTGCTCGCTCGAGTGTAACGCTCGTGTTCTTTTTGACTTTTGCTTGAAGCCCGGACTCACATTTTTTCTCCTCTTTTCCCTAGTTTCCCAAGTTTATTCGTGTTTCATGCACAACGAAGTTATACTACGTTTGAGATTTGTGTAATAATAGCAGAATTGATGATCGTTTTTTCAATAATTTCATGCATGTCAAAGGCAAAAAAACTAAAAATCACAAATTTAAAGACACTAATGATAGAAACTATTTTTTGAGGTTATATAGTGCACACACAAGCGTTCTATTTAAATTTGTCGTGTCGAGTACTCAGCCCGAGCCTACAAATCGAACGCCACTTCTAATTTTTGTAATGTCAAAGTAGATAGAATAAAATGCAATAATTTTCGTTAAAAATCAGTTTATTTCTAAAATACTGTATATTTCGGAAATAACAGACGTGTACCTACATTGTAGAATGGGATTTTAAAATCTGTCATTATGCCTATTGTTGAAATTGAGGTGCTGTCATTCTTAAAACGTTCCTATACGTTTCTGAATCCCCTTCTGTTAACTCTTGAAAAAGTCTCGAAGATGCTCCTAATTCTTCTCTTCTTTGTATCTACGGTTTAACCCACCATCGTCTCTGATTGTGGTTGGAATAGCTGATCAAGCATTCAAAAGAAATCTCCCTCGCAATAACCGCTTAATACGTTGTTTTTTACCTACCGACGTCATGCTTGCTGAATAAACTGAGCAAACTGGTGAACAGCAGCCGATTGCCAGCCGCTGGCAACCAGAGTCACATTCGTTTTAGATGACATTAGCTCTAGAGCCTTTCGCACAGAACTATTCGGTGTCACTCCCAAAAAGAACGCAAAAACAAACATAAACGAACCAAAGAGTCAGCTGTTTGACATACGAATGCTTGCGCACTGGGTTTATTTTGTTTTTGGCTTTTGTTCAACGTCTGAATCTTGAATAGTAGTTTTTAATTTTAAAATAAAAGTTTGCGTAATGAGTAGATATGCTAAAAAAGTTTCCTTTAATTTTATTAGTGAGGTAGACAAATCAATTAACGTTTCACATAACAAATAAAGCTATTCTTCAGATAAATAAACTACACATTAAGTCTTTTTAATTCTAATATAATATTCAAAGATATTAGGTATTGTTTTTGTTAAACAGATCTTAACCCATGTTAATTTGACTCTCTAAAATCTAGATATAGTTAAGTAATTAAAACTTTCTGGTAGGTCATTAAACTAGTAAATACTTACCTTCTTTGCATTTTCTTATTTCAAAATCGGTAAGGACATCTACAAAATTTAAAATTTTCTTTTTGGATGATTTAATAATATTTTTCTTCTGTCCATAACGTCGAAAAAGATTAAAGAAATATGGAATTAAAACAAATTTCAAATGTATTTATAATTTATTTACATTCAAGTTCAAAGAAAGCACGAGCACACCATTCACATGCAGTTTATTTTTTGACAATTGACTTCTGCTTTTGGCCAATCATGTTGCAGCGGAGCCACATGCCCCTAACAAAGCGGTAAGGCTCCAGGGGAAAGAGGGGAAACACTGAGCGTTAGACGCCCCAACTAAAAAGAACGCATCGGTATAAAGCAGGTGTTACCCAGAGTTACTCCCGGGCGTAAAACGAACGCGACTCAGCCTAATGTTGCCAGCAGCAATTTTAGTACCCGGTAGCGCAATCCGACCACTATTCAAATATTTCAAAAACGAAAGAAATTTGGGACAGCCGGTATATACTCATATTTTCTAGGATTAAGTGCTGTCGATATTGCTGGTCAGAATAGCATGGAAGTAAAACCGAATCCACCAATAATGGAACGCCCAAAATCTGTTGCACCTACACAACAACAAATTACCGCAGCTCTAATTCAACAACAAAACCGTGTTATCGCACAACAGAATATCGAAAAATTGAACGCCAATTTAGAGAAGCAACGCCAACAAATGCAACTTCAACAACAGATCGACTTAGCTAAAGGTCAACAACAAAAACAGCAGCAAGTACAACAACAGCAACAGCAGCAACAAGTACAACAACAACAGCAGCAGCAGCATTTCGAGTTACCAATAATGGAACATAAAATAACCGATTTCCTAAGGGCTAATTTAGAAAATTTAGATGGTAAGTTGAACTCAAAATACTCTTAACAGTTACAAAATATTTCCTTAATTTCAAGGATTGTCTTCTGCTAACAAAGACTTGTTAGCCCTTCACAACGGCGCTTGGACTCCGTCTGCTTCAAATACACCATCCTCGTCTTCTTCGACTTCGGTAGAAAAGAATGTATCTGAAGGAGGTCAAGAAAAAATCGTTAGAGCTTTTAGCGAAGTGATGAAGAATATGGCGCGAATGAAAACGTACGTCCGTCCCGCCATGTGCAAACCGTACGGTAAACAATCAGAAGCCTTGCAGAAAAGTAAGTTAATTGTTTATAATTGTCAGTATAATGTTTAAAATTATTGTTATTGAGATCTAGGATTTAATAAATCAAGTGTAGTGCTTCAAAGAAAACTTCAATAAACGTTATGCTCAGCTTGATTTGTTATGGACTAGCAAAACTTTTTCAATCTTCATAGTTAAAGCAGGAAATATGAAGATGTTCAGTGGACTGATCTTTTACCAGTTTTCGTACTGAAATATTGTTTTACATTCAAATTCTTCAGGCTTACCGGCACTCTAGGCATGTCGATGTTTTCTTCGAACGTGCGCCTCTGATGTGTTTCGCGGTAAAATTAAAAAATATATGAGATTCCTTAACATTAATTTTTCCAGTTTCATGTTTCAAGTAATTTTTAGTAGTCCCTTGTGTAACGTTATTACTAGTGAAACAATATAGTAGTATTTTGTGCTGAATGTCCTAATGACAGTTTGACTTTAATAATGGATACAACACACCTTGTACAAGAAATTAATTATTTCGTACAAAATTTTCACTGTAACTGAAAAATATTTTTAAAAAACATATTTTCAATATTGGTAAACATGATGACATTTCGAGATTGAATTCTTGAGAGCTCCTATTTGTGCAGCTTTCGAATAGTGATTCAAGAAGCTTTGATCTTATCTGAATAGCCAATAAATAA
Organism: Galeruca laticollis; assembly: GCA_963921935.1. Taxonomy (NCBI): domain Eukaryota; kingdom Metazoa; phylum Arthropoda; class Insecta; order Coleoptera; family Chrysomelidae; genus Galeruca; species Galeruca laticollis. The sequence goes on from OY998177.1 coordinate 47,191,929, forward strand.
AAAATATATATTGATAATTTCTCAGCAAATTTTGAATATAATTATATATTTTGTTATTCACAGCGCTTATGGATACTATACAACTAATACAATCATTGAGGAGTTTTCTACCTCCTCCCCACATACAAGTAAGCTCATGGAAAAATGAGGACAAACATCGTTACGAGGAATCTTAATTTTTCGTTTAAATGTTAATTGGGAATTTGTTGTTTTGAGACTTGGATTTATTGAATTTAAAAGATTTATGACCAGTTTCAAGTCAATTTATGTGCTCTCATGCCTCATATACAGGGTGTTCTCAAATGACACTTACAACGTTTGCATGTAGATACCTCTCGTAAAATTGGACAAGATGATATAGGGATTAAGGGGTCCAATCCATTTACTTTTCGAAATACAGGGTGTTAAAGTTATGAAAAATATAATGTTTTAATTTGATAACTTCAAAATGGATGGGTATATTGATCTGAAATTTGGCAGGTTGTTTTTAAATGTTAAAGGGCATATTTTGATGGAAAAACATGTTTCAATTCTTGATCCAGTGGTGTACATTTGGAAGAATATGTTACCTTTCCCCTCCCATTTTTTACGCCACTGGCATTTGAAGCCATTTTTATATAATTTTGTATTCCTCAATAGTTTTCACGTGAAAAACGCATAACCTTTGCATATCAAAAAATTTGTAGTTTTGAAGATATCTAATGTTTTAATGAAGTCTGCATGATCACTTTTTAATAAAAAAATTAAAAAAATATTTTTCTAGAATGTTTTTTAATAACTACCAAACTACTAATGGTTAGAATATGTAACAGGAACTAATTTGTGAAACAGCAATGCATATAAAACATTGAGAGAGGATTGTTGAAAATACTTTTCCAAACTTGTGATTTTATTAACAAAAGAATTAATGACAATAAAAAATAAGATAATTACAAAGTTAAATAATATCCCATTCAAACATAATTTTTAACTAAGCAGCCAACAAACTACAAAGGATGTTCAAAGTTTTGTCCATTTACATTTACACATAAACTGCAACGTTTTGTCATTGAAAATCGCATACCTTGAAAATACTGGCGATTGCCGAAAATAATTTCTGTAGCTGCATGGATTCTTGCTATCAGTTCCTCCTCCGTTTCTACTATTGTATCGTAGACTAGAGACTTCATGTAACCCCACAGAAAGAAATCGATTGGATTTAAATCCGGTAACCTCGCAGGCCACATATTGGGTCCACCTCGGCCTATCCAGCTGTTTCCGTATTGTTGGGTTATAAGTTGTCTGGCCGCTAGAGAATAATGTATAGATGCCCCATCGTGCTGAAACCATACATTATCCATATTCGCCCTAATATTTAATGGTACAACGTCGTTTAATAAATCAGGCAGGGTTTCTCTCAAAAAATTACAATAAATGTTATCATTGAGTTTATTAGGTAATAAATATGGACGCACTATACAATCTCCAAGAATGCCTGCCCACGCGTTAAGCGAGAATATTTCCTGAAATCCACGTTGTCGAATAACATATGGATTTTCGTCATCCCACACTCGGCTATTCCTTGAATGGAAAATTCCTTCACGTGTGAATTTGGCTTCATCAGTAAATAGAGCAAATTCGGTAAAATTCCTATTTTCTAAACATTTTGGGTGTACTAATTGGCAAACTCCACTCTTTGAGGACAATCTGTTGGTTTTAGGGCCTGAACTTGGGTATACTTATAAGCATACAACTATTGTTCATTTAAAATATTCCACACAGTTGAGTTATTTACATTTAAAGATTTGCCAATGGTGCGAGTGCTTAAATCAGGTCTATTTTCAATACAGTCTATAACAGCCTCCTCTAATTGCACAGTTCGTACAGTCCGTTTTCTACCGCTACTTTGTAATTTTGAATTGTACAAATTCTCGCAATCTCATGTCAGTTTGAGAAGATGTTGTGTGACATTGAAATCTAGGTCGATTTGGATATATTTCTCTATATAAGCGCTCGGAACGGCTACCATTCTTTCTGGCTTCCCCGTATATTAGTTGCATATCAGCCATTTCTTCAAAAGTATAATCCATCATAACAAAAAGTGTGAAAGTTGCACAAACCAATTCAATTACAAATAATTCATTTTTGTTTTGACGTTGAACAAAATGACATTTACCATTTCATGATTGGCATCTATAGCCTACTATACGGACGAGGCAATGATAGCAAGAATCCATGCAGTTACAGAAATTATTTCCGGCAATCGCCAGTCTTTCCTAGGTATGCGACTTTCAATGAGAAAACGTTGCAGATTATGTGTAAATGTAAATAGACAAAATTTTGAACATCTTTTGTAATTTGTTGGCTGCTTAGTTAAAAATTATGTTTGAATGGGATATTAATAAAATCACAAGTCTGGAAAAGTATTCTCAACAATTCTCTCTCAATGTTTTATATGCATTGCTGTTTCACAAATTAGTTCCTGTTACATATTCTAACCATTAGTAGTTTGGTAGTTATTAAAAAGCATTCAATAAAAATATTTTCTCTATTTTTCTATTAAAAACTGATCTTGCAGACTTCATAAAAACATTAAATATCTTGAAAACTACAAATTTTTTGATGTGTAAAGGTTATGCGTTTTTTACGTGAAAGCTATTGAGGAATACAAAATCAAATAAAAATTGCTTCAAATGCCAGTGGCGTAAAAAATGTGAGGGGAAAGGTGACATATTCTTCCAAATGTACATCAATGGATCAAGAATTGAAACATGTTTTTCCATCAAAATATGCCCTTTTACATTTAAAAACAACCTGCCAAATGTCAGATGAATATATTCATCCATTTTCAAGTTATCAAATTAAAACATTATATTTTTTATAACTTTAACACCCTGTATTTCGAAAAGTAAATGAGTTGGACCCCTCAATCCCTATATCACATTGTCCAATTTTACGAGAGGTATCTACATGCAAACGTTGTAAGTGTCATTTGAAAACACCCTTTATATTTCTAAAGTATGACTTTTAAAGTACTACATGGCTAACGGTCATCATGCTTTCTTATATTTCGAAACAAATAACAACAAATACCCAACCAGTAGCTAAATGCTATTTATATATAAGCATCACTTATTAATACAGTCTAGTTGTTTTTTTGTGTTATGTATACAAGGTGTTTCAAAAAAAGTGTGGCCCCGTTGCTAGGATACATAGAACACTGCAAAATAAATTGGGTTCACTAAGTAAAAAATTGTCTACACATGTTTTATGATTATGTCGAAACTACTGGAAACATTGTAATTAAAGTTTGTACGAATATGTTTTGGAAGATGACACATCACATAAATTTGTTTTCAATCTGTCTCTCACCGAAGGTGCTAATTACATGGTTCGTACCGAATAATTTTGCATCTGCATCATTCTCCTTTTTTCCTACAACTTTAGCTGCATAATAATTTTTTCACTTTAACCTCAAACTCTACTATAACAAAGGTATCTTCCTTTGGCAGATTTTTTAAGACAGTAAAGTTATTGCAGCCCACCATCTCACATTCATCTTCGAACCATGATTCTTGTTCTGAATAGACACTAAATTGGTAGTCATCACCTTCGCTGGTATTATCTTGTTAAACTTTTCTTGCCATTTGCTCTCTACTTAATTTCTTTACGTTTCTTTGTTTCCTTTAATCCTAATTATTTTAATCTCGCGCATCGGGCTGCAATAATTGACCTTCCTTTACGCCTTACTCTTTCTCCTTTTTGTGAACTTGCTTTAGGTAATCGTCGAAACTCGAATGGGCTTACGTAGTTTTTTCCATTTGCAGATGTACCAGCTACCATGGGTGGAGTTTCCGTCGTGACCTCGTCATTAATATTTTTTTCTGTAACACCAAAATTTATTAGGGAGGAAGTGGTAGCTGTATTAGGTGAAGGAGTTCTCTCTCTGTTTATAACATCAGGAGCATCGCATTCTTTTGGTCGATGGCATTGGTTTGGATCATTTTCGATTTCTCGATCGATAATCTCACTAGGCGCAAAGTCTAGAACACTAAACATGTCTTAATTAAAGGGGCATGGTCTCGTCGCTTTAGAAGCAACGCAAATATTTCCGGGTGTCATCGCTTTCATGTGCGCCTCCTTAACTCATCCAGCAATTTTATTTATTGAAATCGTTTTTCAGGGATTTCGCATCATTCAGCTGCCTACTGCCTTGTTGTAGGCAGTTTTGAATGGTCCAAAAACACCGACATCTAGAGGTTAAAACTGTTAAAATAGTCACACCATTCTCTATTGCCATATTCAAAGCTTCTATGCAAATATGCGACTCGTGATTATCGTATATGAGCAGACTAGGATTTTTTCTGCTGCTGCATAGTTTTTACAAATAACTCCAAGTTCATCCAGCCAGATTGTGTAGCTAGGCCTAGGGTTCCAGCCGGAGCATTCACAATCATATGTTGCTTAAAATGTACTCTTGGAAATATGATTACTGGTGGCAAATAATTTCCCAAAGCACTAACTATGTAACAAGTTGTTGTTAAAGTTCCTCCCATTTGGCTGCATTTAAGAACATAATTTACAATACTCTGTTCTTCCTCGTCGGTAAATAACTTATTAACTGCCTAATTTGGTGTAAGCCTAACAATGTCCTCAGGATTAGGGTTATTTTGAACTTCCTTACAATACCTCTTTAAAGTTATATATGGGATACGACTCGTTTTTGCAACAGCTCTTATTTTCTGGCCATCCAATACAAGCTGTACAGCGTTTCGCATCTGTTCTTCCGAGTGAAATCCGATGCGACTTTTTCTTTCCCTGGCTTTCCGAGGCTTTTTAACCAATATCGCACTCACTCTCCCCTACACCGTATCGAGTTTTACCATTAGCTTCTTTTTGGAGTAAAATTGACTGATTTTTGAGTTCACATAAAATTTGTACTAGAAAATTTAACCTCGGAAAGTTATGTTTAAAAATACTCGGTAAGAAACATGTAACTAGCGCTCTCTATGAGAGGCAGATATAAAAACATTTTTATGCGATATGCCAGCTTCCAAAACATATTCGTACAAAATGTCATTACAATGTTTCGACATCATCGTAAAAAATGTGTATAAATGTTTTTTCAATATCCTGAATCTTTAAAACTGATGCCGTTACGAAAATTTTTTGTGAGCGAACCAAAATTATTTTGCAATGTTCTACCTGTCCCCAGTAACTGAGCCACCGTCTTTTAAACACTTGTATATAATGTCTTTGGCAGCTCGAATGTAGATGGTGCATACACACATTTCATCCTTTAAAAGGATAAATAAATACTTTTGTATTGTTTACGTTCCTTTAGTTTTAGTAAATTTTTGTTGTTGTAACGTGTGATTTGGTCACAATGTATATAGTGACGATCTGATTATTTTTTTATATCAATTATGTTTTACAGAATAACGCGTACAACTCAGTTGTTAGGTAAACGTGTTCAATATACCAAATTTGAATGATATAAGTCTAATATGTCATTAGACCTGCTGGTAAAAGTGTTTCATCAATTCATGCTTCAGAATATTTAAATTGTAGTGTTTGTGACAAAATATAATGTCTTGATGGGTCCATAGATAAGAGCATTATGATCCTGTTGTATTCTTAGGTATGGTAGGTGGGTCTTTTTTCTTGTAGAACCACACTCAGTGAAATGAATGTCTTTTTTTATATATTATTAGTTTGTTCCTGTTATGATTAGCCGATTGACGAGTGTCAAGCCAAACAAATTATTTTGATAATTTAATAACAGAAATTATCATTGAAAAATGTTGTAGTTACTTGGTACTTACAGTAACATTTCGTTATATACTTTTTACTCACTTGTTTCATTGTATTTTTAATTTAAAGCTGAAACCTAGTAAGAAAAACACTCTCACAATAAATTCGTGATGATGTAGAGAATTGTCAAAGAGATGATCCTGTTTTTTCTACATTTTGACATTTATGGTACCATATCGTGTCAAATTTTTGGTAGTCAGTACCACTGCATCTGCCATAAACATCAAAATTGATCTAATTGTTAACTATTTTAATTTGTACGCATTATTCTTTCAACATGTAATACTTGTTCACACATTTTGGCTCTTCCATTGTATTTTTTGCAATATACAAGGTGATCAGCGGAGGGTGGTATCTTGGAAACCGTTTGTCCTAGAATTTGGGGGAAAAATTCTTATAACAAAATCGGTCCTAAAAAACTGGTTAAAAATATTTTTAGGTTCGTAAATTTCTGCTAGGTGGCGCTTTCCATCGCTTAAAAAATATAATTGGATTTTTTACAAAATATTCCCCAAATAAGGTACATTCTACAACTTTTGTCTAAGTTATTTTCTGTATTACCTATTCTTAAGTGGTAGGAGAAGTGTACTTTTGTTGACATCAAAAGGACTGTAACTTTCATATGCCTGAACCGACATAGACTCCTTGCAAAGAGCATTAAAGGCATATTTTAGAAACAAAAAACAATATCACATTTAACCTTTTAAATGGCAAATACTATAACCGGCTTACATAAAGACAAATAAGATGACTTATTAACTTGTCAAAACTGTTGTCATTCGAAATATTTTGGTATTTTTTAAAAATTCCGAGAAGTGTTGACTCACCCTGTAAGTTGTTAGAGAAATTGTTTTGAAAATAAAATAACATAGCCTTAACCGAAATCCTGCTTTTTTTTATTTTGTTTAGTAAGCTTTTAGTGGCGAAAAATAAATCTGAAAACCAGAGGTTGATATCATTTTTCATTTGAAAGTTATAGCAAAAACATTGTAAAATTCAGAAAATGCACAAATACGCGTAAATCATGCTATCAATGAATAATAAAAACTTAAATTCCAAGAATTTTGTCATGAGCCAGTAATTAATTTTGTCGTTTGAGCATTTTTTTATTCATATGATTAGTTATTTCTTTTAATTTAATAAAAGAAATCAAACAATCATCTGATGATTATATTACTGTATATACTGTTGGTTATACTAAGCTGGGTATGATTTGTCATTTCATAACAAGCAGTGTTAAACTGTCATAGTTCATTGATATTATAGTGTAATTTATTACTATACAGTATGTTTACAAACAATGCCTTTTACAAATGAAGAAGCTTATGATATGCTACTTGTTTTTTTCAATGCTTTGTGATAAAGCCGGCCTTTTGATCAGTCTGACTTTGACACTTTCTGCAACTTCTCAAATTCCCTCTTCAATAATATTTTTGATAGCGGACCGAAATCTCCAAATAAACGCCAGTCCGTATAAGACTAATCTCTGACAATGATGTTTGATTTATTTATTCAAAGGATTGGTAAAATATTATAATTATTTTACAAATTACTATGCTTTAATTCAGAAAATTTAGGTAGATCGGCTCGAAGATACAAATATAATTTAAATGACTACTTACGATTGGTTTCATCGCTTCAAAACACTTGTAATTAACAAAAATTTTATTATTAAGGAAATCAACGCTCTGCGTATGTGGAATAATTAATTGACACTGATTGACATTTCTCTTCTTTTTCTAATATAAATCAATTTTTTGACGGACAGGCCCGGCCTATCTAAATTTAAATAAAATAATAGTTCGGACGTGTTCTGAACACTTTGAAAACCCAGTTAATCACGAGAATATGCTTTCCGATATTCATTGAGAGTACATCGCACAAGACATATTTTTTAGCGTTTAATTCCTGATAAAACAAGACATTACCGAGTATGAACAGAAGAGAATATTATCAACGCAATAGCATATGTATATGCAGATCCCATATAAGTGTTAAAGAAATCTCTAGAAACTTGTCTATTTCTTATGGCACAGTGCAACAAATTATTTCAGATAGTCATATTTATCAGTATCATCTGGTGATGTAACACTTAAGCTCTTAAAAAGGAGGATTTTGGTTAGAGATTAGACTTCTGTTATTGGTTACAAGATATGATCAGAGAAAACAATAATATTTTATCGGAAATATTGTGGACCGACGAAGCGTCTTTCACTAATGCTGTACGAGTTAACATACATAATATGCATTACTGGTCAGAGGCCAATCCACGCTGGATGCGGGAAATGGATAACCAGCATCGTTGGTCAGTAAATGTCTGGTGCGTTATCGTTGCTGGAAAGATCATTGGTCCCCATTTTTTTCAGGGTACTTTGACCATTGCGATGTATTTGCATTTCCTAATTAATGATCTACCGGAACTACTGGAAGATGCTCCTTTAGAAATAAGAGTTGTGCAAGATTTTTTAAATCAACATTTTCTGAACAAATTGATTGATAGAGGTAGTTTATTTCATTGGCCAGCTAGATCACCTGATTTACATGTATGGATTTTTGTTTGAGGTGTAATATGCAAATATCACCCTGAGTATAGTTTAGTTAAGGTATTGATGGCATGTATATATATATAGGCATAAGACAGGCCCTAGGGCCTATAGCCGTGTAAGAATTTTCCATCTGTATCTATCTCTTGCTACGCTTTTCCAGTTCCGTATTCCCTTTTCCGCGATGTCCTGCATTACGGCTTCTTTCCACTTTCTTCTGGGCCTACTTCTCTTCTTCTTTCCCTCTGGTCTTTTCCATGCTACTTCTTTTACATCTCTTGACCGTTCCATTCGTTCTAACTGACCTAACCACTGCAGTCTTTTTGATTGGATTACTTCAATTATTGTTGAGTCATCGTATAGATCATACAACTCCTTATTTGTGCGCCTCTCCCATCTCCCTGTTTTTTTCGCCATAAATTTTCCTTAATATCTTCCTCTCCTAGATTTCGAGTTTGGATTTCTGCTTCTTATTCATAACCCATGTTTCACGTCCGTATAGCACTGTCGGTCTTAATATTGTTTTATAAATTCTTTTCTTTGTTGCTCGTGTGACTTATTTTGATCTCAAGATTATGAGTAATCCTCCAGCACATCTATCGCCCTTGGCCAGTCTAAGATCGATTTCTGCTTCTTCCTCACATTTATCATTTCTTAGGACACCTAGATACATATAGTTCTTGGTTTCCTTTATTTGTATTATTTTATTGTTCTGTAGCTCTAGCCGTAATGTCTCAGGCTCTTCCGTTACTGTTTTATTTCAGGGTTTCATGTACTGGCTTTTTGCTTCATTTATCTCCAACCCCACTTCTTGTGCTGCTGTCACTAGATCGTTTGCTATTTTCATCGGTTCTTCTTTTTTCCTTGATAATAAAACCACGTCATCTGCACATGCCAAACATTGGTGGCTTTTATTCAGTAAAGTACCCTGACGGTTGATTTTGCTCTTCCTTAAAACATCTTCTAATGCTATATTGAATAGCATGGTAGATAGGGGGTCTCCTTGCCTCAGTCCTTAGGTTGCATCAAATTCTGCTGATTCTTCCCCTTCTATTCTTACTACATTTCTTGTCTGCTTGAGTGTAATTTCCACCAGTTTGCATAGCTTCTCTGGGATTTTGTATTTTCTTAAGACTCTCAATAACTTAGTCCTATTTAACGTGTCATAGGCTGCCTTAAAGTCGATAAACAGTGTGTTAATACCTGTTTCAGTAAGAAAATTTGGTCTGTTGTTCCTCTAGCCTTACGAAATCCACACTGGAACTCGCCGGTTATCTTTTCTGTATAAGTTTCTAATCGTCTTTTTATTAGTGTGGCTAGTACTTTGTACATGCTATCAAGTAGTGCTATTCCTCTGTAATTGTTGCAATGTGAAATGTCACCTTTCTGGCATATGTTCAGTCCTCCAAACCTCTTGTATTAACTTAGTAATTTTTCTTTTTAATAAAATACCTCCGTATTTCAAGTTTTCTGCAGTAATACTGTTGGATCCTGGGGCTTTATTATTTTTCATATTGTGAATGATTTCTTCTATTTCTGCTAGTGTAGGTTCTTCATCTTCGGTACGGTTTTCTTCTCTCAATGGAACGTCTTCTCTTTCTTCTGTTTCTAGTTCTGCATTTACTTTTAATAGCTCTTTAAAATGGCTTTTCTATCTTCTTATTATTTCAGTTTTTGCTCCTAGCAGTTTACCGTTTACATCTTTCATGTATGGTGTTTTTGGCCTGTGTCTTTTATTTATTTCACATCCTTGTAGAAATTTCTAATTTCTTGTCTCCAGTATTTTTATTCTGTTTTCATCGTGTTCTCTTTTCTTAGTTCTGCAAATATTTTTTGCAACTTTCGTCTGTTCAATGTATTCCCGTTTGTACCGTTCTTTCCCGATCTGTAGATATTTTTCTCTTAAACTTCTTTTCTTACTTATTTTTTCCATACATTCGTCGTCAAACCAGATCTTTCTTTTGGTAGCCTTTATGGTGTTTAAGCTTTCATCTGATGCTTTCAAAATTGCTGTTTCCATCCGTGATAATTTTTTTTCTACTCCCTGTCCCAATTCTGTTTCCGTCGTTTGCTCTAAGTATATGTCGATTTTAGATCTGTATTTACCGGCTACTTGAGGATGTTGCAATTCATCCATGTTATATTTCACCATTCTTCTTCTGTTTTTTTCAAAAATTTTTTATCTGTTTCGGTTAGTTTAAATTTAGCCATTACTAGGAAATGGTCAGAGTCTATATCGGCACCCCTATATGATTTTACATTTTTTATTGATTTGGCATATTGTTCCCCTATTAGCACGTGATCAATTTGGTTTGATTCGTTAGTGCCTGGAATTATCCAAGTTCTTTTGTGTATATTCTTCCTTTTAAAATGTGTACTCATTATCTTCATTTGCTTATTTATACTCGTATTGATTAATCTAAAACCATTATCGTTACTCGTATTATGCTTGCTTTCACCTCCCGTTATAGTTCTAAATATGTCTTCATTTCCTACTTTTGCATTTGCATCTCCCATTATTATTTTTACATTGCCGTTTGGTATTCCGTCAATAATTTCTTCCAGTTGTTCATAGAATGCATCTTTATCTTCATCAGTTTTCTCTTCTGTAGGTGCATGTAAGTTAACGATTGTTATGTTTTTGTCATTTCCAGTAAACTGTAGTTTGCTATCCTGTCTGAGATCGCTTGTAGGTGTGTGATTTGTCTTTTCATATTTTTACTGACTACAAAGCCTGTACCAAATCGTCTTTTTTCATTTCCACTTGTAAATAGGACATATTCCTCCATTCGTTCCATGTTCCTATATTTATAACTTTATTTTCTGTTTTAATTATTTCTTTTTTGCGGTTATTTTCTTTACCTCTTTTCCTGTAATCCTGTACCTTGTTCATTGCTTGAGTCGATGCCGGAATCGTATTGTCACGGGTGTACTAGTTTTTTTGGTTGATCTGTAACTGTTTTTGTTCATCATTCCATTTCCATACTATACCATTTACTATTAATTTCTTGTAACCTACTTTTGTTTGTGTGTCCCTATCTTTTTCTTCCTTAGCCTTTCCTCTGATTATTTTTTGTATTTCCTGTTCCTTCTTGGTAAGATCCGACTCAATGAAAATTTTTTCCTGGAGATGTCTCTGTCTGCTTTTATTTTTTAAGATGTCAATTTTATCTGTTATGTTTTCCATTTCAATTAAGCACATCTTTTCCCCTATTTTCTGGCCAGCTAGATCACCTGATTTACATGTATGGATTTTTATTTGGGGTGTGATATACTGTGTATATTTTAGTTAAGTAGGTTAAGGTATTGATGGCATGTATGTATGAATTATTATTATTCATTTCAACGAGTCTATATTTATATTTGCAACTAATAACAGTTTTGTAACTTGCCATTATTGAGGTTTTACAAGTAGAACAATAAAATTACATCTGAAGCTGAAAGGTGGTTTTGTTCTGCTAATCATAATATTTTAAAGACCTGTCGCTTACCATTTAATAGAGGAATATCACAGTGGGGAAAAGCAAAAAACAGTTTACGAAACACCATTGACTACTCGTGACGATATGATTATTCAAAAGATTGGCAGGATATTGAATTTCGGCTATATTTTGCCTGATCTGTCTGCTTGATTATGATACGAGTATGCACGTAGCAGTTACCAGAAAATATGTAAACTAAGTTTTGTTGAGTTTTAGCAGTCTTTTCATTCATAGTCACTTTTGTATTCAAGAAGTAGAGGCTGATTCTCAGAAAGAGTTATTTTTGCTATTACTTTAAAATGAAAAATACCAAAAAAAATTAAAAAAGCAATAGCATTTCGGTTAGGGCATAACGATGATATTTTATTCTCAAAACAACTTTAGCAACGTAATTGTGCTTACAACTTACAGGGTGAGCTAACACTTCTCTCATGACAAGAGATATCAGTTTGCGGTTTTGACAAGTCAATAATTCATCTTATTTGTCTTTTTGTAAGCTGGTTATAGTTATATTATTGCATTTTAAATTTCTCAGAAATAATTATAAATAAATCTAGGTTGTCACATGACTCCATGTATTTGCCAATTGATAGGTTAAATGTGACATTGTTTTTTGTTTCTGAAATATTCCTTTAATGATCTTTGCAAGGAGTATATGTTTGTGAAAATCGGTTCAGGCATATGAAAGTTACAGTCTTTTTGATGTCAACAAAAGTACATCCCCTCCACTTAAGAATAGGTGATACAGAAAAATTACTTAGACAAAAGTTGTAGAATATGGGCAGAAGTATGTATCTAAAGCAAATAATTTGTAACATTAATTGAAGAACATTTTGTAAAAAATATAATTATATTTTTGAAGTGATGGAATGCATCACCTTGCGGAAATTTACGAACTTAAAAATATTTTTAAACCGTTTTTTAGGCCGGATTTTGTTATAAGATTTTTCCCCAAATTCTAGGACAAACGGTTTCCGAGATACGGCCGGTAGCCACCATCAACTGATCGCCCTGTATATTATTTTATTTGACATTTTTCAATTAACGAGGGCTCTCTAAGAGAAAAAGAATCAGTCAAAGGAAGTTTTTGATTGAAACCAATGTTTTAAACATTTAAACCAAGTATCCAAAAAATAATCAAAAAGTTATTCCCAATCACTTTGAAGTAAATGAGAAATAATTTACTACATGATAGTGTGATTGATATTTCTGGAATTATTTTCAATTATCAACAAAATAAAAAATCCCTGTTCCCATAAACTAATTGCTGTTTTTTTAATAAGGAATTGTAACTAATCGCTGTTAAATATTCCTGAAGTTATCAAGATTTTCTAACTTAGTCAGGGAGGGTTCTCGAACCTAAACGATTCTTATGTTAGCTTTGAGGTTATTATAAATGATTATTTTTGAAATAGGGCGTCATTATATTTAATATTTATCAAAATGACAAATATACAAATTCATTTATTAGCTACAAATAAATTTCGGGAAGTATTAACCGCTGACGATAACAGAATCCAAACCAATTCCATAAAATTTGGTCCAATATAATCCCTTTCAACCCAATTCTGTACAATTTGGTTCAATACAATCCTTTCCAACTAAATCCAGATTAGTCGAATTCAATTGTAATTTAATCCATTCCAACCCAATTCTCTACTATTTGGTTCAATACAATCCTTTCCAACCCAATTCAGTAAAATCCAACAACTCAATCTAGTCCAATTGTTACTTTTTTAAATGAAAGTAAATTTCATAGTCCATTCGTAATTCAGTCCAGTCAAACCCAATTCTGTATAATTTGATCCAATATAACCATTGCTATACAAATCTCACGAGTGGACGAAGACCGCGAGTGAAGTTTCTTATTAGCAACAAAGACGATTGCTAATCTAGTTAAAATTATTACCACGGATGTAATTTGGCGTGACTATTTTTTAAACTATTTCGCAAAATGTTAAACAAATATGTAAGTATCTTTATTGAACAATAATTAAGAATGTTTACAATTGTTGTATGTAATGGTGCAATTATTGTAAGTTATTGTATTATACTTTAGAAAAATCTCAAAAGCGAAATATGAGTGATACTTGACAATGGCGATGGTGCTGAATCTGAATTGTTTATATTGAGACAAATAGCTGCGTACCTTGGCAATCAAGTCAATGGCTAACTTTCTTACGCATTCATTCAAATGAAGATCCAATCAAACAATGTGAAAAAGTTGTCACTGCAAATTATCAGTGTAATTTTAATGCTATAGGTCGATTTGAATTTTTTTCTCATCACGATTGGCCGACAGGATCGTTTAAAAAATAATCAGTAAAATCCAACTCAATCCAAAATAAACTAGTCTAGTTGTAATTTAATCCAGTTCAACCCAATTCAGTAAAATCCAATACAATGTAGAATAATCCAGTTCAATTGTAGTCCAGTCCAATCCCATACAATTCGATCTAATACAATCCTGTCCGATCCAACTCAAACTCCACACTTCAACCCAAGTCCATACAATTTGGTCCAATATAATCCCTTCCAACCCAATTCCATTAAATTTGGTCCAATATAATCCTTTTCAGCCCATTTCCGTCTAATGTTGTCCAATATAATCCTTTCCAACCCAGTTCTGTACAATTTGGTCCAATACAATCAATTCCAACCCATTTTAGTAAAATCCAACTCAATCTGGTCCAATTGTAATTTAGTCCTACCCAAATCCGTTGCATCTGTAATATTGTAATTCAAGTAGTAATTATATCTTGCACTATTTTTTTTACTTCTAACCCTAAAACTTCTTCAATGGCTACAATTAAATTATATTTTTACTTTTTTAAAAATTTCTGATGGAAGTCAGAAAAATTCGGATGTTGAAGGTGAAATGCACTTTAGATTAAAACATTCAAAAAAAATTGTTGACTTTAAACAACTTTGATTAAAAACTTTCTTTTCTAAACTGAACAATGTTTTTATTTTGTGATACTGCGGTACTTAATCGTTTTAGAGATTATTTAGAGGGATTAGTTAAATTGTTTTTATTAATTTAGTACCAGAGCACAAGTTATTGCTACATTCAAATATTTATGTACATCATTTTAGTTCATAAGTGATTGTAAAAAACTTTGTTCTACTAATACCTTAAACAAAATACATGAGCATATTCGATACAGAAGGTCTGGCGAATTTAAAACAATTTAAGGTAATATTAGAATAAATTTTTTATATCTATTGTCGTTTTTTGATCATAGGTGTTTCTTATGTTCACATTTTCACCTCATTTTAACTTTAATATAACGTATACACTGTGTTAACTTTAACATTAGGTTGAAATATTGATATATCAACACCTGCGATTTTAGAAACAAATCTCTATGGGAGACACTCACTAAATCCTGCCAATAACCAAATTAATTCAAGTTAAGGTAATAAGAATTAAGACATATCCTTTCACATGTCAATATTAGGAATATACAAATTTCGAGAGCACATTGTTCTTCAATTGACTTTAAAAATACTATAATTGTTACTACTGTACTTTTTGTCTCCATATTCAACAATATTTTCCGTACCACTAAACTGAACTGAACCAATAAGTTTGCTCTATTTATATTGACAATGTGACGTTCCAAATCTGACTTGAACATTCTAGAATTCTAGACGTTTCCCGACTTCTTCAGGCCAAGCTTTGACATAACATCTCGAAATTTCTAGAAAATATTATTTTACACGGCAACGTTAGTAAGCGGACGGGCCGACTGGATATTGGCAGAGATTTTTTGAGACATGACAAGTAGTATTAAGTATTGATGGTGTTTATGAAAATGGTCAGACTACAATGGCTTTTTCGAAATCTAGTCATTTAATAAATAAATTGAATATCCCAAAATTTTTGCTGTGATTACAAAATCCGGTCAATCGTATTTTTATAGTTTTTTATATTTTGAATGTTATTGAAATTTTTGACTGTAGATCTGAGCCTATTATACAAATTTCTGTAATATATTTAAACAAAGATAATTGTGGAACATGTATTTTGACAGATCTGGTGAATGTTTACATATATTATAAAAAAATATGTATCTTGCCATTACATTTATAAGTATTATTATTTTGCTTCTAAGCTATTACTCTAGTGCAGTAGTTATACAGTATTTTTGCCCATGTGATTTATTGTTTTTTTTTGTTTAATCTAGATTAGCTTTTTGTGCAATTTACTCAATAAACGAATATTTATGAATTTTTTTAACATTTATTGCCATTTTCCAATCTACTTCATCACAAGAGTATTTAGTAAAAGAGTTGTGTATTTTCGAGCTTGGAAGTGAGATGCCCATTGGCATTTTCACTTACAGTGCATTAAACATTGTTAGTGTTGTTAAAGAAGGTCTTCAGGCCAGTTTTTTTTTAATCTTCGGTTAATTGGTCCTACCCTTTATAAATTTTCTATTAGGTCGTTTGGGTGGCCATTTGGTCGCATCTGGTAATTAGTGGAAACTGTTCTTACTACTTCTGTGACACAGGGATTTGAAGGTCATCATGGAGAGTTTGATTGCTAATGTAACAGGGAACATTAACAACGGATCGCAGTGTTTTCGACTGAAATATTTGTATTGTTTTTATTCTAGTGGGTTTTGCACAGCCGCACAGTGGCGTCCCATATGTCCATATAGGTTTTAGCATTACTTTCAATAGCAGTAGCTTGTTTTTGGTTCATAGTTTGGATTTTCGGCCTATTAGCCAGTACATTTGTTTGAATTTGATGTCAATTGACTTCGTTTTGTTTGTGTATGTTTCTCCAATGTTAATCTTTGATCTAGGTGCAGGCCTAGATATCTCACATAACTTTTGACAGGTATTGGGACTCCATCAATCGTGACTGATGGGTAGGTGGTGAATGTAACCCGGACGGATTTGGATTGGTTAGTTTTAATTGTCCATTTTTTATGACAGGTGTTTAATTGGTTCAGGTGAGCTTGCTTATTTATTCAAGAAGTAACTGGATCACTATCTACAGAGAGAATGGCGACGTGATCCGTTAAGGCAGCTATCGTTGTGCTGTCTGTTTCAGGCGGGTCATTAGTGTACAGGAGGTAAAAAAATGGTCCTCGCACGCTTCCTTGGGGCACCCCAGATTTTATAGCATACTTGTCTGATATTGAATGCTAATACTAGAAGTATTAGCATTTTCTATAAAGTAGGTACTTCAAAACTAAGAAGAAACTACA
The DNA here is from genome assembly GCA_963921935.1 of Galeruca laticollis. Taxonomy (NCBI): domain Eukaryota; kingdom Metazoa; phylum Arthropoda; class Insecta; order Coleoptera; family Chrysomelidae; genus Galeruca; species Galeruca laticollis. The sequence goes on from OY998177.1 coordinate 47,208,969, forward strand.
TTTCAAAGTAGATACTTTTAATTTTCCCGGAAGTTACTATATTAAGTAGCACTCTCGTGAAAATGACGAGTATTTACTGCAATTTGAAGTAGCGACTTCTTACTGCGATTTCAACGTAACGTTAGCGAAGTTGGTATAATAGCAGCTTCTTGAGAATTCTACGGTTAGGTTTGTTTGAAAATGGATGGAATACGCAGAAGAAAAATATACAGTGCAAGACGACACGTTAATGATGATATTTTGTATCATAAAATGTTCCGGTAACAGAAAATAAGGTATAACTTGTCAATTGTTTTTTATTTCTGTTTTTCTTTTAGGTTCAATAGGGAAAACATATTTTACATAGCTAATACATTTCTGACAGGTAAATGAGACTAGAGGCTGTGCGCTTACACACATTCAGCAAATGGAAGTGTTTTTAAGAAGCTTAGGAATGTTTAAATGGAAAAATAGGAAAAATAAAAGAAAGTACACCAAATATATAATAAAAGCGGACCCTGGATTTCAGCAAGGTGTTAGTGTTGATGTTGGAATTCATCAAACAACTATGTCAAAAATTATTGATAAAGTCTCACGTGCAATCTGCAGCAAGAAAAAGTATTGGATTAAGTTCCCTACTACAGACGATATGTTTAACATAGCTAAAAATGAGTGGGCAGTACATCATGCAGTACCCAACGTTATTCGTGCACTCATGTCCAAATTTTAAAACCTTTTGTACATGGTGACGAATATATTAATAGAAAAGGAGTTGCCTCAATAAATGTACAAGCCACGGTGACAGTAGAGAGATGTTTACCAGCGTAGATGCAACATGGCCTGGATCTGTCCACGATTCTAGAATATGGTATAATTCTTCTACCTATCCTATTATGTACAACAATCAAGAAAGAGTATGTCTTTTGGGTGATTCCGGATATGCTGTAACTCCAAGTACATGCAAGAGTACGTGTTATTATAGAAAGATGCTTTGGGCAGTTGAAACGGAGATTTCTAATGTTTTTTTTTTTTCTTGGCTTTGACACTCGTCATTCGGCCAGTCACAACAGGAACAAACTATTAATATATAAAAAAATATATTCACCTCACTCACACCTAAGAGAAGACAAAATTACCTACCTAAAAAAATAAATACAATAAGGATATACAGGGTCACTCGCTTCTTGTCTAGGGGCCCATCAAGACTTTAAAATTTATCACAAACAAAACTAGGCCACGGAAAGATAGGAATAACTACAATTGGGATAAACAGAGGTAAACAAATCTAGTTCAAACATTCACAAGCATACCTTTGATTCGTATATGAATTTCATCAGAACATTATATACTTCCATTTTGTTTAAGGCTAAAAGATGGCAGATATTGAAGGGTGGGAAAAATCCGATTCTTATTAAATCATTAATAAGGTTTTGAGTTTCTTGGGAATATATGCAGTTAAAGAAAATATGATTCAGATCACTTTTGATATGACAGTGTTGACACAGGTCTGTGTCAAGAATTTTTATTTTATATAAGTGTGCCGGATAACATGCATGTCCAAAGCATAGTCTAACAATAGTTGTAATGTATTTACGTGGACAGGAGTAAGAATTGAACCAACAACAATTCGGAATTTCTTGTTGAATTGATGAATATTGGGTATTAGATATTTTACAATAATCGTTCCAGGACTTTTTCCATAAACAACTTTGTTTTTGCCTAGAATTAGCAAATACGTCTGGTACAGTTAGTGGATAGAGAGATAAGGTACCATTTTCTGCTGCATTTTTAGCTAAACGATCTACATGTTCATTATGTTTAAGTCCTATATGTGCTTTGATCCATATCAGCTGTACATGTTTATTATCTGTTTTTAATTGAAATAACATTTTTTTTATATAGAATATATAAAGATTATCTGATAAAGCAGGTATAGTTGGATTTTGTATAGCTGTTAAGACAGACCGTATTTCTAATGTTAAACTATACAGTTCGACTTAAAACTGGTAGAATATATGTCTATATATCATGTGTGGATTTATTTTACATAATTGTGTTTTTGAACAATGCATATGAACATTTTCAAGAACTTGATGTAGACGAAGAACCAGTTATGCCTGCATTATATGCTGAACCAAATAATGCTGCAATTAGACGCCGAGGTATACAGTTTCGTAATGAAATGGCAGAATTGATGTACCGACAACGTTAAAACAGTAAATTAATAAAAACAATGGTATTTTGTATTTAGATAAATATTTATTTTATAATAATAATGAAACTTAATAAACTTGGTACAGAATAATAAAACGTAAACTTTAAATCTCTCTTAACAAAAATAACTAAGTAGGTAGTTAAAAGATACTAATACTCCTATTTTTCACTGATTTTCAATGCTCGCATTGTCGTGCAAAGTAATCTTCTACAAATTGCTTTACAGCCCCTGCGGCTTTTCTTACAGCTTCAGCAGCTTTTTCCTGAGCTATAGCAGCATTTATTTGTTTAATAAGTAATGTTTTCTGCAATTTTTCAATTGATTCATTGTCATCGCTAAAAGGTGTCCTATCCTCCTCATCAGTAAATAGATCTGCATTTTCATCTCTACTGGTGCCTGCACTCACTCCCCCTAAAAAACGTATTACATAATTACACTACAACATACGTATGTACAAACTAGACTACACTAGAAACATACTACACACATATATTATTACAACATTACATTTATTTACAATGTCTTTACACAAAAAATCTACTAGTTTACCTGGTACTCTTTTAATGACTGGATTCTCATTTCCCTTCCATACGTCATAAAATTTTTGTTGCCACTCATTTAATTTAATTTTCTCATTTCCTGTTGCTGTCATATCCGAAATTTTCTTTATTTTGCTTTTCATATTATTAATTTTTTTTAATACTTGTTTAGTATCTAAATTTTGTTTTGTATTTTTATTATAAATATTGGTTAACTCTTTAAGGGCTGTATCTTTTGCAGACTTGCGGCAGGTGTAATTTTTTTATCCAGCAGTATCTTGAAATCTAGCATTATAACAAATGCTAATTGTACATCTTCATTTTGGGACTCTTCTTGCTGTGGCATTTCTTCATCTGAAGACATTTTGCACAATCACGAACACACTTTATTACTTTTAATAATTCAATTGACAACCAAGAAAAATAGCAAATAATATTTCAGGTAATCTCGACAATTTTGTGCAACAACAACGACGGAACAGAAAATCTAATAAACTTGTCATGACCTGCTGCCCGAGCAGAAAGAGTGGGAGATGCTGCACATGTCGAATCATATACTACGGGCTAAAAGTAGATACTACAAGCAGTGTAGTAAATACTTCAACGTTAAGCAGATTCTACCGGAACTGACCAGATGCTTCATGATGAAGCAGATACTTTGAAGTAGATCCTTAAATTTGTAGTATTAGCATGTACTTCGTTTTTATTCATACCACCCATTGTGTTTAACTTACAAGTGTCTTTCAGCTATATAGGACTTTAAAAGAAGGTAAAAGTTGTTGAGATTATTTTTTATCTTGTAGAGTAGACCCGCATTTCATACTTTATTGAAGGCCTGAGAGACTCCACTGCAATATGTTTTTTTTCTAGGATTTGGCCGATGGTATTGATTATTCTGTGTGTTTGATGGGTGGTAGACATGTTCTATCGGAATCCAAACTGATCGTTGGGTGAGATGATCATTAGGTCATATTCGTCTTGGATTCTCTTGAGCAGTAGTCTTTCGAATATTTTGCTAAGGATGGGTAATAGGCTGATTCATCTGTATGAGAGTGTTTCTTGGGGGAGTTTGTCGTATTTGTGGATCATTATTATGTGGCCGTATTTCCATATAACATGCGATCTTAGATTGTTGTGAGGAAGACAATGGCTTTCCTGGACATTTTCTTGAGAACTTGTGAGGTTATCAAGTCATAGCCTCGTGCTTTTCTATTAAGTTTCCTTATTATATTTTGACATCCCTTGAGCTAATTGGTTTGATGGATGGTGACTGGTGACATTTGGCACGGAGCATCCGGGAATTCTTCAACGTTGTTGTCGTCACCAGGTACTGCTTCTGGTGGCTCGAAAACATGCGAAGTGGTCAGAAAAATTGTCAACTTTTTCTTGATTTGAGCGTGCCCATCCGTTGTTGGTTCGTATAGGAGACACTGGCAGTGTGGGTCTTTTGAACGTTTTTATTGATTTCCATAAGCTGTAGTCGTCCACTGACAGGCTTTGGCTCTAACGTTGAGATTTGGGCATCTCTGAGTATTTTAGAGAGTTCACGTGATAGCCTTCTGTATTGGTGAAGATCATTGTTATTGCTTGATATTTGCCACTTTCCTCTGGCTTTTCTTTTCTCAGTTATGAGTTGTCAAAATGCAGTGGAGTACTGATATATCTGGTGCAATGTATTTTATCCCGAGGAGTGGCATACCATGTAGATTGCTGTATTGTGTGTTAGTGAAGTATTGCGCGGCTTCGTCTATTTCTTTTGGGTTTTTTATACTAATATTCGGATTTATATTGACTGTGATGAGCGCTTGGAAGAGTTCTCACTTGGTCCGTGCTGAGGTCAATTTGAGGTGAGCATTTTTATTTAGAGTTGTAGAGCATATATTTGCAATGACAGGTGTGTGGTCCGATGTTAGTTCATAGTGAGATTCTATTGTACAATTTTGCGTGGTTATACCGTTCATTATGTAGAAATCAAGGAGATCTGGTAGTTTCCTGGGATCGGTTGGCCAGTATGTGGGTTCTCTGTTGGTGAAATCGTTGGTAGTTTCCGTCAGTCATAGCTCGGAGGAAGTTACGGCCTTTAGTAGTGGTGAGTCTTCATCCCGAGTGTGCATGTTTCACATTCCAGTCTCCTTCAGCAATAAATTTGTTTCCAAGGGTGTCAAAGAGTTGTTTGTACATGTTTGTTGATAATTACTTTGACTGCCGTGGCTTGGATAGTGTTTGTTTTATATTTATCTAGTGTGTGATGGGCAATTGAATTTCTGATGATGACTGCTGTCCCGAGTTAAATAACTTTATACTCAAAGTTATTTTTTTAAAACTTTATTAACTAACATACAATTTATGTGTTGTTAACTCAGAAACTGAACATGGAATGAATTACAATCAGTAATAAAGAAAGTTTACAAATACTGCCATCATTTTATAAAATAATTAATATCTATAAAATGTCACAGGTTATCTATTATGATTATATAACTCCCGCCGTGGCTGTTCCATCTGGATGGGTGGTGTGGTATGTTGAGTAATATGGAATTGGGTAGGTTGTTCGCTTGGTAAAGTGAATCTCTGTTACTAGTAGTATATCGATTTGGCAGATGTCTAGGAAAGTTATTACTTCTTGCTTATGGTTAGCAATACCGTTGGTGTTCCAGGTTGCAATTCTCATGATTCTAGTAGTCATTAATTCTTCAATTTGCTTATGACAGTCGAAAGTAGATTTAGAATCATGCTAGTCCTGTGTGTTTCTGCTGCAGTTTTGTGCAATATGTGCATAGGTTAGATTATGATTTCTTGAGTTATTTGTGTCTGGTTCTTGTTGGGGGGTTTATTTCTTTTCTGGACTAAGTCTTTGTAAACGCAGCACCTTTTGTAGTTTGCTGGATGGTCACACACCTTGTTGGATTGTTTTCTGGTTTCTGGCATATTTTTGTGTCATGCTTTCCTCCTTATGCTTAAATCATAAGCTCAAGAACAAGTCACCAATTTTATGATTGAATATTGTTCAGAACATCTCACAGATGAACTCTATTGATTTTCAGCTCACAATAGCCAGTACTACGGGTGCTATGGTACTTGAAATAAGACATTTTTATCATTTTTTGAGAAATTTCAGTTTGTTAACACGATACAGCCTCCGGAGTGCAAAAAGTCACCAATTTTATGACTGAATATTATTCAGAACATCTCACAAATGAACTCTATTGATTTTCAGATCACCACAGCCAGTACAACCCGTACTATAGTACTTTAAGTACGACAGTTTTGTAATTTTTGGAGAAATTTCAGTTTGTTAGCACGATACAGCCTCCGGAGTATATACAAGTGACCAATTTTATGATTGGATATTATTCAGGGCGTCTCAAATATGACCCCTATTGATATTCAGCTCACTAAAGCCAGTACAACGGGTGGTATGGTACTTGCAGTACCAAATTTTTGTCATTTTTGGAGAATTTTCAGTTTATTAGCACGATACAGCCTCCAGAGAGGATACGATTGATCAATTTTATGATTGAATATTGTTCAGGGCGTCTTATAGATGGAACTTATTGATTTTTAGCTCACCAGAGCTAGTACAACGGGTGCTATGGTACCTGAAGTGCCACATTTTTTGTCTTTTTGGAGAAATTTCGGGTTGTCCGTACGATACAGCCTCCGGAGTGTATACAAGTGGCCAATTTTATAATTGGATATTTTTCAGGGTGTCTCACAGATGTACCCTATTGATTTTCAGCTGACAATAGCGAGTACAGCAGGTCCTATAAATCCAGATATACTGAGTTTTTGGTTACTTTTGGAGAAAATTCGGTTTGTTGGCATGATACATCCCCCGAAGTGTATACAAGTGACAATTTTATGATAGAATATTATTCAGGGCATCTCACGGAAAAGTTTGTTTTAGTCTTTAAAACCGTTTATTTGCTTTTGCACTTTCTAAGCAAACTTCATATGATGCAGCTACTGATGCTTCTTGAGAATTTGTTACTTGGGTTAAATAATTTGTTTGATGGTTCTGCTGATTTTTCAATTTTCTTTCTAATGTTATTCTCGAGTCTCCCATGCACTACTAATACTTTTTTTCATGCATTGATTGGTAATGGCGCTTTAAGTTGTATTCTTTGCACATGGCTACAGTCTGTAAACATTCCAAACACTGTGGCTCGCACTTGTTGAGAATCAATAAATATTCAACCTCCCATCTCGTTCTTGAAATTCTCGATTTTCAGTATCAATATTTCTTTTCTTAGAAGCACTAATAATTAAGGATTGTTTCAATTAACGAATAAATATGAAATTCATTTAATATTATAATCTCAACTAATAATCGTTAAATGTATTTAATAATTTTGTCCCGCTCACCCAAGTTATTGGTCTGATCGTTTAGTTTAGTTCTCATTTTTCCGATTGCTCATTCAATTTCTTTTCCGATAGTTTTTCTATTTTTTATTATTTTGCTGAATAAAAGCTCTTTGTAAATAAGTAACGTTTGGTTTTCTTTTTCAACTCCAATTACCACTGACCTCCGCATAAGGTAAGAACTTTAAGCAGCAAATACCCAGGTTCCGAACCCAGGAAGGCAAGTAAAATCTGCCCGACTGGCCGTAACACTCTTGTCACCACCATAAGTGACCCCTGGAGTATTTTAATTCTTTACTAACGCTGCCCAGAGCATACCACTATAATAAACTGGCGCCCGAGGCTACCCGTTACCTGTAGTCAAGGCGCCGATCCGGAAAGTACTAACGCAAGAGCGTTACAGTATTTAAATTCATTTTACTTTTGTTCGGGTATATGTATATATATATATATATATATATATATATATATATATATATATATATAAGTGTTTGATAGTCCAAGCACAGTACAGAAAACGAACTCGTTCTCTATACTGTGGTCCAAGTTTATTTTCCAATAATAACATTATAACTGTAAATTTGGGTATTAGGCTTTGATCATGCTATGCTCACTCCCACTATAAATTTTGTCATGTTTATTTAGTTATACCACCCGTCGCCGGTAGCGCTACATAATCAATGAACTGTCAGATTTTTAAAATCTCGCCATTTCTATAACCTCCATCTCATTTTGATACTTCGATCGCCATTATCAGCCATTGCTTTCGTTTGTATATTATACGGTTATTATTATATTAATTTGTATAAACAGACATTTTTGTGCTTTTCAAGTGATTGTGTATATTAAACATTAACAATATGGTTCAATACTGTATTGTTCCCACTTGTAAAAATACAAGTAAAGACATTAAAATGCATCTCCTTCCTAAACAAACTTAAAAGCAAATGCAGTTCCAAACTTATATATACCAGCACCAACAAGAAGTATGGAGCAATTATCTTATCTATGGTATGGAGGAATTACCTAAGAAGAACCAGGACATTGTTGAACCCCAAGGTAATGTACAATACTATTGTGGAAATTGACCCATATCATAAGTAGTCGTAGCAAAAACTGGTTTTAGGAAATGTATTTTAATCTGACAGCGAAAAACACAAAAAAGTAATTAATTGTAGTTTCATCAGCTTGCTTCATAATTATGAGGAGCAGCCCAGTAAATATGAAAATTTAGATTTGCTACACTATAATTGAAGTTCTCACTAGGAATCGTTTTCAGTGTGTGCTATTGAATATGTCAAAAATAGACAAAGCCACAAACTTTGTTGTATATTACAAAAGTTAAAAGCGATTTGGCCTATTTATTTTTGTTTTGCTAAAAAAAATTTTCTGATGATACTTTAAAAAAGCTTCATTTTGACTTAGCAAATATAACTAAAGCTTTTACTATTACAGGTTCAGAGTCTTATCCTGCCATCGCCTCCTGCAGCACTCCAACTACCTCGAACACCATTCTTACTACATTAAAGACACCCAGCAAACGTAAAGGTAAATTTTTAGAGTATGTAGAAAGTTTACTGTTTTGACCATTACTTTGTTGAAACTAACTGTTTCTAAATAATTCCAGACTATATTTTAAAAAGTAAATCGCAATAATAAATGTAAGTAAAAAATAGTACATATATTTTTTCAGATATTAAACAAAGATTGAATTTACTAAGCCATGGAGATTCAAGTAGAGCCATTCAGCTAACGCCCAAAGCTAGAAAATTTTATGGAATTGCCAAAAACATGGTTTCACTAGCCAGAAAAATTGACAGACAAAATTCCGGTGTACGAAAACAACTGTTTGAGATTAAAAAAAGAGTTGAATTATAAATAAATCTAAATTTGGAATAAGTAAATTGATTTGTTTCCTGTTTTTTCATGAATAAAAATAATGTGTTCAAGCAGTCTTTTATTTTGGAATATTAATTCCACTTTTCATAAAATTCCTTATTAATAGCGTTGTCGATTGATAAAATTGGTGTAAGCTAATGTATTCTCGAGCCCTTTAAAAAGGTGCATGAAAATACATTAGAGCTCACTATTTCTATCTGTTGAAAATAAATAGCAAAAATAGTTATTTCCATATATTTCAAAAAGCCCGCTGGTTCTATATGCAGCGCTATAGCGGTGGGTTGAAGAAGTAAAATAACATTGAATAGTTATTCAGTAGAGTGGCCCATCTATTGTATATTATATTATCTTATCTATGGCTTTGATTTAGGAAGACAAATTAACACTGTCATTTTAAAATATCTAAGAATCATAACATTTTCCAAATCAGAAAAATGAGATAGGTACATGGTTTGTATTTTGAATGGCTACGTATAATAATATCAATAGTTACTTCAGCCAATATAGATAGTTGTAGTTGAAATTGTGTCTATAATGGAGTATGTGCCCCCACGACAAATTTGATATGATCGTTCTGTAATAGATGGATAAATATTTTAATTACCATATTCAATAAATATATTTTATTCTTAACTAAATAAAAACAGTTCTTAAATTATATATAAATTAAATCCTCAAGAAACAATATTTAAATTATAACATTAATGGTTCTATTTTCATTTCCTTATAAAATTCATCGAGAGGTTGTTCCCACCTCTTTTCAAAATAAACATTTAATAAAAACTCAGCCTTGGTACCAGTTTTCACAGCCCATGGTAAGTAATGTTGTAGGTATGCTTGGCGATGTTTGGGCAATAGCCTAATTGGTCCAAAAATAGCACCTCCTATGCACATAGGAAACTTTGTTTGAATTGCTTCAACCCATTTAACCGTTACCTCGCCTAGCATATTAGTGCGCATTTGGAGAACTGTATGTATTAAATCATGAACTTCTCGATATCTTTGCACAACGTAAGCTAATTCTGGATCATCAATAAACTGTACAGGTAATCTAGAATCAGGGGTAACTTTATTTTCTTTTAAAAAATTACTATACGTCTTTCCTATGGTGCCATCAGGTAACTGACCTAGATATTCCATATCGACAGTTCCAGTATTCACCCTGGGCTTTTCTGCAAGTATTTTGGAACCTTCATTAGAATTCTGCATTTTCTTGATAACATATCTAGCTGCACTGTCTCCAGTTGTTTCACCTAAACAAGCTATCATATCTCCCCTGTAAGGATTAAAAATTGATACTGCAGCGGAACCTACAGATAGAAGGGTTCTTTGTAAAAAATTTGTTTCAATATGATTTTGTTGAAAATCATCCAGAAATGGATTAATTTTCGTAGAAAATTGCCTATATAATCCATAATTTTGTTTGGATCGATATTTTCTTACAACTAAAAGTCTTTTCATTTTCACATTCACCTGAACAAACTATAAATTATAGACAAAGATTATATTTATAATTGAATATAACCCCCTATAAATAAATATCATTTCATGAGTAGCAGTGTTGCCAACCTGTATCAAATGAAAGCCGTGAAGAACATTGGAAAAAGCCGTGTTTTCTAAGCTACGGCCGTGTCAAAAGTTCAAGTGGTAAAATGCTAGGATGTATAATATTTTTCATGGGTTTTACATAAAAGTCTAAAATGTGGTGATAAAATATTTATTTAACATAGAAAATAATAAAACTTAAACCTTTTTTATTAATCTGACAGATGAAATTCAGCATATTCTACTCTAAAGGTATCAACCGGGTCGATTTTATTATATATTATTTCAGAATTTCAGGTTTTGTCATTTTTTTTAATGCTTTTATTGCATTTAAATGAAGTACAAATTTTTTTCCTAATTCTTCTTTGGTTAACAAGTTTCCATCAATAGTTTTTGTAATCAACAAATTTCTTTGTTTTGTTTTTATAAAATTAACTTGAGTAAAAATTCATTCGCACGATGCATTTGAATGTGGCAGAAGAAACCCCTCTCCCCTATCCTATTTAAAATTGAACATTTTAGCTCAAAATATATCTACGTCATCGCTAATATGAATTTCATTTCCCCTAAATACATATGAAGTCTATTTTTATGTACTAGAGAGTAATAAAACCTAATTTCTAATGGGAAATAATCGCATTGGCGTTTTTTATTTAAGTATTTTTAAGTGTAAGTTTTTTCCTTCACAAAATTATTTTCATTTATAAAAAATAAGTTTTTAAACTAAAAAGCCGTGTATATATTGCACGGTAGTACAGCCAAGCCGTAGCCGTAGGTATTGTTGAAAAAGCCGTTAAAAACACGGCAATTGCCGTGTCGTTGGCAACACTGATGAGTAGAGATGTGCAGTACACAAAAAACGAACACAAAAATGCGTTCGGAAAAGTGAGATTGTTCTCTGTCTATAAATGAGCTAGTTTGTTACGAAATATTTATATATATATATAAGAAGTAAAGTCACAGAAATCGCGTATTTTGTGAGTAAAGTTGTGACAATAGATTCACATAGGTATTTCCAAATCGGTACAATACAAATTTATAAGGATCTACTCATAGAGAAATAAACATATTAACATATACGGAGTAATGTATGTATATGCATATTAACATTATATTATTATTTGTCTATAGATCTGGTAATCTTTGGAATAGTTTGGAACTAGTTGCGCGAGCGTTCACAGAGATAGGGGGGGGGGGTTAGTGGTCTGTGAGCGTTCATAAGCAAAACAAATTGCACGAGGGCGCTTACACGAGGTTAGTTCTTATTGTCAAACTGTATCATGATATGATGCACTATTGTACACTAGTGACCGAGAAGCGTTCTTTATTGCAGTGTAGCGTCGAACGAACCGTATCACGAAGACTCATTTTGTAGTACCACTGCCGTTTGCGTAACGAACCACGAGGCAGTGAGTTACGCAAAGCGTGATACGATAAAGAGTAATTGTGATACGAGTTATACATACTATTTTTTACAATGAACGTGCAGAAATGTTTTTAATAAAAATAAAATTGCAATTAGGGATTTTTGTGCTTATTTATTTGTTGGTGACCCTTATATATAAGTGACAGTTGACAGAATTTTTAAATTTGAATATTCATTTACTAATATCACAGTATAATTGGTATACTGTGCTAATATTTTATGAATATGGAACTAAACTGCGAAATATCATGCATCCACCAGAATTTCGCTATATTGCTGAAATTACAATTAATGATTTACTACCTGAAAAATCTAAACAAAAATATGAGACGAAATATGAACGGTTTTTCAAGTTGTGTTTAGAAAACAACGGGAAACATTACACAGAAAATGTTCAATTCAGCTATAAATGCCAGTATCTCAGCCATAAATTAAACAGTGCATCCAAATGTATAAAGAGTTGCCAAAAACGAAGCTGAAATGGTTATTTTGTGAAACTGTTTTCGATGTCACAATAGTACATTAAATAACAAGTTTTATAAGGAATCATTTTATCGCACGCGTCCCTACTTAGAAAACGAGCCGAAGACGAGTTCTCCTTTTACAAAGGACAAGTGCGATGGAAGGCCTTACTAAACAAGTTTTTCATACTATTTTTTCTTTTCGTTTTTTTGTGTTCAAAAAGTAACAACATTTAGAAAATAGGATAATTAAATCGATTTACAGAATTTTGTAGTCATGCCGTTGCGGTTGGTAATGCTGACATTAGCGTCAACTTGAAACATTTGAAAATCGATTAATTGTGTCAATTTGCTTTTACTTTCTTTAATCGTCTACTCAAGGTGGGTGATTTGTGCGTCTATTTACGTTAAAAATAATAGAAAATTATGAAAGCTGTACCACACCTGAACTGTTTGTTGTATTATGTATTGTACAATGATGCACTATGTTACGATTAAAGCGTTCATTGTTCTTTGGATTAAAGTTGGGTTATGTTATTCATCTGCTTGATTTTTTAGACGACGAATGTCGACCAAAGATATATATATAAACATATATATATAAACATATATATATATATATATATATATATATATATATATATATATATATATATATATATACAGAACGTCGACTTTTCGATGTTAGTGTAACCAACCTTGGTAAATGAAATATAGAGTTTCGAAAAGTGCTCTCTTTGGAGACTCATCGGGGTTTCATAAAGTAATCATTAGAATCGCAAAGTAGAAAAAGTAAATTCTGTAGGCGTGAATTAGTAAAAATAATTTTTATAACTAATCTAATAGATCAGTTGAAAGCAAAGTCGTTGACAAGTGAGGCAACAATTATTCAAAGAGGTGGGGCAAGAACTATTTCAATTGATGAACATGTATTCGTTACTTGGATTTCTGAAGATAAGTCAAATTATTGTCATATAAAATATGAGAGTAATTAAGGAATCAACACAATTTTTTTCGGGCGGCCGTAATTTCAAATTTGTTATTCAGACATCAATTTTAACTGCGACTCCATAAATTGTACAGTAAATAACAAGACAACTACATGAAAAATAGAATACCAAAAACTCAGATAATATAGAAGAAACATTTTCACGGTCATATGCAAGCAAACATTATTTTTGTGGTTGTATAAAGAAAAAATACCTACATTTAGTTCCGACAATGATAGATAGATATTGTTGCTATACCGTTTTTCGTATCTGTTTCTGATAATAAACATAATTTTTAAACTATTGTATTTTGATTTTGACGTACGTATGTAATTACATCGAAGTGTAATTTTCACCTATGTAATTCTAGGGATTTTTTCTCATAAACTAGAAAATTTTCGGCGAACTCAGTTGGCAACTCTGTCCGCATTCACATGACGTGCCTAGTGGAACGTACAATCAAAGAACACCATCTTTGGTTCCATTTTAAACGTCATAAAAATATACAAGCCAAAAAGAAGAAGAATGTGTAATTGACGAAAACAAAATCGCCGCTTGTATCATTCTAATTCTATCTAATCTTCTCAGCTATTAGATTTATTTAATATCAAAAGGCATTGATATTAAAAATGTATAGAACAGATAAACAGTTTATGAAAAACCCAGCAACTGCTCCATGTAGAGTTTACATTGGCGGGTTAGCAAAAACGGTGATTGCTAGTGACCTGGAAGAACTATTTAAACAGCATGGGACTATAGCAGGTCTAAGTTTACATACAGGGTTTGCTTTTATTCAGTTTGAAAAAGAAAGTGAAGCTCACACTGCGATACAAAAAGAAAATGGTACATTGGTATGTGGAAGGAGGATTATAGTAAAACAGGCGTTAGATAAACCTAGAGCCAATCAAAATCAGCAACAAAAGGGAGTCACTCCCAACAAAAATATTCAGAATGCGCCCCAAAAGCAATCGCAAGAGTCTCCTGTATCTCAAGAAACTCCACCGCCCCCCCCTCAAAACGTTAATTTAAAACCTGAACCTGAACAAGACGTTGGAGAGGATATGATTGAAGATGATAGGCCTAATATTAGACCACCGGGACCTCGTAGACAAAATGAGGATATCATTGAAGATGATAGGCCTAATATTAGACCACCGGGACCACGTAGACAAAATGAGGATATGATTGAAGATGATAGGCCTAATATTAGACCACCGGGACCACGTCGACAAAATGAGGATATGTTTGAAGATGATAGGCCTAATATTAGACCACCGGGACCACGTAGACAAAATGAGGATAAAGGTTTTCATAAAGGTAGGTTAATATTTATAATTATGATTTCTGCATGATAATAACAAATTACTTTCGTTTACGAAGGTTTATACAGTGAGCACATAAAGGTTGGAACAAATTCGTTAAAAGTTTGATTTGGCCATTTGGCATGTCGATTTTATTTTTCAGCTGCACATTTTTTGCTGTACCTACTCATACAGGGTTCATACCTGGCTGGAGAACCTGAAAAAGTCAGGAAAAAATAAAATGATACTCGAAAATACTGGAAGTGTCAGGGAATATATAGTTCGCATAAAAAAGGCAGGGAAATTTGCAATAATCAGTAAAGGGCCTGGCAATTTTAAACATAAGGCAGTTTTTGAATAACATAATATGAAAAGTAACGGTTACGCGACATTTTCTCCATCTTTACGTTTTTGCTTTTGCACTGTCTATGCGCTACGTCACGTTGAAGTGAGAATCAGAGCGTCTTCTTTCTTCACTGTCTCTTTTAAATGCAGTGTTTTTTTTTGAAACCGCTAACGGCTAAGGGTTATTAGCAGAAGTTTAATATAATATAAAAATATACAATACATTGAATACAAGCATAATTTAAACTTTATTAAACAGGTTAGTGTTCTTGAGGAAGTTTATCACATTGTCTACTTTTAAAACTAGGGAATCTTCAATGTGTTCTGGTAATTGTGGTATCGTTCTGGCTTGATGGTACTGTGGGCAGATTGTTATAGGCTAGAAGAAAGTTGTATATTACAATTACATCTTGGTGGTTCTTCTTTGGTGATGAGGTGTAGATGCATTAGTGATGTATGACTAATATGGAGGCAGTTGATAACAATTTGGTTTTTCCTTCCCCGTGGAAGTGGTAGTTTAGATCTCACTTGAGATTTGATTTCTTCAAGTTTTGAGTAGCTTACATTCCACAATCGCTGATAGGTGTTATAAATATGGTCCTTAATGGTAATTTCAATGTCTGTTGAAGGAATTAAGGGGGAAGTATTAATAGTTGGATTGGAAATTGAATTATTGGCTATTTGGTCCACTCTCTCATTGTCTTAGATTTCTATATGTGATGGCACTCAGAGATATTTTATTTCTTTGTTTCTCAGTAGCGGATTCTGTAAATCTTCCTTAATTTCTGATGGGAGAGTATGATTGGGATATATTTGTTTCAATCAGAGTAGACCACTTAATGAGTCCGTAACAATGAATACATTAAAATCAATATATCTGCAAAATATAGTGCTTCCTTAATAGTGTTTAGCTTGGCAGTGAATATGCTGCATTCTTATTAAGCTTCTAGATATTTTGCTTTGATAATTGATTGGGAGTAAGAATGTTTTCTCATTCGAGTACCAGTAACTGTAGGGGAAAGACGTGCGACACAGCAATCCGTTTAAACCAAATATCACTGGTAAATTTTACGTGAAATAAACATAATTAGTGTAAAGTGCGTGGAAAGTAATAGAAAATGACTGAAATAAATAAATAATTTTTCGAATATCAACAGCAAACCCAATGAAAATAACAGCGAGATGGGACCACAAGTGATTGAAAATCCTAATTTAATGCCAGTTAATAATCATACTAGCAGCATAGAGGACGAACGCTGCTCTATTCAGACAGCAACAGGTGACAATCCACAAAAACCCAAAACATTCAACATCGACAAATCGTATTTATATTCAGATAACGTTTATGTTTTTGTTGAAAAGTTGATTACTGAAATCATAGGTCATTTACATCCCATAGCCATAGGGCATATTTTACCCCAAAAATTAAAAATATCTAATATTAAACAAATATAAAAGGTAGGAAAAAATAGATGCAAATAATCTAATTAATAACACAGTACTTAATAATGAAAATTTAAAAGCATTTATTCCAAATAATTTATTGGAGTGTAAAGGAGTAATAAAAGAAGTCAATACAATTTTTAACGAAGAGTACTTACTCAAAAATATCATTACCATGAATACAGTCATGGAAGTTAGGAAGTTTAAAAAAAAATAGATATAGACGGAGAGACTATTTATATACCAAAACAAACAATGCTAGTAACTTTCGAGGGTAGTGCCTTGCCAGCGCACATAAAAATAAATAGTGTAATATGTCCAGTAGAAAATTATGTACAAAAAGTAACACAATATTACAATTGTTTAAGATATGGACACGTGACCAAACAATGTCGGTCTATAAATAGTAGGTGCTTAAATTGTGGTGAAATAAAAGAAGACGATCACACATGCAATGATCTGGAAAACACTTTCTGTATATATTGTAAGGTTAACAATCTCAAATCGATTTCTAGAACATGCTCTACATTTGAACAACAACAAAAAATAAAAGAACAAATGGCACAAAATAATACTACTTTTCTTGAGTCAAAAACAAACATTTGTTACTCTTATGCTAATGTTACACTATTAAGTAGTTTTGAAACATTAATCAATACTCCAGAAAATTGTCCCGCCCTTCCAAACAAAAATATAAACCACAATAAAAATAATAATAATAATAGCCGCCGACCTAACAATTATCCCAAACAACAAATAACCCTCCCACTGTATACGACCCCCCAACTCCACCAACACCTTTCAGCAATACTCCTTTAAAAAAAGAAAGGTGAATACACGTGAAGACTTGGGAAAAATTGATATAGGTTACGTAAAAAATAAACTTAGCAAATTCCGTAATGGCTAATAAAAACAATACAATAAATATTTTGCAGTGGAACTCACGTTCCGCTGTAGCAAATAGATATAGTTTAATAAAATTCTTTAAAGAAAATGAGGTAGATATAGCGCTCTTAGCAGAAACTTGGTTTAAACAGGACAAACAAATCAAATTTGCAGGGTATCACATCGTTCGGGCAGATAGAGGGGATGGCTATGGAGGAACAGCAATCCTATTTAAAAACCACATGAAAGGCGAAAAAATAAATTTAAATCTGAATGTTCATGAACGTATCTGTTTGTGCCGCTCGAATAGAAATATGTATATTATTAAAAATCTCAATACTATCCTTGTACTGTCCGTCAGGCATAAATATAAACAGCAACGATTGGGAAAACATTTACTACCATAAATTCTCCCACTATTCTTGCAGGCGATTTTAACGCCCACCATGAAGCCTGGGGATCGCACAAAAACAACCAAAGTGGGAGACAGCTAGCTAATATTATAGACAAGAACTAATACTTCAAAATGATGGATCACCGACTAGACTAACACACAACAAACACAAATCTGCAGTAGACCTAACTTTTTCATCACCTAATATATCCAATAAAATAATCTGGAAAACGCACGTGGACCTTAGGATCAGACCCAATCATAATGGAACCCGCTGTCAAAAATAAAACTGAAGATAAAGAATGTACCATATACCCCTCCAGCAGATGGAATATAAGAAAAAGCCAATTGGAATTCTTATAAACAAAACATTGACAACTTCTTTGCACAAGACAATCCCATTTTCAGCAACATCAATGAGAAATACTCATACTTTATGGAAGGAATAAATAGTTCAGCAAATAATTTTATCCCAATAAATAAACCAAGAGGTGGAAAAATAACACCGTGGTGGAATGACGAGTGCGATGAAGCAATTCGGGCAAGGAAAAAATCAATGATAAAATTTAAAAATACCAGCACACTGGAAAACTTCCTGTCTGCAAAAAATGAAGCTGCCAAAACTAAAAGAATTCTAAGAAATGTGGCAAGACAATCCTGGATTACATATTGCAATAACCTCAACAAAAATACGCCAATGACTCAAATATGGAATCAAGCAAAAAAAATGGAAGGAAATCTAACTAACCGAACCAAGTCCACACCACAACTGGGTAAAACCATTTTTAGACAAAATTACACCCCCAATGGTACTATTAAACCCCAAGGAAATTACAACAGTAAAGCAAGCAGAAGATACACCAGAAATTTTCCAGCGGAGCCTGGAATTTAGAGAATTAGTTAATGCTCTCAATATTTCAAAAAATACAGCACCTGGAGAAGATGACATTAAATATGCAATCCTGCTACATTTACCTAAAAATGCCAAAATGTTTTTATTGGAAATATTCAACAAAATATGGTCAACCGGGAATTGCAACATACAAGATTGGAACAAGGTGATAATTATTCCAATTCCAAAACCCGGGAAAGATCCTGAATCTTACAGATGAATATCAAATATGACCAAATATGACCCATAACCCAATATGGATTTAAAAAAGGATTCGGCACAATTGACGCGGCATCACACATTACCACAGATATACAGAACGCATTCTCAGAAAATGGATACTTAATTGCAACATTCTTAGACCTTCAAGGTGCTTAAGATACAGTGAACATCCCATCGAACGAATCTGTAACCTATTGTGTCAAATTAGTGTTTAACTAGAAACAGTAAGTTTCATTTAAAACACCAATATGAGTAGATTCCACAAAGTAAGGGTCGAGACAGTTAATTTTATTGTGTCAAATGCTATCAAATAGGAAAGTATATATTAAACACAATAATTCCCTAATCGAACCACGACATATCTCACGGGGACTACCTCAGGGATCAACATTATCTCCCCTATTATTTAATATATTTACCGCATGTTTACCCTCAATAACAGAGGAAACAACTATAATACAATATGCAGATGATATTGTTTTATACTCACAGGAAAAGAAATACGTTCGTGGATTACAGAAACTAAAGAACTCATTCATTCCTTTGATTACCACCATCCAGAACCTAGGACTTCAGATAACGCCTCATAAGTCAAGCATCAACGTATTTTCTAGACATATTGTACAAAAACCTGAAAATATCCATTTAGGTAATGCTCTACTACCATACAAATATGAAGTCAAATATTTAGCAAGCTAACATGGAAACCATTCATAGAACTCATACGAACAAAGTGCACAAAAGCAATAAATTTCCTGAAAATGATAACAAGGACGTGGTGGGAGCTAGTCTAGATATCGCACTTTTGTTCTACAGGCTTACATCCGATCTATAATGGACTATGGAAGCATACTGTACGGATCTGCAAATGACACAAACCTAAAACAACTAGATCTTATCCAGAATAAAGCTCTTAGAATTTGCATCGGAGTAATGAAGTCTACACCTGTCGAAGCTATTTGAGTGGAAGCAAAAGATCCGCCACTAAAATTGAGAAGAAAATACTTGGCTGAAACAATGATTTGAAAATGCAAATTAAAACAGTCGCCACTAATCCATAAAGTATCTGTTTTAGACTGCAACGATTTGACAAAAACACACTGGATAAAAAAAATTCTCCTCCGCTGTGTATAAGTTTTCGTAATACGAGCAACACGACATTGATGCAACACACGAGAGATAAATACTTTGAATTACATCAAAACAAACCAAAAATTATAATACCGAAATACTCAGAAACTACTCCTTATAATCAAAATTTACTTGAAAGAATTACAGATAATAACTAAACCAACATAAAGACTTTGTTATTTTCAGACTCACTATCTATCCTACAGAGTATAAATAAACCAAACAATCCAAGCTCATTGTATCTCATCCGTATATTTATATAATTCAAGTCATCTTAGGACAACTCATCTGAAGGAAATTCGACATACAAATGGCTTGGGTTAAAGCTCAAATAGGCATAAAACAAAACGAACACGTAGATATTTTATCAAAAAGAAAGTATGGACACAGGAGAAGCATATTTTGAGAATAATTGCCTATCGGATTGCATTAACATATGCAAAAACAATATGTATAAAAAATGGACCATACACTGGGAAAACTATTGCAATAACAGAAATTCACAGTATACTTTGTTACAAAAATACATACCAAAAAAATGCTGGTACAGGAACACTTCTTACAGCCTTAATAAGAATGCGATTCGGACATGCATCTTACCCTGCTCATCTCAACAAAATCTGATCTGATCTATGCGAAGAGTGTAATGAAAGGGCTGACTTAGACCACATTTTCTTAAAATGCAAGAAATTCAAATCTCACAACATCCTAATACGAGAACTTGGGATTGAATTCCCAATCAACTTGCCATTCCTCTTGGGCATCAATAACAAAAAGGTCCTTGACCTAATCATCAAATTTAGCAATAAGACAAATATATTTATCTAGAAAGTCCATTATTAAATGCTAATACCTATGTTTTATACCCTTATGTATACACACCTTCCTATCCATGCTCCACCTGTATTGTTAGAATAATGCCTTGATTGACCTCTAGGCGAGAAGCGTGTGACCTTGTCTTTCCTCATAGTCAATGTAACCCTTAAGCATGTACACAAATCTATAGGATAGTTATTGCGATTTTATCAACAGTGTTCCTGGCTGCATGGATCCACTTCTGATGGCAAAAAAAAGAATGTTTTCTATATATTTGTAAGGAAAAGTCCATTTTAGGAATATATAGTTTATATGGTGGGGTAATGAGGATATGCTGCTTATTAGGATTGAGCTTCAGTCTGTAGTTTTGGCATTTCATTTTTTCATGAAACGGAAGATCTTTTGGGCAAATATTTTAATAGGGATAATATTGATTATTGGATTTCAAGAGTGAAGACAAAGCGTTATTCTCTGTAATTCGTAGCATTACAACGTAGTTCAAGGTAAGCATAAGTATTGTAGTATCGGCTAGATGGAGTGTTTCTTATTCTTTTGTCTGAGTCTGAAACTGTAGGTGTTTTTTTGGGCAGAGTTGAAATGGGGTAAGCGTGGTGAACGAACTAACGGATGTAGGTGAACTGTGTAAGGAACCAACGAACGATTAAACAAAGCAAGGTTATGTAGTAAAAAAAACAAATTTTGTAAAGTTTTAAGTTTTGTTAATTCAAATATTAAATATTGGAAACAAGGCAACTTTTGTTGCCGAGTTTACATTTTACTTCAAAGGGTTTCCAGAATACCTGGAAACCCTTTGAAGTAAAATGTAAACTCTGCAACAAAAGTTTTTCTTCGGGTGACATGGGAAGGAAAGTTTTGATTAGCCACGAAAATGGGTCAAATCACTAGAAAATAATAAAATTAAATAAGTTGGTAAACCCAATTCATACTACTTTAATAATTCCCAACTCCGTAGAAAAATCTGAAATAATAAACGGGAGTTCTATGCCAAACTTTTTAAATACTGGTGGAACTGCGACTAAATATTTTCTTTTATATGTCAATATATTGATGTATAGTAACATCTTCAAGATATTTTTTATTATTTTTAGTCTGGAAAGATCAGGGATTTTTTTGAACTGTAGAGCCCAAACTCTGTCATATTTTTGATGGAGTTTTGACGTCCCTATCATTTTTTTAAAATGGGAATACCCTATTTCGATAGTACCATAAAAACGCATTTTTATGGGTATGGATGTCATATTTTTTGTTAAATAACTGTATGTTTGAGAAATACAAGATATTTCATTCATAATAATGTAATTTATAAAAATCTGAACATTCTTAAGTATGAAATTAAATACTCAAATGGCAAATCATTTGCCTCTTGATAATCTGCAAAGGCGATGTTGAAACTCTTGCAATTCATTATTAAGGGTATCCTCATTAATTGAGTGTTTTAAATGAAACTCACGGTTTCTAGTTAATTCCACTAGAAACCGTGAGTTTCATTTAAAACACTCATTAATATGAGCAGATTCCACGAAGTAAGGGTCAGAACAGTTAATAGCATTAATTGAATTAATTTCAGTCCTAATTCTCTCTTTTAGCTCATGAATATTATAAGGTCTGTTATTTTTTCACTTGAAGTATCTGTTTCTAACTTCAAATCGTTTGTTGGACTGTATTAAAACAATTTTTGTTAATTTTAACTCCTTGCATTGTATAATTTCTTTTTATTTTGTTAAAAGAACATTTACAAATTTTTGAAAGAAAAGAATTATTCAATTATGACTGACAGTGACAGTTAAACTTTTTTTTATATTTTTTATATAACATTGAAACAAAACTTATTCTATGAGATTAAATAAACAGAAATCAACATCGACGTACTTTTCATGTATACATTATTGGTAGACTAATCAGTGTGACGTTAATAAAATTATACCAATTAGAAGAAGACGTCTACCTATGGCGTCAACATGCTGCCCGCCTTGATATGTACTATATAATACATTCAAACAAGAATTGCAAAATTATAAAATAAATACAGTCTATTTATACTTCAGCCTCTATCGGAAGCACACAGAGCCTGGACACAGCTCTTTTAAGTTCCTTTCCATTGGGCATTCTTAGGCTAACGACTCGGATCACTGAATCAGTCCCTGGATGAAGTTCTGTAATTCGGGCCAAGCTCCACTGGAGAGGAGGTGCA
The DNA here is from genome assembly GCA_963921935.1 of Galeruca laticollis. NCBI lineage: Eukaryota > Metazoa > Arthropoda > Insecta > Coleoptera > Chrysomelidae > Galeruca > Galeruca laticollis. The sequence goes on from OY998177.1 coordinate 47,232,025, forward strand.
TCTTATCAACATCAAGTCTCCAACCTTCATTAACTTGGTGGCATTTTCTTTCCACTTCGTCCGAGAGTGCAACTCGGCACTGTATTCCACATGCCATCTCCTCCAAAATGACTGTACTACTTGTTCCTGCTGCTTATAGTAAGTCAAACGATTTATTGGCTTTTCTAAGTAATTTGGTTCAGGTATAGCTGTAATAAGTCTGCCAACCAAAAAATGAGCAGGAGTAAGAGGAGTAAGGTCTAAAGGACTGGAAGAAAGTGGAATAAGGGGACGGGAATTTAGTATTCCTTCAATTTGTATTAAAACAGTTAAAAAATCTTCGTATGGCAATTGTAAGTTACCAAAGACTCTTTTAATGTGGCCTTTAACGTTTTTTACGCCGGCTTCCCCAATAACCCCCAAAATTTGGAGAGTAAGGTGGACTAAAATGCCACGTTATACCTTGTTCTGCAAAATTGTTTTCGAGGAAATTTCAAGAAATTTATATAGTTTATTTAATTCAGAGCATGCCCCAATGAAATTAGACCCATTATCAGAATAAATATTTTTGGGTTTGACCCTTCTGGCAATAAATCTTTTTAATGTGGCAAAAAATGCTTCTGTAGACAACCCTGTTACTAAATCGAGGTGTATTGCTTTAATCGACATACATATAAAAACGCAGATATAAGATTTAATAAGCTTAGCACCCCTCAGTTTTCTGTCTTTTATAAGGATTGGTCCCGCATAGTCAATGCCTACATCAGAGAATGGAAAACTTCGTGTAATACGACATTCAGGTAAGTTACCCATTTGCGGTTGTTTAAAAGTATGCCTAACCTTAAAACATTTTATGCATGAATGTACAATTTTTCTTGAAATACTACGACCTGACATAGGCCAGTAACTTTCTCGAATGGAGGCCAGTAACTGCTGGTGACCACAATGGCATAGTCTTTCATGTTTGTAAATTAGTATTAAACGTATCAACTTATGACTTCCCCCTAAAATAATTGGGTTGTTTTTATCATATAAAAATTGGCTAGAGTTTCTTAGTCTTCCCCCTACTCTAATAATACTGTCATCATCTATAAATGGTTGTAAACATAGTAAACTGTTCTTTTAGGAATAGCCTTTTTATTTTGTAAATTTACATATTCTAAAGGAAATGATTCCTGTTGAGCTAACCTGATTAATGACTTGAGTGCTTTATTTAACTCTAGCACTGTCAAAGCTCCATGCTGAATACAAGGACGTATTCTCAAATTATTATAAAATCTAAAACAATAAGCTATTACTCTTTTTAATTTATTCAATGATGAATATCTACTGAATATTTCAAAATCTTGTTGAGTTATTAAATTACTCACCATTCTTCGTTCTGGAAGTTCTTGAGTAACATAATCAATTGTTGACTTTGGCCATTCGGCCTGATCACTTAATAGCCACTGTGGACCATGCCACCACAAGTCGGATCCAATAATTTCACCAACTGTTATACCTCGAGTTAACAAGTCAGCGGGATTATCATTGGAGCGAATATGTTGCCACTCTTTCGGTTCGGTTAAATTTTGAATGTTACCTACCCGATTCGCGATAAATGACTTCCAAGATCTAGCTGACGACTTTATCCAGCCCAAAGCAATAGTGGAATCACTCCAATAATATTTGCGTTGTATAGGTAAACAAATAGAATCTAAAACTGTTTTACTCAAAGAGGAGAGAAGGTCAGTGGCACAAAACTCTAATCTGGGCAAAGTCACTTGCTTGATAGGAGCTACTCTAGTTTTGGCAGTTAATAACTGAGAACAAATATTACCTTCCTCGTCAATGCTCCTTAAATATATACATGCACCATAAACGCTTTCAGACGAATCTGCAAAACCATGAAATTCTATCATGCGTGTTTCATGTGCAAGTGTATAACGAGGAATTGTTAACATTTCTAACATTTTTAAATCTTTTCGAAAATTAAGCCAGTCGCTATAAATTTTTTGAGGAACTTGAGGAACTGCCTCATCCCAAGTACTGCTTGCCATAATTGTTGTAAAATTATTTTTGATCTTATGGTTATTGGAGAGAGTAAACCTAGCGGATCAAAGATTTGTGAAGAAATTGAAAATATTATTCTTTTCGTAACAATGTTAGGAGAAGCCAAATTAATATATTGTATTGTGTCACTAGTTGAATTCCAATATACCCCTAACGTTTTATTACTTTGGTCGTCCATTAAGTACAACCTACTAACCTCGGAATGTTCGTCTACATTAAATTCTTTTAATCGATCACTCTTGTTTGTCAACCACTTTCTTAAAATGAAACCTGCTGACTGCAAAATATGAGAAACCTCCTTTTGTATTCATAGTAACTCATCTACAGAATTACAGCCTGTTAGTAGGTTGTCCATGTAAAAATCGTCCTTTATCACCTTTGCAGTCCTAGGTTATTCAGATTGATTATCGTTAGCTAATTGAATTAGACAACTCGTGGCTAAAAATGGTGCTGAAGCAGTACCATATGTTACGGTGTTTAATTGAAAACAATTTAATTCGTCATTAGGATTATCCCTCCAAAATATTCTTTGCAATGAACGTTGCTCGCTATCTAATAAAATCTGTCTATACATCTTTGAAATATCTGCACTCATGACATAGGGATAACATCTAAATCTCAATAGAATAGCAAATAATTCTGACTGGACCGTAGGTCCAACATACTGTGCATCATTCAAGGAAATGCCACTAGTAGGTTTTGAACTAGCGTCAAAAACCACTCGACACTTAGTTGTTAATGAACACTCACGAATTATCGCATGGTGAGGCATATAAAAATTTAAATTTTTGTCATATGCTTTAAAGCTTCATACTCGCGCATAAACTCAACATAATGAGTTTTTAAAGTGTCATTTTTACTTAATTTTTGCTCTAAAAAATAGAATCGTTTTAGCGCTGTTTTTCGCGAGTCACCTAAATAATTAATATTGTTATTGAGAGGCATTTTTACCACAAAACGACCTTCCGAGTTCCGACACGTATTATTCAAAAAATCATCACCACATTTGTTCCGTTTATTGAAAAACGGCACATTTTCATAATTTTCTATTTGCCAAAATTTCCTTAATTGATCACTTATGGTTTTTTCAAAATTATCAGATAATATAGCTGAATGACCGAAAATTGCATAATAATTTTGATTGGGCAACATTGTATTCCCCGAAATAACCCATCCTAACAAAGTTTTCTGTAAAACTGGCATATTTTTGCCTAGACTTAATTGGCCCACTGAAAGTGCCAAAAAATGCTACTACCCAGCAAAATATCAACTTCTCTACTTTTATAAAATTCAGAATCAGCGAGCTGTATATTTTGTGGTATTTCAAATACAGATTTATCAATATTAAAAGTAGGCAATTTTTCTGTAATTTTATTTATTATTAAGCAGGATACTTCAGTTTTGTAATTTGAATTTATGGAACTTATTTCAATTGTGGTTTTATTTTTAATTGTGGATGTTGCCTTTCCTACACCTTTGATTGTTACACTGAAATTTGATTTATCCAGTTTCAGTTTTTGACATAATACTTCAGTGATGAATGATCACTGCGACCCATTATCCAGTAAAACTCTTGCTAAATAATATTAACCATATTTGTTTTTAACTTGTACCATGGCTGTAGCTAGCAGAACTTATGCATGTCTACAATCCTCTCTAGTGTGAGACACTACCGTATGCTGAGTTTCAATTGTATTATTTTCATTGCTAGCAATTATTAATTGTAGCGTCACTTGATTGTGGTCAATATGTATTAAAGTGTTATGTTTTTGAAAACATTTTTTACATCCCGAGTAGGTGCAATTCTTTGATAAATGACCTGGCCTCATACAATTTAGACACAATTTCTTCTCATACAATTTTTGACCACGTTCTGTTAGTGGAATCTTTAACAATTCATCACATTCATAGACCGTATGATTGCATTTACAAAAATAACACTTTGGTTACTCGTACTTACATGTGAGGTAGAAATATTCCTTGTAGGATGCTTATTACGGAATTTATTTTCTGTTTTTATCTCAACCTCAGCAACTGTTCCCTTATGCTCTAATTTTTTCAATAAACCCAATCTATAAATTAAAAATTCTTCCATATCACTCATATTTGGTTTTTCACCTTTAATTGCATAAGACTCCCACTCTTTGTGTGTCTCTTCATCAAACTTAGTTGTTAAAATATAAATAAGCATCGTATCAACCGATGGCTCTTGAAAACTTTCCAGAGCTCTTAAATTCTTTATTGTATTTAAATAGAGATCTCTTAAACCTCTATGATCATGCTTTACCATTGCTGATTGCTCAAAAATTGCTTTTAAATGATTAAAAATAATTAAATTGTTATTTTCATAGTATTGACATAGCAATTTCCAAGCAATATCATAATTTGCCTCTGTTTTTTAATACCCATTAATAAATCTTTTACTTCACCCTCTAAAGACATTTTTAAATAATGAAATTTATCTATATTGCTCAAATGAGTTTTGTTATGTATCATATCGAGGAAGATGTCTCGAAACCCCATTTATTCATATGGCCATTGAAAACAGGCAACCTTATTGTTGGAAAACAAATATTGTGCATTGAAACCAATGGGCGCACTGTATTGTTAATTCTTTGGTTGTCTATATTTGCTTGTGTCTGAAGCCCTAGAACCTCCTGTATTTGACTCCCTTGTATATGAGCCCCTTGTATATTATTAGTCCCTTGTAGTTGGGATCCTTGTATATTATTATTAGCCCTTTGTAATATTGATACAGATGACACTGTACTATTGATAGAGCTCTCTTTTTTATTAGAGACTATTGCCTTTTCATTAACCCTAATGATCTCTTTTAAACATCCTAGTGCCCCAAAATAAGAATCCTCAAATTCTTTTCTTTCTTTTTCTTGATCTTGTAATATATTGTCATTGTTTATTAGCTTTTGCTCAATTACTGATTGAATTTCCTCAAACTCATCTAAAAGGGGGTATGGTTTTTCTATTTTCAAGACTATTGTACTATATAAATTACTGTCTTTTAATATAAAACCCTCTCTAAACTCCAAACTTTGAATAAAATTGTTTAGACAAGTAATTTTTCCCTTAATCTGACCCCTCTTTAAATTTAATACTTGTAATCCTTCCTCTTCCATAAATATTCTTTACAGAATTTGTGCAGAAGTATAGTTATTCATAAATATAATCAAATATTAATTGTTTCAATTGAAGGAATACTACCTTAATGGGAAAAAATTCACAGGATTCGTTGGCAACCCTAAACTTCCATGAGCTTCCTTCTAGTTTTTGCGATTTTCGCAATTTATAGCCAATTTAATCGTCTAACAAAATTGAATGCAGCGACCAAGGACCATGTTTCTAACTGCGAATCGTTTGTTGGACTGTATTAAAACAATTTTTGTTAATTTGAACTCCTTGTATTGTATAATTTCTTTTTATCTTGTTAAAAGAACATTTACAAAGTTTTGAAAGAAAAGAATTATTCAATTATGACTGACAGTGACAGTTAAACTTTTTTTTATATAACATTGAAACAAAACTTATTCTATGAGATTAAATAAACAGAAATCAACATCGACGTACTTTTCATGTATACACTATTGGTAGACTAATCAGTGTGACGTTAATAAAATTACACAAATTAGAAGAAGATATCTACCTATGGCATCAACAGTATCCCCACAAAAAATATAATGGAGATAGATTAGGAGATCTAGCCGACCACTCTAAAAATTCTCGCCTGCCAAACCATCTATGTTACTGGACAATTCACTATGGTAACAGCAAGATGGAGCACCACCGCATTACGCATGACATGTAGGTTGATACCTAAATAATATTTTACCCAATATATGGATTGGCAGATGAGGGTTTTTAGAGTGGCTAGCTAGATCTCCTAATCTATCCCCATTAGATTTTTTTGTAGGGATACATTAAGTAAAAAGTTAACACACATAATAATATTGATGAACTAAAAGAGAAAATTAAGATTGAAATTAATTTAATTAATGCTGATACCCTTAATAATGTTTTGCAAGAGTTTCCAACATTGCCTTGCATATTGTCAAGAGGCAAATAGTTTGCCATTTAAGCATATAGTTTAATACTTACATTAGTCCAGTTCATATTTTTATAAATTACATTATAATGAATGAAATACCAAATGGCTTACATCTCTTTTCATTCCACTCCAGAAAAGAACAGCGCAAGAAGATGTGAAGACTACAGATTAATCAGTTTGATGAGTCACACTCTGAAAATATTTGTGAAAGTCATTCAATACAGAATTTTCATTAAATGCAAAAGAGCTGTTGGATCATCTCAATTCGGATTTAGAAGAGGTCTCGATACAAGAGAGGCACTATTCGCCCAAGTGTTATTTAGAACTTCTACAACCAGAGAAAAGATGTACTGATGTGTTTCATAGACTACGAAAAAACATTTGACGGAGTACAACATTATAAAATCGTTCAAATACTGAGGCGACTTGACATCAGAAAGATATATGCTGTATTGAAAAGTTGTACTGGAACCAATTAGAGTCAATGACAAAGTTACAAAGACATAGAAAATTCTTAGATGTGTAAGACAGGAATTTATCCTCTCCCCACTCCTGTTTATCATTTACTCTGAAAACATATTCCAAGAAGCTCTAGAAGGGCAACAATTAGGCATCAAAGTAAATGGCACATGGATCAACACATATGGTATGCAGATGATGACCTGATAACATATAACACGAATGACCTCGAAAGGCTCCTAGACATTCTTGAAATACACAGCCAGCTTATGGGAATTAACATCAACACAAAAAAGAGAAAATTCCTAATAATCACCCGAAAACTGAATGAGTTCCAGAATGCAAGACTATCATGCAATAGAAGACATAGAACGTGTAAAAAAGTTCTTTCTGGGAACTTGGTTATGTGAAGACTGGACTTCAGATGTAGAAATCAAGTGCTGGATAGAAAAAGCGAGGAGCTCATTCATAGATTCAAAAACGTCTTTACGAACTCTGACTTTGACATCAACCTCAAAATAAGATTCACAAAATGTAACGTATGGTGTGGGCTATTGTATGGCATGGAAATCTGGACGCTGAAGGTTAATATTATGAACAGGCTTGAAGCATTTGAAATATGGATCTACCGAAGAATCTTGAAAGTTTCATGGACAGTAAGGAAAACCAATGAGAACATTCTGAGAAGGATAGGAGGAGAATGTGAACTACTGGCCATGATAAAATATAGGAAAACAGCGTACCTGGGACATATGATATATGATGAGAGATACTATTGCTCCAACTATTAATAGAAGGAAAGACAGAAGGAAGAAGGTCATTGGACAGAAAGAGAACGTCATGGCTCAGAAATATTAAATATTGGACAGGGATAATTGGTCAGAAGTGATCGCAAACATCCATTAATGAATAGCTTCAAAAGAAGAAGAAATATCTTTTATTTCCCTAACATACGGTTATGTAATATAAAAAATATGACATTTGTACACAGAAAACAATAACGTTCTTCCTAACCTAACCATCAAAATAGGGTATTTTCATTTAAAAATAAATGATTTTGAAAGTTAGGCCTAACTTTTCCACACTTCTACACTCTAGAGGTTGTATCTGTGCTAACATAACGAAATTTCTCCAAAAATTTGGTATATCTGGATTTATAGGAACTGTACTGGCTCTAGTAAGCTGAAAATCAATAGGGTTCATCTGTAGGACGCCCTGAATAATATACATATAGCGTTGAAGAGTATAATGTTAGTTTTCGATTCATTTAATTTTTTTGTGAACCACTCCTAGTCTTTTCCCCAATAGCCAAATCAAGCTTTGTTTCAACCTTTACGTGCTCACTGTATACAAATATGTACAAACATTTCAGGTGGTCGAAAAGGAGGTGGAAGAAATAAATCAAAAGATAGGGAATTCGATAGATTTAATAAAAGATTTGAACCTCCACCAAAGATGGATGCTTTTAGAGACAACAGAGATCCTTATTTTGGCCGAGATGTAGATTATCTACCTAATAGAAATGAATCGTATCAACCAGTTTTTGAACCACCTCCACCAGTAGTAGAGAAAAATGATTGTGAAATTATTGTTGTAGCAAAACAACTTACGTAAGTTTAAAATTAGTTGCTTTTTATATCACATTTATCATGACATTTATTTTATTATAGCAAACAGTTAGATATAAGGTAATAGCAAGGGAGGTAGCACCTCATTTTTTTAAACTTTATTTTTATTTTACAGAGAATATGCCGAGTTCATTGAACAGAAATTGAAAACTCATGGTTTGTTAGTTGATCTACTGTTTCCCAATGAAGATGTCCCAATTGGGAAAGTTTTGGCAAATATTTCAAGTAGAGGATGTCTATATGCCATTCTTGTAATGCCGGTAAATGAAGAGCATCGAAGTTTAACACTTAACATTCTTCATGGCATTCCACAAGGTAACAGAACAACTTTATACATTTTATACTATTCTCACTTACTGGTCTATTTGATTTAATTTTCATCTGCATGATTTGACAGTTTCTTTAATCTTCATTCTTTCTAGCGATTTATGTTCGTGTATTTTTTTAATCTTTTCTATTAGTAGATGGTGATAGTTATTTATTCCGCACTTGTTTTAACCCCCATGTTTTTGATTATTCACTTTTTGTTAAAATAATGTATAATCTATTATGGACTTTTCATTATTTGATGGTTCTACCTTTGTATATCCTTACAATGGTATTTGTAATAATGTTGTTAATAACAAAATTTAAATAATTGAACTCGCATCATTATTTTTTGAGTCTTCTCTTTATTCTTATAAATTCTGCCACTTTTTCCCATAATTTATGTATCTTCTGTGCCAATTTGTGTTCATCAGGTACTGGATATCCCAAATAAGAGATAAAAAGTGATAAAGTTGAGCATTTAAGAGAACAATAATTTATTGTCTTTAATATCATGTCATCTACATGTCCATCTGACGTTTTGGATTGCCACATTCATCTTCAACCTAATTTTTTTAGTAATGGACCCGCAATTTTTTTACTTTACAAATCACTTATTTCATTATGGTTACCATAGACTATCCTAGATTAGGTTGGAGTTTGTGTTTCATATCCAAACAGTAATCGTCAAGCTCCTAACATAATAATTGTAATTTTAATTTGTTAAAGAATGTTTGAAGATTTTTATTGTGAAGGTTGAAACGAATACTCTACTTTGTAGTAGATGTTATGATGAACATCACAATAAAAATGTTATCATATGCTTCTTATATTCCAAGTGTCCAATCACCATAAATTTGTTATATGTTCCATTTTCTTAAAATCTTAGAGTTTCTGTTATTTTGTATATTGTCCTTGGTATTTTTCTCTTGCTCTTCAGTATTTTGTCTCTAGTTTAATGGCTTAAATAATTTCACGTATATAAAAACCACTCCTACCGTCAAACTTAATTATACAGAGCTATTCCGAAATCCATCAACCAAATAATGTTTACTTCGCATCCAATTGAAACCGTACCTTAATTAGTTATTTATAATTTTACAAATTTTGTGGTAATGATTGTATTTTTGAATATCACAGGTTGGGCAGCCTCGAAATCACCTTAATATGTGGCGCTAAAGTCAAAATTGCAATTTTGAAATAGAAATCTAATATGTACTCTAAACCACAGCTATGGTTTATTTTTTTGAAAAAGTGATTAATTAGGTATATCAATAGAATTTATTAAACATAACAATGCTACTATGCTGCACCACAGTAAAACCAAGAAATAAATTCGATCAAGTTAATCCTTAGATATTTGCCGTGTAAGATTTAAATTGATAATTATAACCTCAAAAATTAACCGAAAATTGCTTGACGCTTTGCTTTTACTAAAAGTACAAAGAAAAACAACTTCAAACATAATGATTGAAGTCATATATTGCCTATAGAAACAATTTGTTGTGGCCGCACAGAGACCACCCCCTGTAGTAACTAGCAACTCAAACATGAACGGAAAACAAAACCAGTACAAACCAATATCTTTGATTGGGGTTGGGAATGGGAATTTTGCGTGGTTCTTTGGGGAGAGGTTGGGAAAAACTGAATTGTTATTGTTTCTTTGTGTCCAAGGGTAGTCTTTTGGTGGAGGGGCTGGGATATATTTTGATGGGGTTGGTTTGGATTTTTGAATTACTGTTCTTTTCTCTTCTAACCATATTTTTCGCTTAATAAATTCGGGACAGATATCTGCATTCGCCCAGTGATTACCTTTGCAATTTGCACATCTGGATGGTATTGTTCTTTCTTTATACATTCAGGAGTCAAGTGTTGACCAGCACGAGTTCTACCACAGTTGGAAGTCGCTTGGCCTGATAGTTGACAGATATGACATTTAGTAATGGGCTCATTTTGTCTTCGGTGCTTCCATATTTTATTTTAAATATTATGCACTATTTGATGTTCCTCACCTAATAAAATGTGTTAAGAATAATTTGTTAATTGGAGACTATTGTTTGGAAATAATAATACATCAATGAAGGTCATTCGAGATATTGCGAATTTGGATAGGAGCAGTTCTACTGGAAAATATTTATTAAACATTACAGAGAAACATTTAAAACCAAATCCCTTTGAGAAACTGCCTGTAAAATTTGCTGTACAATTATTTAGTTTAGTTTAGTATGTCTGCAGCTATATGAACTGCTGTTAAGGCAAAAGAAGTTCACAAGTCAGCTATATACACTGCAGAATTTGTTTAAAAAGTTGATAAATTGTTTGATGCCTTAAACAGCCAACAAATTTATTCAGTAAATCCCTGGAATACAGCATTAAGTTTATCAAAAAAATGTGCTTATGATGCCATAATGGATGGTGGTAAATTATTTTTTTCGTTAGTTAAACAGAGTTACAAAGATGATGATATACTGACAACGCCTCCCTGTTTACAAACAATAAATGCGAAAAACTTACTTTTTATCGACAGTCTTACAGAAGGATTTACATTTATTTTTACTCGTTGATTGAACCAAGATTCTATCGAAAACTTATTCTCGGTATATCGTCAAAGTGGAGGTTATAAAAAAAACCCAACAGCAAAAGCTTTTACTGCAGATTTTAAAATAAATATTACAATCAACCTATTGAAGCCAGTTTTATAAAATTATGAGGAAGATGATGATGTAATGTTACAACATGATGAATTATCCTTAAATCAGGAGGCAGAATTAAATTTGCCATCATTTTTGTCAACTTCTTCAACAAATTCTGTAGTTTATTCATATGAAAGCGATTCTGAAAATTTTGGAGGCAAACGTGAATTAAAAAAGGGTCAAAATGTAAACGGGATATTTTAGATTAAAATGTTTGAAACAAAAGTTGTGTATTTTGACATGCTGATTAATTTTGTCTAAAATTGACTAACCTAGCCAGTTACAGTTAAAAACTTCATCCAACGAGTAAAAAGCTAGTCTCTCAAGTGCATGCCCTACAGTATACTTCAACTTTCCATAATTAAACTTTGTCCATTCAATTGGTATAGAGTTGTACATTTTACAATAAATAAAATCCGTTTGTTTAGAGGTAGTTATATGATTTACTTTGAGTAATCTAATCAATTCTTTACTCCTAGTGTTATAGTTATGAACATTTGATCCTATGTTATATTTATGTTTGTTTTTATGCACATATAAAATAGCCTCCAAAATAAAGGGGCATGGTACGGTCAGAATTCTTAATTATACAAACAATGGTTTTGCATGCCTACACCCACCATATCACGTACAATTTTCTTTTGCTGTATAAAAACTTCATTTGCCACATTTGTTGTACCCCACAAAATAATTCCATATTGAATGTGAGACTGTACCAATCCAAAATAAGCAACCCTAAGGACTTCCTTCGATACAACCTGCCCCTAAAGTGAAAATGTAAAGGCAGCATTTTATGGAAAAATGTTTGAAACAAAAGTTACGCATATTGATCCGCTGAATAATTATATTTATGTACACTTTATTAGAAAAACAACCCACAACAGAGATATTAGCATTTTTAATTTTCAATTTTCGTTCGCTCACCCCCTGTAGAGAGGTGGATCAATTTTTACCAAATGCTTTTCAACCCTCCCTTTTATGCCTAAGAATATATTTATAAAATTTGGCGCCAATCGGTTTAGCAGTTTGGCCTGGTGTCCTGATGCTTGAAAACGCGTATTTCCGTAAAAAAGGACCCCGATTGAACTGGGACAAAATTTTACCTATATGATCGAGTTTCCTGAGAATATTGTTATGAAGAAGTGGCCAAAAATGTGCAAATCTGATCCTGGTCAAAATGAATTAAATTTTGGTATCTTATATGTCCTGACATGACAAACAAAAGTTCTCATGGGCAGGACTAAGGAAAGGCCCAAATAAGGTCAATTTTGACCTCTTAAAGTATAAAGAATATTGTCACATACCTCAGGGTCCGTCAAAGAAACAAGAGTATAAACAATAAGTAAAGTGGTGACATAAAATATTGAATTATAAAAGTTGTAAATAAGAAGATAATACGCCCTTTTAATACATTATTAATTATACAGGATGATCCAAAAATATATGACAAATCAAATATTTTTATAAAACACATGTTTTTTATATATAAAACTTTAAGTTTAATTCTTGTATATCAATAATAATTGGATCTAGGTAATCTGGTTTGTTTCTTGAGCTGCATCTAGAATGTAGTTAAACATCGCTCAACTGGGATATTTAATTCTTTGCTTGTGCCTGGCATAACCAAGAAATCATAACACACTAGCTATGTGAGCACAACATCCTATGGTTCTGACACCTGATTTACAAGTGCAGCAGTAACTAGATATTAGTTATTTATTGCTTTGCATTTCCTTTTTGGTTAATATTATCTACAGTTGATACTTCACGGTATTGCGGAATCGGGAATTTATCCTAATTCTAATAAATTCTAGTTCCTCTCTATTCACATCTAGCTCGAATATGTTGCTGATGTCATGATCTAATTTAACGTGAATATAAGATGGGGCCAGCTTTATTTGGTATACACCTAGAGTTAGTTGCTTTAAAGATTTTCTGCTTCAACCCTCGCCTGTACAACTTTTACTCATCTAGTTTTGCTTTCAATTGTCTAGCTAGTTCAACTGTTTTTCCTTCCATAAAAATAAGGTCGTGATACCGATTTAACGCACCAGCAATAAGATAGTATTCTTGGAGATGAAGAACATGAACACTTGGAATAATTCCATTGAGAAACTTGAAAAAAAGGCTTTATATGATCATTGCGTGCATCAATGATCCATCTTTGTATGGTGACTAAACGATTTTTATTTACCATTTGAGTTAAAAGTTGGTGTGATACATTTTCAAGAACTGTGGGAGTTAGACGTTATCATTTAAAAATAGTATTACATCTATATATCCACAATCAATGGTGAATATGTTACCTTCTTCAAACTAGTTATTAATGTTGTTTAAGTCTTTCTCAGAATTGCAGCATCACTGTTTCGAGCATTTGTCTTAGTTACTAGATTTTTCAATTAACGCATACGTTTCATCTACGACGACAATGGCTTTCCGAACGTTAAGATTATCATTATTGAGTTCATTAGCAAACTCTGTAACATGTCTTTGGCAAAACTGTTCACGATTTATACTCTGAAAACCAATATTTTGTGGAATAAACCATAACATTAATGATATTCTTACAACACTTATAGCGAAACTTGCAGATTGTCTGCTAGAATAACTAAAAATAACTTTTAACAGTTCATCTGATAGTCCTTCACGAAGTTTGCACAAACATGTGAGTAAATCTTTCTTTTTAACACGCCTAACATTATTAGTTAGTATCATGAACTGGGCCACGGGAGCTGAATAGTCCTTCAAATTGTGGTTTTACTAAAGATGTTACAACCTTGAAATCATCATCCGAAAATGAGTACATTTAAAAATTTAATTCCCATCCTGATGATTTCTTGAACATTGCTTGTAAGAAATTGTCCATTTCACATCAGTTTATCTTTAAACAAATATTAATGAACTGCAAACCCCCATACAAAACTTTTAATAAAAATCCATCATTATTTATATGTTTACATAATTTTGCGGATTCAGGAATGTACATATTGGTATCAATAAATATGTGTACTCTTGCTTTTACCGAAAGATGGCTTAATTGTTCTGGTATATCATCACAAATCATGCAGCAGCTATTGCGAGACTGTTTCAAAACATTAAGTCGAAGACATTCAGGATCTTCTGCCAACGCTCTAATATCTCTTCTTATTAAATTATCACTATTTAGACAAATATGCGTATTAATATTTACAGGTGTGTATGGAAGAGTTAATTCTTCCCTATATTGCATAGCAAACTGAATCGTTTCTTCATTGTCGAAATTATCTGGTAAATTAATATGAGCCATTTCAATAAACAAATAAACTACAAAGTCTGATATACGTAGATGAAAATCAAGATGCAATAAATATATTGTTCCATTTGACATTTCACAATTAAACTGACAGATTCACATAAATATTCAATTGTTTTGATATTGATACTTCAATAAATACCATCATGGGTGTCTACAATTAAATGTCTGTGTGCACAAATTATGGTAAAAATAGTCATTATATTTTATGTGAAACTTGCAACTCATTGTAGATAAAAAGGTTAGAAAAAATACACGAAGAATTTCAATATTATTTTTGTTTTTTCTTAATAACGAACTGATTTTATACAAATCTTATATATTAAAAAAATTTATGAAAACTGAAGTCGTTCTATCCGGCCGATTTCCTTCATTTTTTCTAAATGAAAGGTATTTAGACACAGATATGTCATCGACCATTGAAATTTACTCAACTCCCACCTTACTCAAGTTATACTCAAACGCAATTCTTCCCTGTACATTTCTTATGGGGTACATTCACTCAAGCAAATCGAATTCTCATAGCTCCTCTTCTAATGAATGGACCTTGATCGTTTCACTCTCAGAACACTCAGTGGATCAAGCTCTTTCTTTTGAGCTATCAACTGCTTAAATTCTTTGAGTATGAGGAAAGTTATGCGTGCACAATCAACTTTACATTCAATTTTTTCAAGATTTTCCTTCACTCAAACCTCTATATCTAGAGTGCTAATTAACATAGGCTGTTAACACAAGTGTAAGAACAATCAGTGGATCAAGTCCTTTCTTTTGAGCTATTAACTGTTTAAATTCGTTGAGTTTGAGGAAAGTTATGTGTGTGCAATCAACTTTACTTTCAATTTTTTCCAAATACTGCGGCCGACGCACAGCCAATATTGTCTGGAAGGAAGTACTGTAAAACGATTTTATGTAATAATTACACTCTCTCACACATAGTCTATCCTAATGCTGCGGAGCAGCACGGGTCCTCTAGTATCACTTTATTTCTTACTCTAATCAAAACTAAAACAATAAATAACTTTCTTATTGAAATTAACTGTCTCAACCCTTACTTTGTGGAATTTACTCATATTAGTGTTTTAAATGAAACTTACTGTTTCTAGTTAACTCCACAATATGTTGAAAAATGTTAAAAATTCTAAAAAATTGACAATTATTTCGATATTACCTAAATATCATCGTCAGAATGACAGAAGTTACATTTCATTTGATGCCTACCTGATGTTTAATTATTTTTGGCTAGTCCAAGAAGTAACCTACCTTGTGATTAACTTAATATATGTTAATAGAAAAAAGAAGATATGATATTACAAATATTAAAGCTTAGATATTATTAGCCCTATGGGGATATCCTGGATATCATTTTTCCAAATTAAGATCAGTATAACTATGCAATGATACAGAAAACCAGGAAAACTATATCTGCTGATCTTTACAATTATCACTTAAGAAGACAGTTTAAAAGTGGGGAACTCCCTATATTTATCTGTTCATTGACGACTTCATATTATTTGTGGGTTTCTTAAGTGTCTTCTAATTTCCAATTCTTCAAGGAAATCCAGTTTTTGTTTCTTATCACAAATATGTAGTACTTCTAGTTCTGTGTTAGGTGACAATGAATGACTGGTGTCAAGTAGATGTCTGGCGTAGTGGGATTTATCTGGTCTTTTTAATCTCTATGCTCGTAAGTGTTCACTGTATCGGATTTCAAAATTTCTAAGGGTCTGACCCAAATAGACAGCATTACATTCTGGACATTTAAGTTTATATATACTAGATTTCTTTAATGGTGATATTTTTGTTTTTACATTTAACAATTTTGTACTTCTGTTACTTTCTGTTTTAAAAGAAATCGTTGTATTTGTTGCTAAAGATATTATCTTTGAAATATTATTAGAAATATTTCTTGCATATGTAATGGTTTTATATGTTTTTCTTTCTTTAGTTTGTTTAGGAAATATTAGTTGTAATGCCACTTTTTCCTCTTTTTTATTAATTAGTTTATTTATCATATGTAATGGGTAACCGTTGGATGTTGCTATTTGTTTAATTGTGTTAATTTCTCTATCAAAATTACATTTGTTCACAGGAACTGAAAATGATCTATGTATCATTGCCGCTAGTGTATGTGACATGGGATGATTGGAACTATATGGAATAGTCACATCAGTGTGTGTTGGTTTTCGGTGAATCAAATAATCAAGGTTAATTCAAGATGGCGGGTAGTGACAAGCTATCTAAAACTGGTGAAATAAAAATATGCAAACACTGCAATAAAAAAGTAGTTTCGGCTGTGCATTGCATAATTTGTACGGCAGCTTTTCATAATAGCTGTGCCAATCAGGCAAAAATTTTCGATGATGAAGATAAAATAAGGTGCTGTAAATCACGAAAAAAAAGTGAGGTTAGAACTTCTGAAAATGAATACATTCATGGAACTGAAGAGAAAAAACTGGAAAATATCATCAATAATGTCCTAAAAACCCAACTAGGAAATCTGAAAATTGATCTGGAAAAGAGCTACAGGAGTGAGATGACTGCGTTGAAAAATTCCTTGCAGTTCATTTCTGATTGTTTCGAAGAACAAAAAGAAGAACTGAAGGAAACCATGAAGCAGATGAGAGCGATTCAAGAAGAAAATAAAGCTCTAAGCACCAAAGTTCGGAACCTGGAGAATAAGCTGGGCATAAAGGAACAGAACAAAAGAGTGAACAATGTGGTCATTGCAGGTATCGAAGAACAAGAAATGGATCCTAGAGAAATCGTTCAGAAGATCTTTGAAGGGATGAAAATGAACTACACCGAGAGTGTTGTACAGGAATGCAGAAGAATTGGTGGGAAAAAAAATTCACCTTTACTAGTCAAATTCAAGGATAAAGCAGATAAAATATCTCTGTATAAAAGAAGAAAAGAAATAAGAAGTATCAAATGTCTGGATTGCAAACTATCTGGCGATAAGGCAATATATTTCAATGATGATCTCACTGCTGAGAATCAACTATTATTAAAAAATGCAAGGGATTTAAAGAGAGAAATGAATTTCAAATCAGCATATACTGTTGGAGGAAAAATATACCTTGTAAAAAACGAAAATGAGAAGCCAATCTGGATTAAGGATTATAATGAGCTTTGGTTATTGAAACAGATTAAAAACTAATAAAAAAAAATCAATTGAGAAAAAAAACATGTTAATGGTTACTAAACCAAAAAATCAACTAAACGTTCTTTATATCAATATAAGAAGTATGAAAAACAAACTAGAGGATATAGATTATCTTCTGAAAACAAGTGATAAAGAGATACATGTTATAGCTTTAACAGAAACCTGGCTGTACCCTAATGAAACCAGCTTTTTCAATATCCCAAACTATGTGGCTGTACACGATTGCAGAGACACACGAGGGGGGAGTGTAGCAATTTACTTAAAACAAAATATAACTTACAATCAGGTAACTGCACCAATAATTGATCACTGTAATATTGTTGGAGTGAATTTATTAAACTATAAACTAAGAATTTTTGTAATATATAGATCACCATCATCCAACGTCCAACAATTTATCGATGCTTTTGAAGACTTACTCGATAACCAGAAAAGTAGATGTGTTGTTATTGGAGATTTTAACTTGGATCTATTGGATGGTGGTAACCATGTTACACAATATAAAAATATTATAGAGATGAATGCATTCAATTTGCACAACAAAATAGACTCCCTGTACGCTACAAGAGTGGGATTCTACAGGAGTAGCATAATTGATCACGTAGTGAGCAACAAAAAACTGAAGTGTGAAATAACATTAAAAGACCATAGCATATCAGACCATAAGTTGATGAACATTACAGTTGATCAGCAGGTTATGGAAAAAGTCTCAAAAGTTGTCACAAGGAGTTATGTGAATATAGCAGACTGGAGAAGTCGAGTTAGTTTAGAATTAAATAACAAAACCATATCAAGCTTTGGTGAGCTAGCTAATATACTTTGCAAAACTAAAACGCTAAGTACAAAGCAGAAAAATATAAAAATCATTAATAACAATGACTGGATCACAAACGAATTTATTGCTAAAGTGAAATATCGAGACCGATTATACAGGATGTGGAAGAGGTTAAAAACTCCTCACTCTGAAAGTGAATTTAAAAAAGCAAAAAATGCGGTAACCAATCAAGCCAAACAACTGAAGATGAAATGGGCAAATAGAGAATTCTCAAAAACTGAAAACAAACCAAAAAAGGCCTGGAACTTGATAAATAACTTGGTGCATAACAAGAACTCTGAGAACTCCAACAACATCAAACAAATTAATATTTCTGATGAGATTTTTACAGATGAGACAATAGTTTCCAATAAATTCAATGGACACTATGCAACAATCGGAGAGAAGCTAGCCTCAGAAATTCCACCGGCATATAATCAAGAATATACTGAACAAGAATCCACGGACTCAATCGATCTTGGTTTATGTGATGAAAGTGAAATCAATTGTGTAATTAAAAGTATAAAGTCAAATTCAGCTGGTCATGATGGAGTGAGCAAGTGGGATTTACTAAATCTCCTAGACATAATAATTGTAACTATTACTCGTCTTGTAAATGATGTTCTCACCACGGGACAATTTCCAGAAGAACTCAAGGTTGCAAAAATATTACCTCTACATAAAGGTGGGTTGTAAGATTTGATAATTAACTATAGGCCCATATCAATACTGAGCATCTTTTCAAAAATTATTGAAAAAATAGTCAAAAAAAGAATTGCACTTTATGTAAAAGATACCTTTGGCTTTGACAAATATCAATATGGCTTCCAGGAAGCAAGTAGTACCATGAGTGCAACAACTGATCTTTTGGAAAGTGTTTCTGCTGAAATTAATAAGAACAATTATGTCCTTCTTGTGTTTGTAGATTTACAGAAGGCGTTTGATACCGTGGACATTGAAATTCTATTGAAAAAATTGAGTAAAATGGGTTTTCGGGGAACTGCTTATAAACTACTCAAGACATACCTAGAACACCGAAGTCATTACACTGTTGTCAATAATGTGAGTAGTGAGAAAAGAAACGTCAATATGGGAGTCCCTCAGGGGTCCGTTTTAGGTCCAATTCTATATCTTTTATATGTACAATGTGTAGGTACAAAGGCAAAATATTTCAGTTTTGCAGATGACACGGTATTGGTCTATTCAAGTCCATGTTTGAAAAGTATTGAATCTACCATAAATGGGGACTTAACCCACTATTCTGATTGGCTGCGGTGTAATAAACTTAGTATAAATGTCAAAAAAACCGTATACATGTGTATTAAACAAAAAAATAAGCCATTTCGTGATCTGCAGATTAGATTTGATGATAATCTACTGGACTGTGTTGATTATCACAAATATTTGGGATTATATATTGACGAAAAATTGAGTTGGCACAAACACATAAATTATATCACTAGTAAAATAGTTCCAATAGTAGGCGCATTGAAAAGATGTGCTTACATGATGAGTGACAAACATAAAAACACAATTTATTATTGCTTAATTGGATCCAGATTGAGATATCTTATTAACTGTTGGGGAAATGCTTCAGATACATTAATTTCAAAATTACAAATTATGCAAAATAAAACCATAAAGGTATTGTATAACTATGACTCACGAAAATCTACTGCAGAACTTTATTCAGAAACGAAATTACTCAATATCAAAAATTTGAAGAAACCTGAACAAGTTAAACTAGTTCATGGCATGCAAGTTGGCTATATTAAATCAAATCACACATTCATGTTAGCACAAGACGTGCACAATCATGACACTCGAAATAAAGATTTTTTAAGAAACGAATTGAGACTTTCCAAAAAAACCCAAGATTCGCCGATTTATAGGGCAATTGAAGCATACAACACAATTCCAGCACGAATAAAAGAAATAGAAAATAAAAATTCATTCAATATCAGATTAAAACTGCATCTGAAATGTATTATGTTAGATGTATGACTATTTAACAATATGATTCATGTGATATCTGTAAATACTCTGTGATATATCTATTTAAATGAATTAATGCCAAAAAAGTTATTTGTATGTGTGTATATAACAAACATTGTACTATCCAGCTATTCTGTATTATGTACTATTTCATTATGTTTTACATTTTATATTTGATTATGTACTATATTTTTTGTATAGGCCTTGTTATCAGTATCCTTTTTGTACTGTATTTGAGGTCATAAATAAATAAATAAAATAAGTACATTATTAAGTCTTTGAATTTTTAAATCAAGAAAATTGATTGTACTATTTTCTTCAACTTCTAATGTAAATTTAATTTTTGGGTGTAAATTATTAATGTGGTTGAAACATATATCTAATTGTCGTTCACTACCCATAAAACAAGCTAATAAGTCATCTACATATCTATACCAAAATAAAACATTTTTTGAAATATTACTTTCAAAGATTTTTCTTTCTAAATTGTCCATAAAAATGTTTGCCAAAATTGGCGATATAGGGCTTCCCATTGGTAAACCTTCATTATGAATATATATCTTATTGTCAAAAGTGAAATAATTCTGATTAATACATACTTTTCTCATTTATTTCATTTTCTCAACTACGTTTCGGCGTATTGCCATTTTCAAGTATTTCTTTTTCTACGAGAACGCAATGTCCACAGTCGACAGCAGATTTATAATGTAGAAAAATAAATACACTTGAAAATGGCAATACGCCGAAACGTAGTTGAGAAAATGAAATAAATGAGAAAAGAATTTAAACAATACAAAAAATCTCGTCATTTTTAACTATTAACTATATTGGCCGATTACCAGGAATAAACTAAAACGAAAATTTAAGTAACGGTTAAGAAATACACACTGGAAAGATATTAATACATACATCAAATAAATTAAGTATATCTGATATTATTCCTGGATTAGTATTTTTATCTTCTAGTAACTTTCTTACAAGTATTAGACATTCTTTAGGAGGAATTTTAGTGAACATATTGGTAACATCAAATGAAATAAGCTTAGAGTTATCTTGCAAGTTGAATGCTTTTAATTGTTTGATCAGTTCCATTGAATTTCTAATTGAATATTTAGTTGTATATCCGTAATTATTAAGTATATTGTTTCTTTGCCAATATATTATTAGGAGTGTTAACATAAGAAACTACAGGTCTAATTGGTTTCGTTATTTTATGTAATGTAACGGTTCCATATAATTGTGAAGAATGAGGATTCTTATTTATGATGAACCTCTTTTGGTAATCACTGAAAAGATAATTTGAATTATTAACAATGCCTCTAACATTATTAGAAAACTTTTTTGTTAGAAAAGAGGTAATACCAAATTATGTGAATATAAAATGCCATACTCGAAACACCATTACAGAAGTGTAAAGGCGGACATTCATTTACGGATATCGAAGAGATTATTATCGTACGTATCAAAACTGAAGTAAAAAATCACCACTGTCATGCAGTTTTTGAAGAAATCAAAATATGCCGGATAGTCATGGAAGCTTCGATGAATATCCAGCATTTTGCAAACGACCGTCAATGTTTTGACTTATTCAGTGTCACCAATTTATTATTTTTTTGGTAAATTCAATGTAGATAACGTAAATTGTCACATGACGGCGACTTGCATGCTGCAGTCATTTTAATAAATATTTTCCATAAAGGCTAGCAATCCATTTTGTTTTCCTATATCCATGCTGCAGGGATAAAAAAACTGAAGAGATAGAGTCATTACTCTTTCCATTACATTCACTCTACAATGTATTAGTCTATTTGTTCTTGTTTCTCTTATGCTAAGAATATCAAATTTTGCTTTGTCGAATTCTTTCAATAATTGTTTTCCTGATGTGCTTCTTATATATCAGGTTTCCAAATACTATAAATTTGTTATATGCTTCATTTTCTTAAAATGTTTGAGTTTCTAATATTTCTTATATCCTCCTTGGTCTTTTACGTTTGCTCCTAAGCTTTTTGTCCCTAGTTTATTTTTTTCCTCAATAGATTTAACAGAATATTTAATTCATTCAATATAATTGATTTTATATAAAATAAATAAATACATTTGCAACGGTTTTCTTTCAGAACATAGAAACATGCCGGTAGACGATGCTATGATCTTAATATCAAGAGATTTTGAAGCATACATGAAAGGTGATCGCCTTCCTGTCGATCCAGCTCATATGACGTTAAATGACAGACATCCTACGCAGATGCAGGTTTGTACATTTTTCAAAAGTCATCCTAAATTACCATACAGACCTGATAAGAAAATACCATCTTGTAACTCTCATTGTATCGATATCTTCAGTTACCTTGTCGATCCAATGCATCTTGAGCTTCAAACTTCTCATGTTATATTTTTTTGCTTTAAGGATTCTCTTTGACATTAATCTTAAATAATTATGATTTATGTTGGAAGCTTTTATTAATTTTAATGTAAACCTTTCATACTACAAATTTTAGCTAACAAATGTTTGTATTAAAATATTTTTTTTAGATGCTTCTGAGTCTTCTATCTGAAAATCGTCAGATATCGTCCATCCAATACGACAAACTGATAATATATCTACAAGAACGACGCACTCTACAAAGCGAGTACGAAATCGAAGAGGGTCTAACACCCACTGAAGAACCCGACGCTAAACAAGCAGAACTTCAGAATCGTATAATGAACATACTTAACAAATCCGGTGAACCTGCAGTTCCCGAAAAACCGAAAAGTGAAGAATCGACGCCGATTTTAAAAGATCCTACTGTCCAAAAAGCTTTAGACAGTTTGATGTTGGGAGATATGTTTAAGAATATTTCCGCATAAGTAGCATTAGTTGCATTATGGGATAAAAGTGTGTAATTATAATTTTTTTAATATATCATTTTCACATGAACATTTAATTACATATTTAATATGACAGATATCTTGGAATTGAATTTTCTGTACTGAATATATGCAGTTTCCCAAAAGTTCTGGAACAGATTTCAAAGGAATGAAGAAAAAATATTTGGTATCACTAAACAAAAAGACCATGAAAACTACATTTTCTAAAATTTTAAATTGCCACCCCTGTCAAGTTTCATCTATTTTTTCAAAGTAAACATCCCCAAAACCAGAATCTGTATTTTAACACGTTGACTGCCATGTGTATAAAGACTAATACACACTTGTTGCATCTAGTACTCTCCCTGTATAGTTTTATAGAGCATCTACAAATGTAGTTTTTATGGCCCTTTAGGGATGTCCAAATTTTCAGATTTTTTACTTTACTTCTTTGAAATTTATTGCTCTGTCCCAGTAGTTATGGGATACCTTGTATGTTTGGTTTTGTATAGTTGAATTATACTTTTTGAATGCAATAACTACATAATTGACTATTATTTCAATAATTTGGAAATTTTTATTGTCATTTTTACCCTCTAATGGAAACCTCTTTTTTTGCTCTTTAGGGAAATGCCTAGCTCATTCCAAACAAGTTCAGTGGGAGAAAGATCAGGTGATGGAGGGGATCATCACTTGGCCTCTTTTTCAAAAAGTTCTGACTAGTGGAATATTGAATATTTTTTCCTTCATTCACTTGAAATAATTGGTTCTAAACCGGTACTTTTGGAAAAGCCTGTATGCTTGGTTTTGTATGGTTGAGTTACACTTCTTGAATGCAGTAAGTATGTAATTGACTAATATTTCACTAATTAGGAAATTCTTATTGTAATTTTTACTTTCTAATGGAAACTTCTTTCTTTCACTCTTTAGGGAAACTCCTAGTTCATTCTAAACAAGTTCAGTGGAAAAAGAATCAGGTGATTAAGGTGGTCATCACATGATTTTTATAATTATTTCCCTTTTTTTTTCACACTCAAAAAGTTCTAACTGGTGGAATAAGTTTTTCTTAATTCGTTTGAAATTTATTGCTCTGTCCCATTACTTGTGGGTTTGGTTTTGTATAGTTGAATTACACGTTATGAATGCAGTAATAATTGACTATTATTTCAATAATTTGGAAATTTTTATTGTCATTTTTACCCTCCAATGGAAACCTCTTTTTTTGCTCTTTAGGGATATGTCTAGTTCATTCCAAACAAGTTCAGCGGGAGAAAGATCGGGTGATTGAGGTAGCCATTACTTGATTTTTATAATTTTTTCTTATTTAAAAAGTTCTAACACTGGCTAATATGGCAGGATCCTGAATAATTTGGAAATAGATTTCCTTGTGGACTTATTCGGTTATTCTGACAAGATTTAGAAGTTCATTATTGCAAATTTGCCACCAAACCACGGCATGACCGCCACCATGTTTGATAGTAGTCACAGTATTTCTTCTGATGCCCTACCTTTTGACACACGCACTTGGACTATTTTTCTTTGTTGGATTATTAGTTTTAATTTATAACAGCAAGACATCCTCTTAATTCCACAAACAGGTTATGAAATTGTTCTTGAGTATCATGTAGAGCTGCGGTAATTTCAGATGCAGCAATTTAGAGCGAAAATTGACCTCTTGATTTATTGTCTATTTGGTTCTACTGTTTTTTTTTCATCTTCCTTTTTATCAATTTTTTCTGTGTACAAGATCATTTAAAATGTGAGATGTAAAACTTGCGTTTTATGGAAAAAAATTGAAATGATGAAAATTTTACCTATAAAAATATTTCTTGTGTGTCCTGAATAAGTTTTATATACATGTTAGATTAGAATAGACATCAGTGACAATATAAGTATTATATAATTCATGTGTTTTTGGTTTCCCATATCTTGATGTAAACAACTTAAAATTGTTTGGCATATTTTGTAGAATTCTTTTATGCAAAAAAATCTGTGACCACCGTGATTTTTTTTCCAGAAATATATTTGTAATTATATGAGGGTTTTCTGAAAAGTTTCCAAACTAACAAAATAAACGTAGCATTTTCTCTTGATAATTAGTTTTATTTTAAAACAAGGTCTCCTTTTAAGACAATATAATTTTTTTCCAGTGATTCTCGAACTTTTTTAACTCTTTCAAATTATAATTTCCGTCTTTGCAAAATAGATGTTCGATGAAAATCTCTGTTCTCCAAGTAAAATTTTTAGGTTTACGTTTAATTTGTTCTAAATAATTTAAATACGATTAGGGTAAAACATACATTTATTGGACAGTTAAGAATTTTCTTAAAATGTCTGTAAATTGGTTAGTTTGCATTGTTGATCACTTTTTTCCATGAATGCTCAATTACTACTCTGTAGCCCCCTATATTTGAAATTAATTTCAATTTAAACAAAAAAATTAAAAATAATCACACAAATATACTAAAATTATCGATTTTGAGTTATACATTGATATCCATGTTTTAGACCATGAGGAATCCGATAAACTAGTCAAAAAAGCCGTATCTCCAACCGTTTTCTAGATATCCAAATGTAGTTTGCCGTAAGTCCAAGACACTAAACATAAATGCAGTAACTCCAATGCTCATACTGCACTTTTCAGAGTTGTGATGTTTAAAACACCCGAAAAAACATGTCTTAAACAAGATTGTTACAAACTGTTTAAAACATGTTTTAAACATTCGTTAATCTTAAATTTATTTTTTTATTACTTTAAAAAAACTCTTCAATACAACTCAGCTTTTTATTAATACATATTTGTAACTGACACCTACCTGATATAAGTATAAGTGCTTAACAAAAATAAAAATATTCTATCAAAAATAATTTAAAAATAACATAAAATAATATAGATATATTATGCAACATACGAACAAGAAAACTACTCAAAATCAAAACATACTTCATCAATATCTATCGGTGTCTGGGCATTAAAATGTTTTAATATGGTTACTAATTTAGCAGTCTTTGCGGTGCCAAGTCTGTTCCTAAGGGTGGTATGGACTAATCCGAATGCAGAAAACAGTCGTTCTACCCCAGCCGAAGACGCTGTTGCACAATGTAACTGTTGGACAAGTTCAATGGTGGCAGCATTCAAATCTCTTTTCAAAGCATTCCACCAAACGATGGGTTTAACGTTTTTTACTGATTCTGTCTTAAACAAATAGTTTTTAAATGGAAATGCTTCTGCTTCATAATTTATTATATGAGTCATTGCATTTGGATATGAAGCAGCAGCATATTCCATAGCTGTCTCACGTTGATTGCTATCTAATTTGAAACCTCTAAAACGATGATCAAGAATATTAGCTAGAAAATGAGCAGGTGTCATAGCCATTGCAAATCTCTTTTCACAGCATGATAAGTCTGTTTCTGTAAGATTTTCTCTAAATTTATTTAATAAATTTAACCATATTTCTGTAACTTCAGTAATTGTGGAAAAGTTGCCTTGAACTCTGTCCAGCAACAGCGATCAATTTGAGTTTTTCTAGATAATCTTGGGCATTCATATTCAAATTCATGTCATGTACTAAAGAAGCAATCTGAGTCTCGATTGCAGCATGATTTTCAGTGCACACTTTTGAAATTATATGCCAGTTTTCCAGATAAGATTCTAAGCAATCGGCTAGGGTATTCCATCTCACATCTTGTGGCAGGACAAGCGCCTTGCCTCCCTCCTGCTTATAACGTGCAACTTCAAAGTGAACATTTCTAAAATACTTCACTATTTTCTTAACTTGCTCCTTTACTGCCGGAATATGAATATCTTGTGCAAGTAAATTTAAAATATGTGCAGAGCAGCCATACGTTAGAATATCTACCTTCCCAACTTTTTCAGATGTAGCAATTTCTTTTCTCATTTTACTCATATTCGAAGCATTATCAGTCACAAGACTACATGGAATACAATTCAATTTTAGGCACTATTTTATTGCTTTTATGGCTAGAGCAAGCAAATATTCTGATGTATGACTGTTGTCTTCCGTATCTGTAGTACTTATTAAATGAACTTTTTCATCAGTTACAACATTTACAGAGATACACACAATGGAATCATTTCTTACATTACTCCATCAATCTAGGAACATACACACTACTTTACCAAGTCATTCTGAATTTCGGATTTAATGGAATTATACACTTCATCTAATAATTCTGCACCGATCAGGAACCTGTTTGGTGGTCGATATCCCGGGCGCAAGCATTCAATCATCTTCTTAAATTGAGAATGCTCAACAATTTTAAAGGGCGAATTTGTCGCATACTCAAACTTGGCAATTTGAATGTCTAGTTCTTTCTTTTCGTTAACTGTGGTTCTTACTACAAATGAATCCAATTTTCTTCTTTTCTTGGAGTTTTGAGGATCAGTAGCCAACACAGAAATATTCTTTGCTGTGGATAAGAAAGATTCAACTGAAATTGAACTAGTGCTTGCTTCTGATTGTGTACTGCTTGAAATTAATTTTTATTTATTAATAATTAAGATAAACGAAAAAATGTATATAGGGGGAAGTAAAGCAATTTGCAATTTAAAAAATCATGTTTTATCTTTACTCTCACATATACTCATTGTTAAAACCTTCCTTAATTAATTATGTTGCACAGTTTTACGTGAACAGTACATGCATACCACGTGAAAAACTAAAGCAGATTCAATTTGAATAAAAAGTATTCTTATCACTTACCTTATAAATCGAAATCGACGCTACTTTCAATTTGATTATCGGAGTTGATGGTGTCAGAATCAGATGAAGGTATTTCGCCGGGTATTTTTGTTTCTCTTTCACTTTTCCTACACTCTTTTACATGTTTTTGCATCCGTGCTACTAATGCAACAAGTTCCTTATTGCATTTCTTGCACTGAATTCTTGCTGTTTTACTGGTACTGGCTCCAGTAGATGAAATGAAGTAATTCCAAACAGTATCCTTTCTTCGTCCAGTCATTTCCAATTTCCACAAAATCTAAGTGACAAACACACAAATGAAAACTGGCTGTTGCTGTTAAACTAACGCAAAACTAATCCCAAACACAGTATTTTATCTGCTAGCGAATTAGGGGAGTCCCCAGACTCAGTTGATTAGTACTGACCTCTGGTATTCGTTAGCCAAATTAAAAATAAATTGAGTGAATAAAAATTAAAAATAGGTACATGCTTCGCGGCTGTAGAGGTATTTGCCTTCGCTCTTTCTTTTATGTTTAAAACAGTTGTTCAAAACTGTTTTAAACATGTTTTTTTGCAAAGTGTTTTAAACTGGTGTAAACAAAAAAAACGTGTTTTTTATCATCCCTGGCACTTATGCTTAGCTCTAGCACATACGGCAGTTTTGCTTAACAATGTTACCACTGTGGCTGTGCATACGACATTTACTCTTTATGTTATGTTTGTTTTGCAACAAATGTAAAGTGATGTGACCGGGTGAACATTTTAGTCGTTTTACTTATTTTAAGTAAATATCATTTGACAATTTGAGTATTTCAACATGATACCAAATAATATCCTCAAGAACGAGACAAATGATGGATTTAGCTTTACAAGGTAATGAAAGTAATAAAACAGCTCAACTTGGTCCAGGTTGTAGTAAGCAAGAGGATTGCAGTTCATTTGTAGTGATCGATCCCAATAATAGTGTTGAAGATTATCGCTCAGCTATAATTATTGATCCTTCAAATGAAGTATTAACTGATGTTTTCAACAAAATAACTGTAGAAAGCAATCAAGTTATCGTTTTTGATGTAAAGACTAATACTTTAACAAAAACATAACTGACTGAGAATGACTTAGGTGATATTGTAGATGAGACTAATGTGATTGGATTAGATTCAAATGTATAAGAAGTTGATCTAAGTCTAGATCTAACAATAGAAGAAAATGAGCATGACGTAGGTTACTCGATCCAATCAAGAGGCAGTGATAGATGGAGTTGAGGAGATACAGGAAGTAGACCTAGGCCAAGATCTAACAATAGAGAAAATGAGCGTGACATAGGTTTTCTGGATAATTTGGAATTTGAGAACAATCGTTCTAATCAAGAGGCAGTGGTAGATGATGGAGTTGAGGAGATACAGGAAAGAGACCTAGGCCAAGATGAAAGCGGCCGCAATAAAAGGAAAAAAAGTTGATGTTAGTTTAAAGGAAGGAAGAAAATTAAGATAGAAGAATTGAAAATGGCTCACAATGTTTTAGAGATTCCGTGTGACAACAATTCAAATAAATGAGCAATTTTGGAACATGACATGGGGTGAGCGCAGACAGTTTATCCTAACTTTTTGCCAAAAACTAGATGTGAAAAGAAGAAGAAGAAATAAGAATAATAATGAAAAAGAAAGAAGAATGCTATCAATCCAGTATCATTTGAAAGACAGCAGCGATAAAGCGTTTGAGGTGTGTAAAAAGTTCTTTCTTACTACATTAGGTTATAAACCTATCAATGATAGATTTGTACACTATACCCTAACAAACACCGCTCAGGGAAGTTTGACTCCTCCCCCTGACCGAAAAGGAAAACAGCCATCTTCAAACAAGAGGCCTCATCGTGAGATTATAACACATATTGAGTCTTTTCACACAACAATCTCGCATTATAGACGAGAACATGCACCCAATGTGCGATATTTACCCTCTGATGTCAATATTGTTCTAATGCACGATGTTTTTTTCAAAAGTACCCGGAATACAAAAATAGAGTATCTTATGATCTGTACAGAAGAGTTGTTAAGGAACAGAAAATATCATTTGCCCAATCAGGCCACGAAGAGTGTGAAAAATACGAAGAGTTTTCTCTCCATGAACACAATAAGGATACACTGGATCTCGAGTGTGAAAAGTGTAGTAAATGGGTTCATCACCATGAATTAGTGGTTGCTGCAAAAGAAGCCTATAAATCACATTCAGAAGGTGATATTCAAAATGACACCGTTATTTTTTTAGGCGACATGCAAAAAATAATGATGCTTCCAAGAGTTGACATGTTTAAGACGGTGTTTGTCAAAAGACTCATTAGGAAACTTTTGCTCCTGTTGGGAAAAAAGGAAAAAACAAACCTCATGCCCTGCTTTGGCACGAGGGAATTTCCGGAAGGAACAAAGAGGATAATGTAAGTGCTCTCTATATGTTTCTAAAAAAAAAATAGAGATGTTAGGAAAATAATCCTTTGGCTTGACAACTGTTCGTCTCAGAACAAAAACTGGTGTCTTTTCACATTTCTCGTGTATGTTATTAACTCATCTGATATTGCTGCAGAAGAAATTGTTTTGAATTATTTTCAACCAAGCCATTCGTTCCTGAGTGCCGACAGTTTCCACCATCAGGTGGAACAATCATTGACAAAACAAAAAAAAACTTACGATTTTGAAGACTTTTTCCTTGCAGCGTCAACCGCAAACTCGGGAAATGTTGAAGTGCTGCGAATGCATCATTTTGATTTCTTTGACTGGCCTGATTTAACATCGCAACATAAATTGAAGAAATCTCCTTGTAGATTGTATTTGAGTGACATTGTCCATGTGAGTACAAGAGATGTATTATAATGTAAATCCAACTACGATCCTATGTGTCCATACCAAGAATTGGACTTTCTTCAGAAAAAGGCTATGAAGGGAATCAAGATGCCCATGTCCCATGAGTGTCCATGTGGATTTCCTCAAGAGGGATAATAACCTAGAAGCACTCGATGAAGTTCTTCCCGAAAACAGAAAAACATTCTGGAAAGACTTATTAATCTGCTAAAGTGTGAAGTGTGTTTAAAATCATGCAGGACTGACCAAAACTCTATTAAATATGACAATTTAAAGGTTTTGTACTAAAGTAAACTTTAACTGTAAACTAAATAAATGAGGGTCTTAATCTAACCAAATCTATTTTTAAATGAAAAGGACTATCCATCTCGAATGTAGTCTGCAGGTAAATAGCAGTAAGTAAAACTCAAAATCAGTACTACAGCATATATTAGTGAAATGTGAAGAAGGGCAACTAGTTTCAGCTCACTGAGCCATCATCAGGCCTTAATGAATGGAAAGCGAAAGTCGTCACATGTCCATGGCATCCAGCAGACTCCGACATATGTCAGTGGAAAATATGGGGATTTACTGTAGGGGAAATCATCAATAAAAATAGTAATGAAAAAATCTTCATTACTATGTAAAACGTCGAGCACAATAAAATAAAATTAAACAAAACAAAACAGGACAACATTAAGAAAAGTCATAAAAATTTGGTCAAAGTATAAAAGAAAACAAAACTGGACATCGTCGTATGACAGAATATGTCCGAAGCTAAAGTCCAGTATTGTAGTGTGTAAGAGCACTAAGCACAGTGACTCAGTAAATCCCAAATAGACAAGATGGTCGGAGAACTGACAAATGTCTATTTTTACTCATTACTCACCTTTTTTATTGCTAGCCTACTTGGGTAAGAAGTCATAATAACAAGGTCACTTACTGCATTTTTGCTTAAGTTTCTTGGATATATATTGAGAATACTAAGCAAAAATGCAGTATGTGCACATTTTGTTGAAAAAAACACGTTTCCCAGTATAGTTTGAGAGCAAACTTTGAATAAAAATGTTTTTGAATTTGTCAGTGACACAATAGTGCCAACTGTTACCAATTTATTGAGTTTTACCATTCAGGGCTAATCATTCAACTTTAGGCCTTGATTTCTCAAAGGCTTACCTATGTGACATACGGCACTTTTACTTAGTTGGGCAGTATAGTTATTGGATGATTTTGACAGAGTTGGACATTATTATAACAGTTATTAGTATTAACTGATAAATAATCACAAAACTTTTAATCATTCTTATTTTTATTTGTTGAAAAATATTTTACAAAGATAATTGGATATGTATTTATTTTCATAAAACATGCATTTACTTATTTTTGTTTAAGGAAGTTCTGTAATAATTGTAAAGTTCCTCAATTTCCGCCTCTGATTCTGAATGTAAATTATGTTCAGATTTTAAAGAACTATCAACATCATTTGGGTCCTCTCTATAGCATTCATGACAAAGCAAAATCTCATCTGTATCTTCTTTATCCACAATAAATTGTTGGTGTTTTTTGGTATGCAGTGTTCATGTAAAAAATATTTACAATTATTATCACAATGAATTCCATTATTATCTGCTAGGATGCTGTTCTTACATACAAAGATTTCTTATTTTCTTTACGTTTCTTGTTTAGTTTCACTTTACATTAGCTTTTTTCTTGCATTGAATTTTTCTTCCCATTATCGTTTTATTTCTTGTTTTTCCCTTTCTTCTTTATCTTTTAACTGAAACTTCTTTTCTAACATCTCTTGACATAATTGTGAGGTTATTGCGAACGGAACACTTTCTGTATTTGTTTACCTTTTTTCTTTGGACTTTCTGGAGTTGTCATATATTGCCCAAATAATGGTGAGTCAATTCTGTAGCCTTGAACAAAATATAATTGGTCATATTTTTTGAAATATTTCCGGTAGTATCTTTAATCTTATTTTTTGAGACATCTTCAATCGTATCTATTAGTGATAATTATTTTTCTATTGGTGTGTGAACTAAAAAATCTACTTAGTTTATATTGATTGGATTAGTGTAACGCTTATCTCTCAGGATAATAAATTGCATCTAAATCTATTGAGCTATTTATCTCTCTTCATCGTAGGTAAGAACGGGAGAAGACCCACAAGTATCATTATGCTATGGATGTTTAATTATAAATTCGATCGTTGATTTAGGTATACTATATTTCAGTTCAGCTGACCTACACCACTCTTTCTTACTGAGAACATCCTGAACGGCGTGTTATATTTTTATTTCGGTCATACTCTTTAATGTTAGGCATAATTTTTCCATATATATAAAAAAAATACAGTTATAGGACACTACAATTATAGTTTTTGGACACATGTCCAATAACTGTTTATGATAACCGGAAAGGAAATTAAAAAATACATTATGAATTAAGTCTAGAACAAAGCAGCAGAATTAAGGTTATTGACACTTTTACCATTATTGGACGCCTGTCCAATAATATAAATTAACGTACGATTTTGATTCATTTATTGTACACCCAATTTTTTGGTTACAATATTAAAATCAAATCAAAATATCTTCTAACAATTTATTCTTCATAAAATTATGTACCTATACCGATAGCTAAACATTTAAATAAACTGTCAAATATGGACAAAATCACATTATGAAAATCTTAACAAATCTATACTTACCTATTTCACCATGTGCATCTTTAACACTAATACAGAACTCTCAAGTCAGATTAGAATATTTGTGCACCTACTTGAGTGGAGGGAACTTGTGATGCTGTTTACATCCACCAATGCATGGTTTAATTCAAAATGTTAGAACGCTTGTTTTTGGGATTTGGAACTAGAATATCCAATAACTATGTTGCTTACCCTATTTCAAATAATAGGAGAAATAGATTTTTTCATAAAAATACTCCTGTGTTGCTAGCACCTGTAAATGGAAGTACCAGATCGTAAGTGAGACAGCAAATACCTGTTTCTATCCCCGGCACAGTTTCAGGATGTAACCGTGGGGAGACTGCGAATATTTCTCAAATAATAAAAAATAATTCAATCACTCTAATTTCGCTTGTAATTAGTTCTAGTTTTGTTATCGTAAAACTCGTTAATGTTAAGATGGTTTAATGTTACAAGAGGTAGAAAACAAAAAAATTATGTAATCATGGTTTTTGAAAAATTTGTTTGTGTAAAATTAATAAAATAACTGTCACTGCTTAATCAATCATTATAAAAATATAAAATCTATCAGTTTATGGGCTCCTAAATGTGCCATAGAAAAGGTAAAGTGAAAACAAATCCTATTGGTTCTTTTAGCAACATAAATATTTTTTGCAAAAACATCGGTTGAAAATCCATAAATTTCAGACCGAGAAAAAATAGCAGTTTCCCATCAAATTTGAGATCTAGGTGCTTGGAAATACACTGAGCTTCATGTTTTGAACTGTAAACACCAACTGTAGATGGCGCCAGCACGTTTATTGAACTCACGAAATTATGGAGGCCATATAGGGGAATACCAGGAATAATCTATTTTTTGTGGGGTTGAAAATGTGATTTTTTTCTTGGAAATACGTATTTGGTTTATCTCTATCACTGCAATTAAATTATTCAACCCGCAAAATTCGGTTACAACACGTTACTTACAAACACAGCACACTATCCCACTTCTGGAGTCCTCTTTCATGTTTCTAAAATGGAAATAAAGTTCCAGTTAAATAACCATTATCCCAATAAATAAATGGAACTGAAGAACTTTTGAAAAAATAATCTAGAGCTTACCTTCTGCACCAAAAAAACAAGATACAGCAATCCATGTTTTTCCTCTATTTGGAAACCAAAATTAATGTACAAGTACGCACAAATTTTTAAATTGTTTCCCCTTTTTGGACTGTTCAAGATATTTCTTAATAATAATAGTAAACGTTGACATTGCCCCCTGGCGGCGGCGGATTGCATCCAAAATAAATATGATTACAACGAACTTTTATAATATATATGAATTAAATTTATTCAATGAAAAGGTCAGAATACCAGCTTTGCTTTGGTCCGAGAATCCACAAAAAGTAAAGAGCGAGGAGGAAAAAGTATTTAAAAAATGCCTGATTTTCATTTGTTTGACCACATACCCAATGTAGTATCGTGAGCCTGTGAACCAGCCTTACAGTATATAGAAATATTCGTCGAGACACTTTTAACTTTTTAAAAAAATATTTATTTGAATTTTATTTACAATGATACTTGGAAATACAAAAGTAACTTGACAAAAATAATAAACTGTTAATAACAAAATAAAAAGATTGAATTTGAATTAAAATAATTGAATGAATGAATTTTACATAGTCATCAACCTATATTTATTACATCGGTGTTTGGAACTTGCTGATCGCGTTGCTTGGTTGGAGTTCGCTGACCATGGGACAGGGTCGGAGTCCATTCACATTTCTCCTCCCTCCTTTGGTCCAGACTTCGTCCTCGAAGTCTCTGAGAACAACTCTTGAAGAATCTGGATTTGAGTTGGTTGTAGCTTGGGCCCATATAAGAATTTGGAGATTCTCTTCCTTTTCTTCACAGCAACTGTTATAAAAACACCTAAAACAGTTGAAATTATAATGAAGGAAATAATGCTAAGCCCTGCAGAAAATTGTGGCAGAAGATGTATCGGTTCGATGGGTTGAAGTTGACCGTGCGTCTCTGGAATCTGGAGTTTTTCTATCTTGATTTCGTGCTTCAGATACAGTTTGATTGGGACTACTTGCGGCACTGGGAGTTCTTGGACAGTTTTCATGTTGTATTGTTTTCGTTCTATGACAATCGGCTCATTTGTCATTAAGTTGCTACTTCTGCTAATTTCTTGATTTTGAATTTTTATTGGGTGAACTATTCCCAATAAAATTACTTATCTTGTTTCTTGAGAAAAATTCTCCGTTGAGATTGACTTGGTACAATTTTCTACATTTGGAATTTGGCACTGGGATTTTACAGGTTTTGTGCAAATAATTTGTTCGACTAGATTGGTGCAGGCTTCATATCATTTACCATATGCGAAGTAGTGCGCAGGTGGCAGAATCATTATGTGATCATTATTAGGAATGGGGTAGATTCTAAATGTGGGATAAGCCTCTGGATAAAGGATTGGGATTTTTAATATTATGAGCATTGTCTTGGTAGTAACACAAACTAAAGATTTTGATGAATCAATGAGTTGGTAAGGATGTTCTTCGCTGATTAAAAGGGTGTTTAGAGAATATATTTCTAACAGTGTTTGTTTTAATGTTTCCAGTTCGTCTAAAGTAAAGAACTCAATATTTGAAAGGTCTAGTTGGGATAAGGTTATGGTTCTAATTAGTTTTAAAAGGAATTCATTTACAATTTGGAGATTGAGGATTTCGTTATGAAGAGCAATGTATCCATTGAAATCGGATGATAACTTATTTACTGCAGCAACAATTACTTTACTATTATTGTTTATTAAATTTAAAATGTTATTAAATCTCGTATCAATAGAATGACCAAAAGAGATTTCTTTGTGAAGTATAGTTATAATTTCATTTTCTTTGAGTTCTATTGCAGTAATATGTGAGATTAATAATTCCAAGTCGTAATCGTCCGGATTTCCAGTTATGTACTTAATTGTTGTGCCTAGAAAGTTAAACAATCCTCTTTTATGCTTACGAATTATTTTGTGAAGATTGTCTTATACTTCATTTAGGAAGTGATTATATTGAAATTTCAAAGAAGCTAAGGGTCCGTTTTCTAAGGGTGAATCGAAAAAGTCATTGGGGTTTATTTCTAAAGCGTTAGCGAATTTCTCTAAATTAATATGTAAAATATGTCTATGATAATGGTTAATTTCGTTTGATTTGCCAAGTTCTTCTGCATAATAACCGTTATTGGGGATTTCCTGTATCTTGATAAGATCCTGCAAAGAAGGCATTTCTAAAATATCCCTCTTTTCACTTTACGAAGTCTTTTAGCAAATTTTAAGTGTGTACTTGTTGTGTTTTGTTTATTCGTCTTGCCGATAATTTTTGTTTTGTTTTTTCGGATGTAGTCTAGAATAAGGAGAACTCAATTTAGGTCGATGTTTTTTTCTGGTTACGTAGAGAGAGGAAGAGGGATCGATTACAGGAATTGATTCGGCTTTTTCATTTTGTTTATCTAAAATTTTCTGACGTTTTTCTTTTTGTTTATTATATAGGTCAGTTATAAAGGGTTGTAGTTCGTCTTTATGTTTTTGATTGTATGTTTCGTATAATGGGAGATCAAAATCAAAATGTATTTCTTCGGCATAAGGGCCATAGAGAATTGAAAAAGGTGAGAAGTTAGTAGCACTATGAATGGACTGATTAAAAATTAAAATGGCATGTGTGAAGGTATCGTCTAAGGGGTCTTCCGGATTTTGTTCTCGTAATGTACTAAGTTTTTCTATTAGGGTAGAACGAAACCGTTCAACAGGGGAATTAGAAGATTAGTTATTGACTGTTGTGAAATGAATTTCAATTTTATGAAGATTCATAAATTCTTTAATTAGAGCAGAATTAAATTCAGTGCCATTGTCACAAACACTTTTTTTCGGATAATTATGATGAGAGAAATAGTGTCTTAATTTGCTTAAAATTGAAACAGAAGTTTTGTCAGAAATTTTGTAGCATTGGGCATATTTGCTGAACGAGTCTACAATTGTTAAGTAGTAATTTTTGTTACAGTGGAACAAATCAATATGGATTATGTCAAAAGGTTTTTGTCCTAATAATGGACCTAATTGAGATAATTTATACAGGTGCCGTTCATATTTATTTTTTAAACAAATTTCACATTGGTTAATGAAATTTGAAATTGTAGTTTGCATGGAGGGCCAATAAAATTGATTTTTCAAGTGTTTATAGGTTTCAACTATGTCGTAATGATTTTCATTATGATACTGTTTTACACACTCTATTTGTCTTTGTTCTTCTTCTATGTCCTGAAATAATTTATTACAAAAAATAGCCTTAACGGTCGTGTCAAAAGTTTTCTTAAAGTATTCACAAATAAAAGGTCGAAATTTATGTGATACAAATTTTTCATTAGGTCTAAATATGTTTTTAACAGCATCAGATATTTCCATTCTCCAATCATCAGTGAGAGTTACGGTATGCCTATGTTTATTAAAACATTTTTTATAAATAATGTCGTATTCGCTGGAGTTAGGGACAATAAGAATTTGATTTGTAGCAGAATTGATAGGATCTTCAGATATAGGGATTCCGGAAATGGGATTTTCGATTGCAGTGTGATTAGTATCATCACTAAGAGACTGGTTTTTCTCGAAATCTTCAAGAAATTCGTCTAAGTCAAAATTGTCTCGAGGTTCGACACATATAGAAGAAGATGAAAGTACATTGACCTTTACTCTAGAAAGACAGTCGGCAACTTGATTTTCTTTGCCTTTTCGGTATTTTACGTCAAAATTATAGTCTTCAAGTTTCAGTCGCCATCGGGCTACTCGGGATGTGGGATCTTTAATTTTGCAAATCCATACAAGGGGATTGTGGTCACTTTCGACTGTGAATTTTTGACCATACAAGTACGGACGGAAATGTTTACAGGAATCTAATATTGCCAAAAGTTCTCTTTCAATAGTTGAATAATTTTGCTTGGCTGCGTTTAAAGTTCGGGAGTAGTAAGAGATTGGATGATTATTTTGTGATAATAGAGAGCCTATTTCTATATTGGAAGCGTCAGTTGTCAAAACAAAAGGTTTTGAAAAGTCCGGATATTGGAGAACTGGGGCATTGCATAGGAGTTGTTTGCACTTCTCAAAGCATTCTTTATAGTTGGCGTTTGTTGGGTCTATTACAGCTCCTTTGCGGGTACATCGAGAAAAGGGGGATGTTATTCTTGCAAAATTTGGAATATAAACCTATAATATCCAATAAGTCCTAAGAAGGATCTCACTTCTTTGACCGTTTTTGATATAGGAAAATTCTTAATAGCCTCTATTTTGCTAGGGTTGGGCTTAATGCCTTCGGGACTTACGATATGACCAAGAAAGGCGACTTCTTTTGTCAGAAATTCTGATTTATCTAATTGGATTTTTAAGTTAGCTTTCCGAAATGTTTCAAAAATTGCGGCAATGTGAACTAAATGATCTTGAAGAGACTTCGAAAAAATAATGACATCGTCCATATAGACGAAACAACATTTGTGGAGAAAGGGTCTGAGGATGTTATCCATCAATTTTTCGAGGGTAGAGGGTCCATTTTTAAGACCAAATGGCATTCGTAGAAACTCATAGTGGCCGTGGGGTACGGAAAAAGCTGTTTTCTCAATTGAATTTGGATGAACTTCAATTTGATGGGAACCTTGAGCTACATCAAGAGTAGTAAAATACATGGCTTTTCCTAGGTTATCTAGTATGTCTTCGATATTTGGGAGGTTATATTTATGTTCGACAGTGTTCTCATTTAATTTACGATAATCAATAACCATACGGAATTTTTTCTTGCCAGAAGCGTCTGGTTTTTTCGGTACAACCATACAGGAAGAGGAATAAGGAGATATTGATGGCCTAATAATTTTTTTATCGAGTAATTGATTAACCTGTCTAGTAATTTCCTCCTGCATTGCTTTTGGATGTCGGAAACCTTTAACGTAAATAGGATTTTCATCTTTTGTTCGTCAGAGTTATCGTCATAGAAAATATCTTTGTATTTATTACAGAGCTTTAAAATGTTTTCTCTTTCTTCTAGGTTTAGGTGTTGAGTGCGGATTATCGATGGGTCAAAATTACTTGGACCGTTAGATATTTCGTATTTATTTAAATTTTCGACATGTATTGGTTCTAATGACAAAGGACTTGGTAAACCAATATCATTAATGTAGAAGTATTAATTGATTCAGGAATTTTAATATTATTTATTGTAATTTCGGGAAGGATGATGTTGCCGTTGAGAATGTCAACAGGAATTTTATTGTATAAGGTATCAAAAGGAATAGTAATATTAAGACGTTTTAATGTTAGTAATTTATTTTGGTAATCTATCAAAGCATGTAAACGTTCTAAGTAATAAGTCCCTAATAATGCGTCAAAATCTTTACTCCAGTCAGTAATTCTAGCGTCAATAGGTTCTAAAATGTTAAATTGTTTAAGTAGTGGTGTTTTGATATTCGAGTTATATTTTCGTGTAATTTTCATGGACGTCAGTGTAGATAGTATCGGATCCTCCTGTATCTATTAAAACTTTTAGTTTAGAGGTTGGCATAATGAAGTATGGTAGTTGGAGATCGTTGCGAATATTATTAAGGTTTATTGAAATGGCATTTCGTAAGTGGCCTCTTGAAAATTTTCGTCTTGACCGTCTGTCTTAGTTTCAAAATTTTCTTTAGTATCGTCAATATCAAAGGTATCGTGAGAATTTTCGAAATTTTCATTTTGGTCAGTATTTACATTAAAATTCAAAGTTCTTCTTGTCGAAGTGCTCGTAGGTTGGTTTCTGGTAGAAATTGTTTGTACACCACTCATTGGTCTTGGAATATTTTGTGGAGTTTGAAAATTTCTTTGGAATTGCGGTGTATGAAGATTTGAATTATTACCGAAAGAATAAGGCGGTTTATTAAATGATTGATTATTTCCAGAAGTGTTATTAGACTGGGGTCTGTTAAAACTATGATTATTTCTAGGAAGTTTATTATTATGAAATCTATTTATTGGAGAAATCACGGCATTTGGATGGAAGTTATTCCGAGAAGAAAATGTAGTATTCGGGCTAGTACGGTTCTGCGTAAAAGATTGATTGGATTTATTGTGATTGGGATTGAAAGAATTTTGTTTGGGTTTATGAAGAGGAAGTAACTTTTTATTTTGTTGACTCCTTAAGAAGTTCATATATAATTGTTGATTATTATGATTATCGTAAGAGATACATTTTTGAAGAGTTTCGTCAAGAGAATTTATTTGGAAATGTGATAAATATTCACAATAGGGTTCGTTAATACCAGTGCAAAAAGTTTTAAGAACAAAATTTTTGAAGTACGGGGTTTTGAAATTTACAGTTTCCACATTATCATTTAAAACTATATGTTGAAGCAAATCATTAAGATTATTCAAATTCTTTGATGATATTGATCATACGTTTCGTTATCGTACTGTACTGTAGTAGATAATTGTGTTGATAAAATATCTTCGGGCGTCGATCTCCGTATTTAGTTAGTAACGATGGACGTACATCTGTCCAAAGCGTTAAATTTGAGTAATTTAAAAAATCTCTAGGTTCACCTTTTATGCGAGAAATAATGTTTGCGTTTAACCTTTAGATACCCAAGCGGGGTCTTTGAGGGACCCCAGAGACATAATTTCTGCAATATCTAACTTTGTACAAACATGTGGCAACATTGGCGTCAGCTATGCGTTCGTCAATATCTCCTTCACGTTCAGTCAGTTGGCTGTTGCTCTTGGATGTGTGTACGTCGAGATATTACGTAATTAGTTGTTTGGGGTCTTTCAACGACCCCGTTTGGGCATTTAGATGTAACGTTTTTTATGTGCAATTTTGTAAATAATATCTGTACTTTATGGTGAAAATGAACCGCAAAAATAAAAATAAGCCTTTGACTGCAGAAGAACTTCAAGATATAACAACATATCAGTTCAGACTCAGAGAATGAATATGAGGGTCAAAATTTGCAAGATGAAGAAGATGATAATTTTCTCGTGGAAACTACTTCCGAAATGGAAGATAATATTGAAATACAAAGCGAGCAGGAGTCAGACGCAGGATTATCTGATGCTGAAACTATAACTGAATTGAGAGGTCCTCAATATACTGCGAAATCTGGTTTGGAATGGAGTAGCCATCCTTTCAATAAATCCAAACGACTGAAAAGAAATATTTTAGATAGACGACCTGGTACAACACAATATAGTAAAAGTGCTAAATCGATTTTGGAAGTTTTAAATTTATTTCTTACGCCAGAGATCAAAAGAATTATTTGTATTCATACAAATGAAGAAGCTTCTAGATATTTTGATGTATCGAATGAAAAAACCCAACAAAATAAAGAATTCGGAGCCCCTTGATTTAGATGAACTGGACTGCTTTTTAGGAGTTCTCGTGAAAGGCGGTGCACTGAGATGCGGAAGAGAACCTACCAGAGAAATGTGGACTACAGACTCTTCTATACGACGATCATTTTTTACTGCTGCAATGTCTCGGAACAGATTTGAGCAACTATCCGTATTCCTGCGATTTGACGATAAAACCAGTAGACTTCAACGACAACAACAAGACAAGTTAGCAGCAATTAGTTAGATTTGGGACATATTTGTGCAGAACTGCCGTCGTGTGTTAACCTTACGAATATATTACCATTGATGAACAGTGTGTTTCCGGGGAAAATGTCCATTTAGACAATTTATAAAATCAAAACCTGGGAGATATGGTATAAAAATTTGGGCAGCTGCAGATGTAAAAACGTCATATTTGTGTAATCTACAAGTCTACACTGGAAAAGGCCCTGAAGCGAAAGCAGAGGTAAATCAAGGATTCCGTGTTGTGCCGACTTGGTTCAACCATTTCATGGAACTGGGAGAGGTATAACGACTGACAATTTTTTTACTAGGGTTCCATTAGCTAATTATCTGTTGACCAAAAACCTCACGCTACTGGGCACTGTTCGAAAAAATAAAACGGATACACCACCACAATTGAATATAAATAATAGACCTGTAGAATCATCAATATTTGCTTTTACAAAAGATATATCAATGGTTTCATATATACCCAAGAAAAATTGAATGGTGCATTTGTTATCGAGTCAACATAATGATGTTCAAGTTTGCCCAGAGCACAATAATAAACCACAAATGATTCTAAGCTACAATAACACAAAAGGAGGTGTTGACAACGCTGACAAACTCATTAGGGAATATTCTTGTACAACAAGAACAGCTTGATGGCCATACAGGTTGTTTTTAAATGTAATAGATATATGTGCGTTGAATGCCTTTGTTGTGT
Organism: Galeruca laticollis; assembly: GCA_963921935.1. Lineage (NCBI taxonomy): Eukaryota > Metazoa > Arthropoda > Insecta > Coleoptera > Chrysomelidae > Galeruca > Galeruca laticollis. The sequence continues at coordinate 47,274,880 of OY998177.1, forward strand.
TCATAGAAAATAAGCCTGACTGGAAGAAAAATAGCAGTTCACGTCGACGATCTTTTTTGCTTCAACTAGGAGAGATGATCTTGCACTTTGAAACATGGAAAGACGTGCAAACTACAAGTATCATCATTCAGATATCAGGTTAGCCTTATCAGATTGTGGAATAAATATGCAACTCAATGATCAAACTGCTACTCTGCCCCAACATAAGAAACGAGCTAGATGTTCTGATTGTCCCCGAAAGAGCGATAGAAAAGTAAACATTATATGTTCAAAGTGCAAAAAATACGTATGCGAAGATCACAGAAGAAAGACAGACACTATCTGTTGCTTAAAATGTTTGTCAAATTATCAAAATCTCTAAGAATAATTTTATTTTAAACTTTAGGATTGAATTATTCTAAAAATTGTATGGGGTCCTTCAAAGACCCCGCTTGGGCATCAAGTCGATTTGATAAGCATGGGTATCTAAAGGTTATTATAAATTCTTGAGGGTGAGTTAGATTCTGTGTTCTAAGAAACGTAATTAAGTTATCTACTGATTTTATAAAAGTCGAGAGATTATCTCCCGTATTAAATTCAGGAAGGGTGGCACAAAGACTAGAAATATCGTTATTTTTAAGAGACATATTTAAGCTATTAATATTTCGAGTTTCTGTAATTTGATTTTTAGAAGATCGAGAACTATTAGCAGTGTTAGAACTATCTAATGAATTTATTGAAAGATTGGACAGCAATAAATGTAAGTTACATTCAGAAATATCACTAAAAGTGCTCATAAAGGAGAAAAGGAACGTTGTACTTACAAGAGGATGATCACTGGGGATGTCTTCTGCATACTACGTTTTCGCCTCGGTTCGTTGGATTTTCTCGTCTAACAACTAAAGTTGATACGAAGTCTATCCTGTTCGCAGCGCCAGAAATATTCGTCGAGACACTTAACTTTTTAAAAAAATATTTATTTGAATTTTATTTACAATGAAACTTGGAAATGCAAAAGTAACTTGACAAAAATAATAAACTGTTAATAACAAAATAAAAAGATTGAATTAAAAGAATTGAATGAATGAATTTTACATAGTAATCAACATATATTTATTACATCGGTGTATGGAAATTGCTGATCGCGTTGCTTGGTTGGAGTTCGCTGACCATGGGACAGGGTCGGAGTCCAGTCACATTTCTATATACAGTTCACCCCGATAGTTGGCAGTATTCTTTATATTTTAAGGAAATTCTAAAACAGTTCGATTTTGTTCTAAGGGGGACACATTTTTACGATACAAACATCTGTCATTTGTCAACCACCTCCCTTCCACTTCCTAAACCCATTATTTTTATATAGAGAATATACCATGTGTAGCACATCATTAGAAAGGCGTTTAGGTGGAGTATTCAAACATAATGATCGTTAACGATTTTGTTTTAACTTACACAGCCTTTGCTCTCAATTTATTTAAAGTGCAACACCGATTAAAAATTAAACTGATTAAATAAATTCGCTGTTCTCCCAGCTCACTTCCCGTTTTAAAAAATATGGAAATAACAACTCATTCTGCAACAGAATGTACTATTTTGATAGTATTCAAAATACCTAAATTTATTAACTATCAACAATGATAAACAAACTATCTTAGTATCAAATTATTAATTTTCTTTTCCTTTAATTTACTTTTGATATGACAGAAAACATGACATATTAGTAAACCATATACGCAGCGTTTCATTTTTAAGAGGTGTTGCACTTTAAATTAATTAAGACTTTTTTACAAAGACAATGCAAATATCGAAGAAAATGGTTAACGATCAATATGTCTGAATACTCCATCTAAATGTCTTTCTAATTATGTGATTCACATGGTATATTCCCTATTTAAAAATAAGTGGTTGGAGAAGTGGAAAGGAGGGGATTGAGAAATGACAGATGTCTGTGTCGTAAAAATGTTACCCTCTTAGAACAAAAATCGAACTGTTTCTGAATTTCCTTAAAATCTAATGAATACTGTCAAATATCGGGGTGAACTGTTTCCCTTGGCCCACTCTGTATATTTAAGTCAAAGCTGTCAAAAATCAGTCCTCGTTCTGTAGTAAAAAAATGTCGTGTTTATAATTAGCGAGTTCATTTTCAGAATTAAATTAGTTATAAGTAATCATCGGTGTTTCAATTGCCGACATTACAATTATTTGGCGACAAGCAATCTGTGAACGTTGTTTTTACAGCACAGCATTTTGTATTTTTACGGAAAACGAGCTCACAATTTTCGAAGCATGCCGAATGATCCAGAAAGCCATGTTGTACCGGCCCAGCTTACCATTACAGTGGTAAATACCGGGAGCGTTTCGGCATTGGCAGTGGTTAAGCAGGGCGACGATTTCGAAGTTTTTGAAGAGCGCCTAGAGCAATTTTTTACCGTAAATATTAGGTGCGTTCTTTTTGACTGAGATCTCAGATCACTTCAGTTAAGGTGATCTGAGATAAAGTGATGTGAGTAAGCACCAAAAAAAACGACATCTCAATTGAAGCGCGAGATCTGTAGACGCATGCGTGAATAAGAAACAAAACGTATAATAATAATAATGTTATTGTATCCATAATTTGTAACAAAAGAAAAATAGATTATGTGTGTTTATATGTAAATGGTTAAAACTATAGATAACCTTGGTTAAAACTACAAATAACCCAAGCAAATCAAATATTTGTTCATCCTCTCCACTTTATTTCCGACTCAAGTCCAACTGATTCCCCCTTACAACACATTCAGCATCGGTGAAGGGGGAGGAAAAATCTCAGCTCACTTAAAGTGAGTAAAACAAAAAGAACGCTCACATTACTGAAATGAGCTGAGATTAACTGAGATCTCAATCAAAAAGAACGCACCTATTGTTGAAGGCACAAGGAAAGTTGCTGTTTTACTTACCTTATTAAGTGAGGAAATATACATGATATTAAGAAATTTGTCTAGCCCAAAGAAGTCTAATAGAAAATAATTTAATGTTTTAATACAATTACTAAGTACACATTTTAAACAAAGGTTGTCAGTCTACCGTATAATTGTTTTTGATTCCTTAAGACAGGGACAAGATTCAGTTAATTACTGGTATTTAAAGGTTAAAAATGCAGCATCACGACGTGATTTTGCAGATAAATTGATGTACAGAGTGCGGGACAAATTTATTATGGGAATGAGGCCAGTTCCAATACTTGATCGCTTTTGTGAGGAGACCCCAGCCAGGAAGTTGGAGGATATGTTGGAGATAGCTTTGGACAAAGAAGCAGCAGCTTTAAGAGAGCAGTGCAGGAGTAGTGAAGACGTGCAAGAAATAGTGAAAAAGGCAATTAGTGGTTTTACAAAAAATAGCGCAACTCATTCTGAAAGAAAATTAGAAAATTATTAAAAGCAGGAAGAATTAACTTGTAATTATTGTAATAAGAATAAACATAACTTTAGTAAATGTAATTATTGTAATAAGAGTAAACACAACTTTAGTAAATGTAAATATAGAAAATTTATTTGTAAAAACGGGGTCACATAATGGCAGCTTGCCAAATAGAGAGAAATCATTTAGTAGAGGAATAAAATGATAAAATTTTTCCAATGGACATTTTAACAAATACCCAGAATATTAATTTTATAAAGCCTTTATATATTCCTGTTTTGTTCAATAACAAGACTTCAGCACAGATGGAACTCGACAGGAGCTGGTATTTCTTGCTTACCCTATACATTTTATTTGGAAAGGTTAACCCATATTCCACTAGAGAAAACTAGTACTAAGTTAAAAACATATTCAGGGGAAGTTATAATCCCAGAGGGAAAAGTAAAAAATTCGTTAGGTTGTGATATTATTAATGAATTTAATTTATCATTAATAAATTCAGAGGTTACAATTAATGATGTAGCTGTTCAGAGTCAATGTGATAAATTTGACAAAAAATTGTTAAAATTTTCGAATCTTTTTAAAAGAGAGTTAGGAACTTATAGTGGCGAAAAAATTAGTTTAGAAACAGAGGAGAATATGAAAACCCGTTTTCCATAAACCTCACCCAATTCTATTGCTTTCCGTGAACAGGTGGAGATGGAGCTGAAAAGGTTAGAATCAGTGGGTGCAATTGAGAAGTCTGATAATTCTAGTTGGCAAACACCGTACCTGTATTGAAAGACAATAGTAAAAATGTTCGTGTCTGTGCCAATTATAAAATTAGTCAATAAAATTTTAACCACATCCATTGCCCCGAATAGAGAACATTTTTGTTGCATCAGAAGGTGAACTAAAATTTACAAAACTTGTTTTACTCAATACTTATAATCAAGTTTTGGATGATAAAACCAGTGAGTTGTTATCAGGGAACACACCGCTAGGTATATATGAAATAAAGAGGTTACCTATGGTACTAAACCAGCATGCTCAATTTTTCAAAATGTTGAGAAAGTATTACAGGGGTGTCGGGGAATGGTAAACTTTTTAGATGATGTAACAGTGCGAGCGGAAAATGATCATTTAAAAAATGTAAAATAATAGCATTTTCGATTTACTATTCTCGGTTGCTCTGCGGGCATACGAAAGCGACTTGCGAGAGATTTTCGTGTTCTATTTAAACTAAGGATCGCCCTATCGTAGAATTGTGTTCTGTTTTACATTTTTACTGCTCTAAAATATAAAAGATCGATCTCGACGGATCTGAAAATATTGAGAGAGCACTCCTGAAAATATAACCTCATGTTAGTTAATAATTGTGGTGTCAAAATCAACAACCTATATATTTGTCGCTAATATGTATTTTTGTTGTTAATTATGGAGCAAAAAACTAAAATTATGGAATGTACGGAACTACTATCTTTCATCTGATAGTTCAGATGATGAAGTTGAGGAGATTAACAAACAAGTTCTTCGTTATTTCGCGCATATTTAATGCTCCATCACCTATTTTAAATAATACATCTTCGATATTTTTGAAAATTATCTGAAAAGTAGTCGTAAAATCAATGAGGTTAGGATGGCCATCTCCCGCCATTCGATGAGGTGTGTTCCATTCTACAATTGAAGAGATATCGAGATTGGTCGCAGTGGAGTTAGTATCAATCTTTTCTAGGTGTATGACGTAATGAATATCAGAGGGAGCACGTAAACCGAAAACACTATAAGTTTTAAAAAGATTAGACTGGACAGGGTTCATGTTAAATTAAAAAAAAGTTGATTTTTCAAAAAAATATATTTTTTATTTGAGACACAAAATTTCAGCAAAAGGGTAAGAGCAATAGTAGATTCGCCCAGACCTAAAATTATTAGAGCATTTGCTGGAATGGTAAATTATTATTCTCGTTTTTGTGAAAACCTACAAGGGAAGTTAAAACCTCAGATTAACAAATAAAATAGATATGTTTGTTTTGATTTTTTCTTGCCCCAAACATCAAGTCATATTTTAAGCTCACTTGCAGACACTTCCACTGCTTTGCCATATTTACAAAGTCTCTTTAGTTGCAGGAAAAATGAAATTAGAAGTCTAATTGAAAATTTGTTCAAAAGTTATGCATATAAAAAAAAGTCATACTAATTGATGCATTTGAGTTGCTGCTTTTAAAATTAATTAACATTACTTTGATTTTATTAAATAAAAGCGTATTCTTATATAAATTTTAAACAAGTATTTGTTGTAACCTTAGATACCTTTATAACTAAAAGTGACAACATTGCTCAAAATTTCAGTATCTGTTTTATGTGTCAAGGGTAACATTTAGTTCTTTCGTTTTGATGTGCTTTCCAAGACTTTTAGTGACAAAGTAAACTTTTAAGTTAATTAACTTAATGTTTTTGGATTATCATGCTTCATCAGTGCCAAGTTTATCAGAAAACCAGCCGAAATTACCAAGACATGTATCCACAATAACATTCCCACTTTTGATAGTTCATGCATTGTTTTACTACTGGCCGCAAAAATAAACGTGTTTATGAATGAATAGCCCACTTTATTGTATATTATTACTCTAAGGTTAATACCATTGTATGATTTAATAGGGAAAGGTAAAGAATTTATGATCCAGATAAACCAATTCGTTTAGCTTGTGATGCTAGTAATTATGACAATTCGTGGTGTTATTTTACATATTTTACCAGACAGGAGTGAGAGACCAATATGATGTATCTCTCGTGTACTGAGCAAGGTTATTCCCAGGTCATGAAGGAGCATCTAGCTATCTATTGGTCAGTTTCTAAATTGTACCAATATCTAGTAGGATGGAGTTAGAAATTTCAAGTGATCAATACCATTAAAATCGATTTTTGGTGAATATAAGAGTTTACCTAAAATGGCTGCTGGTCGAATTCAAAGATGGTCTTTATTTTTAGATAATTTTGATTACACTTAAATTAATGTCAGAATCCAGAAAAGAACCTACTTTAGGTATAGTTTTTAATTTCATTATATATGGATTTCCTAAAAATACAGAAAATAAACTTTTAACGCCGTTTCTAAGAAGAAAAAATGAACTTTTCATTGAACAGGGTATTATATCATGTGGGGTTATCGAGCTCTGATGCCAATTAGCCTGAGAAAGCAATTACTGGAGGAATTGCATAGTAATCACAAAGGTATGGGAAAAATTATCTTATTGGATTCTGGACCGATATTTCCAAAATTCTTAGAAAAAAATATTTAGAAAGTTATATTATCTTCAATAAATTCAGAGTTTCAATTTTTGTCACTGCGTAAATCAATATTTTCAATCGAGAAAGAGATAGTGTGGTTAGACTGTTCTAAAACATGTTCTTATCTGTTTTTTACTGTTCACTTTTAGTTACTAGCTAATAAACTTTTTGTTTATGACAATACCAACTTTATATCTGAATCATTACATCAGTATCTCAGTTAAAGTTATCAAACTTCGCTTTCTGTGCACCGATTTTAAACTTTAAGGTACCGTTATAAAGTAAAAATATGCGTCTTTTAAGAAATTGCTAAATATACAGGGTGTCCCATTTAAAAAATTACATCTACTGTATTCTGAAAATACGTCACTTTTCTAGCGGGTAAACTGGAAGTAGGCCATTTATATAAATGTGTCACAACAAAACTTACGGTAATTTTAAACCTTACTGTGAAAACCGCATCTTATTATCTAGAACCGTTTCGAAGATATAAGCTCTTAAAAACAGTCAGAATATAATGACACCCGGTATATTGAAAAAAATTCACATTAAAATTTACAATAACAAGCCTTCATTTGTGTTATTGATAATTTACAATTTTTCTAAACATTTTTTTTCAACGCAAAAGTTAACAGAGATGTTTAAAAAATTTGTTTGCCAACTTTTAACATTTTTTTGTTGTTGATTTCAATCATCAATGTTAGATAGGTACTGGAACTTTTGAAAAACATGTAAATCTTTGATGCACTCTTTCAAGTTGTATTCTCGCCGAAGATATGTTATATGTTTCTTCTACTTCTTCTTTTGTAAATACGGCAAGATACAACACATCTTGGTTTAAAAAAATAATTAAAAACGCTGATAACGCAAAACTGATACTGTTTACCATCGCTTTGTTTGTGTTTTTCCCGACAGATGGCATATTCGCCATCTTTCTCAGTCCCTATTGCAAAAGCAATAATGAGTAGGGCAACTATACGCTACCTGTCACCGTGCGCTGTTGTCAAAGTGTGCCTTATTTCTGAAAACTGCTCGAAACATAACAAATTGAAGTAAAATATGCAGAGTAACGTTGATTTACAAAAAAAGATAATAGTCATGAGGCATATGATACTATTTAAAGATGACAGTGAAGGGTAAACAAATTTTCTTGTGATTGATGTTGGTTTTCAACAATAAAGTTGTTCTGCCCTACATGACAACGCTGTAGGACATCCTCCATTCACAAACATAACAAATCATCGCATAGTTGACATCGTATATTTGTTTGTTTACAAGTGATTATTTGGGTATTTAAAAGTGCCTATTGTACTTTTGCTGACTTCGTAAGTATATTATAAGTCAAAAACATTGTTCGTCGGTGTTATATTTGCAAAAAATTGGATCATTTGAACCAAATTCTCTCTTTTCACCGTAAGTTGCATTTGACTTAAATTTTTAAGAACCAGTATCGTCGATATAGGTGCATCTACTTATTGAATGACTTTAAAAGTTGAAAGTTATGCATTTTGACAATATAAAATTTGTTGGATAATGATTTTGTTGTTAATTAAGCGAACTGTAATTTTAATTCTTTATTTTACTCACACTAATTTATAAAAATGACAATTTTAATACAATGAAAATGAAAGTGCATCTTCTTGCCACGATGCTCGAAAACCGACGACCCCGTCTTGTCTCGTCTGCGCATGGTCCGTTGTGTCATCTGCGCATCGCTTCACGCAGTTAGTTGGTAGGGATTGCAGTGGCCCAGCTTACAGTCGGTCAAGTGAATTTGCACTTTAACATCCCGCCGCCGTTGAAATGACAAAGTCTTTCAAATAAAAACGCAACACTTATTGTTGACATGGCAGCATATAAAGTTTTTGGATTGCTCGAGTGGTAGTGCCTGTTGGAGTTCGGACAGTTACGACTCGGATCTGTCCATCCTGACCTGGATGCAATTCTTCTACTCGTCCCAGTTTCCATTTTAGAGGAGGAAGATCCTTGTCCACTAGCATCACCATAGATCCAGGGGTTAATGACATCTGTACAGAATTCGTCCATTTGTTACGATTATGTAGTAGGGAAAGATATTCTCTTGACCAGCAGGACCAGAAATGTTGACTAGCTTGCTCAAGAGCTTTGTACTGAGTTAGCCTGTTTGTAGGAAGTTTGGAATGATCATGCTGGGGAATTGAGAGCAAGGAGCGGCCAATTAAGAAATGCCCGGGTGTTAAGGCACTAAAATCGTTTGGATCGTTGGATAGAGGAGTGATAGGTCTCGAATTCAATATTGCCTCCACCTGTGAAAATATGGTAGCAAGTTCCTCAAATGTGGGATGAATGTTTTTCAACACCTTTAATATGTGAATTTTTGCCTGCTTAATTCCAGCTTCCCATAAGCCGCCATGATGTGGAGAGTAAGCTGGTATAAACTTCCAACAAATTTGATTTTCCATGAAAAATTCTGAGAAAGCCTTTTTTGTTACAAAATTTTTTAATGTCTCAACAATATCTCTCAATTGATTATTTGCTCCAACAAAATTTAAGCCGTTGTCGGAATAGATTGTTTTACATAATCCTCGTCGAGATGTAAATCGCTTAAGTGCGTTAATAAAAGTAGCACTAGTCATATCGCTGATAGGTTCTAAATGTACTGCGCGCGTGGTAAAGCAGATGAACAGGCATAAATATGCTTTAATAATTTTTCTATTTCTTAATTTGCCATCCTTTATAAAAAACGGTCCAGCTACATCTACACCAGTAATGAAGAATGGTTGGTTTGGTGTTATTCTGTCAATAGGTAAATCGGACATCTTTTGAATTGATGTAGTTTGTTTTAATCTAAAACAGGTTACACACTTGCGAACAATGTTTTTAACGGTTATTTGCCCATTAAGAGGCCAATATTGTTGCCGTAACGAAGCTAAAATGGTTTGAGTACCTGCATGTAATTTCTTATGATGCTCATCTAGAATTATTAATTTAGTAAGGGGGTGTTTCGGATGAATGACAATTGGGAATTTTTTGTCATATACAATATTTAGCTCTAAGAAGCCTACCACCGACACGGATTAATTCGTCAGAGTCAACAAATGGATTTAAAGTTAATAATCCAGATTCTCTGGGAAGAGATTTTGCCTTTTGAAAATTGTTTAAAAATCTGAAACACAGAGCTACAACACGCTTAAGCTTGTAGAGTGTTGAATAGCGAAAAAATATTGAATTATTAGTTTGAGAAATGTGTGCAACTAGATTTGATTGGCGCTTCTCGGGAATTTCATTAGCAATGATCGGTTGATTTGGCCAAAATTTAATGTCGCATGATAGCCAAGGCGGTCCGTTCCACCATAAAGTGTTTGTTTTTAATTCGGTTACAGTTGTCCCCCTTGAAAGTATATCCGCAGGGTTATTTTTACTGGGTACATGCCTCCATTGTTGTCTGGTAGATATTCTCAATATTTCAGCGACGCGATTTGATACAAATATTTTCCAAGTATTTGGAGGAGACGACAACCAAGCTAATACAATTGTACTGTCAGTCCAAAAGTGGACTGAATCTATGTTCATTTTTAAGGAATTTGAAACTCGTTGGTATAATTGCGCTGATAAGACAACTCCACATAACTCAAGTCTTGGTAATGTTACAGTTTTTATAGGAGCAACGCGCGTTTTTGCACAAAGTAGTCTTATAAGAACTGCACCGTTAGAATGAATTGATTTCACATAAATACATGCACCAAAGGAACTAAGCGAAGCATCGCTAAAACAATGTAATTCGGTGTAAGACATGGCTTTTAGTACTACTTGACGAGGTATTCTGATATGATTGATTTCGGATAGTTGCTCCCTGAAGTTAAGCCAACTTGTCTTAATTTTTGGAGGTAAGGGATCGTCCCACGCTAATTTTGATAACCAAAGCTGCTGAATTAAAGTTTTAGCTCTTATGATAATTGGCGATACAAGTTCTAACGGATCAAATAGTTTAGAAATAGATGATAATATAGTACGTTTTGAAATGTTAGAGGTGATCAAATCTTGGGTGTTAACTGTATATTTTAATACATCTCTTCCAGCTTGCCAGCTAAGACCGAGAGTCTTACTAGTTTCCTGACATAAAACCTCGTATTTATCATGAACATCTAGATTTGTTTTTTGAATAATTCGAAGGTCATTCGAAACCCATTTCCGAAGCTCAAATCCGCTTTGCTTTAGAATGTTGAATATTTCCGATTTAATTTCAATCGCACCCTCTATAGATTCGGAACCCGTGATGAGGTCGTCTACATAAAAATCTTCCATAATGATTTGACACACGTTTGGATGTAAATGTTTATTTTCGATAGCAACTTGTAAACACCGAACCGCTAAAAAGGATGCCGCTGATGTTCCGTACGTTACAGTATTTAATCGGTAATGTTTTATGGGTTGATAGGAATCCGCTCGCCACACTATTCGCTGAAGATCTCTCTGGCTTTCGGTTATATTGACTTGTCGGTACATTTTCGCTATGTCACCCGTAAGAACATAGTTATGTTTATGAAATCTGATTAATATATCAAATAAATCTGCCTGTAATGTAGGACCTACCATTAAAATATCATTCAATGACACGCCATTACTGTTTTTGCATGATCCATCGAAAACTACTCTTAACTTTGTTGTAAGGTTCGACTGCTTTATAACTCCATGATGGGGTAAGTAAAAAATGTTTTTTGTTAAATCTGTACTGAACGGATTGCTAATACAGGACATGTGCCCTAATTCTTCATGTTCAGACATGAATTTGACATATTGATCCTTGAATTCAGAATTTTTTGTGAATTTACGTTCCATCGCGTACAAACGTTTGACTGCATTTTGCAACGAATCGTCTAGGTTAACGATATTTTTTTTATTGGTAAGTTTACTATGAAATAATTATATGTATCCTTAGACACAGTTGTATTAAATATTTCCTCGCAATTCGATTCCTCATCTGATAAATGTTTTTTACCGGTGTAATCTTCAATTGCCCAAAATTTTTCTAATTGTTTTCTAACCTTTGATCATCATTGATTAAAGATAAATGACAAGTAGACCTAGCTTGATTTTTATTATCAAATATGGGACCTGCGATTACCCAACCTAGTACTGTTTTTTGCAATACTGGAAGATTTTTGCCTAGTTTGATCTGACGATAACAAACTGTAGAATGTTTCTGCTCCTAGCAAAGCATCGACTGATATTAAAACTCTTGTCGGCTAAAATTATGTCTTTAGGTAATTGTAATGATGTTTTATTGAATGTGTAGGTTGGCAAAAACTATGTGATTTTTGGTAACACAAGAAGATGTAACTTTGATGAGAAATCGGAATTACAAGATTTAATGGTTGTGATAATTCGTTTGTTTGTAAAAGTATTAGTGCCGCCTACACCTGTAAGGGGGACATTTAGGTCTGATAATGGTAACCCCAAATTTTCCGCTAAATTTTTCGTGATAAAATTCGATTGAGATCCGCTATCTAATAGGGCTCGACATGTTTGCCAACCACCGCTACTATTTTTTATGAGAATGAGTGCTGTAGATAGTATGATTTGTTGACTGCTATTTATTGCATAATTCGATACTGAGTATGCATTGGACGAATGAGCTGCCTCGTTATAGTCCTGCGCGGAAACGTTATTTTCATTATTTACACTGATATTGCTGATGAGTTACTGTTTGCCGCATTTTCAAAATGTAGTATTGTATTATGCTTTTTGTTGCATAGTTTACAGCCTTGAGAAATACATTCATTAGTTGCATGATTAGATCTTAAACAGTTGTGGCATAACCTTAGTTTGTTGACGATGGGAATGCGCGACGCCACTGGTAAATTGAGAAATTGTTTACAGCTGTATAATTTATGTTGCTCTTTACAATGAGGACATGTTTGAATAAATGTTGAGACGTGTGAGCTTGACTTTAGATAATTTGATTGTTTTTAAGATATGTATGCTTATTAAAGTTAGTTTGATTCTTGTAGCTTGAATAATCCGTTTTAGTATGATAAGTCACTTTGCTTTGTTTTTGAATGATAATTTTCATCACTTAATACTTTAGTATGATTGTACCGATTTTCTCTTTTTTCAAATAACACACACCTATCTGATAAAAATGCTATTAGATCATTTAATGTTGGAGGCATGCTTTTTTGTGTAATAAGATATTCCTCCCAAGCATTTTCTGTATTACGGTCGAGTTTACGTACTAAAATTTGTATTAAAATTGAATTCCACTGATCTACGGACTCGCCAAGTACTTTCAACGCGCGAACTCTTGTTTGAAAGTCGTCACATAGATTTCGCAGCGTATAACCTGTTTTATTCATAACCGGCAAGTCTAAAATTGCATTTACATGATTTTTTATTGTGAGATTTTTGTTATCGTATCTTGAAATCAGTAAATCCCAAGCAACTGGGTAGTTATCATTGGTTACCTCTATTGACGCGATTACCTTTTGAGCTTCGCCAACCAAACAGCTTGTTAAATAATAAAACTTCCTTACATTGTCAATTGTATTATCATTATGTACTAAGGTTATGAATAAATCCCTGAATTGACTCCATTTATCGATATTTCCCTGGAATTTAGGTAGTTCTAATGTTGGAAGTTTTATTGAGTTTTGAAGTGAAGAAGTAGACTGATTTTGTTGAGGCAATCTAGGTTGAGAGACATTTTGAGACGTACTTTGTTCATTTCTATGAGTACTTATTAGATTTTTAACTTTTGTTATGACTGCGTAATATTTATTTTCGACATTATTACGCTCTTCATCAGATTCTTCATTATCATTTAAATATTCTAACTGAGACTGAATAAAATCAAATTTATTTATGATATCTAAAATGGTTACAAGACGATTTTCTAATTCATTTATTTTATCTGTGTTTACAGAGGATATTTTGTCATAGAACGTGATAAATTTTGTTAATTTTGATTTTAATTGGCCGCGTTCAAATGTTAACCGACGAATTTGCTCTTCCCTATTTGCCTCAATTTGGTTGTTTGGTTGGTGTTCAGTATCAGGCATTATTATTAAATAAATCTACCACAAATTCTCTACAGAATGCAATAAAAAATTCGCGAGCTATTTTTTAAGCAAAGGAATTAATGAAAAAATGGAACGACTTACAGGTTTTTTCCATTCACTCTTGCTAATGGCTTGATTTCTGCTGTGTTGTTACACTTCACACTTTGATTATTTGATGATATTATACCGTTCGGCTGAAGGACAATATGTTGGATAATGATTTTTTTGTTAATTAAGCGAACTGAAATTTTAATTCTTTATTTTACTCACACTAATTTATAAAAATGACAATTTTAATACAATGAAAATGAAAGTGCATCTTCTTGCCACGATGCTCGAAAACCGACGACCCCGTCTTGTCTCGTCTGCGCATGGTCCGTTGTGTCGTCTGCGCATCCCGCGTTGGCTCGTCTGCGCATCGCTGTACGCAGTTAGTTCCTAAATCATGCATTTCTTTTCTTTTACTGGCCAGTCAATAATTTTCAATCCAATACAATCTTTACACAGTCTGTAATTCTACAGCATTTCTATCACACATCTGCTAAGTTGAGAATCTCCTCAAAAGTTAAACAAAATAATCAGAGCAGTACGTCACTGGAATTTTTATGATTCCATTTAGACAACGTTGTCAAAGCAGGAAAATTAATGTAATGCCCTTTTCTAACATATTGTTATGGAATTTAATGATGGCTTCAACACAATCTCGATATTATGAATGATATGCTAGGTCTATTCTTTTTCTACGTTATTGGTTATTATAAACGACAACTATGGACTTATTTCCTCGGAATGCACAAATGATAAATGACGATGTTTAAATGTTTCTTTGGAATGAGTTAATAGTCCTTAGAGAACCCCAAGAAGTGGGATCTTGTATTTTGAAGTTTAGAAAGGAATCTGTTACAACAGAACATCTAATTTTATGTATTCCGATCAGTGTGGTGTCCAAAACTGAAACATTAAGCTATCTCTCCTGTGTCAGTTTATTGTGTCTAGTCCTGATTACACAGTTAAAAAAAATAGATCATACATTTTTAGTCATAGGGCTTCATATTTACCATGCGACCAAGACTTCGGTCTTGTGGACAAAAAAGGAAGTTGTTTCCAAACATTTTCATTCCAGAACACTAGAATATCCTTATTTTGGCGGCACGCAATAAAAATCCATTTAAAATTATTTGTATGGATAAAAACGATTTCTTTTCAACAAAAAAACTGGAAATAAAATATCACAAATAGAAAAATTGATATCGATAAGTCTAAAGTTCAATGGTTAAGATTTTCTTCTGAGACGCCATTTAAAATATTTTATAAATATTCAAACAATGAAATCGCTAACTTTAGTAATGAAACATCACACTGATCAACTATTTAGATTTACTTTTTCCCAAAGGAAACTATATGAATATCCTAAAAAAGAAAGACCTGTTAAATATTTGTTAGATTATGCTCCACCCATTCACCATGCATTTTATAATAGTCTTAAGATCAATGCTCAAATCAATGTTGATGAAGTACCTTTAGTAGATTTCTGTAGCGATGACGGTGTTTAATAAAATTGAAAACAAAATAATTTGTTTTTCTCTTGAAAAAAACGTATGATTCTTATAGGGATCATCGATACAAAAAAAAGAAAACGTCGATTTAAAAATGGACTAACCCACATCAAAATCGCCATAATATTAAAATAAAATAATCCACTCTTAAGTTTAACAATATATCTGAAAATAATGTGCTAAAAATAAAATTTGTTATGGTTTAAGCTTTTTAGAATCTTTCTCATAAAAAGAGCCTTAGTAATTTTCCATTTATCTACATTGTCAATTGTATTATCATTATGTACTAAGGTTATGAATAAATCCCTGAATTGACTCCATTTATCGATATTTCCCTGGAATTTAGGTAGTTCTAATGTTGGAAGTTTTATTGAGTTTTGAAGTGAAGAAGTAGACTGATTTTGTTGAGGCAATCTAGGTTGAGAGACATTTTGAGACGTACTTTGTTCATTTCTATGAGTACTTATTAGATTTTTAACTTTTGTTATGACTGCGTAATATTTATTTTCGACATTATTACGCTCTTCATCAGATTCTTCATTATCATTTAAATATTCTAACTGAGACTGAATAAAATCAAATTTATTTATGATATCTAAAATGGTTACAAGACGATTTTCTAATTCATTTATTTTATCTGTGTTTACAGAGGATATTTTGTCATAGAACGTGATAAATTTTGTTAATTTTGATTTTAATTGGCCGCGTTCAAATGTTAACCGACGAATTTGCTCTTCCCTATTTGCCTCAATTTGGTTGTTTGGTTGGTGTTCAGTATCAGGCATTATTATTAAATAAATCTACCACAAATTCTCTACAGAATGCAATAAAAAATTCGCGAGCTATTTTTTAAGCAAAGGAATTAATGAAAAAATGGAACGACTTACAGGTTTTTTCCATTCACTCTTGCTAATGGCTTGATTTCTGCTGTGTTGTTACACTTCACACTTTGATTATTTGATGATATTATACCGTTCGGCTGAAGGACAATATGTTGGATAATGATTTTTTTGTTAATTAAGCGAACTGAAATTTTAATTCTTTATTTTACTCACACTAATTTATAAAAATGACAATTTTAATACAATGAAAATGAAAGTGCATCTTCTTGCCACGATGCTCGAAAACCGACGACCCCGTCTTGTCTCGTCTGCGCATGGTCCGTTGTGTCGTCTGCGCATCCCGCGTTGGCTCGTCTGCGCATCGCTGTACGCAGTTAGTTCCTAAATCATGCATTTCTTTTCTTTTACTGGCCAGTCAATAATTTTCAATCCAATACAATCTTTACACAGTCTGTAATTCTA
Organism: Galeruca laticollis; assembly: GCA_963921935.1. NCBI lineage: Eukaryota > Metazoa > Arthropoda > Insecta > Coleoptera > Chrysomelidae > Galeruca > Galeruca laticollis. The sequence continues at coordinate 47,291,419 of OY998177.1, forward strand.
CAGCATTTCTATCACACATCTGCTAAGTTGAGAATCTCCTCAAAAGTTAAACAAAATAATCAGAGCAGTACGTCACTGGAATTTTTATGATTCCATTTAGACAACGTTGTCAAAGCAGGAAAATTAATGTAATGCCCTTTTCTAACATATTGTTATGGAATTTAATGATGGCTTCAACACAATCTCGATATTATGAATGATATGCTAGGTCTATTCTTTTTCTACGTTATTGGTTATTATAAACGACAACTATGGACTTATTTCCTCGGAATGCACAAATGATAAATGACGATGTTTAAATGTTTCTTTGGAATGAGTTAATAGTCCTTAGAGAACCCCAAGAAGTGGGATCTTGTATTTTGAAGTTTAGAAAGGAATCTGTTACAACAGAACATCTAATTTTATGTATTCCGATCAGTGTGGTGTCCAAAACTGAAACATTAAGCTATCTCTCCTGTGTCAGTTTATTGTGTCTAGTCCTGATTACACAGTTAAAAAAAATAGATCATACATTTTTAGTCATAGGGCTTCATATTTACCATGCGACCAAGACTTCGGTCTTGTGGACAAAAAAGGAAGTTGTTTCCAAACATTTTCATTCCAGAACACTAGAATATCCTTATTTTGGCGGCACGCAATAAAAATCCATTTAAAATTATTTGTATGGATAAAAACGATTTCTTTTCAACAAAAAAACTGGAAATAAAATATCACAAATAGAAAAATTGATATCGATAAGTCTAAAGTTCAATGGTTAAGATTTTCTTCTGAGACGCCATTTAAAATATTTTATAAATATTCAAACAATGAAATCGCTAACTTTAGTAATGAAACATCACACTGATCAACTATTTAGATTTACTTTTTCCCAAAGGAAACTATATAAATATCCTAAAAAAGAAAGACCTGTTAAATATTTGTTAGATTATGCTCCACCCATTCACCATGCATTTTATAATAGTCTTAAGATCAATGCTCAAATCAATGTTGATGAAGTACCTTTAGTAGATTTCTGTAGCGATGACGGTGTTTAATAAAATTGAAAACAAAATAATTTGTTTTTCTCTTGAAAAAAACGTATGATTCTTATAGGGATCATCGATACAAAAAAAAGAAAACGTCGATTTAAAAATGGACTAACCCACATCAAAATCGCCATAATATTAAAATAAAATAATCCACTCTTAAGTTTAACAATATATCTGAAAATAATGTGCTAAAAATAAAATTTGTTATGGTTTAAGCTTTTTAGAATCTTTCTCATAAAAAGAGCCTTAGTAATTTTCCATTTATCTAAATTTAATTAATTTGGGATTAGTCTATTATTGCGCTGAAGGCATCAATTATTCATTCAAAATTTATGAATATGTCTTATGCAAAAGAAAAGATCCGTGTTAGATTAGCTACTCAATGAGTAAAAGCGTTTCTGATGCTCTGAATTTATTGGTAATGACATGAAATTACCAGAAATTAAAATGTCAACCCAACCGCAAACTTTTTATTGGAATTTTATGATCTTTTTTACATTTTTAATAGCAGAAACCCATTTGCGTCGTACCAATGAGTCACTGCGTCGAACCAATACAAAAGACCTATATCACAGCATACATTAGGCTGTGCCTATATCAACTATTGATTAAGAATTGTACTTTAATTATATGAATGAAATTCAACATTATATAAAAAACTTGAAATATAATGGTCAATATTTAATTAATAAATCTGTCAACACTGGTTTTTTGGGTTTTATCATCTGCACCAGAAGCCTTTTACCTAATTGCGTAATGAATGTGTTATCGAAAAGTTCAATCTATTGGGATCCGAGATTAAGATCGCACCGCTACCTAACTGTCAAGTCGGAACTACTGTAGGTATTTAAAATTGTTTGTTTATGTGATGTTAATAGTGGGGTTTAGTGTTTTACACCCTTTGCATTATATTTTCTTTTATAACCAATTAAGAGACTTCTCTTAGACAATGTTGAAGACAATATTCTTATTCAATTTAAAACTTTTTTCTTAGTGTACAGGTAAGATGTTCTTGAGTTTATACTAAATAGTCGTAATTTAAAGTTTTATTTATTTTATGTTTTTGCAAATTGTTCTAAGATGAGTTAGATAAATTGAATAATGATTTATACTTTTTATACTCGATAGTCGAAATTCTGTAAAGTGACTCATCGCTCTTACTGTCCATAAAATCAGTTGCAGAAGCGAACTTCATGAGCGCATCATTTTTGAAGGGTTCTTAATAGTCCTAAATAAAAAATAAATAGAAAATGTTCTTGTACGCTCTGGCGTTTAAATTTGAGAGAACAGAAATACGAAATTATTATGGTAGGTATCATTATGTATATACAGGGTGTTACCAAGAATAATACACATTTTTAAGGATGAGCTGTAATAAGATGTATATAAAAAAGTCGATAGTCGAAATTCTGTAAAGTGACGTCATCGGTTATCTACCGATTTAAAGTGAACTCCATGAGCGTATCATAGTTTAAGGGTGCGAATACTGAAATATCTGGAATTTCAATTTTTAACATTTGAAATAATAACTTATCACAAGTTGTTCATAAGTAAGTTAAAACAAAATAAAAAAATGTTTAAAAGTCAATTCCAACTTACTACTACTAAAACTAAAAAAAAGTTGTTTGTCAAGACCAAAATAAATTACCAATAAGTATAGGTATGTTGCGAGGTCACTTGTAAAATGTCTGACTAACTGGAAGCGGTATCACTCCCTGACGACTCCTCAGAATCATCGCTTTCTCCTCCTATATCGATAATGAGTGGTTCCGTCATTACTTCTACACGTATGTCTAAATCCCAAAACTTTATTTCTTCTTTTAATACGTGTTGAATACATTTACGCCAACTCTCAGCAGTAACGGTATGCAGCGCCTCGTCAAACAGTTTCTCAACGTCAGCCATTTTGAATGTACTGTTTTTTCTCGCAACATAATTTTTCACTTGGGCCCAAACCAGCTCGATGGGGTTTAACTCACAGTGGTAGGGAGGAAGTCTAACAACTGAGACGTTGAAATCTTTCGCCATTTCATCGACAACGTACTTAATATAACTGCTTTTATGTTTCCGTACGAGAGATAATAATTAAACTTTTAGCATTGCCTCGTTGTGCGGAATGCTTTTACTCTCTAACCAATCAATTATAACCCTCTTGCGGCTAGCTGAAGTAGGTATTTGCTCCAGTCGACGAGAGTGGTATGAAGCATTATCCATAACTATCACTGAACCAGGAGTTACCTTTGTTAAAATTGATCTAAACCATGTTTCAAACCGGTTACCATCCATCTCTTCATGCTAATCGACAGTTTTTTTGGACTGAAAACTTAGTAATCCACCTTCTACAAATCCTTCCTCGCTTTTAAACCGGAAGAGAAACCCTCCATAAAGGCTTGTCGATTGCTTCGTATATTCATGTCTTGCCACACTTTTGACACAGTGTGGCCTTCATTTAACCATGTTTCGTCAAGATAATATATGTGCCGTCCTTCGTTACGAAACTGTCGTATCTGTTTTAAATAATTTCTCCTCCATTCCACAATGTCATTTCGTTCAATTAAGGCACTGTTTCTACTTCTTGTTTGGTAACGAAAATTCATTAATTTTAAAGTTCGTCTCAAAACTTTATCACTGATGTTTGGTAAAGTATCATCAGCTTCTATTACCTTGCTCAATTTAGCTACCGAGGGGATTTCATTCCTAAAATAAAAAGAATGTATTTCCCTACGTATAGCATTCCGTGTTTGGTCGTCCAAAACAATTTTCTTTCTTCCCCTACTTTCCGGTTTACAGTTTTCACCTCGTTCTCTTGTCAAAGATCCGTCCCGCGATTTCTTTAGAATATTGTATATAGTACTCTCAGAAACTTTAGTTAAATAACTGCACTTAATCACAGCGTCACGAACACCCAACTGTTTGTCCACGGCACGCAGTCCTTCGTACACATTTAATATGAGGACTTTTTCTTCCCGAACTAAATTGTTACGACGCCGTTTTTTATCGCCAACACCGCTACACTCCGCCATTATTGTCACTAAATATACCGATATAAATATTACAATAAATACCAATAATAACCGATTTATCACACAAAACCACAACACAAATACTGATGTTACGCTCATGAAGAGAATAAACACCTCACATAACTGTTTGCTATCACTGTCTCATTCGCGTAGCTCGATCTATCTATCTCGTTCTCAAAGCCGGAACATTGAAGCGACTCTCCAACATTGTCAAATCGGCGAGTTTTTCACAACAAACTTTGCGTTCAAGAAATATACATAAACACTTTATTTCACATTTCAAGTAAACTAATTATTATTAGTCTGCTTGAAATTTGAAATAAATATATTAAATTGGTATTGACTTAATTACATTGCATCTTTTGTACCTGAAATATTGACACAATGGATTTGAAGTGTATTTATAAAATACAGCATTTCTCTCTAGAATACATATGGCAACTGCGCTTTAACCAAAGTGTTGATTAGATAGCTCTGACTCACTTTACACAATTTCGACTATCGAGTATAGTACGATGACTAAGCTTAGGTCATGTTTTGGAATACTTGGATGGTTTTAAAAACTCCATTTCTATTTACGAAATTGAAGTACTATTAAATGTAGGTAATATTTGCGTCCATAATTAAATAAATAGTTAATTACAAATAAAAATATGGAGTTTAATTATGATATACTTCTTGGAATATAATCTTCTGCTTTAAATTGAAGTGAACACACAAACATATATTTCGATATAGGTTTTCCAATTCTTAATTTATTTTGACAACCTTTTCTTGCATCTGCCATTTCGAATTCTTCATTTTTATTTCTACACTAAACTCGCCACTTTCAAGAAATCGATGGACACTTCTATGTCTATATTTCTTATCGATTTGCACTGCAGTACTAAGCAATATTGACGACTTTTATCGCACATTCTTATTGACAAATATAAAAAGCGTTTCTTAAATTAAACCTAGCACTTAAAAATACGAAAAACATTGTCCAAAATACACGAAACATATAAAACAAGTGATAAACAAGCATCTAATCCAATCTAATCACATATCTAGAGAAGTTCACTTTAACGCTGTTTGGTGGCGTATCGCTTAGCAAGAGATCCCAATACATTCAGACTTTCTCAAGACAATCTTGAACTGTGTTTTGGGTAAATAAGAAGCATATGTGGTTTTAACAATAACCTCTTTGCTAAACAGTTTGAATCTGCTTTCAAACGTTTAATTGTGCGCTCTGAAATAAGAGTGCCGAATACTGTAAATGCCCAAAATATAACACATGTTCCTATCTTATATTGTACCAGCACCTCTGAATGTATTATTGTTGAAAACTGTCTAGAAGATACTAGTGAACATTTCTATAAATATGTCCAACAAAAAATTGATGATCTGTATTTCCTTAATGATGAAGCTTGGAATTTGACAGATTATACAAAGGATATTGTATCATACATGGCAGGTTTTGTTTTATCAAACAAGTTGGCAAAATATTTATTTGTGAAAGATGTGAACATATTATAAACACCAAAGAGACAATATCAATGCTTCAAAGAAAAATGTTTGGGCAGTTGACAAAAGCTTCGCCGATTATTATAGAAATTTGTATGGCAGCAGAAAAATATTTGAATTTTTAAATAAAACAAATATATTTATATTAGAAATCTGTTAGACTTATGCCTAATTAATACAATGACCCATTTACAAACACAAATTTTCGATTCGGAAAACATTTTTATGACAATGGTATAATTGACGGCCACTTGCATAAAATTGATTGGTTTGATTATGAGAAAGTATTTTATAACCAGAATACATCATGAAACAAGACAGAAATCAAATTTAAGAGGCGAAGAAAAAATTATAAAAGTTCTTTAACGAAAAATATTTTATTCAGAAACCAATAAAAAAATTATCAATCGTTTATTTGTTATGAAATGTTATTTATTTAAAAATTGAATAGTTGATGCTTTTACTTGATGAAGATCCATACTGAACGATGAAATAAAACGATTTAATTTGTTTAAAACTTCATTATATATGAACTAACGTTCAATTTAAACTAGTTGACGCGTTTCGCTAACACAGTAGCGTTCTCCAAACGAATGAAGGTATAATGAAAAAATGTTTTAATATATACAGTGCATAAATACAGAATACTATTATGCTAATATTAACAAAGGTATTGAAAAAAATTACATGGAAATTCATTCACTACAAACATCCCTAAGCTATCTTCTAGGTAAAAAGGTATAATAAAGGAGAGTGATTGATATCTATTTGGTCGTTAAGAAGGTTACCTGTATATTTGTTTTTGTTTATCTCAAGAGCTTCTAAAAGATTTAAACTAAGGGATTTACCTTCTACATGTAAAATTTCAAAATTTGGGTCGAAAATGTGTTGGTTGTCTAATAAATTATTTCAATGGTTAGAATCTAATTTTTTTTGTCATAGCTACGGTTGTGTTCCGAAATTCTAGTATTAAAATTTCTATAATTGTCATTACCACATTTTAATTTATAAACTACTGATTTGTTTAATTTTGAATATTTAGATTTGTTATTTTTAATGAGTTTGGATAAATTGTAATCAGTTTTGAAGCAAATATTTATGTCTAAATTTTCTAAAAATGATTTAATTTTTACGAATGGCGTTCCAAAGTATGTAAAGCTTTCAAATTGTTTATTATTATTTTGATCAGAAGGGAATATTTGTTCCAAAGTCTGTTTTATTATCTTTTTATTTATGATATTGTGAATTAAATATGGATCGTAATTATTATTAACTGCTATTTGTTTTATATTTAATTCATTGTTATAATTATTAGTATTTAATGGGACTGTTAAGAGACCGTGTATCATATTATTTAAAGCTGCAAGTTTATGACTGAATGGGTGGACCGAACTAGTATGAATTGTAATGTCTGTATGTGATGGTTTATGAAATATAGAAAAATCATGTTTATTATTGTAGACACTAACGTTTATAATTTTAAACTTCGCGCCGCTTCTACTCTTCGTTCACTTACTTCCCGGTGGCCGGCTGAACGAGGCCATATTTGCTATCTGAGGCCACCAGCGGCAGTTTGACAATGTCAGAGATAGGGGTTACTTATCTCTGGACAATGTCGTCGCTGGGGTTAACAGGTGATTTTTTTTCTTAAGTTAATAAAATGTTCAAAAATCAAAGTTGTGTTTAAATATTATTGAAATTACGTGCCCAAGACTATAATTTCAGAAGTGGGATTACTAATGAAACAAAATTACTGAAGATTACGTTAATTTATACAGATTTAATTATTATTTATAACAAGCTAACCTAAAATATGGCGGAACACGTTCTTTTTGACTGAGATCTCAGTTAATCTCAGCTCACATCAGTAATGTGAGCGTTCTTTTTGTTTTACTCACTTTAGGTGAGCTGAGATTTTTCCTCCCACTTCACAGATGCTGAATGTGTTGTAAGGGGGAATCAGTTGGACTTGAGTCGGAAATGAAGTGGAGGGGATGAAGAAGTATTTGATTTGCTTGGGTGATTTGTAGTTTTAACCAAGGTTATCTATTGTTTTAACCATTGACATGTAAACACACATAATCTATTTTTTTTTGTTACAAATTATGGATACAATAACATTATTATTATTATATGTTTTGTTTCTTATTCACGCGTGCGTCGACAGATCGCGCGCTTCAATTGAGATGTCGTTCTTTTTGGTGCTTACTCACATCACTTTATCTCAGATCACCTTAACTGAAGTGATCTGAGATCTCAGTCAAAAAGAACGCACCTGATATCATACAGTTGATAGCTGTAGGTAAATTAACTGGCAGAGCCAGAGAATGGTACTTAAGCAGGTCTAATTTAATTAGTAAGAATTGGAATTAGTTTAAAAGCGAAATCAAGAAAATGTATGGCACCGGATTCGATCCAGTCACGCTAAGAAGAAAAATGGAGAATAGACGGTGGAAAAAAACAGAGTTTTTCAGTATATTTTCATGATGTGACCATGATATGATTCACTATATTATCCCTCTTTATCATTTAATGAAACTGTTAAAGTGAAAAAAGTTTTTGCAGAATATTACCTTAATGCAGATAAACCAAACAAACCAAAAGTCGACTTTCAAATGAAGCTGATTCTCAACAAAACAGACCCTTTTGCATTTCGCCCTCGCAGACTCTCATTTTGTGAAAAACAAGCAGTAGATAATATTATTGCTGACCTTTTGGATATGAACATCATTCAAGAGAGCAACTCTCCATATTGTTCTCCCATAGTATTAACAAAGAAGAAATCAGGCGATTATCGCCTTTGTGTAGATTTTCGCACATTAAATAAATACCTCGTACGAGATCAGTTTCCGTTACCCCTAGTAGATCACTTAGACCGCTTGAAAAATAAACAGTTTTTCACACAGTTGGACCTAAAGGATGCCTCTTATCATGTTAGTTTAGACTTGGGACTCTAGAAAATATACTTCTTTTATCACCCCTTCCGGTTAATATGAGTATTGTAAAATGCCTTTTGGACTAAGTTCTAGCCCCTCAACCTTTGCAAGTTTCATAAATAAGATATTTAGTCACTTGACTAAACAAGGGAAAGTTTTGATATATTTTGATGATATACTAATTGCCACAGAAACCTTTGATGAGAATGTTGAGATTTTGAAAGAAGTGCTAACTCTACTAGCTGACAATTTATTAGAGTTAAGACTAGAAAAATGCCAATTCCTACAAGCAAATATTGTCTTTTTAGGTTATTTAGTAAGTAACAAGGGTATACGCCCTAATCCTGCAAATATCGAGGCAATACAAAACTTCCCGGTGCCTACAAATGTCAAACAAGTACATAGATTTAAGGGAATGTCTAGCTTTTTCCGTAAATGTGTTAAAGACTTTTCCACTCTAGCTAAACCATTATACGAACTACTGAAAAAGAATGTTAAATTTATATTTAATACACAACAAATTCATGCATTTGAAACAATCAAAATGAAACTTATGTCTCGGCTCATTCTGTCAATATACAATCCTACTTATGAGACTGAACTGCATTGTGATGCCAGTTCTACAGGTTTCAGGTCGATATTGATGCAAAGGTAGAAATATAATCAGTTCCACCCTGTCTGTTATTTTAGCAAATGAACAAGTGAATATGAATCCAAATATCACAGTTATGAATGAATGAGTGCCTAGCTATCATTTATTCCATAAAAAGATTTCATGTTTACCTCCAGAGAATTCCATTCAAAATAGTGACAGATTGTGACAGCTTCAGGTTAACCCTGGCAAAGAAAGACATCATTCCTTGTATTATGAGGTGGTGCCTCTACTTACAGGAGTACAATTACACAATCGAACATAGATGTAATAAACGCATGCAGCATGTTGATGCGTTGAGCCGTGCCAATTCTATCCTGATCCTCGAAGGAAATACTATTGAACAAACGCTTGCAGTGAAACAAAGCACTGACGATGGTATTATGAGAATAAAAGAAATCCTTGAAAATTCAGAACACCCTTTTTATGAGCTACGCAATGGTTTAGTTTACAGGAAAGCCAATAACAATATTCTTTTTTATGTACCCGAGAGCATGGAATTTACTATAATTCACAAATACCACAATGAAATGGGACATTTTGCACTGGACAAAACCTTTGAAAACATTTCCAGAATATATTGGTTCCCAAAGATGAGAACGAAGATAAAAAATCACATTGCTACCTGCTTAAAGTGCATTGAGTCAACCCAAAAGGAGGTAAGGCTGAAGGGTACCTACACAGTATACCAAAGGGAAACTTGCCATTTGAGACTATACATATAGACCACTATGGACCACTTAAACCCAGGTACAGTAATAAACATTTATTTGAAATCATTGATGGGTTCACTAAATTCGTCAAATTTTACCCATGCAAATCAACAGATACGAAAGAAGTCATCAGACACTTGACAGATTACTTTTCAAATTATAGCACACCTAAAGTGATTGTGTCAGATAGAGGATCATGCTTTACTTCACACGATTTTACGGAATTTCTGGCTGAAAATGATATCAAACATGTACTGATAGCTACTGGATGCCCCAGAGCAAATGGACAGATTGAACACATAAACAGGTTATTATCCCCATTATTAGGTAAAATAGTAGATGAAAAATAAATCGATTGGGTCTCTGCTATACGTGAAGTAGAATTCTGCATCAATAACACTGTTAACCGATCCACAGGTGAAACCCCATCTAGATTACTATTTGGCAGAGATCAGGTAGGAAAAATTAGGGATAACTAGAAGGAGGCTCTAGAAACCATTAATGAGGAGGAAAGAGACTTATGCAAACTACGATCAGATGCGGAGGAGAATATTAAAAAGGCACAGAAAGCCAATGAGAATTATTATAATTCTAAGCATAAGGAGAGCCAAAAATTTAAAGTAGGACAGTATGTGATAAGCAATTTTGACAATAGCCCAGGAGCATCAAAGAAACTAATACCAAAGTTTAGAGGACCTTATGAAGTAATAAAAGTACTGTCTGAGGATAGGTATGCGGTCAATGATATCATTGGCTTCCAAAACACGCAAATTACTTATGAAGGCATAATAGACAGTAATAGGATGAAACCATATAACTCATAAAATTAAGTACATCTATGTATATACCAAAAAGTAATTAGTTAATTAGTTGTGTTATGAATGTGGCCCTTTAAGCCTTTAACTCTTATGTTTAATGCGCTGAGCTTAATCAATGGATTTTGTAGTATCGAGGTTATTATGCCATACCACCACATCAAGTACCTTACTGATTTTTACAAGTCCAACTATGGTATAATTTACGTGGATTCAGAATACAATGTTTAATTTTTGATACATTTGATGTGACTAGGTTAGACAATAATTATGTTAATCCTATAGCACATATTATGTTGTTTTATGTTCAAAAGCTTATGTTGAAATATTTATAATTATTTCACTTTTATGTCCAAACGCTTATGTTGAAATATTTATGATTATGTCACTTTTATGTTCAAAACCTTATGTTGAAATGTTTATGATTATGTCACTTTTATGTTTATTAAGTAGTTTGAAAATTATGTATCCTAAATTTATGTTAGTTTGAAATTTGAAACTAGTATTGTTTTTATTATACACCTATTCACTGTTTGTATGTTTTCGTAAACGTATGTTGATTTTCTCCCGATTGAGGGCAATCAGTAGAGTCAGGACGGCCGAACTGTAGACACTAACGTTTATAATTTTAAACTTCGCGCCGCTTCTACTCTTCTTTCACTTGCTTCCCGGTGGCCGGCTGAACGAGGCCATATTTGCTAACTGAGGCCACCAGCGCCAGTTTTACAATGTCGTCGCTGGGGTTAACAGGTGTTTTTTTCTTAAGTTAATAAAATGTTCCAAAATCAAAGTTGTGTTTAAATATTATTGAAATTACGTGCCCAAGACTATATTATTTATATTTGAAATTGTAAGGTCTAAAAAGTTCATAGACTGATTTTGTTCAAGTTCTACGGTAAATTTGATATTATTGTGAATTTAGTTTATGTTAAGTAATGAAGCTGTCTAATTGTCTATTTGTACCGGTGAAGCTAGCTAAAACGTCGTCCACATATCGGTGCCAGTACATACATTTTTTACTAAGGGGATGTTTATGAATTATTTTTTCTATATTATCCATTAAAATTTCTGCTAGTAGGGGGCTGAGAGGGTTGCCCATAATCAAACCATCTTTACTGCTATAAACCTCTCCATAGAAATGAAAATAATTTTGATTCAAACACACTTTTAATAAAGTAATGATATCATAGTGAATTGTAGGATTAACGTTAACTTTCTCACATACAATAATCTTAATCCTGTGACAACTGTGATAAAATTTATATCGGTAGAACTTTTAGAAATTTTACTAGAATTTCGGATCACAAACAGCTATCACAACAGAAAATTAGATTCTAACTATTCAAATCATTTATTAGAAAACAAACACATTTTCGACCCAAATTATGAAATTTTACATGTAGAAGGTATATCCTTTAGTTTAAATTGAAAGTGTGCTTGAATCAAAATTATTTTCATTTCAATGGAAATGTTTTGATGTTTATAGCAGTAAAGATAGTTTGATTATGGGCAATCCCTCAGAAGAAATAATTCATAAACACCCCCTTAGTAAAAAATTTATGTACTGGCACCGATATGTGGACGACGTTTTATCTAACTTCACCAGTACAAATAGATAATTAGACAGCTTCATTACTTACATAAACTCAATTCACAATAATATCAAATTTACCGTAGAGCTTGAACAAAATATCTCTATAAACTTTTTAGACCTTACAATTTCAAATATAAATAATAAACATGATTTTTCTATATTTCATAAACCATCACATACAGACATTACAATTCATACTAGTTCGGTCCACCCATTCAGTCATAAACTTGCAGCTTTAAATAGTATGATACACGGTCTCTTAACAGTCCCATTAAATACTAATAATTATAACAAAGAATTAAATATCATAAAACAAATGGCAGTTAATAACAATTACGATACAAATTTAATTCACAATATCATAAATAAAAAGATAATAAAACAAACTTTGGAACAAGTATTCTCTTTTTGATGAAAATAATAATAAACAATTTGAAAGCTTAACATACTTGGGAACACCATCCTTAAAAATTAAATCATTTTTATAAACTTTAGACATGAATATTTGCTTTAAAACTGATTACAATTTATCCAAAATCATTAAAAATAACAAATCTAAATCTTCAAAATTAAACAAATCAGGAGTTTATAAATTAAAATGTGGTAATGACAACTGTGGTAAAATTTATATCGGTAGAACTTTTAAAACTAGAATTTCAGAACACAAACGTAGTTATGACAACAATAAAATTAGATACTAACTATTAAAATCATTAATTAGAAAACCAAAATTTTGAATTTTACATATAGAAGGTATATCCTTTAGTTTAAATCTTTTAGAAGCTCTTGAGATAAACAAAAACAAATATTCAAGTAACCTTCTCAACGACCAAAAAATATCAATCACTCTCCTTTATTAAACCTTTTTACCTAGAAGACAGCTTAAGAATGTTTGTACTGAATGAATTTCCAGGTAATTTTCTCAATACTTTTTTTAGTATTAGTATAATATAATTCTGTATTTATGCACTGTATATGTTAAAACATTTTTTTCATGATACCTACAGACTACTGTTTCAGTTTCATTTTTATTATAACCCTTTCGCTCATGGCATCCTAAATTTATTACATGATTTATTATTCATTGCAATTTACTCTGGGAGACTGTTTTATCCGTCTGTTCATGTTGTACTAAATTTAGAATGCTTATGCTCCATACTCAAATGGTCTGTTGTCCTTTACATATCTGAATACATTTTTAAACACCTTAACTATAGTGCGGGGTGGTGTCTTCGAGAAACTTAAATGGCAACGCTGTAAATACTTGTCAGTTATTCTTGATCTGGCTGGACTAAGTGCAGGTGTGTGTGTGCGTGTGTGTGAGGTTACAAGTTACAATGGCTTCGGAAGAGATTCCATTCGCCAGATTTAGACTAAGTGCAGGTAAAAATTTATTTAGTGTTAGCAATAAGGTGTTTAAAAGATAACGTGGTGCATCTCTCGAAGGAATAATAAATTTAGGACATCGTGACCAAACGAAGTGGTAAATAAAATACCGCTTTTAGTTAATATCAATTATACAGGGTAGTGGTTTCTAGGATTAACAAAAAATGAATCGTAAGAGATATCTAACTGAAGAACAACTATTTGAACTCATAGAACAAGGACCGTCGGACATTGAATACGTAAGTGATGATAATGATGATGACGACGATTATGGATGGGAAAGCGACAGAGGTACTTGTATAAGAAGTGGTTTTTATATTTTAGAAACGGAAAATGATAGTGACTTGTCTAATGCAGAAGAAGAAGAGCATGGAACTGAAGAAAAAAACATTGAAGAAATGGAAAAAACAGATACTCCGTGTGAAATTACTCCGCAGCCTGGAAACAGCCGTGAACAGAGAGGTACAAAGAAGAAAGAAGTTCGTATTTTTTCAAAAATAACAAACTTACTGAAAAATCTAAGATCACTTGGAAAAAAATTGAAAAAAAAGAAACTCCACGCACGATACGTTGGTATAGAGGATATCCAGAGTACTACAAATTTAGAAAGTCCTCCATATTTCTTCAGTCAATATTTTACAGAACATTTATTCGAAATGATGGTTGAAAAAATAATTTATGGGCTGTGCAACAAGATAAGAGATTTACTCCCACAGATACAGAAGAGCTCAAAGCTTTCGTTGGCATGCATATTCTAATGGGCAAACTTCATTATCCGCTAATACGCTGTTATTGGGACTCTGCGCTCAATATTCCGAATATATCACAAACGATGCCAATAAACAGATTTTATTCTCTAAGACAAAACCTACATTTTGTTGATGTAACCACAGAAAATAATACTGGCGACAGATTCTGGAAAATTCGCCCATTATGCGATACCCTTAGAGCAAGATGTTTATCGCTGCCTTTAGAAACGTACCTCAGCTTAGATGAGCAGATGGTACCATTCAAAGGTAAACTAAACGTGAAGCAGTATGTGCCGAACAAACCTAAACCGTGGGGCATCAAAATATGTGGTGTCAGTGGGCAAATGTTTGACTTTATCATCTACCAAGGGTCAACGACAGAACTCTGCAAACAACAATTGGAAGTATTCGGACAAGGGGCCGCAGTAGTTTTAAAACTAGCTGAACGCATAAATGAACAAAACGTCCAGTTATATTTTGTTAACTATTTCAGTAACTACAATCTGCTGCAGTCTTTGCGTCATAAGAATATATTTGCAACATGCACTGCGAGACTTGACAGGTTTGACAAACCGCCAATTACTTCCGATAACGACATGCGAAAATCCGGAAGGGGAACGATGGAGCAACTAGTCAGTGGTTATGGAGAAGTTGTAATTACTAGATGGTTTGACAATAAATCAGTCAACATAGCGTCAAACTTCATGGGAATAGGTGATCAGGATAAGTGCCGCAGGTGGGACAGGCAAAAGAAAGATTTTTTACAAGTAGCCCATCCCGAGGTAATCAAAAGTTACAATATAAGCATGGCAGGAGTTG
This sequence comes from Galeruca laticollis, assembly GCA_963921935.1. Classification (NCBI taxonomy): domain Eukaryota; kingdom Metazoa; phylum Arthropoda; class Insecta; order Coleoptera; family Chrysomelidae; genus Galeruca; species Galeruca laticollis. The sequence continues at coordinate 47,306,640 of OY998177.1, forward strand.
ACAAAATGGATTTCTTGATTACACTTTACAGAACATTTATACGGTCGAAAAAATGGACACTGCGCATGTTCACACATGCTATTGACATAGCACGTGTGAATTCTTGGAGCGAATATAAAAAAAAGCTTCAGCATTAGGAGTTCCAAAAAAACAGGTTCTTGACCTTCTCCACTTTCGCAGTTACATTGCGGAAGTTCTGATAAAATCCAACAAAACCATAACAAAAAAAGGGGGCCACCTTTAGCAGATATAGCAAATGCGGAGGCAACTCCCCCGAAGAAGGCCAAAAAACCAGCTGTTAGAAGACCTCTGGAGAGGTACGTCTACATGGGCTGGACCACTTACCTCAGGTAGATCAAAGTTAAGCAAACCGCTGTAAATTACCACATTGCAAAGGCAAAACTGGTTTTAAGTGTTCTAAGTGTAACGTAAATTTGATCTTATCAAAAAAAATAATTGTTTTTAATACCATACCATAAGATCTTTTGTATGATTTAACAATATAATTTTCTTAAATTGAACATTGTTATTTACTTATTTATTTTTTACTGTTGAGTCCTAAATTTAGTACAAAAACTAGCAATAGTAGCAACTTGAGTATAGTACCAAAAAATTGCAAAAAAATAAACATTGACATAAATGCAATTTCATATTTTTATATTAATAAATGAAAAAGAATGACCGAAAGGGATAATATTCAAACAATAGCAAACTGTTGCTTTAATTTTCAACGTTTGAGATAGTCATTTCAAAAGTTCCCTTTTTAACTCGACGCCCTGTGTCGGGTGCATCCGACACTCTCTCTCTCTCTCTATCTTGCAGGGCACAGTTTCTCTCTCGGGCTGGTTATAACAATTGACCCGATGTTGAAGGTAGCAATCCATCTGTTTAGTGAGAAGTCTTTGGGAGAAGACAAAAATACAGGATAAGTTTGGGACCCATTGTCTCGAAAATATCAAATTTTCGAAAAAAATCAACAGGGCCATTTCTGTAGATTATGAACTGATCTTTATTTTTTGCCACATCAAAAACTCTCCTAATGTCATAATTTGGAGAAATGGACGGAAAACGGATTTTTGGAACGTTTAGTCCATTTTTCGCCCTCGAACTAGAACGGAATGTTGGATAAATTTCTTCCATTTCAAATGATCCCTCAAGACCCACAAATTACACCACAACAAACAACCGCCTCACAATTATGTCAGGTTAATCCCTTCATTTACTGGACTACAAGGCGTTAAATACTGTAAAATTACAAAAACATGAAATTAAGTTAGTAAAATACGTTGATATTTTTTAGGTTCTTGTAATAATATAAAATATGATTTTTTTTACAATTATTAGGACAAGGTGTAGAGTAGTGACTTTGTGCTTATGTAGATTTCAGAAAAGAAAAATTAGAAAACAAAAATTTATGTAGTCATAGTTCTTGGGAAATTTGTTTCAGTGTAAAATAAATAAAAACTTTCACTGCTTAATCAATGTACGATTATAAAAACGTAAAATAAAATCCATCACTTAATACATTATATTTAAACACCATTCATTCAAATAATAGGAAAAAATAGATTTCCCCGCTAAAATAGTTTATTTTTTCTAATAGAAACTGATTTTCCCCAAATCGATTATTATTCAAAAAAGAAAAATCAATTTTTTTCTCATCAATTTCACATCCCTACCTCACATTCGAAAAATAAATAACTACGTTTAATTTGTTTATAATTTATTTAAACACCACATTTGTCATCTGTTCTTTTTTTTGCTTTGTCGTGTACACATTTTCAGGATGCATCCTTGGGGGAGACAGCGTTTCTCAAATAAAAAGTAATTAAATCACACTAAATTCGCTTGTAATTAGTTCTAGCTTTGTTATCGTAATACATTATTACACTATCTTCGATATACATATATTATATAATTACACTTAATAAAATTATTAAAAACTATCTTCGCTGTCGTCCGGCAAACCGTTAAAATTCAACGGCCCGAATCTCTGACCCGAATTACTCTCAGATTGATATTCGTATGGAGCTGGAGACACTGGGGAATCTATTTCAGTCGTACTCCTACCTGTAGAAGGATCAAAAGCTTCTTTTATTTGACTACTCGCTCCTTTCGGATCCAGATCTGTCGCCCAACTGAAGTGCATCAACGCCAAATCCGTGTTACCTAATTTTTTATGAACCTTACCTATTAAATAGTACACTAACGATTCTTTGGGTACAATTTCTTTCAACTCTTCTAATTCTTTCAGCGCCTCCGCGTGCCTACCCAACGCAAAATATATCGACCCTCTGTGGAACTTACACAAAGGACTGTTAGGATTATTCGCAATGGCTTTGTTAAACGTACCTAACGCCTTTTCGGTTTCTTTTAAAGCGTGTTGCACTACGCCTATATGGCAAAGTATAACCGAACTTTTCGGATTTATAGACAGCGCTTTCGAGTAATTCATTTCGGCTAAATGATATCGTTCTTGTTTTGAATAGATGGTTCCGATGCCAAACCATGCGTTATAATGTCTGGGATCCAACCTTATGGCGTTCCTGAAACAACTCATGGCTTTATCGAGTTCTTCGGTGGTGATGTATTCGTGTCCTAACAAGGTGTAAGCGTACGGGAAGTTCGGATCTACTTGAACAGCTCTTTGGAAAAATTTAATGGCAGTGTCGTGTTCTTTGTGTAAAGAAAAACAGTTTCCGTTAACGCACCACGTTACCGGCGAAGTTTTATTTAAATTTATTAAATCTTGGGCGAGGGCCGATAGTGTTACTTCTTTCTGTAAGTGCCACAAGGCCGTAGAATAAATATCCATATATTCTAAGCGGTAAGGTTCTTTACTGTGAACCTCTCCGAAGTATTTAATACTATTTTCAAAATCGGATTTTTCGAAATACGCTAAACCTATCAAACACTGTACCCAAGAGGTATTAAACTGATTCGGGGGTAGGTTATTAAGTCGTTCTATGGCTGCTGAACAGTTAAACTGTGATAAATCTACATAAGCTTGACCGATATCTCTCAACAAACACATCAATCCTTCGGCACTTTGTTTTTGCAGGTTCACTACTTGTTGTAGACAACTGTCTGTATTTAATATTGCACTTTTCTCAGTTTTCACATCAGCAGCTGAAGTAACCGTTTCATTTTTCTCTTTGTCTATCTTATTTTTGGTGTTCAGTTCGGAAAAATTGGAGGTTTTATTAAGATTACATTTAGCGATACGTTGCTTTGTCTTGCGGGAGGGAGATTTGGGAGTGGCGAATTTATTTCTACTGGGAGATTTGTTGTTCTCTTTGACTGAATAACTATTACTAAATAACCGAGAACTTCTTCTGACGTTTTGACCGGGTTGCATTGCGAGAGGTATGGTGGGTGTTTTCGTGAGTGGAACATTGGTTGATTGACTAAATACTGGTTTACAATTTTGAAAAATAGATTCTTTTCGACCTATGAATTGATCTACTTGGGCTCTTACTCGTTTCACTAGAGACTGATGGTGATTGTTCGATTCTGTAAGCGTCGCTGGCGAAAACATGTCAGGAGTGTTCATGTTATCAAAAGAACTGTCGAAAAGTTGTCCAAACGCTGGCGATTCGTGAGTTACAGGAGTCTAAAAACAGAATAAACAATCATTAACGTGGAAAAAGTTTTTTTATCTATCATACAACATTAAAAATATAGATGGGTAATAATGCTCTTTACAATGACCATACAGGAAAACACACTCACCAGCAAAATAATCTATCTACTAAAAAAATTGATGAAATTTGCTCATTAATAAATTTATTATTTTAAATTCGATTTGATTAATGTTTTTCCATATTCTAGATAAATTTATATGTAATCTAGCACGTGATGAATTTTATGAAAATTGGGTGTACGTCATTTTATACAGGGTGACACAAAGTGTGTTTTTCTTTTTAAGTTTAAAACCACATGTGGAGTGTCAGAGTGTTTACACTTTGTAATTTCTTATTTTCTTATTAAGACACATCTTATCTTTACAATTCATTTTCTTATTTATTACAATAGCTTATTTTTGTAAAAGATACAAGGGTATTAAGAACAACGTCACATTTTTACTTCACCTTATGTATAGTAAATGTCATGTAAACATATAAAGGAAGTATTGTAATGGAGTGGTTTTGACATTTCGAGTGGATCTACACGTATCATACGCTGCTGAGTCCAGAAAACCTATTTTTTTAAACTATCGATCGGCAAATCAACACGATAACTCAAAAACGAGTTGTGTATTGAAATTTTATATGTAGGTTCAGAAAGTAAAAAATGAAGTTAAGTTCGTAAATGAGCAAAATCTGATCTACAGTTTTCCGGAAAATCCCATTTTCATAAATTTTTTCTCAATTGTCCACCCGAAATATTTTTTTACACAAATTGCTAATATGCATAATTAGTCAGGGCATCCTAGATTAAATGTTTATTGGTAAATTACCATTGCTATTACAGTGAAGTTAATAAAATAAATAGATATCTTTTCATGGCAAATGCATGATATTGGATATCTGACATTAGTTTTTATTTTTTAATAACAATTGTTAATATTCTCAAAAATATAGGTACTTCACTCTTGAGTAAAATTCATATTTTTTGACAAACCTTGTATACGGTTCAAAAAACTTAACATAACTGATGATTGTATTTCTGGTTTTGACCATGAACAACTTTTTATAAAGAATGATTTTTTCATAAAACTAAGAATAAAAAACTATCACATATGGTTCCAGCTGAATTGGACACAGTAAATTGTATTAGTGTTTTAAATGAAACTTACTGTTTCTAGTTAACTCCACAGTTCTTTGAAAAATGTTAAAAATTCTAAAAAATTGACAATTGTTTCAATATTACCTAAATATCATCGTCAGAATGACAGAAGTTACATTTCATTTGATGCCTACCTGATGTTTAATTATTTTTGGCTAGTCCAAGAAGTGACCTATGTTATGATTGACTTAATATATGTTAACACATTGACGGACAGTTGCGTCTATAGCCGTCAAGTTCAAGTTCACTATGTGACATGACGGCAATAGCCGTCCAATACGAAACGGTCGTTTTTAGACACTGCGGCTGTAACAGCACAAATGTGCATTTACCAGCGTACAAGTAGAAGCCTAGTGTCATGTTTTCGAAAAAAAATTTAGTATGCAAGGATAACACATTGAGTATGCACGTGGTTGTGAACGGAGTAGTGCGATCTTGTTTTCTCTTCAATTTACAGTTGCTATTGATACATTTAACGATATTTTTTGTTTATACTGGTAAGTATTTGTTTATGATTGATTTTACACTTTAAATAGAAATAAAAAAATTTAAATTCAGCATTTTTTGATTCATTTAGCGATATTTATAGTTATACTGTTTACTTTTTGTTTTTTATGATATTACATTTGAAATATAAAAACAATAATGTAAATAATAAATATATAAATAATATACAATAAATAATAATATAAAATAATAAGCAAGTATTTGTTTATGATTGATTTTACACTTTAAATAGAAAAAAAAATTAAAATTTAGCATTTTTTGCTACATTTAGCGATATTTATGGTTATACTGTTTACTTTTGTTTTTTATGATATTACATTTGAAATATAAAAATTATAATGTAAATAATAAATGTATAAATAATATACAATAAATAATAATATAAAATAAAATTGAATGTTTTATTCAATATTTATAGAAAATGGCCAGTTGGGAAAAAGAACAGGCTAGGCTGCTGAAGCTTTTTGGGGAAACAGGTAGTGGGTCAAGCAACAGTGAATCTGAACCTGATGCTGACTGTGCTGAAAATAACAGTTCGGGTAATGAAGAAAATGAATCAACTACAGATGAGGAATATGAAGCACCAGAAGAACCAGAAAATGATGAGACAGGGCATATCAATACAACACCTATAAGAAACTTTTCTTTTGATGCAGATGAAGAAAATGAATCAACTACAGATGAGGAATATGAAGCACCAGAAGAACCAGAAAATGATGAGACATGGCATATCAATACAACACCTATAAGAAACTTTTCTTTTGATGCAGATGCGGCTGGGATTTTTTTGGATATAGACGAAAATGTGTCTCCAATTCAGGTTTTTGAAAAAATTTGGGATGACCAAGTAATGGAAATGATTATAAAATCTACGAATGATTACGGCCTAAAACTTTGCAATCAAACACGGCCACATACAAGGCATAGTAGGAAGGCAAATTTCAAAAATACTGATACGATTGAAATGAGGAAGTTTTTGGGTTTGTGTTTGCTTCAGTCCCAGCTAAAATTCTCCAGTATTAGAAAACTCTTTTCCATTGATGCATTACATTACCACCCAGCTTTTCCTTCACAAATGTCTGGAAGGAGGTTTGAGCAAATATTGAGATGCCTTTGTGTAGAAGAAGAAAATTCAAACGACCGTTTGAGGAAAATAAAAATATTTCTTGATTTGCTCATAAAAAAGTTTGCGAATGCATATGCACCAAATGAGGCATTATCATTAGACGAATCTTTGTTATTATTTCGAGGAAGGCTTTCTTTTCGCACGTACATGAAAGGCAAAAAGGCAAAATACGGAATTAAATTGTACGAACTTTGTTCTGCCCAAGGTTATGTTTTGAACATAGAAATATACAAAGGCCATCGAGAAAACGAAGAAAACATGACAACTATTGAAAGTCTTGTGATGCGATTGATGCAGTCATATTTAAACAAAGGGCATCATTTGTTCATGGATAACTATTACAACAGTGTACCATTGGCTAACAAATTACTGAGCAAAAAGACACATGTGACAGGAACTCTTCGTGTAAATAGGAAGGGTCTGCCGCAAGAAATAACAGGTCGTAAGCTTAGAAAAGGAGAACATGTATGGCGACGCCAAAATCAGACATACGTGTCCAAATGGAAAGATAAACGGGATGTGCTATGTCTAACAACAGCTTACCACCCAAGTATGATAAACACAGCTAACCGTCGACAACAGGAGAAGAGAAAACCAATTGAAATAGTGAATTATAATCAGAATATGTCCGGTGTCGACAGAGCAGATCAGATGATGTCCTATTATTCCTGTCCACGAAAAACAATTAGATGGTATAAAAAGATAATCTTTCATCTACTGGATGTAGCAGTGTGGAATTCTTACTACATCTTTAAAGAAAAGACAGGTTCTCAAATGAAGTTTATAGAATTCAGGGAAGCAATTATACGATCTCTAACTGGCATAGATTATAAACAGGATGGAAGGTCTTTGGTTCAATTTAAACGTGCACGAATCCAAACCAATGAAATCCACAACAATGGAACACAGCATTTTCCTGAGAAAATTTCTCCTCCTGAAAATTATCAGCGAAAAACATATTTTCAGCGTTGTAAACAATGTTATAAACAGGGAGTAAGGAAGGAAACATCATATTGCTGCAAGAATTGCATATCAAAACCTGCACTGTGTCCTGCACCATGCTTTGAAACATGGCATACCGAAAATAATGTATAATAATTATAAAATTATAGTAAATTTATTTGTCATTTATTTATTTTTGTTTGATCATGAACTAACATTTCGTGTAAAACTCCCAAAAATACTTTGTTGCTCACAAAAAATTGCTTATTTCAGTCATTAAACCTGTCATTTACGTTTTTAAATTTTTGCTGTTATAGCCGCTATCGTCCCATTACATAGTGTCTAGAGTCCGCTGGCGCCATGACGGTTGTAGCCGCAACCTAATTAAAGGTGCTGAATTAATCAAAATTAAGTGTATTTAAGCAGAAAGAGTAAAACTATACTTCTAATATTCTAAAAATTACAAAAACATATAGTGTCAATTTTCGAATTTCACTTGTTTCTACTGTCCGTCAACGTGTTAATAGAAAAAAGAAGATATGATATTACAAATATTAATGCTTAGATATTATTAGCCCTATGGGGATAACCTGGATATCATTTTTCCAATTAAGATCAGTATAACCGTGCAATGATATAGAAAACCAGGAAATCTATATCTGCTGATCTTTACAATTATTACTTAAGAAGATAGTTTAAAAGTGGAGAACTCCCTAGATTTATCTGTTCATTGACGACTTCATATTGTGGGTTTCTTAAGTGTCTTCTAATTTCCAATTCTTCAAGGAAATCCAGTTCTTGTTTCTTATCACAAATATGTAGTACTTCTAGTTCTGTGTTAGGTGTCAATGAATGATTGGTGTGAAGTAGATGTCTGGCGTAGTAGGATTTATCTGGTTGTTTTAATCTGTATGCTCGTAAGTGTTCACTGTATCGGATTTCAAATAGACAGCATTACATTCTGGACATTTAAGTTTATATATACCAGATTTCATTAATGGTGATATTTTTGTTTTTACATTTAACAATTTTGTACTTATGTTACTTTCTGTTTTAAAAGAAATCGTTGTATTTGTTGCTAAAGATATTATCTTTGAAATTTTATTAGAAATATTTCCTGCATATGCAATGGTTTTATAATTTTTATTTCTTTAGTTTGTTTAGGAAATATTAGTTATAATGCCTCTTTTTCCTCTTTTTTACTAATTAGTTTATTTATCATATGTAATGGGTAACCATTGGATGTTGCTAATTGTTTAATTGTGTTAATCTCTCTATCAAAATTACATTTGTTCATAGGAACTGAAAATGCTCTATGTATCATTGAATTATATGCCGCTAGTTTATGGGACATGGGATGATTGGAACTGTATGGAATAGTCACATCAGTGTGTGTTGATTTTCAGTGAATCGAATAATCAAGTACATTATTAACTCTTTGAATTTTTAAATCAAGAAAATTGATTGAACTATTTTCTTCAACTTCTAATGTAAATTTAATTTTTGGGTGTAAATTATTAATGTGGTTGATAAATATATCTAACTGTCGTTCACTACCCATAAAACAAGCTAATATGTCATCTATCTATCTATACCAAAATAAAACATTTTTTGAAATATTACTTTCAAAGATTTTTCTTTCTAAACTACATCCAGTAGAATTTGACTGTATAGATGACAAAATCAGAGAATGTGTCAGCACGATGAAGCACAAGAAATTTAAGAAACAAGAACAAAAGCTACAGAAACTTGAACACACATAACTATAAACATCATGAAACTATAAGTAATTACATACCAACACACTTTGCACCACGATATGAAAACCTTTTAGACACTAATTTTACAGATAGTGAAATAGAATTATTAAATAAAGGTTTAAAGTACAGCATACCACCAAAATTTACGAATAATATTAAACAGATAATGGCTACAGAGTCAGAAATAGCTTTAAAATCTAATTCAAATAATTTTCTTTATGAGAAACTAAAAATTGCCAATTTAATCAAAAATATTGAACCTTCAAAAGTTAAATGTCAAACAAAAAATGACAATACTGTTTTAAATTCAATAAAAAATGAAGTAGAAGATAATAAATAACCTAACAGTTACAAAAGGGGAACGCTAGCAATGTAAAAGTTCTTAGAGCAGACCCAACAAAAAAGTTTCCTAATAATGTTAGAGATATTGTTAATAATTCAAATTATCTTTTCAGTGATTACGAAAAGAGGTCCATCATATAAATAAGACTCCTCATTCTCCACAATTATATGGAACCGTTAAATTACATAAAATAACGAAACCAATTAGACCTGTTGTTTCTTATGTTAATACTCCTAATAATATATTGGCAAAGAAACTTAACAATATACTTAATAGTTACGGATATACATCTAAACATTCAATGGAACTGATCAAAAAATTAAAAGCATTCAACTTGCAAGATAGCTCTAAGCTTATTTCATTTGATGTTACCAATATGTTCACTAAAATTCTTCCTAAAGAATGTCTAATACCTGTAAGAAAATTATTAGAAGATAAAAATATTAATCCAGGAATAATATCAGATTTACTTAATTTATTTGATGTATGTATTAATCAGAATTATTTCACTTTTGACAATAAGAAATATATTCAAAATGAAGGTTTACCAATGGGAAGCCCTATATCGCCAAATTTGCAAACATTTTTATGGACAGTTTAGGAAGAAAAATCTTTGAAAGTAATATTTCAAAAAATGTTTTATTTTGGTATAGATATGTAGATGACATATTCGCTTGTTTTATGGGTAGTGAACTACAATTAGATATATTTTCAACCACATTAATAATTTACACCCACAAATTAAATTTACATTAGAAGTTGAAGAAAATAGTTCAATCAATTTTCTTGATTTAAAAATTCAAAGAGTTAAAAATCTACTTCATTATTCGATTCACCGAAAACCAACACATACTGATGTGACTATTCCATACAGTTCCAATAATCGCATGTCCCATAAATTAGCGGCATATAATTCAATGATACATATAGCATTTTCAGTTCCTATGAACAAATGTAATTTTGATAGAGAGATAAACACAATTAAACAAATAGCAACATCCAACAGTTACCCATTACATATGATAAATAAACTAATTCGTAAAAAAGAGGAAAAAGTGGCATTACAACTAATATTTCCTAAACAAACTAAAGAAATAAAAACTTATAAAACCATTACATATGCAGGAAATATTTCTAATAATATTTCAAAGATAATATCTTTAGCAACAAATACAACATAAGTACAAAATGGTTAAATGTAAAAACAAAAATATCACCATTAAAGAAATCTGGCTTAGCACTAGACTTTTAATAATGAGCATGTAGAATCTGTAGAAAATACCTAAGGAATGGAAATCTACATCACCAAACGGAAAATGGTTCAGATCTATTTCCGAGAAACACCATTGTGGTAAATGCTAAGACATGTTTGTAGGTTTTAGAAAATATCACAAGTTAAAATGATCTAAAAACCAGCGAAAACTTCCAATGTTGTAACTTTCTACAGGCCAATATCAAGTGTTATCAAAGCTCTAAAAAAATTGCTTCTCAAAAGAATAAAAGTAGTAATAGACAAACAAATTATCTTCTATCAGTTTGTCTTCAGGGAAAATCTCATCAAGTGCATGGGATTACCAACATCAGGCTTTGTTTAAATGACTTTCCAAAAATTCATTCTGAAACAATATATTAAAATTGTATTTAAGAAAAAGGATCACTAGAATCGAGCAGGAAGAAATAAAACAGATGGAACAAGATAGAAAGAATAAAATACAAATATTTCTTGGATGTAGTTGAAAACTATCAGTTCATAACATTTTGCTTCTCTTCAAGCAAATCCTAAAAGCTGTATATATGTATCCAAAGTGATATTCATTTTATACAGATATTTAAAAATATTACAGATATTGTAAATGCACTTTCTACACATAGGGACCTTGAAATGGACATGGTTGACCAACAATCATTAACCATGCCAATAATAATTGGAGTATATTGACACCTAACACAGAACTAGAAGTACTACATATTTGTGATAAAAAACAAGAACTGGATTTCCTTGAAGAATTGGGAAGTAGAAGACACTTAAGAAACCCACAATATGAAGTCGTCAATGAACAGATAAATCTATGGAGTTCTTCACTTTTAAACTGTCTTCTTAAGTGATAATTGTAAAGATCAGCAAATACAGTTTTCCTGGTTTTCTATATCATTGCACAGTTATACTGATCATAATTGGAAAAATGATATCCAGGATATCCCCATAGGGCTAATAATATCTAAGCTTTAATATTTGTAATATCATATCTTCTTTTTTCTATTAACATATATTAAGTCAATCACAAGATTGGTCACTTCTTGGACTAGCCAAAAATAATTAAACATCAAGTAGGCATCAAATGAAATGTAACTTCTGTCATTCTGACGATGATATTTAGGTAATATCGAAACAATTGTCAATTTTTTAGAATTTTTAACATTTTTCAATAAACTGTGGAGTTAACTAGAAACAGTAAGTTTCATTTAAAACATTAATTTGAGTAGATTCCACAAAGTAAGGATTGAGACAGTTAATTTCATTTACAGTATATTGTGTTAGGAATATTCTATGGTAACATAGGGTTTTGAATACGGAGTCCAAAAGCGACAATATGTATGAAGAAACAAGTATATTCAGTGTATCACCTATTTTCGTTAACAGGGTATCATAACATGCGAAAGAATTATCGTTGCACAAATTTTTATTCAAATATCACTACAATCATTATAAAGATTCTAAAAATAAGTTGAAAATTTAATAATGTTAATGGTTATAATGTGAAAAACCATAATTCAACGATATTGACATTGAATTGGATACTTTTTTAAATAATTTATTATTGCAACTCAATAATTAAAGACTACTTATTCTGTAGTTACGAGTGTAAACCACCTGCAATTCCTACGCTCCTGATAAAACGATTTCGTCTACAGCCATTCATCTATTTTTATCTATCCCCTCTCTTCATTTTCAATCTATACGTTGAAAGTATAAGTGCCCATACGATATTCCTGTTTAAGACTAAAAGAAATAATTCCTCATTTAATTTCAGCGTAAAACAATAATCCCCTCATAGTCAATGGGAAAATGTAAGAGGCATTTGGCATTACCAGTGTGTTATAGGGAGACAATGGTGAGATGAGCAATCAAATGTCAGCGTAGATTATTACAGTTAAAATACGGATACTAGAATATACGAATAAAAATACGAATACGAATCGCGTGTGTTTAACTGTACGTCTGGGTACGTCACTACCTGTTTGTTTGCGAATAGGTATTTTCATTAGAATTCTATTTTTATGTTTATTATCGAAAGCGATTTATAATTTGTACTGTGTGTACAGAAAGAGTTCGTTTCTCATTAAAAAACTATTTTATCCAACAAAAAATAGGTAATTATAACCATTATCCTACCAAACAACAAACTTATTATCGAACACTGGTTGATATTTAACAGCTTATCCAAAATATACGTAGTTAAAGGAAATTGTATTTTCTAAAGGATGGATACCATAATGGCGGTGTCCTGTCTAAACGTCAAATATGTAATTTTGAAATCTCTAATAATAAATTACAGCTATGAATCATTATCATCATAATTTCTGGATCAAATCTAATTCTTGATTGGGAATTAATTATTCCAGGTAGATTTTATACATATAATGAAATTGTCTTACCAGGAAATATGTTTTCAGATTATTAACTGAACAGGCAAGTCGTAGTTTTTCTCTACCATGCTTTGTATGTACTTCCTTCTCTTGGCACTATATTTTACTATCTATTATTTTTAAAAATGATTTAACTTTTTCTCGTTACTTCACCAAATTTTGACGTTCTCGTTCCTCTTTTTAATCAATAATCCATAATAATCATTATTTCAATTTCCTAGTTACCTTCCCAGATAGTTACTTGATTGCCAAGTTCAACAAAACACGCGAATACAAATATCCTCTTGACGAAAACGTTATAATTAAAAAAAAATTTACGACTGCAAAATTGTAACACTTGTGGAATGTTGTATCTCATGAAGTACTGAACACACTATTCACTACCACTAGACCAACACTCACAATTACACTGACGCGCATTTTCTTCTTCAGAGACCAAAGGTAAACAGTTTACCTTCGGTCTCTGAATAAGAGGACAGGAACGATATTTCAACTTACAATTCTCATTTAGGAACTATATTTTGTCGAGTTACTTTATTGAACCGGAAGCGGCCTGTGAACTTCAAAGAATGCAACCATTATGAAGAACTTAATGATGTCACCTCTCCTACAGAGCAGATATTGCTGAAGAAATTAAAAGAGTAGTAATAAGAGGAAATAGGGGTAGAGATGTCCCTGTGTTATTTAGTGTTGACGTCCAAGAACATATTGATTTATTAATGCAAATGAGATCAACGTTTGTTCCGGAGAATAATATCTATCTATTTGATAACTTCTGTAAGTGGTTATATGTTTTACAAAAGCTTCTCAAGGCATGTGGTGTTCAAAATCCAGCTGCTATTTCAAGTACACAACTTAGAAAGCACTTAGCAACATTAAGTCAAATTTTCGATATGACTGATCATGAACTGGCAACTATCATGGGCCATCAGGTTAGCGGTTGACGTTTACCAGACAGCTAAAGTGTCAAAAATACTCCTTTTGATGGAAAATGGTAACACCAGTCAGATCAAGGGAGAAGCATTGGACGCAATAGAGATAGATATGGAAGAAAATTTATTAGAAGAAACAGAGACTTGTAATGAAGAAAACCAAGTATTACCAACTATCGATGATTATTTTAGCCTTGACTTTGAAGACGGTCCAGTAGAAAAAGAAGTAGTTACTAAACCGAAAACGGGCACAAAGAGGACGTTAGTTCCTTGGACGAGTGAACTGGAAAAGAGGATTTTTCAAAAACCTTATAAAAAAAAGATACCTCCAAAGAAAGTAGAATGTGAAGAGCTAAGAGAGCTTCACTGACTCATACTTGAGAATAAGAGCTGGCTGAAGATAAAAGTATTCATCCAAAATGAATACTCCAAGAAACACTGAATTTTACGAAGATCTAGAAAGGTCTTAGCAAATTTAATATTCAAATTTTGTCTTAATAACTCAAAACTTATAATTCTAATTTGGTATTACTGACTCAGAATTCTATCATTCCCACTTACTGACTAGGAATTCTATAATTCAGACTTACTATCTCGAAATTCCGACTTGGTATCTGAGAATTCCAAATAACTAACAAGAAATTTCATACTTATTCTGATTAGGTATCTCGGAATTCCGACTACCAACTCTGAATATAATAATTTCAAGGTAGTAAGTCAGAATTTTAAGACCAGAAAAGTCGGAATTCAGAGTAACTAATTCGAAATTGATTAATTACGAGTTACTAATTTAAAATACAAATGGCTGTGGCCCGGCTACGTTTCAGTAGAAATTTGTTATTTTTATATTCTATAGAGTAACTTGACTGGTTCACGTTTGTTATGTTTCCTTTATTTTGGTTCAGAATATAAAATACTATCGATAGTAATTCTATCAGAAATCAACAAGATAAAATTGCTTGGTAATACCACTAGTCTGCTAAGACCATTTGTGTTAACTCAAAGCAATTTGATCGAATTTAAGATTTCTGACTAAATTTTTGATAGTGGTATGAGATAATTTCACTAACCAACAAAAAAGTTTCATTGTCGTGAATTCTTCAATAGTTATACCTAATGGCCTATAAACAAGAAGTCTGTCAAACTGACATGTATGTCTTATTTGGCAACAAGATACATTCTCCGTTGTCGTTAAGATTCATGGTCGTGGTATTACCGGCTCGAGAATAAGGAACTATTAAGGCAAACAATTTTGATTGTTGCTTATATGAGAGCAAATGAGAGTTTCATACGGCGAGTGAAATTATCATTATAATCCTTAAATGTTAGGAGACTCGCCTTCCTTTTGGATCAATTAAAAACCTTTCAGATTTTTTTCATCACATGGTTGAATATTTATAGTTTATTTACGATAAAAAGGCGATGATGTCATTTTTAGTTACTGTCCCGCTTATCAGAATAAATATTAATTTACCAACTGTGAATACAATTTATCCTCAACAGCCAGGGCAATTTATCCTCAACAGCCAGGGCAATTTACAGCTAACGGGTAGGCAAAACTTCAAGACGTTGTCAAATCAACTGGTAACATTCCCAGTTTGTTTTGACGTTTATTGACATTCGATCATCGTCTAATATTTACAAGTTTTTTTGGTGCTTTTAAATTCATTGCTTCATTAAGATTAAAAAAACAGTTATTTACATAACTAATTATTTAGGCAAATCTGCAGTATGAGGTTAATAAAATGCCGAAGCAGCTGAACAGAAAATGTTAAGAGATGGTAACATCTTTGTTAAGCTATTTTGAACGAGAATGCCGAAATGGGGGCCCGCTTCTCCCACTTACTGCTGTAAGAGACGTAAGTAATAGTATTCGCTATTTGTATTCACCATTATTAATATTATTGTTACATATTTAAATGTAAATGATTAGATGTTTTTAATGTTAGGTTAGGTTAATTAAATTTGATAATATTTTCTTTCATAAATTGAAGTAATTATATTGTAGAGAGTTGCAGAAGCTTTACAACTTAGCGTTACCACTGTTAACTGTATTGCCGCCAAGCATAATAGTGGTGAACAGCCTAAAAGCCCACCTAAAAAGAGACAACGCATAAAACCTACTGTTGAAATTGATAACTTTGATCAAAATGCTTTCGCAAATGTTATATACGAAATGTATGGAAACAGTGAGTATATTGAATTTACTGTTTTATTTTATTCAGAATTAACTAACACAATATTTTTTCAGAGAAACACATAACCTTGAAAACGTTAAGAGACTAATTCCAGGAGCGTGAATTCTTTAATGGTTGTTTAACATCACTCTGGAAGATAGTGAAAAATATTGGATTCAAATACCAAAAAGATGATCCTCGTCGTGGTTTAATGGAGTTGCCACATATTGCATTAAAACGTGAACATTTTCTACATGAATATGTCAAGATAAAAAGGGAAGTTTTATATCAATTTGTGTTTTTGGATGAGACCTGGATATTTAATGACGGTACTGTTGGACGTTCTTGGCAAGATTCTAATCAAAGAAGCGTGAAAAAAACCAAAATTGGTGGTCCAAGGTAATTGAGTAATAAAATTAAGCAATTAATTTATGATGTACTAACATTCCTGCCATTTTAAGACCTTTTCAAATATTTACTAGTCGCACTATTTTATTTAAATCTATATAATCATTAATAGTTGTTTTGAGCTATGCAGTCTATCTAGGAAACCTAGTAGTAATTTGTTATTTCCTTATTGTAGGTATATAGTACTGCATGCTGGTTCCTCTTCTGGATTTATTCCTGGAGCAGGGCTGATTTCTTCTTCCAAAAAACGAGATGGTGATTACCATTGTGAAATTAACTGAGAAATTGTTTTGCATTGGTTTGAATACCAGCTTTTAGTGAACTTGGAAGAACCTGCCACAATTGTAATGGATAATGCAAGTTATCACAGTACAGTGATCAATAAAGGACAAACAACAGCTACCAAGAAGGCTGATATACAGAACTGGTTGATACAAAATGATATTCCTTTTGAAAATACTTTCATAAAAACCCAATTATTGAATTTAGTACAACGGTAAGTTGATATAAACATTTTTCAATATATTATGGTAATACTTAGATAACTTATTTTGTTTAAATATATGCATTTTTGTAGGAATATACCACCAACAGTATATGAAGCTGACATATTATCTGAAAAATATGGTCACAAAGTGCTTCGACTTCCCCCTTACCACTGTATGTTGAACCCAATTGAACATATTTGGGGCATAGTTAAATTTTGTTATAGAGATCATGTGGGAACTGATAGTTCTTCAACAGAACAAGCAATGGGTGTATGGAAACAGTCTTTAGAAAAAGTGACTCCTGATATTTGGTCAAAGACAGTAGAGCACACTGAAAAAATTATACAAGATGGGAGGGATAGAGAAGTAGTATTTGATTGACAGGATGTGCCTCCACTTATTATTAATTTTGACAGTTACGATGAAGATAGTGATGATTTTGTAGTGGAGTAGTGGAAATCTTGTGTTTTATTTTTTGTATATTTTTATCCAATTTGCTTTATTTCCACCTTTTCAAAATCACTAATAACTATTATTAAATTAATTAGGTACAGTTATTTTATAATACACAAATTAAAACAATGACCACAGTATCTCTACATAAATAATACTGATAAAATGGGAGATTTTTTATTTTTATGTCTTGTAACAAAATTTTATTTTGTGTATCTATATTTTTCTTTTCCATTCAATTTTTATTATAATAAATATAATAGATATTGTATAAAGAAACAATATTTAAATTTGCATGAAGATGATTACAGCTTGTATTGATTCATTTTAGCGTAAACCCTTGCAGTGCTCTTGAAGATGGTTCTATAGAGCATAGAATAAGGTATAAGGACCTACAGTTCGTCATTTAACCCTCTTCTATGTAAAATAATTAAATGTTAATTCGAATATTGAATGATTGGTTACTGTTTCTTGTATCTTATCCATAGTTTTTCATGAATAAATATTTATATTAAATTAATCAAACCTATCATACAAGCCTTTTATTTTTAAATAAATATTTCTGACTTACGCCCTACGAGGCACGGAACAATGAAAAATAAGAACTGTCAATCTAACATCAGATTGACTTTTCTAGTTTTCGTTAATTAAAGGAAAAAACTACAGCTTGGCAACATCACAATATTTTGTTTTGCAACGTCATCGTCTTTTTATCGTAAATAAACTATAGATTGAATTTTTTATTTTTACCACATGAATGTTACGTAATTTTTCTTTTGCATTTTTTGTGTAAATGATGTTGATTATCAAAAATCTTATTTCAACCCAAATCAACTCATTTATTCTTATTCAACAAATGTACCATTTCAGTAAATTTCAAAATACAACTTGTTTCAGATCTTTTCTGCTTGGTTCAAAACACTTCAACTCATTTCAGCTAATTTCCCAAAACTAATTCTAACTAATCTTGCTACTCAATTGAACTCAACTTCACTTCTCAATATTCAATACTGACTAAATTGTAGATAAATTAGTGGTCTCTGGTATTTCAGTACTCATCTACTGATTGTGATGCAAAAATCCTTTTTCTACACGAGAGCGTAATTCACCCTATACCCGCACGCAATTTAGTTTGGGAAGTTCCATTTTTCTGCACCCTTAAGTATTTCCAGCTACATAAGATCTTGTGAATGCGCTTGCAGAAAAATCTTGATCCTAACTCATATGGAAAGGTACTTTCTCGCAGTAGACAGCCTTACCGAACTATGCTTTCCGTGGTTCTGATGATGGCAGTCGCATGCAGGAAAGGTATTTTTACTAATTATTCTGGTGATAGCTGTTAGGAGATGATAATTAAATAATATGCTATTGCTTATGTTATATTTCCTGATACCATTGGGTATTTATATTTCAATTTTTTTTATCGTGTCTAATAAATGCACAAGGATGGTTCATAAAAAGTATCAATTCCTCAATCAAAGCTGCTATGTGGAGATACGGACGCAATAAAGTTTATCAATTGAAAGAACAATATATGACGGAAGCAGTATTATGTCCCACATAAAATGACTGAATAAGGTCGGTGAATGTATATTTTTAAAACAAAGATAGAAACATTCTGATTATAGCCGCATGCTCACAATGACGTAGGTATTGATATACGTTGACTAGTTTTGTCCAAAATATAGTAGTAGTAAGTTGAACTTTTTTTTTCAATTCCAATTCCAAAGGGGATTGAAAATCCAAAAAAAATTGATTCCGATTTCGATGAAATTTTGCACGGGGGTTTTTTGATATGAAGATTTTAAAAAATTTGTTAGTTGTTCGAGAAAAAAATTATTTATGGTGAAAAATTGAAAAAACCATTCAGAACCTACATACAAAATTTCATTATCGCGTTGACAGACAGACAGACCAAATTTTTTTAAAAAAACGTTATTTGGACTCAGAAACATATAAAAAGTGTAGATCCACTCGAAACGCCCAAATCACTCCATTGCAATGCTTCCCTTATATACATATATTATAAATAAGGTAAAGTAAGAAAGGAAAACAAAAAATTGGAAAGGTGGTAAACAGAGAACAGAAGAAATGGCTCGATGAAAAATGCAAAGTAATGATTGAAATGAAAAAAGAAGCATGGGTAAAATGGATAAGGACTAACAGAAATGAAGAAAGAGAAACTTATGAAAAACTAAGAAAAGAAACAAAGGACATAATTCACATACATAGTACATTAGAAGTCAGTGAAAGTAGTACATATGAACACATTTTACAAACTAAAAATATTAAAAATTGTATAGTGTTGTATATGACACATTTAAAATATAATAAAAATAATAGAAAGTAAAAATTTTACATAAATACAGACATACATTTCATAAAGTAAAAATATTTATGAAAATATGACAATTTTAAAATATAAAATAAGGAAAAAAAATAGAAAGTAAAAATTAAATTAAACAAAACAAACAAACATATAAGCATTAAGCCCAAGTTTTAAATTCCTCCAAAAACTCATCAACTGTATAAAAACAATAATTTAAAAGAAAAGACTTAGCAAAATGTTTAAATTGAACTCTCGTCATATCACTTATATATATATATATATATATATATATATATATATATATATATATATATATGTTCAAAATATTTTACAAATGAATTGTACAATGTAACATCCAACTTATTGTTTTTTGTTGTTTTCAGTCTAGATTTGAGAATGACAATGTCTTTACTATTTCTAGTATCATAATTATGAACATCTGCATGTTTAGTCAGAACATATCAATTTTTATGTGTTTCAATTAACACTTCCAAAATATACAAGCACGGAAGCGGCAATATTTCAAGTTTTGTGAATATTGTTTTACAATTGGTGTTTCTTGGTTCATTGTAAATTATTCTAACTACAGTTTTCTGTAGCACAAATACTTTGTGCACTGATGTGCTGCTACCCCACAGCATAATACCATATGTTAAATTGCTATTAAAAAGTGAATAATATACAGACTTTAACAAATGAGTTGGTATACATGATTTTAATTGACGAATTACAAAAACTTGGCTCGCTAATGTTGAACAAAGGTAGTCAACATGAGGTGACCAACTTAAGTTTGTATCCAAATGAATGCCCAGTAATTTAACTGGCTCTGATTTTATAGCTCATTTATCTAAACTGAAAAGAATGTGTTTCGTTTTAGTGTCGTTGAGTTTCAACTTATTTGCCAGAAACCACTGATTCAACAAAATATTATCACCAGCTTGTGTGCCATCAGATAAAGTTGTAGTATCATCAGCGAATAAAATACAAAATGTGTCAATAGCCTCTGGTAAATCGTTAACAAATATTATAAAAAGGATTGGACCTAAAATCGAGCCCTGAGGAATGCCATTGTCAATATTACGTAAATCAGACTGGTTGTTTCCACAAACTACATACTGTTCCCTATTACTTAAATAAGATGTCAGTAATTTGTGTGCATTTCCTCTAATACCATAAAATTCCAGTTTATTTAGGAGTAAATCCGCTGGAACACAATCAAAAGCCTTCGTTAAGTCGCATAACGTGGCAACAGAGTTGATGCCTTCCTCTAGTTTCTGTACAACTTCCTTTAAGAGTCGAAGAAGAGCACGTATGCAAGATTTATTTTTGCGATAGCCGAATTGAAATTCCGTTAGAAGTGACTTATCTTCCAAATAATTGATTAATTTTTCTTTGACTATCAATTCAAATATTTTGTTAATCGTCGGTAAAATTGCTATGGGTCGAAAATTTTCTGGAGAATTTATATCACCATTTTTATATAATGGAATAATTTTTGTTATTTTAAAGGAGTCAGGCCAAGATCCTTCCTCTAAGCATTTATTAAACAAAATGGTCAGTGGATATGTCAATGAGTGTATACATTTCAATATTTTGCTATTTATATTGTAAAAATCTAAACATGACGAATGACTTAATTTCAATATTGCCTCATGGACATCACTTTCCAAGATTGCACTCATAAAGAATGAAAATGCAGGTTTATTTAATTTATTTAAAAAGAAACTCGACTCGTATTGAGAATCACCAAGAGATTAATACTATTTCCGATACCGATGTAAAAAAATCATTAAATTTTTGTGGTAATATATCGGACTGTTTAGTTTTATTAATTTTAGTTCTTCTTTCCGAATTTACGATTGTCCAACATGTTTTATTTTTATTCTCCGAATCTTTTATTATCTTTGAGTAGGCTAACTTCTTTTCAGAGCGAATTGCTTTTTTATATGTCTTGTTTAAATTTTTGTAATTCACTCAATCACCTTCCGAATAAGTATTCATAAATTTGTTTTTTGCTGTAATGACATTTTTTCTCATACTATGCAATGTGTTGTTGAACCATTTGATATTAGATTTATTTGTTTTAACAGTTTTTTCACAAAAACAAGTATCAGAGATATGTTTCAGCGTATTCAATATGTTTTCTGCCAAATTATCTGCACCCATACTATGAACATCCAAATCTTTCCAAGAAACTTCAGAAAGTTTATTAGAAAAAGCCGTTATTGTTGTTTTATGTGTATTTAAATACACATAAAACCAAACAATTAAGACTCAAAAAGAATTGTGAGTACAAAAATGTGAAAATTGGAAGATATGAATTTGAAGAAGTGTATAGAGTTAAATATCTGGGAATAACAATAAGTAGCGATGGAGACAGAGAAACTGAGATAAGGGAAAGAATCGTAGCAATAAACAAAGCATTTCAGGCTAACAATAAATTATTAAAAAATGAAATAATTAGCAAGCACACGAAAATAAAAATATATAACACAATAATTAGACCGGTGTTGATGTATGGGGCAGAGACATTAACTATGACTAAAAAACAACAAGAGGATATGAGAATACAGGAACGAAAAATACTAAGAACAATATTAGGACCAAAAAAAATAGGCGAAGAATATAGAAGAAGAACAAATATGGAACTATACCAAGAGATATAAAAAGACATAATAAGAAAAATTAAGGAACACAGATTAAAATGGTTAGGACACATATGGAGAGCAGGTAACAGAGCAATAATATACTCAATGGTAGAGTGGAAAGTGGAAGCCCTTAAGTAAGAGAAGAAGGGGAAGACCAAGGATAACTTGGTTGCAGGAGGTAGTAGGTGATCTCAAGACTATGGGAATTATATACTGGGAAGAGAAAACGCAGGACAGGAAGCAATGGCTACAAATAGTAGAAAAAATATGAAAAAGTAAATGTGGTCTGATCCACCCTTAGAAAAGCATCTAGAAAGCTCGTAAGAGCGGCGCTACTCCCACGGGAGTTTGAGGCCACTATATGTATATAAGAAAGGAAAAAACAGATATGCAAAAAATTAAAGCAAGACGTTGAAATATTCTAAAAGATCAAAATGAAAGTGAAGCAGGATGAGATTGATTAATTGATTGTGAAGGAGCACTAGTAACGTAACGGAACCAACAAATTTTGTACCCATAAAAATTGAAAATTGGTCGATTATAAGTGGTTTTGTAAAATATGGCCATCAAAAATTGAAAAATAACAGATTGAGCAACAAACAAATTTGAACTTTATATGTATAGAAAAGTCAGATGTAAAAAGTTATTACATTAAATTATTAAGACCTGCTTATATGTTACCATTACTACAGTTTTCTGTCAGTGTGGCCATAATGATCCATGAGCTACAAAAAGTAAATATAGTAAAAATAGAAGTGCGCTCTCTACCAATGTATTGACACATTCGGGAAACCTCATAATTCATAATATTCTAATTTATTCACAGTAAATTTTTTTGTACCAGACAACAATGAATATGAGAAAAACAATCTGAAAAGTTATAACAACTACACATGTGTACAAAATGTTAAGTATTTTCGTAATAATCATTTGACTAGAGCAAAATTCAGTCAAGCAGAAGGCAGAAAGACATGTGATTTCAGCAGGACGACACCATCTGCCAAACGACACACGAAACAATTGATTGGAGCAACAATTTCCAGATCGCATCATATCCAAAAATTCCAATGTCAATTGGCCGCCTAGATTATGTGATATCTTTGTTTGGAATTTTTTGAAATCTCAGGTCTATGTGAATAAATCACAAACAATTATTCCTCAGCTCAGGGCTGAGCTCCAACGCGTCATCGCTAAGATAGAGCCATAGCCAGAGCCTGTGTTCAGAGCTGGATATTTTATTCCATTCAATAAAAATATCATCACTTTCTCAAAAATATTAATTGCAAATGCAACATCAAAGAGTGTCTAATGACAATTTATCCTCCTCAAGGAATTTGTGTTTTTACAAAAGATGATAAACTGACTCATTTAGAAGCTAAAATAACTGGAGCACTACAAAAATGGTGAATTTACTCTAGATATTATAATACCTGACAAATATCCATTTACACCTCCTTCCATGGCCTTTCTAACAATTTTTTTTAAATTAAAATGTGCCTTCTTATTGGGACACCCTATACATTTTACGACAGTGCCAGTTTAACCATAGGTCCTTTGGGTGCTGTGGCACCAGGCAGTAACATCTTTAGGGTAGTACGAAAAGGAAGAGTTGTTGATGAAGAATTGGAAAAACAAATTAGCACACCAAAAGAATAATGGATAAAGTACTACACTATATTCATTGAAAAAACAAAGTAACCTAAACAACGATTGATGTGTGATAAAAACGTGCCTATGGGTCTATTGGCTAAAATAAACATGTCTCCATTGCTGGCCAATTGAATTTAGCTGCAACCGACACGGTTGTTGGAATTCCTTTCGCAGATCATGTGCACTATTGGTGATAATGTTTTCAAGCACTCCGTTGCTTGGATGCGCAGACTTTACAAAGAATCATAAGTGTAATAAAGTTTCTGTCTACCAGAAAATTAGCATTTAGAAGTACTGATGAACAAATTGGCAAAAAACATACTGGTAATTATTTGGGTTTGTTGGATCCTGAATATGATCAATTTTTGAAAGAACATTTAAATAAAAGAGCCAATTCAGGAAAGGGCAAAATTTTCTATTTATCAAAGGATATCTGTTGATTCAACACATGACATAACACACCAAGATCAACTCACAATAATTTTGAGATACTGTGATGATAAAGGATGTCATGTGGAAAGGTTTGTGGGCTCTCATAAAAATACTGGGTTTGGTGCAAAGGAACTTGAGGAGACCATTATATCTTATGACAATGCCAGTAATATGAGTGGCAAGTATTCTGTATTGCAAGCATGTATTATATAGCACAATTATTTAGCTCTATTTGTACTGTGTGCTGTTCACTCTTTGAATTTAGTTGTTCAAAATGAAGTGGAACTGATTCAGAAACAGGAAATATCGATATAAGTGCAATTGATCTTTACAACGAAATTGATACACTGTCAATTCATATTATTGATAAAAATAATATGTCGGCCAAAGAAGTATTAACATATCTCATCATTAACGATTTAAAAGGAATATTCCCCAATTTATTTGTAGCCTTACGAATATTTTTAACCATGCCAGTCACTGTGGCCCATGGGGAGCGATCATTTTCAAAACTAAAACCTACTTAAGATCAAATATGAGCCAATCGAGGCTTACAAATTTAGTAGTAATTAGTATCGAGGAAGATATTTGTTCCAGTACAGATGTTACAGATTTAATTAAAGAATTTGCTTTAAAGAAGGCAAGAAAAGTAGATTTTAACATCTAGGAATATATTTTTGTTATTTTTTCGTTTTGTTTTGATTTTTTCTTTTCTTTTACTACCTGAAGAATGTAAATTTTATTTTCATTACGTTTTTATATATTTGTCAATAAATAATGTTGAAAAATGTGTTTTTACTAATTTTCCCAATCTAAAATGTGAACAGTAGGTGCGTCATACATACACCTCAAAATCACGGTGGCAAATTACCTTAAGTTGGCACTGTATACGACCCTCAATGGTACACAATCTGTGAGGAAAACAACATTCACCTGCCGTCATGAATATTAAAAAAATTAAATAATACTCACACTTCCCAAGTCCCTAAATCTTGACCTCAATGTTTTCTGCATTGTAGGTGCGAGCGGCCTTAGTCCGGATAATGCTAAAGGGTGAGCTAGAGGACTATCATCTGGTGTTGTGAATTGTTTAAAATTTGTATTACACATAAAAATTGGACTGTTACTAAATATTTGCTCTGGAGTACTTAAGAAACTTTCCTCATTTTCCACAGTAGGTATATTACTGGTGATAATAACGCTATCCAAATTACTAATGCTGTTACCTTGGCACATAGATAAATTGTCTATATTACTTATTTGAAAAATAGTTGCGGGATCTCTCTTCTCTCCTATTTTACATAAGTTTTCAAACCCGGACCATAAGAACGGATTCAATTTTAGCGCTCTTTTCCACGCTTCTATCGCTCTATTTTTACGTTCAGTTTTAGCGGCAATTTTACCCAGAAGCAAAAACACAAAACATGCTTGATCGCCAAATTCCTTTACAATATCTTCATCATCTAAATTATTTCCTGTTGTACAGTTTTCCAATATGGTTGCTTCTGCTTCAGCATATCTAAAATATCCGTAATATATCGATATATTCAGGTAAGCGTTTAGCAATTTGGAATATAACGAATAGTTTAAAAACTTACTTTTCCAATTCAAAAGCACAGGTACCTAGCAAATATCTACACTGTGCCGAGTTTCCTGTCTTGTCTTTGAGTACGTAATATGCATGATTACTTTGCCCGCTTCTATAATAAGCAGTCGCTAATAAATATAGGCTCTCTTCAGTGTTGACTAAAACAAACAAAAAACATACTGAATTTCAAAATATCATTAGTCACAACATAACATACCTTCTGCGTATAAACGTTCTGATAAAAATATAGCATCTGGATAATTATAATTATTTAAACAATGCCAAATGGCAGCCTAAAAAATTAGATTTAAAAAAATGAAAAAAAAACGTTTTTAAAGACGTTTTACCTGGACTGGTTCTTGAACAATCATTTCAAATTTACATAAAAATAATTTACTCCATATCAACCTAAAATTAACTATGAGATTCAGAATTGGTATATAATATATAATTAATAAATATTTATTTTAATAACTTCAATAGAAATTGTTCTTGTTTGATTGACATAACTGACATATTACTAAAGTCAACGGACATTTTGTTTTCCTGGTGAAAAGCGCATGATCGGTGGGATAATATAAATACATGCTGTAGGCATTCTATGGGACAATATTTTTAATTTCTATTAATATATGCATAATAATTGCGAATAATTTTAATTCAAGCTAAACAATAATTTGAATAATACTGATGAAATTAACGGCCAGTCCAGACCACCGACCTATAAACAACAAGTCAATGGTCTTGTGGTCTAGAACAATGACAGAAAATGAACGACTTAGCGGCAATATAAATAAAGATACAATTTCTATGCATCTCTCATATCGGGATTGTTTTGAAGCCATCATTAAATTATCTAACAATGGTCGCATTCAGGGAAAATTTTGGTATAAATCGCTGTAGCGCAGTAACTGCACGTTACTGAAAGGTCTCTTAGAAAATGATAAGAAGTTTCGCGCTTTATTGCCGTAAACTTCAATACTATATTTGTTTACTTTAAGTGAAGTTAAGGAAAAATGAATAATTTGGTTAAAGTACTAGATGATGAAGATGAGGACATTGTATTTAACCATGTTGATAACCTTAACCATGGTTATTTTACTTAAAAGTAATCTCTGCATTTCTTC
This sequence comes from Galeruca laticollis, assembly GCA_963921935.1. NCBI lineage: Eukaryota > Metazoa > Arthropoda > Insecta > Coleoptera > Chrysomelidae > Galeruca > Galeruca laticollis. Next base: position 47,333,986 of record OY998177.1, read on the forward strand.
CTGATCCTGGTAATGAAAATATAAACTCTGGCCATCAATTTCTATAGGAATAATAGGATCAACCGCACCCAAATTCATGTTTTACTTTATTTTTTTAACTCCGCTTTATTTACATCATTGAATATTGATCGCTACATAAGTGCATAATGCGCTGCAGTAAACTACGCTGAATTTCCTACGTTCCGTCAACCGCTTCAGGAAAGCAAACAAATCTACAATGGCATCTATGCGATAAATTGTTATGTTTGCGAATGGAATACGCGCTATTAGTGGTGACGTCATAATCTTAGGTTATGTCAATTTTGTATCCAAACAAATCATCATGCGGCAGCGATATACGATATTCTCGCGTATTCAGGCAACCAACATATCAAAGAATTGTTTTGCTGTTATATTGAGGAGTAAAACGAATTTTACAAATGTGAATCCGTGGGAATCCCCTGTTTTGTTTTTGTTTGCAACTTACGTTTTACATTTCGTTTTCGTGTTTGATTGTGTAAAAGTTAGTTTATTAATACTGAATATGCTTAGATCTGTAAGTAAAACGTTGGAAGCAGCTCACGTTTTAGTTAAAAATTATGTTGATATGCCCATTGTAAACAGACTGGAAAAGCCACTAGACTTCTCGAAATGTCACAAAAATGCTTTAGGTGGATTATATGATTCACATCTAAAGTATTCTTCCGTGCCATCCGCGTTCGTACCACCAGAAAGATTTTTTTCTAAAGCTGGTCAGATAATTAATGTAAACTATGTAGTAAAACTTTGGACAGCATAATTTTTTTAAACAGTAACATTCGATGTTTTGAATTTTAAAAATTAAAATATACTACAACCCTCAACGTCCCAACAATTTCCCAGAGGACCCATTCAAATACAACAGCATACAAATTCTCCTCATTCTCCTAAATATCCAAATAATAATCAAGAATTTTAGAAACGCCCAGAATGTATGGAAACCAAACCCGCAATACAAACCAAATCTCCCTACCCCTATGAGTACTTCGACTAGACAAACTTCAAATCATTTCAGATATCAAAACCATAATCATAACCGTAACCAAAAACCTAATTATATTGCCGAAGAAATATTTAATAGTAATACTTCAGATAATACTAGGGATGAAAGCGAAATAGCTCATTCTTCTAATCAAAATTACGAATATTATAGTGACGAAGTAGATGAAAATTATTCAGAAAATGGAAATTTTCAATTGGTTCACGAAATGGACGAAATGACATAATTGAATTAAATATTTCTACAAATAAACCAGAATTACCTTTTCTTAAAATTTCAAATCCTCCTCTAAAATTATTATTAGATACTGGTGCTACAAAATCATTTTACGACCAGAAATTGCGGAAAAATATTATAAAGAAAAAAATTTCTTGGAACCTTTTACTGTTACAGCAGTGTATCAGTCGTCAACTCATCAACACTGTGCTAAAATACCTTTATTTTCAGAGTTTATACAAAGTGGTAATATAAAATTTCATTTATTTGATTTTCATGAATATTTTGCCGTAAATATAATGATATATTTTATAGAGGAGAACCTTTAACTTTCACTAATCAAATTAAACATAGTATAAAAACTAAAGACGAACTTCCAATTTATTCAAAATCTTATAGATACCCTTTTGTACATAAACAAGAAATTCAACGTCAAATTAAATCTATGTTAGATCAAGGTATTATAAGGCCAAGTACAAGTGCCTGGTCTTCGAATATTTGAGTTGTCCCAAAAAAACCAGATGCGTCAGGGAAGAAAAAGTATAGAATTGTAGTAGATTTTCGTAAGTTAAATGAAAAAACTGTAGATGATAGATACCATATTCCTTTAATAAGTGACGTAATGGATAAACTAGGTAAATGTAATTATTTCAGTACTTTAGATTTAGCTAGCGGATTTCATCAAATAGAGATGAGTCCCGAAGATATACCAAAAACAGCTTTTAGAGTGGAAAACGGTCATTACGAATATTGTCGCATGTCAATGGGTTTAAAAAATTCACCCGCAACTTTCCAAAGGGTTATGGATAATATTCTCAGAGAATTACAGAACGAAATTTGTTTAGTGTATCTCGATGACATAATAATATTTTCAACTTCACTACAGGAGCACGTAACTAATCTTGATAAAGTTTTTAAACGATTAAGAGAAACAAATTTTAAATTACAATTAGATAAGTGTGAGTTTTTGAAAAAAGAAGTTACTTATTTAGGTCATATAGTAACACCGGAAGGAGTTAAACCCAACCCGGATAAAATTTCAGCTATAAAAAATTATCCAATTCCAAAGACTACCAGAGAAATAAAATCATTTTTAGGTTTGATTGGATATTATAGAAAATTTATTAAAGATTTCGCAAAAATTACTAAACCTCTTACTAAATGTTTAAAAAAGGATGCAAAAATTATACATGATGCTGAATTTAAATGTTGCTTTGAAACTTGTAAGAATCTTTTAGAAAACGAACCAATTTTACAGTATCCGGATTTTAATAAAGATTTCATTTTAACTACAGATGCTAGTAATATTGCTCTGGGTGCAATATTATCGCAGGGCACAGTTGGGAGAGATAGGCCCGTATCTTATGCTTCTAGGACTCTTAATGAGTCAGAACAAAATTATAGTACAATAGAAAAAGAATTGTTAGCTATTGTGTGGGCTACAAAGTATTTTAGACCCTACTTATACGGTAGAAAGTTTAAAATTATTACTGATCATAAACCATTGAAGTGGCTTATGAATTTGAAGGAGCCAAACTCTAGGTTAGTGAGGTGGCGCCTCAAGCTGGAGGAATTCGATTATGAGATTGAATATAAACGTGGAGTAGCAAACAGTAATGCTGATGCTCTTTCAAGGGTAGAAATCAATTCCAAAGAAATATTTGACTATATGGAAAATTTTAATAAAGCTCTTTCAGAAGATCCACGAGATAATGATGAAAATGAGTCTTTAATAGTAAACTTGGATGATAATAATGACGACAGGGAAGGAACAGACGATCTCACTGTTCATACCAGTAGAGAAGAACCAATTTTAGGAATGACAATTACGGAAAAATGTGTAAATTCTTATGACCACCAAATCATAATAGATTTTGTTTTACATTCGGCAGCTAAACCTAAAATAGAACAAATTTTCAAATCAAAAAAACGATTACATGTTCAAATTGCATTAAATAATTTACAACAAGACATTATAAATTTATTTAAAAACTATGTAGATCCAAAATACACTGGTATATATTTCTTGAAAGAAGGACCCATATCACGTATGTTAGAAATATTAAGAGAAACGTTCAAAAATTCGGCTTATAAGTTAATACATTGTAAGTTAAAATTGACAGATATAGATGAAAAAGACGAACAGCATGAGATTATTCGACACACTCATGAAGGTGAAACTAATCACCGTGGCATAATTGAGACAGAGACAAGAATAAAAAGAACTTATTATTGGCCTAGTATAAAAAATGATGTAACAGATTTTATTAACAAATGTGAAATATGTCAAACTAATAAATATGATCGTAATCCTCTTAGACAAAAATTAATGATCACTCCGACGGCATCCAAACCGTTTGAAATTATTTATATTGATTATTTTTCAGCACAAAATCAAAAATTTTTAACATTAATAGACAGTTTTTCTAAATATGGGCAAGCTTATCCAATTATGTCTTTAACAGGACTAGAAATTATTAAAGCATTATTAATTTTTATGACTCATCATGGTAAACCGACATTAGTAATTATGGATAATGGTAAAGAACTCAAAAATTCATTGTTACAAGAATTTTTTGATGTGCATAAAATTAAAAGTCACTATGTTTCTTCCAACAGTTCTCAATCGAAAGGTGCTATAGAACGTTTTCATTCCACAATAATCGAACATTTAAGAGTTATAAGAGCAAAAAATAAAGATAAAATTAATATATTAATGGATATGCCTTATGCAATTTTAGGTTACAATAATTCAATTCACTCTGTAACTAAACAGAAACCTATAGATATTATAAATGGACATTTCGATTCGGAAGAAATTTTCGATATAGATATTGACAAAAAATTAATTAATAATTATATACACGAACATCGCGAGACAACCGTAGAACTTTATAAAAAACTGAATGAACGACTTATAACAGAAAAATAAAAAAACAATAAATTACCATAATAAAGACAGGCACGAACCTTTAGAGTACGAAGCAGATACAGACGTTTATCGAAAAAATACAACACTTATTAGAAATTTAAATCCAAAATTTAATAAAGATAAAATCAAAGAAAATAAAAACACTACTGTAACAACAACAAGAAATGCAATTTTACACAAACAAAATTTAAGACGACCAAAAACTAACACGACAAAACTTCTACAGGATGCCACTAATCCTTATGATCCTGGTCCTACAACCAGTAAAACCCCAGGAAATTCTAATGATGAACCTGAACAATAATCCTGGAATACTTCCTTATTTATTAGGTACCGCTAAAGTTAAATCTAGTATTCATACATTTCTTCATTATTATGATCTTTTACCAATTAGAAATGAAATTCAAATTTTAAAATTAACTTTCAAAAATGTAACAGAGGCTATTCAAATTGGCCTTAGTTATCCATATCATATAGAATTAGAAAATTTTATTAATGGTGTTTCTTATCAATTAAATAGTGCAGAAAATAAATTAAATTCTTTAATGCCTTCTATTAGGGTCAAACGAGGTCTTTTCAACGGACTTGGCAATGTAATAAAAGTCATTTCCGGAAACCTAGACGCTGATGACGCATTACGATATGATGAAGCGATTTCAACACTACAAAATTCTCAACAGGAAATTGTAAACAATCTAAATCAGCAAACCTCACTTACAAGTGATATAATTCAAAGCTTTAATGAAACAATGAACTTAATAAAACATAATCAGGATATAATTTTTTCAGGCATAGAAAAAATCAGAAATTCGCTTAATACGTTTATTTTTGAATTTGATGATTATTTACAAACGCGAAATATTTTAGATCAGTTAAATCTGAATATAAATATAATTTTACAAATATTAGGAGAAATAGAAAGTGCTATAGCATTCGCACGCCTCGGTATACTTCATACAAGTATAATTAAAATTGAAGAAATGGAATCAATGGTATATACAGTTTTGAAATTTCATACAGTAGATGAAATACTTTTCCAAAATTTAGAAAATGACACTTATAAATATTATGGAGTATTAGATGTAGAATCATATTACTCAGGCACAAAGATTATTTTTGTTATTCACTTTCCTATAGTATTACCTGATATATATTCTTATTATCACCTTTATTCCACACCTACCCCAAGTTCTACTACGATTATCCCTCGTGATACCTATCTGATAATGAATGACGATTTCTACCAATACATCCAACAACCCTGCATCAAGCTAGAAACCAGCCACTACTGTCCAGAGGGAAGAATGTCCAGGGGAGTGGAGAGCGAAGATTGCGTATTCGAATTACTACAGTTACAGCATCCCAAACCCAAGAGTTGCCAAAGAACCCCAATCAAAATTTCAAGAAATCTAGTTCAACAAATTGATGACGCTCACTACATTGCTATTTTTATTAATCGAACCAAGATAGAAACACGATGTGGAAGAAATGACTTCACATTCCTAAAATCAATGTACCATATAAATGCGAATTTATTTTAGAAAACGAAAATTTTATTAATGAAAAATTTATAACGAAAGGTCAACCTCTATTGCTGCCTGAAGTTACCATATATTATTCAAGAAAGGAAGAGGAACTACCCGAAATACATTTAGAAAATATACCACTACATGACATCCATTCACTTCAAGAAAAACAAAAACAAATAAAACCAATGGTCTTGAAACATCTCAACGTAAACCCAGTTTCACCTTGGAATATAATGGCGTATATTATAGTAGCCATTTTAATATGTATCTACGTCGCAAAAAAATTAGAAAACTTTATGAATTAACCACAGAAGCTTCCATAGAAGAGGTAGAAGATGAAACAGTCCATCCTGAGCCACAACCAAGGGCATTTTTCACTCCTTGAAATATGCCAAACTCTAAGGGCGGAGGTGTTATATTTGGTAACCCCGTATATGGTTGAACACAGTAGATGCTGACAGCGTACTTTATTATTTGTTTATTGTTGAATTATTATTGTACATATTTTTATTGCTGATATAGATAGTTTTGCTAATTAATAAATTCATTTTACATATTCAGTCTGATGTTAACTGTTAAATAATAAAGATCGTAATAATAAAATAATATTGTTTAATTGAGTTTTTGAAAGTAGTTGTAATAAAGTAATAAAATTGTTTTTTAAAAATAAGTTCTCGATACGGAGACTTATAAGTCGTGTTGACAAATAAAGTCTTTCGTATGTTGTATTGAGAAAATCGATTGATACTGAGAAGTCGAGTAGCACTAGAATGAATTAATTTCTAAAAATCACAAAATTTGAATGAAATATGTACGATTTTTTATTCTTGCATTTCCAATAATCTTAATTGTATAATAGTTGTATTGTTATGAGGCAAATAGGCGCTGACAACATAAGTAGTGAGTACTTAGGATTAGATTAGATTTTAACGAGGTTACAGTGCACTGTACTGCACAGAGCTGTTCTCGCTACTACTACAGCTCGCCTTCCAGTCCCAAGGTTCTAATGAACTCTAGTATTCGGAACGACTTCAACGAGGTTAGGTCCTCACTCTTACAAGTTTCTTGTCCGAAGCATTTCTTGCGTTGGCTTGCAATAGCGAGGCATTCCAGAACTAGGTGATCCGGAGTTTCATCCTCCTCCCCACAGAATCTACACTCGTCAATCTCTGCTAGACCTATTCTCATTAAGTGCTTCCTAAGGCGGCAGTGTCCTGTAAGAAAGCCCGTGAGGAGATGTAGCTTATCTTTACTGAGGTCCAAATATTTTTTGGATCTAGCAGTGTCAAAGTTCCACAGGAACTTTTTGGAATGTTCCAACCCGGGAAGGCACCGCCAGAGTGCTTCTCTTTCGGTTTCTTCTTTCTTCGGAAACTCTTTCTTGTAGGAGCATTTTGCTACACCACAGAAAGGCTCCGGGCTAATAAAGGGCATTTGTGCTCTTTTCCTGTCAACTATATTGACCTCTTAATTTCCCTCATTTCCACGCATCTTTCGATCGCAAGTATTTCTGCCTGAAATACGCTCGGTAAGGAGCTTAACGATAATGAGTATCTGGTGCCAGGCCCAAATACTCCAGCGCCTGCTCCAATGGTGGTTTTTTAACCATCCGTATACCATCTAATGGTGTTTTCTATGAGAGTTTGGGTGGTGTATTCCCTTTCCCAGTCTCTCCTCGTATTTAGCATCGTGGTGAAATTCTTTTCGATGCTTACTTTCCTGATCATTTCGTCACTGGGAAGATTCGCTGATGAGATGTATCTTGTCAGGGAGGACCAAGCTCCCTGATTTTTAATATTCTCATTGCCTGAACCTTCCTTAGATATTCTAAGAATTGCCTCTTGGGTAGATCTTTCTATCACTAGATGTAGAGGTGTGAGATCTGTAATGATCTCAAGTGCCCTAGTTGGACACGTTCTCATAGCTCCAGTGATGCACACACAGGCAAGCCTTTGAACTTTGTCGAGGGTCTTCCTCGTGCTGTACTGACTTGCTTTTGTATGCCAAACTATTGCCCCATACGTAATTTCTGGTCTCACAATCATGGCGTACATCCATCGCAGTATTTTTGGGTTACAGCCCCACCTCTTACCAGCTAGATTTCTGCACGCCATCAAAGCTCTTATTGCTTTACTAGCAGTTATTTCAACATGCTTATTCCACAGAAGCTTACTGTCTAGGGTTATCCCTAGATATTTAACCTCTGATTTCCATTCTATGATTTCCCCGTTTAAGGATATGGGTTTCATGGCTGGAAGTGCTCTCTTCCGGGTAAATGGAATTACTATGATCTTGCTTGGGTTAATGTTTTAGCCCCACTGACAAGCACCATTGCTCAATGATTCTGAGGCCCTTTTGTAATAAATCACACACTGTGCTCTCGAACTTGCCTCTGACTATTAAAACTATGTCATCGGCGTAGCCCATACATTCGAAGTCAAGCTCCGTTAGCCCGTAGAGCAACTCATATACTACGAGGCTCCATAGAAGGGGATATATCACTCCCCCTTGAGGTGTCCCGTGAGTGGCTTTAACTGAGGTGGTTTGATTCCACACCTGGGTCTCAGCTATCCTCATTGTCAACAACTCATACGTCTATTTTACAATGGTTTCAATCACTCCTCGCCTTTTCTTTGACAGACACATGAGTTGTGTTGTCAAAGGCCCCTGATATATCCAGGAATGCGCACATAGCGATTTCTTTGTTGTTCAGAGTTCTCTGGATGACTTCGGTCAGCCGATACAGAGCCGTCTCAGTTGATCGACCTGCTCTGTAGGCATGCTGACATTTATGAAGTGGTATATTCTCCAGATTCTCTGTTCTTATGTAGTTATCCCCTACTTTCTCCATCGATTTGAGTAGAAACGATGTTAGACAGATGGGTCTAAAAGATCGGGGATCAGTCCCATCTTTTTTCCCTATTTTTGGTATGAAGGTTACCCTTGCCCTTCTCCATTTTCTAGGTATTAGACCCACTGCTAGAGTGCTTCTTGTAATATTCAGCAGGTGAAGAAGAATCTCCTCTATCCCTTGCTGCAGAAGTGCTGGAAATATTCCATCTACTCCTGGTGATTTATATGGTTGAAAGGTACTTATTGCCCATTCCAACCGTTGTCTGGTAATTATTTTCTTAGCAATGTCTCAATCTTCCTTGCGAGATTTTTTGGTGTAGTTCATTGCTATTTCGGTGCTTGTTACTGGTTCACTACCAGGGAAGTGGGTTCTAAGAAGAAGAATTGATCGTTCCTCTTCACCTTCCGTGTATGATCCGTCTGGCTTTTCCAGCGACATTGTGGGGTTAGTTCCCCCATTTGCCATGACCTTTTGTAGTCTGGCCGCAGTGTGAGTGGAAGTGATCTTTTCGCAAAAGGCTTGAAAATTAAGCCTTTTGGCCTTCCTAATCTCTTTATTGTACTGAGTAAGCTTCTCAGTGTACCCCTGCCAATTACCGTCACGTTTGGCTCTATTAAAGAGCCGACGGACCTCTTTTCTGAGGTTTGACAGGTTCTCATTCCATCAAGGAGCATCCTTTTCTGAACTATCTTTTGAGAGTGGGCAACTGGAATGAAAAGCTTCAATTATTGCCTCACTGATCTGTTCGACTCTTTGTTCCAGGTCGCAGTGCGGGTGATTTACCCCATTCACTTCCAAATTGTCCTTCAGATTGGTCTTGTAAAGAGACCAATCAGTATTTCTAGTATTTCGAATTGTAGGAATCGAGGTGGTATTTCCCTCTATCCTAAATTCGATGATCCTATGGTCGCTCATCACCCCCCACTCTTTTACATTTTTCCTAGCAGCAAAATTAACAATTGTTACGTCCAGGACCTCTTCTCTTGCTCTCGTGACAAAAGTGGAGGTTGTCCCCACGTTTGTCTCAAGGTTATTTGCTAAGAGATATTCTAATAAACACTCACCTTTTGCGTTGTTGCTAGTGCTTCCCCACACGGCATTGTGTGCGTTGACATCATAACCAATTATAATTGGCAGTCGTCTGCTATTGCAGTGTCACACTAGCTCTTGTACTTCTTCTGGCGGTGTCATCGGCCCGTCTCCAGCGAAGTAGGCAGATGCAATGACGATGTCTCGGTCGATACCCCCAATGTTGAGGTGAACCATGATTGGAACAAGGTCCCGTGACACGTATTCTGAAACACAAATATATTTTGTTATTTCTTATGATTATACAGGCACGCGGAGATACTTGCCTTTGATCATAAATCAATTTAGAATCCTTACATGCCAAACCCTTGATATGGCCTGCTTTGTTGATCCATGGTCCATGGATTAGTACAATATCCAGTTGTAGTCTAGCGAACAACCTTGCAATCACGGCTGAGGCTCTCTTCGCGTGATGCAGGTTAATCTGAGCTACATTCGTGAACGTGAAGGTGAATTATTATAGATGAGAGAGGCCGAGTTACTCAGCCTCTATTTGTCCCCCTCCTTTCTCTCTCTCTGACCCTCCTCGACCACCATGGTAGTGTCTCCCTCGGTAATCAATCAGGTTTCTTGATCTCGAGTCAGACTCTCAACCCCCAGGCTGCTCTGCCCAGTTTCCCGGGATGCAGAGACAGTCTCCGCATTCCCAGTCATCCCAGCAGAGCCGGAGGAGATCTTGGGGTGACTCAAGGTCAAGCTTTCGCCTTTTCCCCCTTTCCAGAGGTTCCTGCCTCCCCAGATTGGTGATCGATCCCAATCGTGAGGATAGTTCCCTGTCCCTCTTTTTTAGAGTTTAGGATCTTCCAAGCCGCAGTACTGAGGTTGGAGCTCTGAACCTCGACAAGTTGGAGGATCTTCTCCAGTTTCTTGTCTTGGCTTCTTGGAAAGAACACCATTATGGTGACCGGCTTTGGAATTTCGTCTCCACTTCGAGCCACCAATTCGGGTCCTTCACAAGAGTTTAATTTCGGCGCTGACCTCAAGAGCCAGTCTGCCGATTCTAGTGACCCACAGTCTACCAGTATCATTCCACAACGGAAATGGATACCTGAGAAGTGGATTCCCTTCTCTTTGCTCTGGCACAGCTCTTCCACCAGAGTATCTTCCAGTTTGGAGAGCGGCTCTGCTTTCAGGATGACCCCAGGATAATCCTTGGGCATTATTCCCACCCTAAAAGCCTTCTCTGTGTTGACAGCTGCTGCGTAACCACTGGCTTGCCCGGTTACCGTTGCAGCTGTTTTTAATTTCTTGCTTAGAGGCCGCAGCGGAGGAGTATATGATCCGGGCCTCTTTTAAGCTTTGTCTTCCCCGTTATTGGTTCATTCGGGGGGTTGGGCGCTGAATTAACTGCTGGCCTCTTCAGGGGATATTCCCTGATTGAGGAGTCGCAGGTATTTCCGCACCCCTGCTCCACTGAGGCCTTTTCTCAGTGAGTTGTCTATGCCGCCCGGTTCTCCCAGTTTTGGGAGGTCGAACGGCATACGACCTTTGTGCCGTTTGGCATTTTTTCCCTCTGTGAGGTGCCCGGATGAAGAGGTGGAGGTTTTCTCCACTACTTTTCCGGTGAAAGTCTTGCTTTTTCTTTCTCTTTCCATAAGTGGTCCCGCGAGAAGCTAGGGTCATTACGGTTCACCGCTGCAGAGCCCCCCATGCAGAGGTAAGGGGTTCAATGCAATGGAGTTCCCCCCGGTGCTGCAAGGTCGAAACCAGTAAGGACTATTCGTCTATATAGCCACGCATTCTTCGGCCTGGTTTCCCACCTTGACTATAGGTTTTTAATGAGGTTGTCTCCTCTTGGTCCGGGCAGTAAAGCCAAGACCCCCTCCCTTCCCACTGGCCCGCGAAACTTGACCACAGATAGCCAGGAGACATTAGTATAACAGGTGATTTCGAGGTAAGCTCGAAATTTCACCCGGCATCGCAACCCTGTGTTCAATCCCTTAGCCACGATACTACAGCTGGGACAGGTAAAGTTGGTCCGCGGCAGTGTATTCGAGGGCCAGTTGAATTTTTAGACACAACGAGCCCCAGGTATTTCCCCGCAGACCTCCTCCTCATATAAAATCATCTCAGAGGCCCTTCTCCTATTCGCCACCTGGAGACGCGCCGGGTTGGTACTTCACCCCCTCCACATCAATAACTATCCCGACGAACTACGTACATATCTACTGATGTGGACCCGGGAGTACTTAGGATATTCGAATACAGATTAGAATCGATTACGTTCCAACTCTTTGTGTTCGAGTATCCCGTCAATATTGGTATGTCATATCATTTGTGTTTATATTATTATAACCAAAGAAGCAATGGCGTAACCATGAGAGGATGATTAGGCTAGACCAAAAATAAGTACTTAACATCAGGTAGGCATCAAATGAAATGTAACTTCTGTCATTCTGACGATGATATTGATTTATCGAAACAATTGTCAATATTTTAGAATTTTCCACAATTTTTATTATATTGTGGAATTAGCTAGAAACAGTGAGTTTCATTTAAAAACACTAATATCAGTAGATTCCACGAAGTAAGGGTCGAGACAGTTAATTTCATTCATTATCAACCTAAATATTAATTTTAGAGTTTCTACATGTGCTGACAATAAATGATGTTTAATTAGAATAAAATAATTTACCTAATGTTATTTAGATAATAAATATTTACCTATTTCTATTTAGATAATAGATTGTATTGACAGCTAACCTCTCAACTAGCAGATTTATTTTGCCTTTTTGAGTACGCCCATAACACTTTAATCACATTTTAATCGTTCACAATTATACGCTTCAACTGCGATTTGTCAAAAATGACTGCATCATCAATAATTTGTTTTAATGATAGATTTGTTCGTGGAGATAATATTGCATCCCTAGCCATTATTGCACAAAACAGTACGAAACTTTTAAATTCCCGCTCTTTCAAAATGGCTGCAGCGCTTGCGCTTGTCAAGTGATGAAAAATACTATTGGTCGCAATGACTAAATAATACAATGTATTATTTAGTCATTGATTGGTCGTTACTAGACGACGTAGATAAAGCAGACAGAATGTGATTTCGCCACGATTGCCAATGTTCCAACTTCAGGTGGCTTCTTCTCTCGTGAAACGGAGTCTGCTAAAATGGGAACTACTAACCTAAAATTGGACGATAAGTTGTTTACGCCCTTCTACATGCTTTGACATGACATCAGCTTTCGTAAAATGATCTTCAGTCTTTCGGTTTAGTGTACAACATCATTCTGTTTAGACAAAACGTATGTTTTACGGTCCACACATTCCTTTTTAGTTAATAAATTTTGTCTGATTCGACATGTCGTTCAATTAGTCTTAGTGTTTGGACCGGCCTTAAAAAGAGCAAACTACTAAAATGGAAACTAGACTCCCCTTCACGAGAGAAAAAGCTACCTGAAGCTGCAGTCGTATGTGCTAAACCCTTGTGAGAGGTCGTTACTGAGCGACGTAAATAAACAAGACAGAATTATGTTCCAACTTCAGGTGGCTTTTTCTCTCGTGAACGGAGCCGACTAACCTAAAAAAATTGAACCTGAACATAGATAAATTCTTTTAATACGAATAAGTTTTTTACGCATGTCTACATGCTCCGATATCCCATATGCGATATCAGTTCACGGAAAATAATGCTTCCATCTTCAGTCTTTCGATTTAGTATTCAACTCCATTGCGTTTATACAAAATGTACGTTTTACTACAGTTTATTGCTTTATAAACTGTTTTTACGGTCTACAATCTACACATTAATTTTCAGTTGATAGGCAACCTTTTATCCTTGTTTATATATAACGCTTTATAAACAAGGCTTTTATCTGATTCGACATGTAATTTATGAAACGGTTTTTATACATATAACTAGACCTTAGAAGACAATGGTCGCGTTCATCCACACCAGTTAAAGATCGCTCCGAAAGTATCGCTCATCTCGCACGAATGAACCGACAATTTAAAGTGACATCAATGTATGTTTTTGTCATTCGTTTGTCTATGTTTTGAGTTTGTTATGAGACCCTAAATCGTCCACGCCGATCCTCTCTTTGCGCATGTCAATATAGTGTAAATAAAATGATAACCTCTTGCCTCTTGTTGTATATTTCCGATTGGCGTATTAGCAAATAAATAAATAAAATGCCGGTGATGTGCGTTATACACGGATGCGATGGGATATTTCTCAATCAATCAAACCTAAATAGACATATGCGAAAAATCCATAATCTAAAGTCTAAACATGCCTCGTATGATCAAAGTGTATGGAGTTATAAGTGTTTAGAAAAATATTGCAATGCATCTTTTCAACAAAATCAAGGTCTTGTTACTCATCTGGAAGAAGAGCATAATTTAAAATTCGACTTCGTGGAAGTTTCAAATAGAAAAGATGCGCATAGGAGCGATTTTTGAGACCCGTTTTCCTGAAATTTGATTTTTTTGTTTGTTTTGAAAATCTAGGAAAAAGGAAAATAGTGTTACAAAAAAAACATCTCACTATATCTCAAAAATCAATCTTGTGCGTCACTATTTTTTAAATACTGGATCGTAACGAAACAAAAAGGTATAATATAAATATTACATCTATATTGCAAAGTAACATTGAGAGGACATTTTATAGAGAGGATCACTCGTTTCACTTAATAACGTAGTACCTACATTGCACCGATCCATGAAAAACAACTAACTTCTCATTGTTACATCACAAGAAAGTTATGAGGCGATATTACTGGTATGTAGTGTGAACGTTCTGTGTCTGTGTTGCGGAAATTTGGCGGTTGCAGGGAGCTCCCACGAACTTTTAAAGTACATTACATGGGACGTTCAATGTTACAGACAGGTAATGTTTTTGTGCTTGCTGGGTAAAAGCAAGTTTCAATGTCCACATCAAAGATGGAAGGAGGCATGAAAATGATGCTGTGTCTGTCGACTTGTTTGTTGCAGAATGCTTCTCTAAGGATGCAGCTGATAATCCAATATTATTTTGTAAACAACAAGGAGTACAATCTAAACTTTTAGAAGAAAAAGATGTTTCTCTAATAACCATGAACAAATCCCAGAGAATGATGTTCGAAAAATTTGGAAGTAACATAGTAGCGATCGATGGCACACATGACTTAAACGGATATGACTTTGAATTAACTACTATTATGGTGATCGATGAATTTAAACAAGGCTTTCCTGTCTCATTTATGTTCTCCAACCGAAAAGATACTTTAATTTATCAAGTGTTATTCGAGACAGATTTGGCAGAAAATTTTTATAATGCTTGGACTGCATGTTCTAATTAACCCTTTTTGCACTTGGGATAATAGATGGAATGGAAAGTTTTTATCGTTAAATGTTGAGCTCGAAGGACCGTATATTTTATTCACTATATGTTGTATGATGTAGGATTATGATGGATGAAGAAATTAAACAATTATTTCACTTTCATGTTACTATATTGTATGACTTTATAACGTGTTCTTTTGCATAAACAATTAAGAATCTCACTGGATCATACGCGTTTTGCACTTTGATTATTTAGCACATAATCTGCTGGAGTAATGAACGAATAATTACACATGTGGTTTACCGGGACCAACGCCGGGTGCTCTTATAACATGAGTACCATATTGTACGACCGTTAAATGATGAAGAGCGAGAACGAAGGATAAATGAGAAGTGTATGAATGAAGGCTGGGAAGTCTATGAATCACGAATGACGACTGCGAAGTGTATGAAGGCTGACTGGGAAGTTTACGAGTGACGACTGGGAAGTGACTAAAAGTAAGGTATCGTGCATATTTATATGTCGGTTAACGTGGTTGCGAGGAAGGAGAAAAATATTAGGATCTGGCCAATGGGATAAAAGAATTTGAAACGTAACGGTCAGATACAGCGAGTGAAAATTTACAGTTTTTTGTGGCCTGAGAAGGTTTGGTAGATACAGATAACAGAGTTTGGAAGAGGGTTTTTATGAAGCGATAAGGTGTCGGGTACTTTGAGATATTCATTGGAATTTCAGAAGACGATATTTATCTGTATTTCTTATGTGGTAGTAATGTTAAAATGAGTTTTTTGTTGATGTAAAGAAATATTGAATGTTGAATAGAATGGTATATTTCGTTATGTGTTTGGGGCAGAATATGTGAATTGTGTTATACCGGGGAAGCTGAAATTAAAAATCACAGGAGAATTTGGTATTTAAATCAAATTCGAACACTGCAGTTATGGAACCAGCACCTCATCACATTTTTTGTTCGTGGCATGTGGTTCGTGCATGACAAAGTAATTTAAACAAAATACGTAATATGGAAAAACGTAGTGATGTCTACAAAGTGCTCAAGACCCTACAACAACATACAGAAGAGTTTGATTTCCAAAATCTTTGGATAATACCTTAAATTTAATGTTGAACGATCAAGATTTGAAATCCTTTGGCAATTACTTCAAAACTTATTATAGGGAAAATTATGATAAATGGGCCTACTGTTTCAGAAAGAACTGTGGTATAAATACCAACACACATTTAGAATCGATGCATAAGGTGATTAAATACTTTTATCTAGACCGTGAATCAGTTCAGAGGCTTGATAAAGGCTTAGACGTTGTATTAAAATATGTTGGAGACAAAAGCATCGAACGCATAATTAAGCTGACAAAAGGAAAAAATACTAGTCATAGCAGAGACATATTTGAGAGACACAACAAAGCTTTGGAAATGACTTTGAAGTTGAACTACATAGTAGAAGACAGTGGTAACCACTCATCCTGGAATGTTTTTAATGAAGAAGGATCAGTGTCTGTGGTGCAACTGCTCTGTGATACAAGATGCTGTGAAATATTTTGTTCTAGTTGCAACATTTGTGTTCACATGATGTTTTGATGCACTTGTTCTGACTATAAAAAAATAATCAAACAATCTGTAAGCACATTATTTTATAAAACTAAATAAATTTAGTGGTGAACAAAAATCCGACTACGCTTCAAAAAAAGTAGAAGAAAACAACACCGATGTCAAACTGAAAAACATTATAGATGCTACTTTTTCTAAATTGAATACTATAGATTTAAAAAGACTTGATGGTGATGTTATTCAACAGATTCACTATCATTTAAATGTAATGAACAGTTTGTCTGTACTTCCAAAATATGATTCGTCATTAAAAGTTGCAACGACAGATGTGCATACAGGTAAAAAGAAACAGAAAAGGATCATTTCTCCGCAACCACGATTTTCATCCACAAAAAAGCGGGACCACAGGAAATCCACTTACCAGAGACCATCAAATAAAGAGGTGTCCAGCATTGGTAAAGCTCTGGTTGATAGACCAGATTTGTTTATTTCCACCTCTGCTTCTAATGATCATATGTATTAATTATATATTTTGTTATTTGTACTGTACATAATAAAGCAATAATTTATTTTTATTTTCAACTTTATTATAACTGCCTACCTAATGGACTATTTTACGGACATAAAGTGCTCCTTTATGGTCTAGTCCATAATAAAAAATATTATGGACAGCTCGTCAACATGAAGTTTCAAGCAACAAATAAGATGTTCTCTAGCTTTTTACACAATATCTTTAAATTCAGATGAGAACACGTTCTATATTCATTATTTATTTGAAGAATTTAAAGAACTTTTGTAAAAATACACTTGGAAAATTTGTGACAATAGAATATCAAATGAAGCATGTGCTCTAGAAGTCCCAAGTATAATAAGCCCTAACTGGCTGCAGTGCATCAGGAACCCTTGCGATAGAGAAGCTCAAGTTAAAAAATGCTCTAGAAACCCTATATCTAATAGTTATTCGCTCTATAAGGTCAAAAACTATGTTTTCGAGCTAAGAAAAATAAATCATCGGACTATGCATTTGCGGAGTCGGATGAGTTTTTCGAGTCTTGAGAAGCATTTTTTGAACAAATGAAACAAAAATTTTTCGTCAACTACACAATTTAATGGAAAATTAAGTATGAAATTAACGCGTAATTCCCTGTGCTAATGCTAAGATCGGACGGACCAGTATCATAAAGTGGAAACAGTACACAAGATTGTCATTTTTATACAACTACCGAAATGGTCTTCTTTTTCTGCAAATTATAGCACCATTATTGTGTAGTTGAAAAACAATTTAGAAATGTCAAATATTATAATATTTTTATATAATAATTATTTGTCTCGAATCGAACATAAAGATATGTATGATATTCGGACATACATTTTACTGACTTGTCCTCATTATGACTACGTTTGTTCAACCATAAGTCTTAAGACGCCTCTAGAAATCTCTACATTATATCATCATGACATAAATAGCTATTATTTGAGTGGCTGAAGAAAGTGTTACATCCTCCAATAGCGGAATAAATAACTATCATTGAACAGCAAAACAGTTTTATTTTATTATTCACATAATAGTACAAATATTATATGTACCAATGTACTAAAGAGAGTTTTAACTCCGTTGGTACCCGCGAATTTTAAAACCATACTTTAAACGTAGGCATGCGCAGAGCGAGGATCGGCGGGGACGATTTAGGGTCTCGTAGTTTGTTCTACTGTTTACATTCTTTTTCAGAAATATTATTTTAATTGTGGATCTAAGTCATAAGTAGGTATTCATCCATTTCCATGAATCCCGCTTCATCAACACAAAACTGATGCACCCCTCAACTAATTTTATACTCATTATGACTCAAAATTAGACTATTTACCTACTATAAATATAATCAAAAAAAGCCACTATTAAATTACACTACTCTACTAACAGTAATTTTAATATGTTTTCTCTACTATATTACACAAGATGAAAGGTATTCAACTAGATTTATTAATACAAAATATTTCAAAAACTACAGGAAAACAATACAATAAATTAAAATATAACACAATGCGGTAATTTTAATATAACTATTTCTACACTAATTACTAAACTAAGATTATAATATACAATATACTAGATATATTTAATATTAAATTCTACTGCAAACTACACAATAACATTAAATAAATAAACTATACTCAAAACTTGCAAACAAAACAAACACGTGGGGTGAGCGCTATGATCAGGAGCGGATCGTAAAATAAAAGTGATCTTTTAAATGGCGTCCGATCAGTGAGCGATCATAGTAAAATGAACCGTTCATGCACGCATCTCAGGATCGCTACCTGATCTATCAGGTATCGTGTGTGCGAATGAACGCGACCCAGTGATAAAAGGAAGAATATAATACTGTCAAATGTCAAATATGTGTCAAATTCATTATGAAAAATGTTGTCTTGATGTATGGTGCGGTGGAAGCATTTCCGATTTAAGATACATGTTCGAGTTCCGTAAACAAAATATTGAATAATTCAATAATATAAACTGTTTTAATAGTAACAGTAAAAAAAGTAGGACTTTGTACATAATATTTATTAATTACCGTAAAGATGCCTCCCAAACCTAAACCTGCAGCTCCCAGCAAAAAAAATGAACAAAAAAAAAAGGAAAAAGTAATAGAGGTAATTTTTGACCAGTATTAATTAATTTAGATATAATTCCTCTATATGAAATTGTATCATTTAATGTTTGTCGAAATTAGTTCAACATACGTTTGCTGTTAGGTTAACAGGTCAGTGCTAGCATTATTTATAGTAATGTTTAATGAAAACGCTATTTTATAAAATTCCAATGTACGGAAAATTGTAAATACAATATCAAATCGTTTATTCTAGGATAAAACATTCGGACTTAAGAATAAAAAGGGAGCAAAACAACAGAAGTTTATTCAACAAGTTGAAAAACAAGTCAAATCAGGTGGAATTCATCCTCTCAAAGCAGATGACAAGAAATTGGAAAAAGAAAAGAAATTGAAGGAGCAAAAAGAACTCGCGGCACTATTCAAACCTGTACAAACTCAAAAAATAGAAAAAGGTTAGATCGTTTTATCCACCAATTAAAGGTCGTTCTAAATGTTTTTAAATTACAGTTTACAATTACATGGTGTTTAGAATTAGTATATTTCTTAGGAATAAGCATTGTTTTCAAAATACTGGGGCCCTCCTATTATTCAATAAGAATCATTATCACTAAAAACCATAACGATAAACACTGTAGGTATTGTAGTTCAAATATGCAAGATTTTTTTCTCAAAGACCTGTAATTATTTATCTTGCAGGTGCTGATCCTAAGTCGGTGGTATGTGCTTTCTTCAAACAAGGGCAGTGTACAAAAGGTGATAGATGTAAGTTTTCCCATGATCTAACCATTGAAAGGAAAGCAGAAAAACGTTCATTATACTTTGATATGCGAGATGATGAGGAAGAAACTATGGAAAATTGGGATGAAGAGAAGTTAAAGGAAGTTATTGAAAAAAAACACGGAGATAAGGGAAAAATGCCCACTACCGATATTGTAAGTTCATTTTTTTAAACTACAAATTTTCTTTTGTACGTCTACTACAGTCTAGTAATGTTTATTGATAAGTTTAGGAAGATACGCAAACTCTATATATTTAACTGTAGCCACTGATATTTTTCATCCCCTTACACTGCTTTCCTCATGGCCCTAGTATTGACATTTATAAGGTGGATCCTCTGGTGGCCCAACAAGGAAATGCTCATTTTATTTTATGATGTGCAAGCAAAGCATAGCAGCAGGTTTAAAAATTCATTACTATGATATTACAGGCAACAATAAATGATTCGTACTTAGCCCTTAGCGTTGATTGAGATAATGACTTCAGGATAATGTTTTGAGGCACTATTTGTCGTCGAATGAATGTACCTATATATACCCACTAAAAATATCTTACTACCTTCAATCAACCGTTGTATCTAATGGAAAAAGAAATAAAGTACCTACTTAAATAGCAAATAAAACAAAAATCTGTCCATATGTGATTATCGCTTTATTTAATTTACTTGAACAAGAATAACTTAATATAATACTTGTCTATTATCTATTTTTAAGTTGAAAATACTTACACAATGAAAATCCTGGTTTGTTGTCTAAATCCAGATTTTACCTGTATTTGCAACAATTGATATAATCCTTTAGTTGAAAGTGTTGGGACATCGTAGCTTGTCATTGAGTATAAAAAAATAAGGAGATAAATAATTGGGGGGAGGGGGGTTAATTTAAAATTGTTTTACTTTTGTGAATAATTACAATTTCAACTTTGAAGTTTTATAACTTGGTTTGTAATATTGATGGAAAATTGCCGTATTTTTATTATCATTGTATTAACGCTCCTCTTTCGTTTTCTACCAATTTCAGTCTTTCCAATTCATAAATGTAGTTGCTACACATTTTTTAGGGTAAATCTTTACAAAAAGTATAGTCCAAATTTCACCCTGTGTAATTCCTACAAATATGAAACGGAAGAAACGAAATATAATCAGTAATAATTAAGATGCATCTTTACTCTATCGAATGGTGTAAGAATGAAGTTGACGTTTTGCATAGTTTCAGAAATTTTGATTTTTTTATGGAGGCTTGTTAAAAAAATGCATTGTTACCTCTGCATGTTATTGGACGGAACTGCGAAGTATACGCTTGCATTTGAGAAGTACCAGGAATGTTTATTGTAACTAAAAGTAAAAAAAACAATTTTTAATTACCTGTATACTTATACAATCTTATAAAACTAAAAAAATAAATTACAAAAACTCAAACTAAAGTTATCAAAATAATACGTGTCTTGTTTAATTTAATAAAAAAGTAATACACTTATTTTAAAACAAAAAAATTGATTTATCATTATTTACATAATTTTTATTTTATTTAAATCGACAACCTGCATACCTTTCCAAGACATGGGTACTGCATCTTTACTTAGTTTTCTTTTGCCACTTAGGTAAACATAATTTTTCCAAAATGATTTTCGCATTATGTAATGATTTTTTAGCAGCGTCTCCTCCATCATAAAAATATCTTTATTCTTCTTTATATTAGAACATCCCTATAACAACAGGTATTTTGTTTTTTCATCTTCATAATTAAATTTAACAATCGCAATTTCTGCTACCGATGAACTGCCGACTCAAAGTGCCCCAACGAGCGTATAATATACAGAAGTGAACAGTCAAAATGTGCCGTGTCTACTAATCACAGCTCGTTTGATAAAATTGTCAGGATCACATTCTCAGGCACTTTTTCGTTACATTTTGGTCCATAAGGTTGCATATTTTCCCAAACTTATCAATCAACACTAGTAGTTTACTTGTTCTGCAATATAATAAATGATCTCCAAATTCTTCTGGTAACCCTGAACAAAACCTAGATTCATCTGAGGGCAAAACTACCCCAAATCTGTATTATTCCAATTTTTATATTTTCTTCTACTAACTGTAACATACACAGTAGAAAATTGGACAATTAGGAGGAATAAATGTGTTGGAAATTAAACACATAGGAAGAATAGCAGGAAAACTAGGTGGGATGTGATAAAGAACGAAGACATTAGAAAAGTAATAATAGAAATAATAAATAAGAATCAGCTAAATTGGTATAGATTGGAATGAAGTCAGATAGATTAATTAGAAAAACGGAAAATGCCATTAAAAGCAATGGCGCAGACCTAGAAAAATGGATAGACTACATAAAGGAACTGACAACAAAAAGAGGAAAAACTTTTGAGGAATTGAAGAAGATGGTGGAAAAGTTTGACAGAGGAGGAACCGAAATCCTCATCCTACACTTGAAGAGGTGAAAGGAAATGAGAACACGATGTTCTCTTACAAAAACAGGTTGAGCAGCTCTACAATCTTCCACTTGTAAATAGGCATCGGGCTGTCTTTTTTGTGGCTCAGTGGTTTCCCTACATCACCTTTCCATCAATGATGCTTGGGGGGTTCGTGTCCTATAAGCAGATTTCTCTTTGTTGTCTTAATTCCTCTTTCTCCTTTTTGCTCTTGACATTCGTTATCATCATTTGCACAACTTCCCAGTTCCTTTTCTTTCCAATAATTGTCTCTATGAGGTTGTCTGGTGGTCACTCGCAGTCCAGTTGTGTCGATTTGAAAAAAAAAACATTTATTGTCCACCTGATTACATCCATTTTTCTCACGTTGTTCAGACATTTTGCCAGCTCAAATATAAAGCAGAGATAACAAATTGATCTTCTTGTACAACTTGTACGTGTTCTTAGAATGAAGACATATAGGATTATAAAAAGATATAATAAAAGCTGGAAACTTAAATAAGCCTGTTGATGTACCCAGCACATGACTTCACCTTATGTAACGAGGCTATTCGTTTTCACCTAAATTGTTTTCTTCTAATATCTGAAATATTTTTTAATTTCTTTAATGACAAAATTTTTATAAAACTGAAAAAAATGGATTCTTTGTATTTAAATACATGATACTGTATAATTTTTTCCATACATTTACTGTTTATACATAAGGTGAAGTAAAAATTAGGTGACCATATTTTTCCAATTAATTTCTGAATTATTCTACTAGTCAAGAACACAGGAACAGGATGCTCTAGAAACAGTAGTCTTTTCCCTCTATTCTAGATGATGGTTGAAATTTACTTTGGGGGGATGAATAAGTTAATTTGCTGTTAATAAGTTAATTTATTTTTTCTGCATTTGAGGTAAGAAGTCACTTGAACCCTGAACATTGAAGGTTTGATATTGGATTGAATGGCAGATACTGCTTTTGGAATAAGCGATAATAACATTAAATTATAGACTATATGTTTTTAGATTTGCAAACATTTCTTGGAAGCGGTCGAAAAATCAAAGTATGGTTGGTTTTGGACGTGCCCTACAGGAGAAAGTTGTATTTATAGACATGCTCTACCGCCCGGATTTGTTCTTAAAAAGGACAAGAAAAAATTAGAAGAAAAATCCAATGAAATTACCCTTGAAGACCTTATAGAAAAAGAAAGAGCAGCTTTAGGTATGTAAATGTATCTGCTTAAATAAACAGTATTTAAATGTAGAGTACAGACTTCTTAAAATGTAAATTCATCCAGGATTTTAGCTGACACTATGTGTTTTTGGGGTAGTTCAATATCAAAAGCTTTGATGTCAATTTATATTGTTTTTTGAGCTTCATGTTTAATAATTTTATTATAAAAATTACACCTTAAGCAAAATTCTTGAATGATTAATGTAAGTAGTTAATATTTTATTTTCAAAATTTGATCATTTTGACCATTTTCAGTCCTTGATAATGAATAAACATTTCGAAAGCTTAGAATAAAAATCAAAAAGAGTACACTCTGGTATTTTATTACCACATAATTTCACAGGAATTAAAACAAATACCAGTGGTTAAGCCTTTGAAAGTGAATAGAAATTACGAAATTTCAAGTTTTTATCTTCAGTTAAATTTGAGAAAAAAAATTAAAATCCAATTTTAGTCACCGCCTTGTAGGGGTGATATCTCCGAGGCTGAGGAAATTTTGTTATAGGAAGAACCCATCATAATTTTATATGTGCAATCACCTCATGAATTTAGAAACACCCTGTATATACATTAAACCTTGTTACATATATTTGGTGAGCCTCTCACCAAGGAAAGCTAAACAGCTTCTTGAGTTAGTAAAAAACTTGATATTGGTAACGTCTGAGATATCGCCTCTAAAAATGGGCTGAAACTGTAGAACATTTCCTTCGTGAATGCCCAGCACTTTTCTGCAAAAGGCTGAAGTTCCTAGGAGGGACCTTCTTAACGTCCTCTGATATCAGAAACTTAGCTAGTGTCGGAATCCCAGGCCTCCGATAGGTTTAGGGTTATGCACAAAAGATCTTATAGGTCGAAGTGTTTGGTGGGCTGCAGAGCATTTATTACCTCCCTCGAAATCTACAATCTATATATTTTTCCAGGTTCCAAACAAACGAAAGTGACATTAGAATCGTTTTTGGCTTGGAAGAAAAGGAAGATTCAAGAAAAGAAAGACCAACTTCAAAAGGACGAAGATAAAAAACGTAACGAATTCAAAGCAGGCAGACAAGTTGGTATATCTGGTAGAGAAATGTTTAGCTTCAATCCTGAATTGGCGTACGATAACGATATGGAAGAAGGAGATGAATTATTCGATTCATCAGTTTACCCTACTGAAGACGAAAGTGTCGTTTACAAAGAAATCGATTTAGGTATTTTGGGAGGTGAAGTACAAGAGGTAAGTAATCATTATTTGAAAACTTTTTTTGTCTTAAACAATCTCGCAGTTTTCTTTGTTTTTATTTAGTCATTTTTCAGGCCGATGGAACAGGTACAGTAGCTATGGAAGATAGGTTTAAAGATATACCAGCAGCGGCATCTAGTGAGAAACCCGTGGAAGGTGCGACGGCAGTACCGATTAATGAAAATCTTTTCCTCGATGCGGATTTAGATGAGTTAGATGAAGAGTTAGAAGGTTTAGATCTAGAGGAATAATAATTGGGGTCCGGTACTTTTACCGACCCCATCGGATTCGTTTTATTAATATTAATTCGCAATGTACTAAAAGTGTAAATATAATTTCAGTACTTCGTTTGGGCTTTATTTTATTTTTCGACCTTATAAAATTGAACTCAAAGGATTCACCACACAAGTGAGGATGTAATGTGTTTGGAACTGCATCCACATAATTTTCTCATATTCTTAAGTGATGGAATTCATATTCATAGAGGTAGTACTTCTTGCCATGCATTATATGCCCCATATATTGCAGCTCTTTAATTGTAAGATCTAAATTGGACAGTAAAATATGAATACCTACTATGTATCATACAGTACTGTACTTTTTTTAAATGTTGAAACAACTACACTAATATTTAAAAAATAGTTCAAATATCACTTAACGAATCCGACAATGAAAAAAAATATACATCTGATATTTTAAAGTGACGGTGTTAATACTTCTTTGTAAATAAAATTTACAATTAGAGCAAAACAAAACATTATTATTGAGAAACAAACATAAATAATAATGAACATAAGGAAACTATGAAACAATTATCTGACAGTATACATACCGACCCAGGTCCACATCATTAGATATGTACGTGGTTCGTCGGGATATTTATTGATGTGGAGGGGGTGAAGCACCAACCCGGCGCGTCTCCAGGTGGCGGATAGAAGGGCATCTGAGATGATTTTATATGAGGAGGAAGTCTGCGGGGAAATACCTGGGGGCTGGTTGTGTTTAAAAACTCAACTGGCAGCCCTCGAATACCCTGCCGCGGACCAACTTTACCTGTCCCAGCTGTAGTATCGTGGCTAAGGGATTGCACACAGCGTTACGATGCCGGGTGAAATTTCGAGAATAGTCCTTACTGGTTTCGACCTTGACGCACCGGGGGGAACTCCATTGTATTGAACCCCGTACCCCTGCATGTGGGGCTCTGCAGCGGTGGACCGTAATGACCCTAGCTTCTCGTGGGACCATTTATGGACAGAGAATGTAAAACTTCCACCTCTTCATCCGGGCACCTCACAGAGGGAAAAAATGCCAAACAGCACAAAGGTCGTATACCGTTCGACCTCAAAGAACCGGGCGGCATAGACGACCCACTGAGAAAAGGCCTCAGGGTTGCGAAAATACCTGCGACTTCTCAATCAGGGAATATCCCCCGAAGAGGCCAGGAAGCAGGCTATATATTGAGCGCCCAACCCCCCGAAGGAACCACCAACGGGGAAGACAAAGCTTAAAAGAGGCCCGCAGCAGCTGTCAAAACAGAGAAAGCTTTTAGGGTGGGAATAATGCCCAAGGATTATCCTGGGGTCATGCTGAAAGCAGAGCAGCTCTCCACACTGGAAGACACTCTGGTGGAAGAGCTGTGTCGAGGTTCAGAACTCCAACCTCACTACTGGGGCTTGGAAGATCCTAAACTCTAAAAAAGAGGGACAGGGAACTATCCTCACGATTGGGATCGATCACCAATCTGGGGAGGCTCTGAAGGCAGGAGGTTACGCACTAAACTTCCGTTTTAGTCGTATCCCTGTCTCGGGACTGGGAAAGAAAAAGAACCCCGCGGAGGATCCAAAGGACATGGAGAAACCCTCCACATCCGGAGTCTCTGGAAAAGGGGAAAAAGGCGAAAGCTTGACTTTGGGTCAGCCCGAGATCTGCCCCGGCTCGACTGGGGATGCGGAGATTGCCTCTGCATCCCGGGAAACTGGGCGGACAGCCTGGGGGGTCGAAAGTCTGATTCGAGAACAAGAAAGCTGCTCGAACTCCGAGGAAGATATTGCCATGATGGTCGAGGAGGGTCAAGGAGAGACAAAGGAATGGGATGAATAGAGGCTGAGTAACTCGGCCTCTTTCATCCATAATAATTCACGTTCACGAATGTAGCTCAGAATAACCTGCTTCACTCGTGATTGCAAGGTTGTTCGCTAGACTTCAACTGGATATTGTACTGATCCAAGAACCATGGATCAACAAAGAAGGCCAAATCAAAGGTTTGGCATGCAAGGATTCCAAATTGATTTATGATCAAAGGCAAGTATCTCTGCGTGCCTGTGTAATCATAATAAATAACAAAATATATTTGTGTTTCACAATACGTGTCACGGGACCTTGTTCCAATCATGGTGAGACGCTGCAATAGCACACGGCTGCCAATTATAATTGGTTGTGATACCAACGCACACAATACTGTGTGGGGAAGCACTAATAACAACACAAAAGGTGAGTGTTTATTAGAATATCTCTTAGCAAATAACCTTGAGACCTTAAATGTGGGGACAACCTCCACCGTTGTCACGAGAGCAAGAAAAGAGGTCCTGGACGTAACAATTGTTAATGTTGCTTCTAGGAAAAATGTAAAAGATTGGAGATTGGAGGGTGATTAGGAAGGCCAAAAGGCTTAATTTTCAAGCCTTTTGCGAAAAGATCACTTCCACACAGCGGCCAGACTACAAAAGGTCATGGCAAATGGGGGAACTAACCCCACAATGTCGCTGAAAAAGCCATACAGATCATACACGGAAGGTGAAGAGGAACGATCGATTCGTCTTCTTAGAACCCATTTTCGTGGTAGTGAACCAGCAACAAGCACTGAAATAGCAATGAATTACACCAACAAATCCCGCAAGGAAGATTGGGACATTGCTAAGAAAATATTTACCAGACAACGGTTGGAATGGGCAATAAGTACCTTTCAACCATATAAATCACCAGGAGTGGATGGAATATTTCCAGCACTCCTGCTGCAAGGGATAGAGGAGATTCTTCCTCACCTGCTGAAGATTACAAGAAGCAGTCTAGCAGTGGGTCTAATACCTAGAAAATGGAGAAGGGCAAGGGCAACCTTCATACCAAAAATAGAGAAAAAATATGGGAGTGATCCCCGATCTTTTAGACCCATCTGTCTAACATCGTTCCTACTCAAAACGATGGAGAACGTGATTAAAAGGGAACGAGAGCACCAATTTTAACCAACGTGTAGAAACAAAAATGGAGAAAAAAATCGTGTCCATCTCCCCCCCCCTTAACGGTACAGGGATTCGCGGAAGGGGTGCTTCATTCTAGCGAAAAAATAAAAATTACATCTGAAAGAGAAAAATCCGGTCGGTACATAGAGCCTTTGAACCGATTTTTTGATTTGAAGAAATATACGGGGGAAAATTAAAATGTACTAGAAAAACATATAACAAAACTTTCCTGTTCCCCTTCTTGGGGGGTCTAGAGGTCGTCAAAAACAGGCTTTTTTGCTATAAACGATAGCGAAAAACTGTCAAATACGTTATGAAGAAAACAACTCGACACGTACATAGAACACATAAAAAGGGGGGGTTAATGGGGGGAAATATACAGGAAAAAATTCACTAGTAAATTTTAATACATTTTTTTTGGAATTTCGGGTTATATATAAGATGGGGCAACTTGTCAGGTCAAGCCCTTTACGGTAATATATGGGACACCCCCTGCCCTCCTTTTTTTGGGGGCCCAGCATTCGCTAAATATTGATGCTGGAATCGTGATTTTCGGGGATCTTCCGGATTTGGAGTGCCTATAGGCACCATGGGTTTGAAATATTTTTAGGGCCTCCCCAATGACCCCCCCCCAGCAGTGGATTGAAATTGAACGTGGAAGTTCGAGATGATGTTTTTAGGCATATGCGCATTCGATATATAGCTACGATGGTCGAAAAAAAAATTTAACCTCAAAATTTAGCGCGTCTTGTGGCGCCCTCTTTTTCCACAAAATATTCAAAATAAATATATCAGTCGGTAGAGAAAAAAATTGGAATTTACAGGGTTGTGAAAATTTTTTTTCGTAATTTTTGAACATTGAATTTTCGGAATTTTTGAGCGAATAATACTTCTTTTATACAGGCTAAAAAATTTCTATGTACGTGTCTAAGCGCCCTCTACATTTTTAGTCTCTAGCATTTTTTCGATATCTCGCAAATTTTTTTTTATTTATCCATTAATTTCAATGTACTTAGGGGGGCAAGCTTTGGCCGCAGGGGGGCATATTTTTTCTGTGAGTTACCCATGATGGACGATCACAACTCACTATTAAGTACAAGGCCAAACATTTTTTTAATAATATTTGCCCCCCATGGCCCCGCCCTCAGATTTTTTATGGGCTCAATTACTACGCCAATGTTCAACATTTTTTATTCTCTACACGACATAGAACAGAAAATCTGGAGAATATACCACTTCATAAATGTCAGCACGCCTACAGAGCGGGTCGATCAACTGAGACGGCTCTGTATCAGCTGACCGAAGTCATCCAGAGAACTCTGAACAACAAAGAAATCGCAATGTGCGCATTCCTGAATATATCTGGGGCCCTTTGACAACACAACTCATATGTCTGTCAAAGAAGCACTAAAAACGCGAGGAGTAAATGAAACCATTGTAAAATGGATGTATGAGTTGTTGACGACGAGGATAGCTGAGGCACAGGTGGGGAATCAAATCACCTCAGTTAAAACCACTCGGGGACACCTCAAGGGGGAGTTATATCTCCCCTTCTATGGAGCCTCGTAGTAGATGAGTTGCTCTACAGGCTAACGGAGCTTGGCTTCGAATGTATGGGCTATGCTGATGACATAGTTCTAATAGTCAGAGGCAAGTTCGAGAGCACCTTGTGTGATTTATTACAAAAGGGCCTCAGAATCATTGAGCAATGGAGCTTCTCAGTGGGGCTAAACATTAACCCAAACAAGACCATAATTCCATTTACCCGGAAAACAACACTTCCAGCCATGAAACCCATATCCTTAAACAGGGAAATCATAGAATGGAAATCAGAAGTTAAATATCTAGGGATAACTCTAGGCAGTAAGCTTCTGTGGAATAAGCATGTTGAAATAACTGCTAGTAAAGCAATAAGAGCTTTGATGGCGTGCAGAAATCTAGCTGGTAAGAGGTGGGGTTGTAACCCAAAAATACTGCTATGGATGTACGCCATGATTGTGAGACCAGCAATTACGTATGGAGCAATAGTTTGGCATACAAAAGAAAGTCAGTACAGCACGAGGAAGACCCTCGACAAAGTTCAAAGGCTTGCATATGTGTGCATCACTGGAGCTATGAGAACGTGAGAACTATATAGGGCACTTGAGATCATTACAGATCTCACACCGCTACATCTGGTGATAGAAAGATCTGCCCAAGAGGCAATTCTTAGAATATCTAAGGAAAGTTCAGGCAATGGGAGCATTAAAAATCAGGGAGCCTGGTCCTCTCTAACAAAATACATCTCATCAGCGAATCTTCCCAGTGACGAAATGATCAAGAAAGTAAGTATCGAAAAGAATTTCACTACGATGCTAAATACGAGGAGAGACTGGGAAAGGGAATACACCACCCAAACTATCAAAGAAAACACCATTAGATGGTATACGGATGGTTCAAAAACAACCACTGGAGCAGGCGCTGGAGTATTTGGGCCTGGCACTAGATACTCATTATCGTTAGGCTCCTTCCCGAGCGTCTTTCAGGCAGAAATAGTTGCGATTGAAAGATGCGTTGAAATGAACCTAGAAAGAAAATATCAGAAATGTGACATATCGATCCATTCTGATAGTCAAGCATCTATCAAAGGATTGAGCTCCCATGTCATTGACTCAAAGTTGGCATGGGAGTGCCGAAGAAAACTTGATGAATTAGGCAAGAATAACAGGGTCTCTTTAGTCTGGATACCTGGCCACTCGGAATAACAGGAAATGAAGAGGCCAATACACTTGCCAGGAAAGGAGCACAAACGCCCTTTATTGGCCCGAAGCAAGCATTTCTGTGGTGTAGGAAAATGCTCCTATAAGAAAGAAGGAGGAAACCGATAGAGAAGCACTCTGGAGGTGCCTTCCTGGGTTGGAACATTCCAAAAAGTTCCTGCAGAACTTTGACACTGCTAGATCCAAAATATATTTGGAGCTCAGTAAAAATAAGCTACATCTCCTCACGGGTTTTCTTACAGGACACTGCCACTGCCGCCTTAGAAAGCACCTAATGAGAATAGGTCTAGCAGAAACTGACGAGTGTAGATTCTGTGGGGAGGAGGATGAAACTCCGGATCACCTAGTTCTGGAATGCCTCGCCATTGCAAGCCAACGCAAGAAATGCTTCAGACAAGAAATTTGTAAGAGTGAGGATATAACCTCGTTGAAGCCTTTCCAAATACTAGAGTTCATTAGAACCCTGGAACTGGAAGGCGAGCTGTAGTAGTAGCGAGAACAGCTCTGATAGGGGGGCACAATAAACCTTAGGTTTTAGTGCATTTTAACCCCGTTAAAATCTAATCTAATTTCCATGTCTGTTGTGGCGTATTTTCGCAGTGTCGACTGTGGTAACGAGCATTATACATAACGACAACAAATCCTGGTTCCAAATGTTCAGTAATGCATCCAAACCACTTCTCGTACAGCTCTGCGTTCAGCTCTTTATAGTAGTCTCCCGTTTTCTTGGACTTAAATATTCATTCACCATTTAACACAAATCCGCTATCACTTTCTATATGTGTAATTTTCAATAGACGTCCTTTTCCAGATGGCATTTTTCAACCGGTTGACCAGCCTTCAATAGCTGCTTGCCGTGTTTTTTTCATATATCCATCTTGCCATAGTTTTGTCACCGTGTGCCCCTCGTTGACCCACGCTTCATCCGTATAATAAATCTTTCTTCCTGCTTCCGAAACTTGTTACTTTTCTTTAGATACTCTCTTCTCCATAATTCTATTTCAGATCTTTCTATAATAACACTCTATTTATTTTCTCATAACTAAAATTGGAACCATGTAAAATTTTGCTCAAGGTCTTCTTACCTATTTTAGGTATGATCTTGTTTTCACTAACAGCTTCTGGCAATTTCTTTTATGTTGGTACTTCATTTTTCATAAAAAACATAAAGCACATTTCGCATCTTCGTCGACTTCTAGTTTTGTCCGACCGCTTTTCCTTTTTGGTGCCTGTACTTCTCCATGTACTTTCTATCAAATACAAAAGTGGATGGAATAACAATCAAACAGCTTGACAGTTTAGGTGATCTTACAACAGTTTGTTAATAGGATTAGAAGTTAGAAGTGGAGGCGTTGTTAATTGTACTCCTTTGGAACAAATTCCCATTTTAGTTGTGTCCAGTAAACCAGCAATAACAGATCCCGTTTGTCTGATAAACAATATAGTATTCCACAATTTATGCCTTACTTGAAAATATCTTTAACGGTTATGACTATATTATGAATCCATTTATTTTGTCGATATGTAGTGAACAAGTTATCACATATATAGCTGGATTTGTTCTTTTACAATTGAGAAACGCCTTGAAATGTGAGGCATGTGTTGGGGCATTAACTGAACTTTGGTTGCCCATAAAAGTAAAGGAGGATTAACATATCCTTCAAATGATGTTATACACATTTGTAAAATTTTTAAAAGTATTTTAAGAATCCTTGAACAAAATCTGCATAGGAAAAAGCCTTTTGAATTGTTAATTAACGCAGTTATGAACAAATCTCTAACAATGGATTTACCTGAAAGTTTGAATAAGCATGTGTTGGAAAATTATGTTAATCACATTTACTTTCTAATAGCCGTATGCACAAAATACCTAAAAATCTGAATACACTTTATTGTTAAGAACAATAGTACAATTAAGACGCCAATTAGAAACCAATTAACTAAAATTATTTTGTTCCCCGGACAATAGAAGATGAGAATATGTATTCACATTTTTCTATTCTTCTTCTTCTTTGAATGCCGTCCCCATTTAACGGAGGTTGGCGACCACTCTCTTAAAAGCATATCTGTCCTTAGCAATATGAAAAAGATCGTCAACGCCCATGTCTGTCCATTCTCGGATATTCCTCAGCCATGATTTCTTCTTTCTCCCAATTCTATTCTTTCCTTCAACTCTGCCCTGCATAATCACTTGTAACAGAGAGTATTTATCATGTCGTAATACGTGACCGAGATATGCTGTCTTACGTATTTTTAGTAGTTTTCGTTCACGACCAATTCTATGGCCGCGTTTACACCGGAGCTGACAACATTGCTGCCAGCAAAAGCTGACAACATTTACAAAAATCGTACTTTTAATTCCGTCAACATTTGCTGCCAACAATGCTGTCAGCACCGAAAAGTGTTGGCAGCATTTACCCACCAGTAGTCGGTAAAGATCAAAGAATGTTGTCCAACATATGCTGGCAGCAATGTTGACGGGACTAAAAGCGACCGTCAACAATGTTGGCAACACTTACCTTAGCGCACGTGGTTGGCCGCCATGTCGTTCCGACAGCGTCAGTACTCTAGTTGCGACTGTTGATGGTAGTACGTCTGTGTTGTTTGGTGTCCGTGTTTCTCAACTCAATATGAACAGCGACAGCATTGAGAGTGAAATTGATTGGTCGCGTGAAACAGTCATGCAATTGATTGACCTATATCGAGAGCAACCAGTTCTTTGGAATCCGATGGACCCTGATTATAAAAATAAAAACCTAAAGAACTATGCATGGAATGACATTTCGCGGGAGATAAAAGCCAGTAATTCGGAAGTACAGGCAAAAGTGAAAACATTGTTGGCACAGTTTCAAAGAGAACTTAAGAAGAAGAAGAGTGGTTCGGGGGCAGACGAGTATAAAAGCAAGTGGTGTTATTTTAAAGCGATGCTGTTTTTAAAGGATAAAACTACTGCACGGAAGATTAAAGCAGCTGGGATTGCCACTGACGACAAAGAGGCTGCCGATGAAACAGTGCAGGCAAGTAGTTAACAACTTAAGATTATTTTATCAAATTGTCACATATTTTAATGTCACTTTTATAGGTTAAAAAAGTTAAACATAAACACAACGGTCTAAAATTTGTTACAAAATATATAATGTAATTAACACTACTTTAATTGTTTGTTATTGTTGTTAATTCAACTATACGTTATAATATGTGCAAACGTCCTTATGTACATTTGTATCTTAGGCTTAGTAGTTGTTTTGCCATGGCACTGAACCCTCTTCACTTTGAAAGTAAACACTGATTTCATCACGTATTTGTTTGGCCAGCTGGGAAGGTTTTTTTGGAATCTTCTTTAAACGAAGTAGAGTTTCTCTAGGCATTCCATCAACTCTCCATTGTCCTGGCACTAATGATCCTGTAGCTAGGTCCTCGACATCAAAAGCTTCGGGAGGTGTATACGTTGAAGCTGATGACATACTTCTTCGCAAAAAGTTATGCAGGTGACAGCAGGCTAAAACAACTGTGTCTGCCCGCTCTGGTTCCAATAACATTGGTTTCCTCAACACACGGAAAACCACACTCATTATTCCGAATACATTTTCCACTACTCTACGGCCCCTGCAGTGGCGATAGTTGAAGACACGTTTTACACTTGCCTTATCATGCAATCCAGGAAACGCCTTCATGATGTTAATTTTTAAAGGAAAGGCATCGTCAGCCAGGAAAAAGTAGGGTACCGGTAAGTACTCCCTTCCTGGAAGGAAACTTGGGTCGGGAAGATTCAAAGTCTTATTTTGAAGGTGTTGTTTTAAGGTACTATTGTCAAACACTCCACCATCAGATAACCGTCCTTGGCAACCAACAGAGACGTAAGTAAAGCAATAATTTGCATCAACAACAGCCAGGAGGACAATGCTGAAATAACCTTTGTAATTGAAATATTCACTTGATGTGTTGATGGGTGCCTGTAGCATCACGTGTTTCCCATCCATGCTTCCAATGCAATGCGGAAAATTCCATTGCGAGTTGTACTCTTTGGCATGATGTAGCCATTCTTCTTTAGTATTCGGCAACTGCAAAATGAAATGTATTTTAAAGGGGTCAGTGATCCATACAGTCAAGATATAAGTGCCAATATACCATAATCTTATAAAAAATAAACGTTTATTTCAGCAAAAGAATTAAAACTAGTGATTTTTACCTACTCTGTCAACTCAAGGTAATGTCAACTGTAATGTAATGTGGTTTTATTTTTAGGAGGACATTGCAGAGGAGGGCAATGACACATCAATCACAACTGCCGACAACACACCTAAAACAGGAACGGATCCTCCTCGAAAATTGACGAAGAGGAAAGCTTCAATGGTGGATGAAGCTTATCGAGTAATGAAAAAAGTGTCTAGCCAGTTAAATCAGCCAGGAATTGAAGACGAGTTTGATATCTTTGGAAAAAACGTTGCGTGTCAATTACGAAAAATTATAAACTCTCGGGACCAAGCACTTGCAAAACACAGGATTAATACCATTTTGTTCGAAATGGAACTTAATCAGTTACCGATGGGTCCAGAGCCATCAAGATCAACCAGTGCATCTTCCTACATTCAGTCATACGATCCATCAACATCTAATGAAATCCATTCATCCATCAACGCGGCAAGTCCCATTTCTGCTCAGTGGGCTCCTCAACATGACGAGTACAATGATGCTTATTGTGATAAAATTATTCAATCTATCGGTTTATCATCAAATAGTAACTAAATTTCTATGGAAATAAAGCTGTTTTGATTTGATATGTATTATTTATGTATGTCATTAAACTTTGAGTGAAATATTCACTAAGTTTCTTTAAACCAACCAATTTCCCAAACAACTATTATTAGCCTACTAACAGCATAATATAACCAATCACATATGTATTTGATTTTTGGATATGGAGGGAGGCAATCATGGGACACTTGGTTATATACAAGTATTCACTTACCTTTATATTATCCTTCAACTCATCAATCAAAGCTGCACAAACTTCAGGTATTATTCCAGAAATTGTAGATTTTGACACTTTAAACAGGTAACTGAGACTAGAGTAAAGGCGGGTTTATACAACATTTACATAGTCATAATCATAATCACAGTCACAATCATAAAAGTTAAACTAATGATTTCTTATAGCACCGTTTATACAATTGTCACAATCATAAGCATAATTTTACTGACCTTGAAGTTCCTAACTTTTAACTTTATGATTATGATTAAGACGAGAATTGAAATGCGCATGTATCGTAACCAACACGCGATGAGCAATGATGACAAAAAGGCGTCTTGGTTGAAGAATTAATTTTATTGGCTGTTTTTTGGAGGTATTTCTGTGCTCCGTCAATCATTGTTTATATGTTTATATTAACTTAATTGATTTGACTTTTTGGCAAATTTCATTTATATGAATTTTATGCTTATGACTGTGACTATTAAAATTGTATAAACGCCTTTCAGAGTTATGATTAAGTTTATGATTCTGACTGTGATTATGGTTATGACTATGTAAATGTTGTATAAACCCGCCTTAAGAGTCTCCACTGGCCAAGTATCTCAAGGTCACTGCAAGTCTTTCTCGTGCAGGTATTGCTAGCCTGTAATTGGTGTCTTGTCTCGCAATTTTAGGTCCAATAGCTGTGAGAAGGTTTTCAAAGTTGTTACTTGTCATCCTCAAGAAGTTTTTAACGCTGCCGTCACACCTCAACTCTCTTGACAATGGATTAATATCGTCCTGATTTAAATCTGAAAGTAAGTCACTTCCACTATACACAGATCTGGCCCTAAGGGAAGGCCTTACCCAATATCTCTTTGGTCTTTTCTTTTTACCTATGATGACGCACGCTGCTGCTACCGCCGCAAGTTGCTCGAGTGTTGACATCTCGGAATGCCGAATGCAACTAAACGCACCAAAGCGCTAAAATGTTGTCAACACATGTTGATCAGTCTAGGGAATTCGCCAACATTTGCTGCCAGCATTTGTTGATAGCAATGCTGCCAACAAAAGCTGGCCAACATTTGCTGACAGCATTTGGTGTAAACGCGGCTTATGTAGTATTTCCTCGTTAGTAATTCGGGCTGTCCATGGTACTTTCAGCATACGTGTAAATCCACATTTCGAAGGCTTCGATTCTTTTAGTTATTTGTGCCTTTAACGTCCATGTTTCTACACCATATAATAGCTGGGACCAAACATAGCACTCCATAAATCTCAACCGGAGTATTAAATTCAAATTTTTATTGCAAAACATGGATTTAAATTTTAGAAATGCCGATCTTGCCATTTCAATCCTTACACGGATTTCCTGGTCCTGATTTAGGTCTGAGTTAATGAAAGCACCCAAGTATTTAAACTTTTCTACCCTTTCTATTGCTTGATCGTTTATTATTAATTGATCATTATGTGCGGGTGTTTTGGAGATTATCATGAGTTTTTTTTTGTGTGTTAATATCTATTCCCATTTGCTGATATTCCATATTAACAGCATTTACTGTAATAAATGTTGCTATGTGGCCAAGGCCACTTAACATTCTAAAAAAAGAAGATAACCTAAACGGTCCTTTTTAGAACGATTGACTGTAAAATTCAATGCATTGTTATAATTATTTAAGTCAATATATTTTGTTAAAAAAACTGTTATGTGTTATTTATATTACATGGCGCAGTCTATGTGGTAATCAGAGTTGGAGTGCATAAAATATCCTTTAACGGTTAGTCCTATTTATTGTGGAAATCGTGTCTTACAAGTTGCCTCAAAACATAAAATAAGAATTATGTCTGATGTAAGACTTCCAGCGCCATTATCGTTTGAAGGCAATGTGGCAGAAAACTTTCGAAAGTTCAAACAGTCATTTGAAATATATTTAATAGCAAGCGGCAAAGTTAAAAAGGAAGATCAAGTCAAAATCGCCTTGCTACTCAATCTTATGGGTGAGGAAGGTCTAGAAGTCTACAACACGTTAAAGTTGAACGAAGAAGACAAAGATGATTTCGATAAAGTAATGACCGAATTTGAAAAATATATGACCCCAAGAAAGAATGTTGTTTATGAAAGATTCCTATTTTATAATCGTAAATAGGATGAGGGTGAGCCATTTGATCATTTTCTGACAGACCTTAAAAAACTTTCTAAAACCTGTGATTTTGGAGACTCTTGTGACTCAATGATTAGAGATAGAATTGTGTTTGGTATTCAAAGCTTAGAATTACAAGAACGATTATTACATGCAGAGGATCTCACCTTAGATAAAGCAATTGATAAGTGTCGAGCTAATGAGCTAGCAAGAGCTCAGTTGAACGAAGTACAAAGTCAAGAAGGAAAAGTGCAGGCTATCAGAAGCAAGAAAGTTATTAAGCAAAGCAGCAGATATAGCAATGAAGATTATACCCACACTAAAAGTAGACATTTTGGAGGAAATCGAAGTGGAAATGCAACAGTGGACCCTCGAGTTGACCACAAAATTAACTTATTCGATTGCAGAAGTTGTGGTTTCACACATGGCCCTAGAAAGTGTCATGCTTTTGGTAGAATGTGCAATAAGTGTAAAAAATATGGACATTTTGAAAAAGTATGTCCCAGTCAGTATGTAAGGGAAATTTTTGGAAATGAAGAAGATGAAGAAAACCAGGATGAGGATACGGAAGAATACTTAGTGACCACTATAATGGTAAATGAAGTTACACATAAAAATGAGTGGATTGAAAAAGTAAGCATAGATGAACAGAATATTAATTTTAAAGTTGATACAGGTTCACAGGTAAACATTATTCCTTTAAATATATTGCAAAAAATTCACAATCAAAAAATTTTTATTTGTAAATCTAAGATTGTTTTAGAAACTTATGGTGGATTTAAAATTTCACCATTAGGTACTGTCAATCTAGACTGTATGTTTAATAATCAGATATGTAAATTAAAATTTGTAGTTGTTAAAGAAAAATCAATGCCTATTCTTGGATTAAAGTCATGTCTTGATTTAAATATTTTTGCTAAAGTTAATGTGGATAATTTATGTCAAAGTAAGAATGAATTTGTTAAAAATAACATAGATGTTTTTGATGGACTTGGTAAATTTCAAAAGAAATGCAAACTACTATTAAAAAATGGGTCACAACCTGTTGCTAGAGCACCTCGAAGGGTACCTCTGTCTCTTAAAACTCGTTTAAAGAATCATTTAAATGATTTAGTCAATCTTGGAATAATTGCAAAGTGTGAAGGTCCTACTGAATGGCTTAGCATTTTGGTTATAGTGGAAAAAATGACAAATCACTTAGACTTTGCTTAGATCCTAAAGATCTTAATTCTGCTTTAGAAATAGAGTTTTGTGAAATACCAACGTTGGCTGATATAGGTGCTAAATTAAAAAATAAGTCTTATTTCACAGTGTTGGATTTTAAAGAGGCGTTCTATCAAGTCGAACTTGATAGTGAATCAAGTAAACTATGCGCTTTTGGAACTCCCTTCGGAGCCTATACATTTTTACGTTTGCCATTTGGGCTAAATTGTGTTCCAGAATTTTTTCAGAAAATAAATAACGATAACTTTGGTGATATTCCTGGGGTGATAGTTTACTTTGATGACTTACTGATATCAGCTGATAGCTTGGAAGTCCATGATCAAATTTTAATTAAGGTTATTGAGAGAGCTAGAAATATTGGAGTAAAATTTAATCGTAATAAAATTCAATACAGGGTAAAAGAAGTTAAATATTTAGGTAATATATTTGACAAACATGGTATGAGGCCAGATGATGATAAGATCAGAGCAATTATGGAGCTTGAAGAGCCAAAAAATAGAAAGGAATTACAGTGCATGTTAGGTATGATCAATTATCTTAGAAGCTACATACCAAATTTTTTCAGATATATCTGCTCCTTTGCGAAGTTTACTTAAAAAAAATTATACATTTTTATGGACAAAAACTCATTCAGACTCGTTCAATTTAATAAAGAAACTAATTAGTTCTCCTCCGGTTTTGGTTAGTTTTGATGAAGACAAGCCTATTGTAATACAAACTGACTCTAGTAAGAGTGGTGTAGGCTGTGTACTTTTACAAAATGATAGACCAGTTGCTTTTGCTTCTCGTGCGCTCACTGACTGTGAGAATAGGTTTAGTCAGATAGAAAAAGAGTTTAATGCTATATTTTTCTCTTGTACAAAATTTTATAATTATATTTATGGTAGACATGTTTTAATTCACACAGACCATAAACCCCTGACATCTATAATGAAAAAGGGAGTCGCAGAGGTAAGTTCCCCTAGACTACAACGAATGAAAGTAAAGTTGCTAAAATATGACATAGATGTTCAATACAAACCAGGAAAGGAAATGTTGATAGCAGACTTGCTATCACGACATTACATTAAACAAGCATCGGGTGATGATAAGTTCATTACTGAAATAGTTCATTCCCTAAATGTTACTAAGGAGAGACTAGTAAACTTTCAAGAGGAAACTAAGAAAGATGTTGAGCTGAATAGATTAAAAGATATGTGTTTAACGGGTTGGCCTAACGTCATAACAAAAGTTCCTGATCTAATTAAAAAATATTTCAAGGACCGAAATAACATTTACTTATTAGATGATCTCATTTTTTATGGTGACCGAATAATCATACCAAAATCTTTAAGACCAACGATGTTAGCTCAACTTCATGAAAACCATTATGGAATATCAAAGACACGACAAAGAGCTAAATCAATAATGTATTGGCCAAATATGAATCAGGATATCTTAGATCACATAAAGAAATGTGTTACTTGTGAAAGGCTGCAAAAAAGTAATGCTAAAGAGCCTTTAGTTTTAAGGGAATTACCTGACTTGCCATTTCAACAATTAGCAAGTGATATTTTGGACTTTGCTGGAAAGCCCTATTTAGTTATTATAGATTATTTTTCAAAGTGGCTGGAGGTAATTCCTTTAAAAAATAAAAATTCTACATCTGTGGTCAATGCTTTTAAATCAGTTTTTGCTACGCATGGCATACCACCAGAGATTGTCGCTGATAATATGCCGTTCAATTCTTTTGAATGCAAAGAATTTGCTCAAAGCTGGATCTAATGGTCTTGCGGAAAGAGCTGTTCAAATAGCGAAGAATATGTTGAGAAAATGCGATAGTTTGGAAGTTGCCCTATTGGAGTACAGAAACACCAATTTCTGGATCTAACAAGTCGCCTGCACAACTTCTAAATAACAGATGCATGCGTACAAAATTGCCGATTAAAAATAGTTTATTAAAACCAGAAGTGATAGATCATGGAAAGGAGAAAGAAAAAATAGAGAATAAAAGGCGACTATATAAACATTATTATGACAGAACTATAGTCAGAAGAGATGATTTTCAGGAAGGGGATAATGTGGTCGTTAAGGAAGGAAAGCAGTGGCAACCTGCTAAAGTTGTGGAGAAGTTACAAGAGCCAAGGTCTTATATTGTACAAAAAGAAAATGGTAATAAAGTGAGACGAAATAGTTTCCACTTAAGACACTCTGTTAATGAACCTATGACTCGTTTACATGCTCTTCCCGAAGATTCAGTAACTCCTGCACCAAATGGAATTAAATCGGAATCTAAAATTAAAAGTAAGGAAACTCTGACTAACTTTTCTGAAGCCTTGCCCCACAGTGACACAGACCAAAAGCAAAAGGGTTATAAAAGTTCCTTCCCGTTTCCAACATTATAAAATGGACTAATTTGTTTTGTTATTCTTTTGTTAATCTTGTTTGTAGTTCATAACTATTTTGTTAAAGGGAAAGATGTAATAAATGTTGCTATGTGGCCAAGGCCACTTAGCATTCTAAAAAAAGAAGATAACCTAAACGGTCCTTTTTAGAACGATTGACTGTAAAATTCAATTCATTGATATAATTATGTAAGTCAATATATTTTGTTAAAAAAACTGTTGTGTGTTATTTATATTACATTTACAAGTATCTGCAGGTCCTCCAGACTCTCTGCCAAGATCAGCGTATCTTATCGTGCTTATTACTTCGCCGCCGATTTTAACCCCTTCGCTTCTTTCCCATAAGGCTTTCTCAAAGATAACCTGAGAGTACACGTTAAACAATGTTGGTGAGAGAATACATCCCTGTCTAACACCTCGTGCAATCGAAATATCATTAGTTTCTGTATTATTGATTCTCACTGTAGCTGACTGATTTCTGTACAGGCTCTTTATTATTTCGATGTCTTTTTTGTCTAAATTGATGTTTTTAAGTTCTTCTATTAGTTTTGTGTGTTGTACTCGGTCAAAGGCCTTTTGGAAATCTATAAAGCATGCGTATACGGTTTGTTTAATTTTTATTTGTAATGTACATATTTTTATAATAAATATTGTTTTGGTTTTAAAAATGTGTAAATTTATTTCTCGATTGATGCTCTAATTTAACCTTTCAAGCCTCTATCTAATCATAAATTTTTGATTACTTTAGATAATTAACAATATTTAATAGATTTTAGATAATACGATCGAATTCCAACAAATAAAATATTTGAAAGTGCCGAATACCTTCATTTCCATCCTATTATAAATTAGTTTCTGTTCACATTATTGTTCCGCCACTGGTGTGATTACTCAATCGGTTTGGTCCGAACTTTGTTACTCGTCCATTCGTCTTTCCTTTTCTAAGGAATGAGCAAAAGCGAGACAGGCGTCTTCCGAGCGATTCAGGCAGACGTTGCCACTATTTGAAGAAAGTTCTTAAACATTGGAAATAGAAGAGTACAAGGTTTATTTCATAAGAATAACATTTTTTTATGTGACATAAATCGTAGTATTACATGCATAAATGAATTTTGGAAAATTCAAGAATACATGTTAAAATTGTTAGTTCTAAAGTATTTCCGAATTATTCACAAAGATAAAGAAATGTTAGAATCAAATATAACAACAACGCTTTCATCATGTGTATATTACCCACGGATATAAAACTACAAAATGGAATTCTAGCGCATTGTTCAGTAAATGATTAGCATGCGCTCCGCAATCTCGTGACAATTTCTGTTGGCAACGTTGAAATTACATCAATCAGCCTTTAAAAGTTGTGTTTAGTTTCTGAAAATAACTTC
The DNA here is from genome assembly GCA_963921935.1 of Galeruca laticollis. Classification (NCBI taxonomy): domain Eukaryota; kingdom Metazoa; phylum Arthropoda; class Insecta; order Coleoptera; family Chrysomelidae; genus Galeruca; species Galeruca laticollis. Next base: position 47,376,820 of record OY998177.1, read on the forward strand.
AATTTTTTTGTGGGCATATTACAGCTAATTTTCACTGCGTTTATTGTTACTAAAGGCCGCTTGACATGGTGCAATACAACCTGCAAGTAATTGCATGTAATTTCTTGCAAGGTCAAAATATTTCATATGACGACTCTTGCACGTTGTTTGACATTATGCAATACAAATAAACTAATAATATACAATAGAGACGGCTATTCATTCATAAACACGTTTATTTTTGCGGCCAACAATCCTAAACGCCATTAGTAAAATAATTAATGAATTACCAAAAGTGGGGATGGTATTGTGGATACGTGGCCTTGGTAATTTCGGATGTTTTTCGGACAAACTTGGCACTGAGCAGCCATGATAATCCATAAAAATTATATTAATTCACATAAAAGTTACTAAAAGTCTTAAAAAACAGATAAAAATGAAAGAGCTAAATTTTTATTTGCTACTCATAATAAACAAAACGGGCTTGACATTATTTACTACGAAAATACTACATCGAAATGGAAATTATCGTGGTGTACACTCTGACTCTGCATCTCTCTTAATAGAGTAATTAAACAAGGACAAAACAACTTAATACGTTACCCCAGGCACATAAAGCAGGTACCGAAACTGTGAGCAATGTTGCCACTTTTAGTTAAAACAAATACGTGTTTAAAATTTATATAAGAATATGCCTCTATTAAATAAAATTCTAAATTTTAAATTATTTTTAAAAGCAACCAAAAATTAGTATGACTTTTTTTTTATTTGCATACCTTTTTAACAAATTTTCAATTACATTTCTAATTTCATTTTTCCTGCAACTAAAGAGAATTTGTAAATATGGCAAAGCGGTGGAAGTGTCCGCAAGTGAGATAGGGATCGAGACCGAACTATAGAGGCAGCACTTCTGTCGAAAATAGAGCGCCCTGGTGTTAAGAAAAACATTGTGATGTAAACAGTATAATAAACAACCTACAAAATGCAATAAATAAATAGATCTTTTTATTTTCTTTGCCAGGAAAAATTGTTGGTATGTAAGACGGGTGTAGGGGATTATCTGATTTTTGATTATTGACAAAATGAGCACTGCAAATTCTAGTATTTTTATTTGGTTCCTTATACTCCCGATGTTTTCTGAAATGTAATTAAAAAACTTGAAGTGATTCGTTTTGTACAAATGTTTACTTTCTTCCCCTTAACAGTATTTAATTATTTGAATTTATTATATAATATTAAAATCAGCAAACACATAACTAGTTTTTTATTTTATATAATCATTAAAATTGTACAGAAAACAACATTTTATTCTCTCGATAATAATCTTTTATTTATGTAAAAAAAAATTAGAACTTTTCTAATAGCTGCCAATTGTAGTATCATGCTAATTATACACAAAATAATAGTTAATAAAATGTTTTAATTAGAACATTTTAATTACATATGGGTTTTTACTGCATTTACCCATTTTTCACGTTTTAAGGTTATCCACGCAGTGTTCAATGGACTTTCGGGGAAACTATAAAATTTTAACTGCGTTGTATTTTTATACAGCATATTTGAACAGCCATGAATACAGAAAGATACTTTTGATGACGACATCACAAACATTTAATATCAGTTTTAAAAAATGAACATTTAAAAACGCTGATTATACAAAACTACTAATACTACCACGGACTTGGGATAAGTTCGTTAATACTACTAATCGTGTTTACATCACATTGTTTATGTTTTTTCATGGCAGATGGCATAAACGTCATCTTCCTCCGTCCCTATTAGCCCTATTAGATTGTGTTGGTGCGTTCTTTTTGACTGAGATCTCAGATCACTTCAGTAAGGTGATCTGAGATAGAGTGATGTGAGTAAGCACCAAAAAGAACGACATCTCAATTGAAGCGCGCGATCTCTCGATTGATTTAAACTATACGACAGATTCGTATCAGCATCTGATAATGTTAATTAATGTATCCATAATTTGTAACAAAAGAAAAATAGATTATGTGTGTTTATTATTTATATGTCAATGGTTAAAACCTTAGATAACCTTGGTTAAAACTACTTATAAACCAAGCAAATCAAATATTTCTTCATCCCCTACACTTTAGGTGCGTTCTTTTTGACTGAGATCTCAGTTAATCTCAGTTCACATCAGTAATGTGAGCACATTCAGCATCGGTGAAGGGGGAGGAAAAATCTCAGCTCACTTACAGTGAGTAAAACAAAAAGAACGCTCACATTACTGATGTGAGATAAGATTAACTGAGATCTCAGTCAAAAAGAGCGCACCTTTGTGTGACTCGATGTTTGAGGCATCAAAAAGTCAAAACAATCATATCTATTTTATGTGTTAATCTGAGGAAAACACCTATTCTTGGCTATTTGGTTTCTACACTCTCTTTATATACTTGAAAAGAACCTCAAGGCACTTAAATTTTACTTCATATTGCGTTCCAGACTATTTATTCTATAGCCGCAGAAAATATATTTCTGTGATTTTAGTTTAGTGTCAGGTATCCCGCAGATATAGTATAACAGAAGAAGAAACGTTTGATTTTCTGTACCTTACTCGTTCAAAAAAAGCAAAACAAACATTGTTTCTTTATATTTATAAATGACCTCGACAGGAAATCCTGTATATGATGGTAATGTATGAAACAAACTCTTTCTGACTTCTTCAGCCTACTTTAACTTTTCAGATAGCGAAAATGAATATACTTCTGAAGAATCAACGAAAGAAGAGGAAATAACTTATTTCGAAGAATCTTCAGAAAGTGAGGCTGAAATTGAATGCCATTTATGGGATCATGATTGCAAGGTGATATCTAGTACACCTTCAACTCTAATTGGGTGTAAGTACGTTTTATTCATTGTTATTTGTATTTAAACTATAAGTTGAAAAGTGTGATCATAACCTATAATTATACCAAAGAAATGTATTATTTTGGCTTTGCTAGATATTTTTTTCAATATCAGGCTAATCTACATTCAAAATAACTTTATACGCAATATTGCATTTGAGCTACATGTCTATGCTGTGTGGCTGCAGCAGCTGCAAATCTCCTCTCTTAAGAACTGCAGGAAACGGAGAGATCTTACATTACTTTTCAGTACTTATCTTCTAAATAAAATTAGTCTATTTGTTCCAACGTGGACTATGAGGCAGAGTCGAACATTTCACATAGGTACCTTTTAATATATTTAATTATGCATTCTACACATTTATTCTTATATCTATGAGACTTACTGGAAAACCTTCCAATTTTCAATGTTTCAATTAGAAAATTTACAAGCTATATTCATAATTTGAATGTTCAGTAGTATAGTATAGTATAGTGCCGAAAATTGGGATGAGCTAAAAAGGAAAATGGAAACTGATTTGAAACGTATCGTAAACTGGCTCAATCACAAATTACTTACAATGCATTTTGAAAAAACATTTTACGTACCTTTTTCGAGTTACAATGTAAACCTACCCCCATTTCAAGAACTAACTTTGGATGATGAAGATTTAAGGAAAACAATAAGACACACTGACAAAATAAGATATTTGGGTGTTATTATTGACTCTCATCTCAGGGGGGACCAACAAATTAATGAAATTACCAAAAGCCTCAGATTATTGACATACAAATTTAAATGCCTGAACAAAATATTAGATACCGCACACCTCAAAGTTTTGTACAGCACTCTTGTGGAGTCCAGACTACGGTACGTTATCCTTAGTTGGGGTGGTGCATTATACACCCATCTCAGGAAATTGGATATTCTCCAAAAAAAAATTTTTAAAATAATTTACAGAAAGGAATATGTTTACTCCTCTAAAAAAATATTTGTGGACGCAGGTGTGCTCAGTCTGAGAAAGTTGTACTTGCACAGTGTTGTCATCTTCATTTATAAAAACAGAACATATCTTCTAGAATTATCACATGATTATCTTACAAGAAATAAAACAAATTTATATGTACAGGTTGCTACATCGAGAAAAAGAGTAGGTCAACGCTGTTTTACTTACTTAGCAAGCAGATTTTTCAATTTTCTAGACGAAACGTACAAGAATTATATACTGCACAGAAATTCAGTTTCAATGATAAAAAAAATATTCAAAGAGTATCTTCTGAATTTGGAGATAGATATTGTTATACAATTCATCAACTGGTTGTTTCACAAAGTAAAAAAAAATAAAAAATAAATCTTTTCAATTTCAATTGTCTATGCACAGTATGCTTGTAATATTGTTTCATGATGATAGTGAAACTGTATGTTGGTTTATTAGACAAGAAGTAATAGGCCATGCGCAACCTACGGGTTCTAATGGGTCTTCTCAATGTTTACAATCCTAATCAATATTCTATTGTTATCATTATGAAAATTTATTGTAATATTTGAAATTTGGAAAATAAACATATATTATATATTTTACCAAACCATGATTTTAGTATATTTTGTTTTAAACTAATAATAAACATAGAGAAGGCTATTCATTCTAAACACATTTATTTTTGCGGCCAACAATTCTAAACGCCAGTAGTGAAATAATGAATGAATTACAAAAAGTGGGGATGGTATTGTAAATACATGGGCATGGTAATTTCGGCTGGTTTTCTGACAAACTTGGCACTGACGAACCATGATAATCCAAAAACATTGAATTAATTAACTTAAAAAGTTTATTTTGTCACTTAAAGCCTTGAAAAACACATCAAAACGAAAGAACTAAATGTTTACTCTCTAGTGATAATGGCGCTCCTATAAACAAACCACGTTTGACATCATTTACTATAATACTACGGCGTTTTTAAAATGATCGTCAATCACACTCTGACGATATTTGCATCTCTCTTAATATGGTAATTAAACAAGGACAAAACTACTAAATAGATTACTATTGACACATTAAACAGGTACTGAAATTTTGAGCAATGTTGCCACTTTTAGTTATAACCATAAAGGTATCTAAGGATACAACAAATACTTGTTTAAAATTTGTATAAGAATATGCCCTTATTAAATAAAATTCAAGTATTATTAATTAATTTTAAAAGCAGCGACTCAAATGCATAAATTAGTATGACTTTTTTTATTTGCATAACATTTTAACAAATTTTCAATTAAACTTCTAATTTCTTTTTTCTCACAACTAAAGAGGATTTGCAAATATGGCAAAACTGTGGAGGTGTCCGCAAGTGAGCTTAGAATGTGACTCAATGTTTGGGGTAGGAAAAAGTCAAAACAAACATATCTATTTTATTTGTTAATCTGAGGTATATGCCCTTTTATAAAAAATACATTTGTATGTACATGTACCTTTCTACTGGGAGAAAAGTCATAGAATATTTCTCCTCTTTTGTATAAACAGATCTATTATTTTTTCAATAATTATGTTTTTATTTTTATTCACAAAGTCTCGGTGAACACTGAGCATACAGAGACCAAAAAGCCTTTCTTCGCACATTGTTGATCTTAGCCAAGTTTTTACATGACGAAGGGTACTAAAAGATCTTTCAATTGTTGTTGTGGTAGGAGGTAGAGCTACGAAAATTTTTATAGCTTTCTTGATGTTTGGCAAAAACTGGCAATGTTCATCTATTAATTCAACCACCTCAAGCTGCTCGAGGTCAGTGTTGAGTTTTGACACCCACATTTCTTTCCATGTTTGGGCTTCAACATCCAAATTTTCGATTTTATACAGTTTTGAGATGCTATGAATTTTTGTTTTTAATAAACTAAATGTTTTATTGTTCGTAATTAAATAGGGGTGAAAAATAGACAGAGCATAAGCGTTTTCCGTCTCTTGGGAAAATCGGATTTCAATCGACTGAATAACTGAATCAAGAAACCGAAAACAGCATTATCAGTAGCGTAGTTAGCCCTTTGTGTCTGCCTCGCAGCTAATCTAGGTACTTTGATATCAATACCAAATTTCTCCCCGTCCAATAAACATTTCTGAAAAATAGCTTTGAAATAAGTCACCGCATTATCCCTGTGATCTTTCAGAATAGATGTTTATTGTTTTTGCTTGTAGAATGTTACATACATGCTCCAGTTTAGCACTATAGTGTGAAAAAATTTGCAAACACACAATAAATTTGGGATTAGAAATAGCACATAGTAACTGGTTGGCTTTTGATTGTGTATCTCCATTTACTTCCATTGTATTAGATAAATGGTCAAGCAAAACAAACATATCTATTTTATTTGTGTGAGGTAATGGCACTGGTTAATAAACCAACAGGCCAGTCTATTGTAATGAATATTTTATGCAATTATTATATATTTTTTTTATTTTTGGATTATAGATTAGGCTTTATACATTTGGATTTTAGATACAGTTGTTGACATTTTATCTTCATTTTAATTTGGTTATTTCGAGAGATTTAGTTTAAAGCACTTTTTACTTATATATGGTTTTTTTCTCATTTCATTAATTTTTTTTGTGCTTATTTAGTTTTTTTTCTCATTTTCTCATTTCATTCATTTTTTTGTGCTTATTTAGTTTTTTTTCTTTTTTTTACTTATGTTTTTTTCTCATTTTTTCATTTATTTAATTTTTTTTTGTGCTTATTTAGTTTTTTTTTTCTTTTTTCTACAATATCATGTTAGTACTTTTAGTTAAATTATACAGGAGTCGTTTTACTTCTATCTCTTCTGATGCTAGTATGGTTAAAAGATTAGCTGGTAATGCTATAAACTGGGAAAGTTTACTGTAAAATTGTTTTGATGCTGCTTCAGTGAATTTACACTCTAAAAGACAATGTTCCAATGATCTCGCCACATCTGCAGTTCTCGTGTTCTGTTAGTTTAAATGTCTTCATACGTTGTGGTGTGAGGCAATGTCCTGACCTTATTCTAGTGAGGGTTCTAATAAATGATCTATCACTTTCTTTGTGGAACCAGTGTTTGTGTTTAACTGTGGGTTCAATAACTTTATATGTTTGTCCTCCAGGGTATTCTGAGTAGTGTTTCTGCCAATCCTTTTTTAATTTTATTTTGATTTGTTTGTTTATGTCTGATATCGGTAGCTTGAAATTTATTATATTTTTTCCTTGTCTGGTAGCAGTTTTTGCTAATTTGTCCACGATTTCGTTTTGAGGTATGCCACTATGTCCTCTTATCCACACTATTCTAATCTCCTTATTTAGGTTTGCTAAAATATCCAGAAGCTCCCAAATTTTTGCTACAATATTATGTAAATCTGCACTAGGAGAGTTATTTTCAATTTTCATTGCTGCACTTCTGCTGTCGGTGAAAATTACAAATTTGTTATTGTATTCGTACCCCATGCAGTATTCTAGTGCTTGTTTAATTCCCATAAGTTCTGCTGTGTATATTGATGCTAGAGGGGGTAATTGGTATATTTCTGAATTTTTTTGATTATTTTCGTGGTAAAAGGCGAACCCTACTTTGTTATTTAAACATGAATAAGTTCAGAGTCATTCCATTTTTCTGCGACATCTTTCAGAAATAGCGCCTTATTTTCAGCATGTTCATTTATATAATTTGTATACGTAACTTTTGGTTGATTTAAATAACATTCATAAGGAATTGTGTAACAAGGGGAGATTTCCTATTCTAATAATTGGTTTTCATAGTTGCTCACCCTGTTGTAGCTTTCTATAAAGTTAGGTGACCTCTTCTTTTCCCAATATTTAGTAGTTAGGCAAGATATAAATAGGTTGTTTAAACTTGCTTTCTGTTTTATTTGTACTTATTTTTAACATTAGTCAGTTCGTTAACATTTCTCTTCTAATGTGTAATGGTGGTTCTGAACATTCTGCTTCCAATACATTTATAGGTGTGCTCTGCAGAGCCCCTGTACATAGTCTTAAGCAACGATTTTAAATATTTTCAATTTTTTGTGTGTGACATTTGGCTGCAGATCCATATAGAATACTACCATAATCAATAATTGATCTTACAAATGATTTGTAAAATAATAAACCTATGTTTGGGTCTGCACCCCATTTATGGTGACTGACAACTTTGATGATATTTATTGCCTTCTCGCATTTTTTAATAATCTGTGATATTTGAACTTTCCAATTCAGTTTTTTGTCTAGAAGAATGCCGTGATACGATACTGATGATTTGTATGGAAATTCGAGGTTTGCTAACTTGATGATGTTGTCATTTTGATATCTCTTTCTAGTAAATGTACATACTGAGGACTTGAATTGGTTTATAGTTGTTCTGTTTTCTTCGAACCATCCTTTTGCTATTTCTGTTGCCTTGCCGAGTTGATTATGGCAATTTTCTATTTTTCTATGTTGGGAACTGATAACAAAATCGTCTGCATACTGATATATCTTGACTTCAAGGCTATTTAACATTTTCTCGATATCGTAGGTGTAAATTATGTAGAGCAAGGGACTCAAGATTCCTCCTTGTGGCAATCCTATGGAAGTTTGTCTAGGGCCTACTAATTTATCATTTGCTTGTATGTATATATTCCTGTTACTGTAGGGTTTGGAGATGTGTTCGCATATCCAGTTTGGGATTCCTAGTTTCTTCATCTTTAATTTCAATATGTGTAAGTCTACATTATCGTACGCCCCTGCTATATCCAGGAAAATTGTGCTTGTGTATTTATTGGTTGTGAAACCTTGATAAATAAATGCTGTAAATTCACATAGCAGTTCTTGTGTAGATTTGCCTTTTCTGAAACCATATTGGGATCTTGCTAATAAATTGTTTTTTTCTCTGTAATACTCCAATCTGCATTTTATTATTCGTTCATATGTTTTTAAGATACAAGACGCTAATGCTATTGGTCGATACGAATTGTGGTTAGAATCTGGTTTTCCAGGTTTCAACAGTGGAATTACAATATAATTCATCCAGTCTGCCGGTACTTCTATTTCATTGAAGTAAATTTTATTGAATACTTCTATTAGTTGTTTTTTCACAAATGTTGGTAATTGGTGTAGCATTGAGTAGTGTACATTGTATTTACCTGGGCTGGTATTGTTCTTATAATGGAGAGCCGTATTTAATTCGTTTAGAGTAATTTTTTTCTGAACATATGATTGGCTTTCATTTATAACTTCTAAGTTGCCAGGTTTTGTTTCTTCTAAGTTGCCGGGTGGGTGATTCGTGTAATCAGGTGTTAATTTACAAAGAAATTCTGAAATCCAATTTGCCGAAGAATCTATCAATTGTTTATTATTTATTTTCCTGTTTTTAAATTTATTTACTTGTTCCCAAACTTTTTTCATTGGAACATTTTTATTTAGAGATGAACAATATGTTTTCCAATTTTCTTTCTTTGTTTTTTTGATTATTTTTTTGGCCGCTGCATCGGCTCTATTTTATTTGTTAATCTGAGGTTTTAAAAACTACATTCATTGTAGGGTATATGTTTGAATATGTCTACATTGTATATTTTTCTCACTATTCCCAAAATTTGTTTTCTTGATTTATTTTATATATTAAAAGAAATAAGAAAACCAAATTTTACTCATTTAATTACTTTATCATAGCATGTCATTCTTTATTATTCTTGTTATTTATAATCCTATTTCAATATCTTAATTATGATCTATCTTCTTTTTAATCATTTCATATCATTCATTTTTCATCAATATTATTTCATATTCACTTATTCATTTCATATTTCATTAATAATATTCATCATTTTACATTAATTTATTTTATATACTTTTCCATCTTATTCTTTCTTCCTATCCTCATAATTAAACTATTATTCAATTTTATAATAACCTTTCTTCTTCATATGCTATAACAAATTTTAAATTTCATTTCTCATTTGATTTTCTAATTTTTGGGATTATGATCATTGTAGTAGTTAAATTTTGGATATTTTGAAATTTGTCTGTCATTCATCTCTTTAGTTTGATTTGTCAAGTGTCTATTACATTGTCAGTTAATGTCTGTTAGTATTAATCATAATTTAGTTACAAAATCTATATAAAATTACTGATATGATTCAAAAAATATTCTCTACATTCTATATCTATTTCTTATCTAATTATTTACAACTATCTTATAATATTATTTATTTATATATTTTTGTTGTTCAGGTTCTTCCTTTACCATGCAGTTCCTTTTTTTCGTTTGCTAAATATCGTACCCATTTTCCTGTTTTACTATTCAATTTGTTTTTCTTTTTCGAACCTTCTTTCTATTATTATATGGGATGGGATATGTTTTTACTTTGAAATTTTTAATTTATTCATTCACTTCTATTTTATGTACATAATCTTTCGCAATTCTATTCTCCTTTGAAAATAAATTATTATATTTATTCATTAAATTTATTATTTCTTCTTTCCTATCATCAGGACAATCAATTATAATTTCATTTTCTTTTTCTTCTTCATATTCATAACCATTATCTACTTCTTCCTTGTACATATTGCTAACTCTTCTTACTTCTTCTTTTAATACTATTATTTCAAAGTTAATCCATGTTCCATCCATTCTTAATTTTCTTTCTTCTAAATTTATTATGGTTTTATGTTTTTCTAATTCATCACATCCTATTATTATTTCAGTTTCAATATTTGGAGCTATTAATACTTGTAAATTGAATTCCTTTCCCCCAATATTTACATTTATGTTCATTGATTTATTGATTTCACATAACTTCTTGCAATTTGCACCAATTAAATTAATTTTTGGAATTTTAATAATATTATTCATTTGAATATTTAATCTATCAACAAACTTTTGATTGATTATTGATGCTTCTGATCCAGTATCAATAATTATTTTAGCTTCTAAATTGTTAATCAATCCATTTATTATTATTAAACCATTATTCCCATCTGTGTTTATATTTTCATTTAAATTTATAAATTCTTTAGGATTTTCATAGGTACAGATATATAGATTTTGCTTATTTATTTTTTATTGCAATTAACGTGCTCGGCTACAAAGGCCACTCGCACAGGTACAGTATAAGTATACAATAAATATATTATATTTTGTGGTATAGCTGTACGTCTTTCAGGAACTGGAGAACGGAGGGGACATTATCTGGATTTCCGAGTACCTCTTGGAGACTTCCTTTGAAGTTGAGCTGTTGTCTTCTAGTTGTGTACTGTTGGCATTCTAGAATAATGTGTTCAACGGTGTAGATGCAGTTACAGGTTGAACAGAATGGCCGAATGTTGGATGACATAAGGTAGCCATGAGTGAATCTAGTGTGACTGATTCTTAGTCTTCTCAGCACCGCTTGGTCTTATCTTGAGAGATTTGAAGCTCCAATATAGTAAGGATGGCTTAATGAAGGTTGAATTTTTTTGCAATTTTGTCGGGATGGAGTTCCAATGATTTTGCCATAGAGATTTGATCTTATGCTTGATGACTTGCTTGAGATCGGATGCAATTTGGATGTTATGTGCGTAATAGTTTAAAGTTGTGGCCCTTTTAGCTAGTTGATCAGCTAGTTCGTTTCCCATTATACCAATGTGAGATGGTGTCCATAGAATGGTAACTGTTATATTTTGGGAAAAGGAGAGTTGGTAGGAGTCGTGGATATTCTGTACAAGAGGATGGTCACTGTATATATCTTTAATGGAGTGTATAGATGCAAGTGAGTCTGTACATATGCAGACATTTTTATTGGGAGGGGAAATATGTTTGAAGGCCTGAAGTATACTATAGAGTTCGCCGGTATGTACAGTACAAGTTGATGATATTGTGGAAGAGAAGATTGGAGAATCTAATGTTGTTACAGCACAACTGACTCCTGTTTCATTTTTCGAGGCATCAGTATATAGTACTAAATCGTAGTCATTTCGGTATATTATATCCAGAAAAGTTTGTTTAATTAGATCGTTTGGTGTTTCATTTTTATTCAGAGTTGTGAGAGATGTGTTGATATGAGGAATGTTTTTCGTCCATGGGGGCATTAGGGGAAGAGGTAGAGAAAATGTTTGAGAAATATCAATTTTGATTGGCATTGTTTTTAGTAGTGAAGGTAAGGGTATTATTGTTGAGGATGTTGAGGTATTCTGTAAGCTATCATCGGTAAACAAGCTGTATACTGGGTTAAGGGGATTGGAAGATACCGAGATAATATAGTTAAGTAATAAATGTTGACGTCTTATCCATAGAGGAGGTTCATTTGCTTCGCAGTAGAGACTTTCTACCGGGCTAGACCTGAACGCCCCCAGACACAGGCGAAGAGCTGTATTGTGTATCGAGTTCAAGACATTGATATGTGATTTAGATGCAGATATATATACGAAGCAGCCATAGTCTAATTTAGATCGAATAAGGGATCTGTATATTTTTAGGAGAGAAGTTTCGTCAGCGCCCCAATGGAAGTGAGAGAGGGTTTTTATGATGTTTAGTCGTCTGTATCCTTCGCTCTTAGTATCTAGAATATGTTTTTTCCAATTGAGACGGGAGTCAAATATCATACCCAATATTTTGCAGTGATTTACAACCTGAAGGGGGACGTTGTTGATTATAATATTAGGGGTAGAGTTTATTGAAGACTTACTAAAATTGATGACTTTGGATTTTGTTGGGGATAAAGAGAGTCCCAATAATTTTATCTTGTTGGACAGGGAGTTTACCGCGGATTGAATTATAGAGGAGGTAGTGGACACTGACTGACCGTGGCAATATAATAATAAGTCATCGGCATACATCGTGCATCTAACAGGAGCAGAGAAGTTAGAACAAAGATCATTTGTTACGAGGTTGAAGAGTGTGGGACTGAGTACCGAGCCTTGGGGTAATCCGTCGGTTTGATTGAATGTTGAGGAAAGGATACCATTAACAGATACTTTGAAGGATCTAAGCGATAAAAAGTTTTTGATAAAAAAGAATATATTTCCATTAATATTGTGATAGGATAATTTCTCAAGTATGACATTTCTGTGTATTGTATCGAATGCACCTTCTATATCAAATGTAGCAAGTATAGTTTGTTGTTTTTTGTTTAGAGCGGTGGAGATATGAGTTTGCAACGTTATCAAATGGTCCTTTGTTGACCTGTGCCGCCGAAATCCAGATTGGTCTTCTGATAAAATGTTGTGTTTTTCTAAATACCATATCAATCTTTTATTGATCATTTTTTCCATGACTTTGCACATTGTACAGGTTAATGAGATGGGCCTATAGGACTTGGGGGAGGTTGTCGGCTGATCAGGTTTTTTCAAGGGAATTATGACGGATAGTCGCCAGAGGCTTGGAAACATGTTAGAGGTCCATATTAAGTTGAACAGTTCTAAAAGTTTGAGTTGACCTAAGAAATCAAGTTTTTTAAGGAAAATATATGGCAGGTCATCAGGACCAGCAGCGGAATTTTTGCACGATTTTAACGCAGTAATAAGTTCCTGGTGAGAGAAAGGTAGGTTGAGTGAGTCTATATCTTGATTTGATGGAATTGGGCATGATAAAGAGTTATTAGTATAAGTATTTGCAATGTTTGGGTGTAGCCTACTTCGGAATTTGTCTTCGAAATTTTCAGCTATGATCTTCGCTATTTCATGGTCATTATTTATTACCGCATCATTTGAAACAAGATGGGGAATTCCATTATTGGTTTTGTTTCCCTGTATACCTCTGATCTTTTTCCATACTTGACTGGGATTTGTGTTTTCGCTTATTGTCGAAACATAGTTTTTCCAGGAGGATTTTTTGCTTTGTTTGATAATGAATTTAGATTTTGCTCTGGCTTTTTTGAGATTGATGAGATTTTCAGGGGTATTGTTTTGTCGGAACAGTTTTAATGCTATGTTTTGTTGTTGTACAGCGTCTTTGCAAGAGGAATTCCACCAAGGAACACTTTTCTTAGGATGGGATATATTAGTTTTACCTACATGTAATTCAGCAGCTGACAAAATAGAATTCTTGCTGTTGCTAGGTCCATTAATGTAATCACTAATCATGCTCATAAAGATGATTGCCATCTATCTCTTTTTCGAAATTTGCTGTTTGAAGTAAGATGTTTCCTGAAAATGCACCCTGAGTTAATTGTTGCGAAATCAGATAGGGGTAACGTTACGGTTGGTATGTTAAAGGAGGATTACCTCAAGTTATCTCAGGATATAATCGATAATGATTCTTCCTATGTTCCTCTCTCAAGGGATCCAAGTAGGATGATTCAATCTAAATCAAACACTCTTGTAAAGAGATTGTACAATAGGAGACAGATTGATGACATCACGAGGAAAAAATTAACATCTTATAACTCCGTTATAGCTAAATTTCACACTCTCGCCTTAAAACGTCAAAAATGGATAACTGCAGTAAAAACCCATATGCGATATTATCATCAACGCTTTCGGAAAACTTAAGAGAATGTAGGACATCTTCTGTTTGTGATGTAAAACTTTTCCAGTCAGCATTGTTTAGTCGCCAGAAAGTCCTGGTTGAGATTTTTGGGTTTTGAGAGGCAATGGAAGATATAACGATAGGGAAATGATTACTATCATGTAAATCATCGACAGTACGCCAAGTTAATGTGGGAGCTAATTTAGGATCGCATAGACTGAGATCTATGGCGGAGAAAGAACCAGAGGAGAAGTTAAGGTGTGTATTGGATCCTGTATTTAGTAGGCACGCATTTGTACAGTTTAATACATTTTCCACTATTTTACCCTTACCATACGTTGAGTTGGATCCCCACAAGTTATTATGCGCATTGAAATCTCCTACTAGAATGTAGGGATGAGGTAGTTGAAAAATGAGGTTTGCTAGTTCTTCTTCTTTTAGACAATGGTTTGGGGGAATGTATATACTGCACACATTTAATTTATTCGGGAGCCATATGGATACAGCAACAGCTTCGAGGTCGGTATTTAGGGGTAGAAGGGATGAAAATATGTCGTTAGAAACGAAAATCGAAGTACCGCCACTGGCTCTATTGCAATTATTGCGTATGTGATGGTAGCCTTCAAAGTTTTTTAGGTGGGGAAGTTTCGAGATTGTGGCATTTGTTTCTTGGAGACACAGGATTTGAGTGTTCTCATTGGATATGAGCTGTTGGATTCTTTCCAGGCGAGGAAAAAATCCATCACAATTCCATTGGATTAGCTTGAAGATTATTATTGTATATAGTGATATTGTTAATATGGACTGATGGTTCTAACGAGTTCTGTGCTAATTAAGAGATGGGATTATTTGACTCTTCGTCAGTTTGGGTTTCTGATGTGTAGCTCTTATCGTCAGGGTTTAGTTGATGTTTTATTTTTTTCTGTAATCTAGTCAACCGATTTTTAAGAGACCGTTCTTTGGTTATGTTGTACATAAGAGTTAAGTCATTTAGTAGACCTTGTATATTTGCTGTGAAAGAGAGAGCTTCGTTCAATGGGTCTGACAAGCCAAATGAGTTTTCTAGGAAGGCGGTGAGTTGTGTTTCAGTCAGTGTAAGGTGAGTAGAATTGTTTTTGCATAGCTCTTGTATAGTAGAGTAAGTAGTGGGTGTGAGTTTAAAGTCCTCTTTTCCGGTCGTTTTGGGTTTTTTCTTATGCTGTTTGATTGAGTTTTGAGGTATTGTGTATGAAGGAGGGAACATCTGGTTGTCGGTCGGAGTATCTATCGGTGATAGCTGAGAGGGAGTTTCGAGGTTGCTATCCGTATATAGACCTCTCTTTTGTCCTTGAATTACAGGTAAATTGACTTGCTCGATAAGTGGCAGATTGGGTTGATCATCTTCGACAGGTATACTCTGAGTGTTAGATACAGAAAGATTGTCAGAGTGTGTAGTAGTTGTTTGTACTATAGGAGATGGGGGAGGTGGATTTTGAATTTCAGCGTTAGGTAGATTGGTGCAAGAATCGGCGGTGTGTCCAGGGAGTTTACATAAGAAACATTCCAGTTTATCCGTGGACACGAAAATTCTGTAAGGAGTATTATCGAAAGTAATTAAAAGGGATGTTTGGAGAGTGAAGTTGTCGTTTTCTGGTATAATATATGTTATTCTGCGAAAACTCATGATATGAGAATAATTATCGTCCGGTACGCCACATTTCACGAATGAAACAGGAGAGGCTAGCTGTAGGCCGATGTCTTTTAGAGCTTTTTCTATAAGAGAGTGAGGGATAGTGGGAGAGACGTTGGAAATCAGAATTCGTTTGGCAGGTGTTATAAGCCTTCGAATAGGTATATTGTTAGATTTAATATATATACTATCGTGTTCATTAAGAAGTCTATCGACAACAGCAGTAGAGCTTAAATAGATGCATATGCGGTTGTTTGAGATTCTAGAGGCAAATGTTACATTTTTGGGGGTTACAATTTCTCCTACGGCTTTTATATACTCAAAGAGAGTGGTATTGGTTATGGCGTGCATGATAATTGCTTGTTCTCTTTTAGGGAAGGTTGGTGGGGGAGGTTTTGTTTGTGCAGCCGCAACATACGACTTTGTAGCATTAGGTGAAGTATGGGGAGGAGAGTTTGAAGTAGATTGGGATTGATGAATATTCATCTTGTAAGTGGCCCTGGATACCAAAGCCAATACAAATGAAAAGGAGAGACAGGAGTCCCTAATGGATCCCTGAAAATATTTGGTAGGAAAAAACAGTTACCTGACTTGATGTTACGCCACTGATGAAAATAAAATGTCTTCACTTCTTAAAACTCAATTGTTTATAGCATCGATCACAAGAATTGGAAAAAAATCACATGATGATTGTTAATTATTTACTACTTTCAACGATACACCGAAAAAAAAAACTCGTATTTTGGTTTGAATTTAATGAGGTATAATTACCGATAAGCGATGTTTACTCGTCGGCTACCAGCATAGGAAAGCCGATTTTGCTTATTTGATGTGTGCATATTTAAAAATTTTGATTGTCGTTTATGTCTGTTGTTCGTCCTGTATCTTGTCTATGTGTTGGTGTCGTCTCTGTTCTTGTATTATTCTCATTTGTAATTCTTTCACCTCTTTCTTCTGATCTACTTCTTCTATTCTGATCAATTCTCTGATAATTAACTCTTCTTGTTTCGTAGTCTGCATTTCTTCTTTCTCCATCTCCTTCTGAGTTTCTTCTATATGGTCTATTGTTTCTGTCATTATAGTTATTTTGTCTGTATGAGTCATTATTGTTTCTGTTTCTATTATTGTTAAAATTGTTATTTCTGTTATTACTATTATAATTATTGTTTCTATAATTTATATTTCTGTTATTGTTGTAATTATTGTTATTATTATATTGTCTATTGTTATCATTATTTCTATTATAATTAAATCTGTTATTGTTCCAATTGTTGTTTTGATTATTGGTATTACTATTTGTATTTCTTGGATTATTTTCGTTACTTGTATTATTTATTCTTCGATTCTGCTGAGAAGTATCCTGTCTCGTTAAATTCCTTTCTACTCTTTGTAGATACATCGATAATTGGTCAAGTTTTCTAATGTTCTGCACCGAAATGGTTTCAGCTAGTTCTGTCTTAAAATGTCTTGCTATGAACATGACAATTTCTTCTTCAGGGATTGGTGGTTCCAAATACTGTGTCATTGCATGCATATGAATTGCATAGTTATTCAAACTATGGCTTCTGTTTTCAGAAAATTTGCTAAAATATAATTGTTCCCTAACAGCTGATTGTGCATTTTCGCCCCAAAAGTACTGTAAAAATGCTGTCTCAAATTCATTATGTCCTTTTCCCTGGCAGCAAACCATATTAGTGCGTGATTTTCCAAATGATTTCTGATCACCTCCTTTATGTCTTCAATATTATTCATTCCTCTCTATTTTTCAAAATTCTTATACATATTTTTGGGTTTAATTTCTTAATATTTCCATCAAATTTTTGATTGGCTGATCCATAAATTGTTCTTATTCCCCCTATATATTCCATATTTCCTCCTTTTCTTTCTATTTGCTCTACTTTTCCTTGGATATTTTTCATTTCCATTGTTAATTCCCTTTTTATTTTGTTGTTTTCTTCCTCTGCTATCTTAAAATTCATCTGTATTTCTTTAGTTATATCATCCTATATGCTTTGCATATTTTTATTTGTCTTCATCATTTCTCTGTCTAATTTGGTTATTCTCTCAGTGTTTCCTTTTATTTTCTTGGTGTTTTCTCCAATTTCTATTTTTAAATCATTTTCATTCTTCTTTAAATTTTGTATTTTCGTCGATTGTACTTCTTCTAATTCCATTATTCTTCCTTCCTATCATTTCATCTCTAATTTATTGTTTTGTTGTATATTTCTTCTGTATATTTTTTAGCTTCATCTAATTGTTTTCTTATATCTTCTATTTTTCCTTCTATTCTTTGACTATTATTTTCCAGTTTTTGATTGCTTGTTTTTATTCCTTCTCTCATGCTTTGACTATTTCTTTCCATTTTCTCTTCCATTCTTTGATTGCTTGTTTTTATTTCTTCTTTGATGCTTTGATTGTTTGTTTTCATTTCTTCTCTCATGCTTTGTAGAATTTGCATTATCATATTTTGTTCATTCTTATTCCCAGATACCATTCCTTGATTCATTTCTTCTCTCATTTTCATTGTTTCAATTTCTTCAATTGATCAACCATTCTTTCACTTCCATCTGTTTCTTCCTCATTCTCTTGATTATTTCTTCCTTGTACAAAGTAATGTACTTGGAAATCACCCATTCCAAGTTCTCTTCCTTCAGTCTCCTGATCAGATCCATCTTCTATTCCAACTTGTTTACCATCTCTTAACGTCATTTTCTTCTCCATTTTGATTGTATATTATTTTATTAATTTATTGAATATTATTTTCTCTTATTAATTAATTTCCTTAATGCTCTAATGCCCCTAATTGTAATTGCCCTAATTGCCCCACGTTGCGGAGACAGTTATAAATGAGTGCTATTTTATTTATATAATGCCCACGTTGGGGAGCAAGTTAAATATGATTAACTATGATTATTTTATGTTATTTATGTGTGAATGTTTAATATATTTACAATATGATGTTTTGAATATGAATTTATAATGTATATTTTATTTTGTTACAATTAAAACCTTACACTCTTGGGCTTGCTAACTTATATATATTTTACCTGTAATTCCTCCTATTTATTATGCTATTTAGTAGCATGTAGTTTATTTGATTCCTAAAACTTTTATTACCTCGGCTGCTCTTATTCATTCACTACTCTTTAACTCAGTAGGGTTCTGGGCATATTATAATAAAATCAACCTTACTTATCAACGGAATTTATTTATGTTATTTATTAAAAGATAGAAAAACATTTTAAAAACATTGAAAACATTACTCATATGTAAAATATTATTGACGCTTTGTTTTCTGTTGGATTCGTATACCTCTTATGTGTAAAAATAAATGATTATCCTATAAATTCTTAAAATTCTTATATTATAAATAAAATAATGGTTTTCCTATATATATCCAAATTTCCACATTAAACAAACTTTTTGTATATTATAAAAAAAAATTCATTCTCTTTGAAAGACGACTTTTGTAGACTCATTTGCATAACTTGGGTGAACCGTTTGTAAACGTTAGATTTCTTAGAAAATTATACGACCACCTGCGTTTTAAAATTCTTCAACTATTGTAAAACTTTATTCTGCTTGTTTTCTAAATAGGATTATTTGAAATATTTTAAAATACTATTTTAGTTTTATTCGGTACGTGAAATTGAAAGCATATCTGAAATATTTATCTACTCAAATTTGATCTCTTTAAAACATTATTTAACGTATCATAACAATTGTGTAAGTAGTAAAAAGAAACTGAAATTAGTTGTGGTTTGTTGTTTAGTGGAAAGTTTATATATATGATTGGAGAAAATTCAACATGACAGAAATTATACATCTATCTACAAATTTTATAATGGTAAGTTTTTATTATTACGTTTCCTGATATATTATGATCATTTTAAAGAAAAAAACTTTTACTACCAGGTATTTATGATTTTAATTTTCACTTTATTATTTGGTACCAAATATTTAATTAAACGCACCACAGACCTTGTTCTTTTGATGAAATGATGCCTTCAGTTGGATTCATCCATGACGTTTTCCCGCCTTAGGTGGTAATTTTCCTCCGTGTAATTATCTGATGATAATTATTATTCTGCTTTATGTAGTTTCACAGAACTTCGTCCTTGCACTTGTTTTAATTATTAGTTAATTTTTATAGTTTAATTTATACCTATTTAGACTTACTACTTAAATTTTTATTAAAAAGAAACTGGATAACTTTACACTGCTTCTCGCTTATCCAACCACTGACGCCTAACTAACTATTCCGTGGTCTTTTTCATCTGCCAAACCCTTTCTATTGTTTATAACCGAAAGCTGGCAATGCTCTAGAAAATTCTTTCATTATAGTTCACCTGTCACTTTGTTTATTATTGTTTTTCTGACTTATTGTAAACTATTGTTTTTTATTCATTATACACTTATTGTCCTTGATTAATTCACTAACATCTTATTATTATTGTCTTTTTTCATGTTATTGTTTATTTGAGATGTTCCGATTGGTCAATGCAATTATTTTATTTTTATATTTCCTACAATCTTAATATTTACACAATATACATGGATACAATTCATATCTTATTATGTTTGATATTATTACATTTATACATATAAATTAGGTCGGTAATCATTTATTTTTATTCTTGTATTTCATATTCAAATACATTTTATGTTGCTATACTTGTCTCAACTGTTAAATTTCGTATAGGTCTTTAACATTTCCTGTAATTACAGTTTCCTACTTATTATTATATTTCCTATATATTTTTATGGTTAAATATTAACTAAAGATTTTATATATTTTTCTAATTCTAAATGTCATTTTATTGTTCAATCATTGTAGCATTGTTGATTTTATTATGCCATTCTATTTATTCTTTAAATATAAACAGATGCTCTGGGTGTCTAAAATTCCGTGCAGCGTTACGTTAATTTATTGATCTGCGTTTACTTCTAAGGTTTTTTTTTAAAATACAGAATTATTTTAAAACTGCTTTATTAATAATTGTTTATGACTTCTTTTTATATTTATTTACTTTCTTTATGATTATGCCCATTGATTGTATTTGATTATATTGTTATATGGGTATTTTATTAATTTTGATACTTTATTTTAGGAATTTTTTTTTATTGATAAATATTATTTCTTTATGCTTTATCGGGATTCTATAAATGTTATGTGCTCGTTCTATCTACAACAATATATATATATATATATATATATATATATTGAACCATATATCTTATATATTAAAGAGTATCAGCTGTTTGAGAATATTTTGCTTAGTATTTAAAATGGATTGAAACTATGTAGTTAAAAACACATTAAGAAAACCACAATCATAAGAAAAAATGCATATAAAATCAGAATATATTAAATCATTTGTTTAAAATAATTAAAAGAGCAACAATAAATATAAAGAAATTACCTTAATAATGGTTTAAAGTTTGAAAATGCTTAACAAGTATAGTGGAGAACATGAAATCTGCCCAATCTGGATGTTTAGTTGTCATGAAGAAATCAGCTG
Source organism: Galeruca laticollis (assembly GCA_963921935.1). Classification (NCBI taxonomy): domain Eukaryota; kingdom Metazoa; phylum Arthropoda; class Insecta; order Coleoptera; family Chrysomelidae; genus Galeruca; species Galeruca laticollis. The sequence continues at coordinate 47,398,243 of OY998177.1, forward strand.
TTTCATCTGAAATTAAACGAGTCTTAGTTATCTAATTTAATATAAGTATTAGTTGAAACAGTAATATATAAATCATTTTCATATTTAGTATAAAGATTTAGATAAGTTTAAAAGATAAAAATATCAATGACATAAAGGTAAGTTATATGTCATAATGTATATCAAATTTATGGAATCAATGAATTAAAAATGATGATGGATTTAAAGAAATATTTGCTACTAGAGAATTTAAATAGTATAAGTAACCAAAGCAAAAGATATTATAAAAGAATTTATGTTCACAAATATAAATATTATTTTCAAATTGTCATATATATGTCAAAACAAAACTAGACATTGCCATATCGACATATAACAAGGAATTTCACTATCTGTAAAAGACTTGTTCTATTGAAATTCGTTGAATAGTAAAAGAAAACAGATACTTTTCAAGTGAAATTTACATTTATATATGTTTCCAAAAAACTTCATAAAGTGTAGCAATTGTGAATATAGTTCGACAGCTCCAGAAACAATGTGATTGGTGGAAATATGACAGGACAAATTTTGATCAACCAAAATTAAACAAAAACTTTATTTATAATTAGTGAGCTTAGAAACAATATATTCGTTGTTGATAAAAAAATTGACGATCAAATAGAAGCGTTAGTAGTTGGTTCTTGGCGTCGAAATAGCGAGGAGGCGATGAAGAATTTTTCCCGAAATTTCAAGTAAAATCACAAATTTCCATGATCAAAGCTATAGATTCTTAACAAATATAAAACTTAGAACACTCACATGTATTTGTAACCAGTTTTCCCGTGACAATAACCAAATTTCTCAACAAATTAAGCAGCTAGAACTTCGGAAGGCGTATTCCAGTTTCCAGACGGGATAGATCCAGAATCCAGACATCAGGTCAGTGCTTCTTTAGATATTATTGGCCAATAATAAGAATAATAACTTTTGAGTATACATTCAGTGACTATTTCCATGTATATATAAGAATTCTTGCGTCTATATGATCGATCTATAAAAAAGAAAAAGGACTTTATGTAGTTTATTCATTAGACAAAATCTAAATATTATTCAAAAAGGCCTATTCTGTAATATAATGATGCTTGTACTTACGTATTTTCAAATCATATAAGAAAAATGCATATTAATCCATTCATAGAATATTTCCATTTGTATATATAAATTTTGTAACCTATTTCTTCCGAACGTTTTAATTTTATATGTATATAATTACTAAACGTAAATTCTTTTATGCGAATCCATCAACATTGTTATAACGAAAACGATGCTATGTATCTAATATTCACGCAGATGCAGAGCGTCGATAAGAAACGTTCGTTCAGTCTCGTTTATGCCCGTTTTTAGTTGGGCATGCGCATAAGATGGTGTATATCCTTTATGATTCTGTGTTGGTAATTTCCATAGGCGTAACTATATTTATAAATATTTAAAATTTCATTATAAAATTAAATGATTGAAAGTATTGTGTTTTGTGTTTCTTTTTATTTTGAATGAGCAAAATATACCCAAACAAAGCCAGAACTCAAAGAGTAGAAAAAGTCTCATGCTCCCGAACAATATCATATAATAAATAATAATATATCATATAATAATAAATAACAGAGCTAGCCAGACAAATTAATCAAATAAAAAATAAAATTGTCTCATATCTAATTAAAATTAAAATAATAACATTAAAATATAGTTTAATATATATATATATATATATATATATATATATATATATATATATATATATACATAATTTTTATATCAACTGTTCTTGGAATAAAAGTCTACTTTACTTTAATTAGAATTTTATTGACGTAAATGTCAACTTTTATAAATAAATTTCAAATTGTCATTCTTTAAGAAATATTTGACAACAGTGTTAACTATTTAGGAATTATAATCACTATCAAAAATAACAATACAGAAAAATAATGTAAGAAACACTAAGTAAACAAAAAACATATATTCAATATATCCTCCCCCAGCTTCAAAACATCTCTCAATTCTCTTTCTAAATTCTTTGTAAGTATTTCGCAGCATTTCTGAGGTAATTTCGTTAACGGCATCAATGATAGCTTGTTTCAAGTCTTCAATATTATGGTTTAAATTATTTGCGTAAACTTTTTGTTTTAAGTAGCCCAATAAAAAAAATCTAAAACAGTTAAATCTGGGGATCGGGGCGGAAAAAATATTGGTCCGTAACGTCCCATCCATCATGTTGAAAGTACATTTTACGCCTTTGCTCCAAGGGAATATTTTCTAATTCAGGTATTAAGAAGTTGTCCAGCAAATACAAATATGCCTCCTGATTTAATGTATATTTCAGAAAATAAGGTCCGATTATTCGATCCGGTAAAACCTCACACCAAACATTAACTTTTTTAGCACATTGACTATTACAGTTAATCCTGTAGCTCGGGTTTTCACTAGCCCAATATCGACAATTTTGCGAATAAACGACTCCGTTTGTTGTAAATGTTGCTTCATCATAAGAACGAAGTGGTGAACATAAATCAAAGGTAATTCAATTGAAAGTATATTTCTATGTCAGATTTATCGCCTTAAAATGATTCATATATTTCAGGCATCATTTGAGTATCAAAAGGTGATGATTGTAGGCTGCTTTTGAATGCTCCAGTTTTTTCGTATTCACAAATTGTTAATGCATTTAATCTCGCGTGGTTTGTTCTTCCCTCTAATCACAACAGGATTATTCTCTAAGAATTCCAACAGCATCTCATACTGTGAACTTGTTGTTTTTGGAAGACATATTTGTTTTTCCATTTATAATTATATTTATAACACCTGAATTTAAACTTCTCTTGTATTAAATTGCACATGTGATGCGCTTACTGACGTGCATTTTGATGTTATGTTCACAGGGTATGTTATATAAGGGTTACACTCTAGCGGGACCGAATCTATCTCTTTTTACATTAGTTGAAGGTGTATCACTCCATCTCGCTTCGTAAGAATCAAAACTTACTTATTCTAATTAACCCTTTTTTCACTTGGGTTATTAGATGGAACGGTAAGTTTATTATTGTTAAATGTTTTTCTCGAAGGACCGTATATTGTATTCACTGTTGTAGGATGTTTGATTAAATGTTTTCTCGAATAAATTAAACACTTACTTCACTTTCATGTTGCTATATTGCAGGAATTTATATCTTTTTCTTTTGCGAAGACAATTAAGAAATTCACTTGATCATACGCGTTACATTTTGATTATTTAGCACATAATCTGCTGGAGTAATGAATGTTTAATGATTAATTACACATGCTTTTTATCAGGACCAAATGCCGGGTGCTCTTATAACATGAGTACTATTATGTACGACAGTTAAATATGATGAGACAAATGTAATGTAGTTGACATATTTATATATCGGTTAACGTGGTTACGAGGAAGGAGAAAAATAGAATTTCAAACGTAACGGTCAGATACAGCGAGTGAAAATTTGCAGTTAGGATGATTTTTGTTGCCTGAAAAGGTTATATGTCTTGAGCATAATATTTGAATTGTGTTATACAGGGGAAGTTGAAAATAAAAATCACAGGAGAATTTGGTAATTAAATCAAATTCGAACATTACTTCCTTTTTAACATAGAATTTTAACAATATCGTTAAGGAAGCTCGATACGTAATCATATAAGAGTTAACAATATAGTTAAATACGATCGTTATTTTAACATAACGGACTATCGTTAAAAATAACACGAGATATGGAATACTGTTGAATATCACACATCAATCATTACTACCGAGTTCCACTTGGCAGTGTATATTTATAGCCATCAGAGAGCCCTAGCTTGGTATAGGTGACATATTTTTCCTTGTAATATGGAACACTCTATAGCTTGTGGAAATACCTGGAGACGATTTTTTGGTCCTGGATTCTACTCCGGTCCCAGGATGGGCCCTTACAAATTTTGTGTTCTAGGGTATCTTCTCTGATTGATCATAGGCATGTCAGAGAGCTTTATAACCAAGTGGTGCATAAATTATGCAAATGTAACATTTTTTAAATATTGTTTTATGAAGTAAATCAATACATTTTTATTTTACGATATAATACAGTGTTTCATCAATTATGTTTACTAATAATACATACATACAATTTTGGTTTGGTTAAAGGTTTTTTTATAGAAATTTTCAACTTTCCCAAAAAAATTTCACCCAATGGTTTGATCGTGTAGCCACATAAAACCACACATCAAGCACTACTACCGAGTTCTACTTGGCAGTGTGTATTATTGTATCTGATATCATTTAAAAGTACTAGCCCGTAAATAAATAAATAAATATAATTTACAAACACTTATTTTTGACTCAAATAGATATTTATAAGAGCATATTTATTGGAATTGTGTTTGTGATTGTAGATCACTTGCTGCCTACTTGCAACAGAGATCCTGACATAGTACCAAAGAAGAAATCAAAAATATTTCCAGAGATAAATCATAAATTACTCGAATCTACCTTCTTAAAAACCTTACGAGAACACTGGAATAACAATGAAAAATTCTTGAATTCAGACATGGAATTAATTGTAGACCCTTTTAAAGTTTGCGTCATACACAATTTTCTTAACAATGGAGAATTGTTGAATGATGTTCGACAAGAATTTAATGAACTGGACTGGAATATGAGAAATATGGACCTTTACGAATTTTTCCAATCAAAAGACTTGAAATATTTGAATTCGGAATATATTAATATAATGTTCAATTTTTTAAAAACCGATGTGATGGAGTGGGTAAGTTTTTCAATAAAATCAGACAGTTCAATGCAAAATATGGTCAGGGAGACAATAGCATCACATTATATTCTATTTTTTAGATCGATATTAAAATAATTTGTATTAGGTTGAAAAATGCGACATAACTGTAATAATTTTCTACTTTTTTTAATAAAATCTATGTTTATCCAACCCTCACTGTTTTCTCCTTGACTATTCATAATACTGTATCTTCTTATGTTTATAAATTCTATTTTACAGGTGTCAAATCTAATGGGATACTCTTTGACACATATATCAGCAACATGTAGTCTGTACAGTAATACTGATTATCTTTTAGTACATGATGACCAAAGGGAGGATAGGATGGTCGCTTTTATTTTCTATTTAACCGGGAAAAGTGGTTGGAACGAAAGTAAAGGTGGAGCTTTACAGTTGTTGAATAAAGATGAAATAAGTCACCCTAATGAAGCTGTCAGAGACATATTTCCGGCAAACAATCAATTGGTTTTATTTCCAGTTACAAACAATTCATATCATCAGGTAAATAATAATTTGCTTTAAAACGTTTATACAGTGCGTCCATAAATCCATTAGTAACTAAATAAACAGTATAAGTTTAAAAAATACCGAAACATGTCAATGTTTTATTTTAATTTACTACTTTTTAAAAGAATAATCTATGATGAAGGGTGAATAACTCTCGCAATTTGATGTTTTGGGTGAAGAATTCGAGAAGAAAAATAACTTACTTTAATTATTAACAACACCCTACTTAATTAAAAAAATTGAATCCATATCAGAACTTATCAAAATCTGGATCGAAATAGTCTTCATTAGATGTTTCGTTAATTTCTCCAAGTTTTATTTTACTTCATGATCTTCTTCTTGCGTTTGTTTAATTTCGGGAAAATAGAAAAAATCTTTTTGCCCTTCTTTTGAGCTTGCTATCAGATCAATTTTTCTTCTATTTTCGTTAGGAATTTGTGCTTATATTTTGCAACCAAAAAGTTTTAAATGTCCAAGAGTAGTAGAGTATGTCCAAAGTTTATAGAGTGTTTTATCAACACTTTGGCTAGGTAATCTGTTGAATAGGTACACATAGTATATACCAGTGGTCGCCAACATGTCGATCGCGAGCTACCAGTAGCTCGCGGAGTCAATTCTGGTAGCTCTCACAACGATTTTAATTTAAAAAATACAAACTGCAAAAATCAGAGAAGCTTCCGAAAATTCCACAAAAAAATCTAATCGTCATAATATTAAACATAAACAGCGGCGACGTTGCGGTGAGCGATCTGCCGCTGACGCCATCAAGCTAGAACCGACCAGCCGGACCAGCGCGTTAGTGTTCGAGAACGATCAGGATTGCTTTGAACGGGATAAATACGCACGGCGCGGCGACATTGCGCTTAGTTTAAAACTGAACGCGTAACCAACGTCCAGCGGTTGGGTTAGTAGAGAACAACAAAAAATAATATTATGGCAAGCAGTTGTAAGAAGGTAAAGACATACCACTTTCATTCTGAATGGGAACAATAATACTTTTTTACAGAAGTTGAAGATAAAAATGTGTGTTTGTTATGTAATACTTTGGTCTCCGTTGCTAAAACAGGAAATATTCAGAGACATCATAAAACTGTACATTCTAATTTTGAAAAATTACTCCCACTACATTCTGCCGCCAGAAAGGAGAAACTGAAACAGTTAAAAAGGCAGTTAATTGGACCACAATCAATATTTTTAAGAACAGTCGACAAAAATAAAGCTGCAACTGAAGCATCGTATCGTGTGTCCCAGATAATTGCACAAAAAAGAAACCTTATGAAGACGGGGAAATGATAAAACAGGCGTTTTTAGAAGCTCCTGATTCATTATTTGCCAACTTTAGAAATAAAGACGAGATAGTTTCAGCTATAAAATCTATGCAACTTTCTGCTAATACAGTGATGAGACGTGTAGAAGTAATGAGCAATGATATTTTTTACAGTTAAGAACTGACTTAGATAACTGTGTTTATTTTTCACTTCAACTGGATGAATCAACAGATGTCGTTGACACTGCTCAGATGGCCGTGTTCGTCAGGATGGTTTTTAGTGATTTTACGATTAAAGAAGATCTTTTGAAGTTTATTCCACTCAAAGAACACACTACTGGACAGGAGTTGTTTTCTCATTTAAAAAATATTATTTCTTCCGAGAAAATTCCAATATCGAAAATGGTAGGCTTGACAACCGATGGCGCTCCAGCTATGGTGGGTTGAGATAAGGGTCTGATGGCGTTTTGTCATAAAGAGGAAACTTTTCCGCAATTTCTCTGTTACCACTGCATTATCCATCAGCAAGCATTATGTGGAAATTTCCTGAAACTAAACAACGTTATGAAACTGGTGGCAAAAATTGTGAACAAGATTAGAGCTCAAGCGTTACAAAGAAGATTATTCAAAACCTTGGCCGATGAAGTTGACTTCACTCTGAAGTCCGATTGTTAAGTAACGCTGAAACGTTTTAATGATGTCCTATCTGGCGTAGTTCAATTTTTCAAACAACGCGATGAACCAACTACGGAACTAGAAAATTCAATCTGGCTTAGAGATTTTGGTTTTCGCGTGGACATTACAGAGAAATTAAACGAACTTAATTTGCAGCTTCAGGGGAGAGATAAAGAACTAGCGGAAATGATTTCTGATATAAAAGCATTTATCAAAAAGCTGGAGTTTTGGGAACAAATCCTAATTAACAGCGATGTCAAGCATTTTCCTATTCTTTCAGAAAAAATATCTCAAAATCCATTAGAACTCAATGACAGCAAATATCATGTAGAAATAGTTTCTACCCTGAAGAATAACTTCAAAAATCGTTTTAAGGATTTCAACGAAATGACTTTAGTAGCGCAGTTTGTTGTTTCACCCTTTATGGAAATTGATATCCAACAGTTTGCAACTTGTGTTATGCAGAACTTTGGCGAAGACATCGCTGCAACAGAAGTGGAAGTAATTGAGTTTCAAAATGATTTAGCCTTAAAATCGTTAGTCTCAAGTACCAAATGTATCTGGCCTAATGTAAGTAAAGACAAATATTCAGTTCTATGCCGTGTTGCCTTGAAAGTGAAAGCATTATTCAGTTCAACCTATTTGTGTGAATCCTCTTTTTTCAATATGAAGTTTATTAAGAACAAATATCGCAATCGACTTACAGATGAACATTTGGATAATTGTATTCGAACGGCTGTATCAAATTATACTGCAAACATTAAAAAAATTATCGATGAGTCTGAGTGTCAGCCTTCTCATTGAACGTGCTTTTTTATTTTTCAATGTTTATGTTCATGATAGTGCGTTACTTTTTTGTTGTTATTATTAACTATTTTTAAATCTTACGTGACATGCCGTTGTGGCTGGATAAAAGTTTGTGTTTATTTTTCAAACACCTTCGTTTGGTAAGTAGGAATATAGCTATGAACAAGTACGTACTAGTAATATTAGTTATTTTGTTATTAGTTTATTATTAGTACCTATGTATTATGTATTACCAGTTAAATAGTAAAATAAATACATATAATGATAAATTAACTGTGGATTATTTCATTTACGTTGCGTTACGTGGCTTCCGTGTGGGTATTCCAAAATTAACAAAGTAGCTCTAACAAAGTAGCTCAACACATTGAGAGGTTGGCGACCACTGGTATATACAGTCTCGGCCCAAAATATATTTCGTAAACTAGTATTTATTAACCAACGTGCTTTATCCATTATTGACCGATTTTAAAATGATTAGAGTTAATGTTTTGTGTTGAAAAATTCTGAAATATGACCTAAAAAATGTTTAAAAAAATCTTTGAATTGTAGTTTATGATTTTGAGCGTGATTCGTTAACGACCCCTTGGGCACTTATGGAAATAAAGGAAACATATTATTTTTATTTATTTATAGACATTTCGAATGAAAACAATTTACGAAATTCTGCAAAACATTTATCGTGTAGTGGCTAGACAACTCTCGCACACATTAGTGGTTTATTCTCACACAAGGAGCATCTTCTTCTTGTTTATTGGCAGATTATCAAGTGGAATCCTTCCGAAGTGGTACAGTACACAGAAGCCCTTTTAGGCCCGGGAAGATGAGCTGCAACTAACGAGTGTCTTACAAAATGTAATGGAGAAGCTGGAGCTGAAACCAAGACCGATTTTGCTGGGACTGAAGGAATACAAGAAGAAAGTAGAAATATTAAAACAAACAAACAAATTAAAAAATACACCAATATACATAAACGAAGACTTTACTAGAGAACTACTAATACAACGGAAAGAACTCAGATCATACACGAAACAAGCAAGGAATGAAGGACATCAAGCGAATCTAAATTATAACAGACTGTGGATAAACGGAATGGCTTACTCATTAAATGAATTAAAACAAAACATGCAAGGGAAGGATACAGTTAGACCATCAGGTTCCAAACCCGAAGGAACAACATTCAGCAGTAGATCAATGGCCGAAGAAGAAGAGGACATTGATAAAGAAAGAACTAGAAAAATATTTAAAAATCTTACAGATATGAAAAAAGGAAAAAACTAGCAGCAAAAGTAGCTCAACGCCCCACGGAAGAAGCAAGTGAAGAAGAGAAAATAAAGTTTTATGAGAAGATAAGTGATGCCTGTGAAGATATCGCTAGAAATGACATTTTGATAATAATAGGAGACTTTAATGCCCAGATAGGAAAAGAAGAAAATAATCGAGAAATAGCTGGAAAAGAAACAATACTCGAGATCACAAACGATAACGGCAAAAGACTGTGCAACCTAGCTGCAGAGACAAATACCTTCATAATTAGTTCAAAGTTTAAACATAAAAAGGAGCACAAGACAACTTGGTTATTCCCAGGAAAGAGAAGCGGCGACCAAATTGATCATGTTTTGATATCAAAGAAATGGATGAAAATGGTTAAAGACACAAGGTCATAACGATGAGCAAATGCAGATACAGACCATATTTTACTAATAGCGAAGATGAACATGAAAATATCAAGATATAAACCTTTCAAACACAACAAAAGAAAGTGGAACTTGAAAAAGCTGGAAAGAGAGAAGGGTGAAAATAATTATGCGGAAACCCTAACAAACAAACTGAGAATTCATAATAAAAAAGGAGATATAAACAGTGACTGGAAGATCATTAAAAATAGCATTATAGACTCTGCAGAGAATGAAATTGGATTACAACAAATCAAAGCATCCAAAGAATGGTTCGACGAAGAATGTAAGCTGGTAAGCGTAGAGAAAAAACAAGCAAGAAATAAATGGTTGGAAACAGGAAAATATGAAGAGATAGACAAATACAGAAAGAGAAGGCAAAAAGCGGAAAAAACCTACAGAAGAAAAAAATCAAATTGGGTTGCAGAACAAATGCAAAAAATAGAAGAGAACAATAGGGATAATAGAAAACTCTTCGAATATGTGAGAAAGCAATACAGTAGCAGAAACGCAATTGGGACAGTAAAAATAAATAAAAAAGAATGGGAAACATACTTTCAAAATATATATCAAAACAATCATATTATGGACGAAAATTATAAGGAAGCAGTAACGGAGGGAGAAATAGGTGAACAACAGTACAGACCCTCTTTTGAGGAATTTATAGATGTTGTGAAACAACTCAAACGAAACAAGGCGGCAGGTCGAGATGATATAAATAACGAACTAATCCAACATGGAGGAGAAGCCTTACTTCATCAAATATATGACCTGATAATGAATATATGGACAGAAGAACACATGCCAAACGAGTGGAGTATTGGACATATAGTTCCAATCTTCAAAACTGGAGACCCAACCAAATGCAAGAATTACAGGAGTATAATGCTGCTTAACACTACATACAAGATATTAACCAATCTAATAAAAATAGAACTAAATAAACAGGCTGAACCCATATTAGGTCACTATCAACAGGGATTTAGAAAAGGAAGATCTACGGTAGACGCCATACACCTACTAACACAGACTATCGAAAAGTGTTATGAGCTTGACATAGATCTACATGTATTATTCATTGACTTTCAGCAAGCGTTTGACTATGTCAACAGAGAATAGCTAATATCTGATTTGAGGAACATAGGAATTTCTGAAAAACTAATAAGACTAGTGAAAATGACAATGAAGCATTCTACTGCAAAGGTGATAACCAGAGACGGGAATACACGAGACGTAAACATTAATGTAGGTGTAAGACAAGGAGATAGTTTGTCTACAACTCTTTTTAACATAACCCTAGATGGAGTGATTAAAGCATAAAAGGAATGATTAGTCACAGCTCCACACAAATAATAGGATATTGAAACAAACTCTGTTACTCTCAGGGTAAAAAAATATAAAAGAAAGGAAGAAATAAAAAGAGAGGTAGGTTCTTTCCAAACTGATATTGTGATTGGAGATAACAAATCCAGTTCTCAGGGCTCTGTTATCTGAAAGAAGTTAGTTAAAGTAAAGAAAGAAAAGAAAGAGAGAAAAAATAAGATACAGATAAATGAAATTTAATGAAGGGCGCCACACAATCAACCACAAACATCAGCCAACTCTTAACTGCTGTTCTCTGCTAGTTTTAGAAAATGTCCTGAAGGCAACTTTTCAGGTATACCTGTATAATAAATAAAACAACTAAATAAAAATATGTATAAATATAATGAATGTATGTAAAAAAAAGCGAGTTACAAAATTTTAGAAAAAGTGGTTAGTAGATGTCAGTATGTGTGAGAAATAAACTTTTACCTTAAACGAACAAATAAAATATTGGTGAAGCCATACAAAATAAAATTACTTAGCTTAAAAGGTGAAATACGGAGACAGTAATCCGTGAAATCTTCTTTAGTTGAATATTTCTCTATACTCTATTTAGATGAATAGCTGAATCCCCAATAAGCTCTCACAGCACAACCATTATATGTAAGACCATACTATTTGGTGATAATACAACAGCACACTTCTTCAGTCAGGAATTTTGTAAAATTTACTTGCATATGTTGTTGAGTCCTGGAGTTTCCGCAGTAATCCCAGCGAATTTGTTCCAAGGAACAAGTTTTATTTTAGATCAAACTAAATCTTTAAACTTTTATCGGAATTTCTGCCTCAACCATTCTCTCGAAAAATGTATCGTAAAGTCCGCATTCCGATTTCCTATTAAGGATTTTTTTGGACGAGATAACTTTAATGTTTATTCCACCAACACTTAATTAGTTGTATTTAACATATAAACTAGGAAGACGTGTGGTCTATTCCACCAATAAATTTAACATTTGTTGCAAAATTATTTATTTAAATTAATATTCGAAATGTTGACTGCTAAGTTAACGTTTCAATATGCCGATGATTTAGCTTTAATTACTAGAGACAAAGAAACCCTAGAAAATACATTCAAGAACTTGGTAAAAGAGGCAGCAAAGAGAGGGCTGGTAGTTAACCAAGAGAAGACAAAATATATGCAAATGTCGAGGAAGACAGATAACACAGCCACTATAAATACGGGAGGTTACACTTTTCAAAGAGCAAGTAAATTCAGATACCTGGGAATAGTAATTGATGAGAAGAACAGCAGAAGTGCAGAGATAAATGCAAGAATAATAATAGGGAACAAAGTGTATTGGAAGTATCAGAAACTACTAAGGGACGAATGCATCAGTAAAAAACCAAAATTAAAATTTATAAAGGCGCAATACGACCAGTAATAACGTATGCCGGTGAAAATATATGTCTAACTGATAAAGATGAAGAAAATCTCAGAGTCCTAGAGAGGAAAATCATGTGGAGGATAATATGACTAAAATATATCCCGAATGAAGGGTACAGAAGGCTATATAACTACGAAATAAGTTAGTATATGAATGGTGAAGATATAGTCAGACATATAAAAGCGCAGCGTCTAAGATGGTACGGACATCTTCGAAGAAGGAATAAGGACAATCCAATAAGGAAAATCACTGATTGGAAGCCTGCCAACCCCAGGCCCAGAGGACGTCCCAAACTTAGGTGGGAAGATCAGGTGATTTATGACCTAAAGAAAATGGGAGTCAGTAACTGAGGAAGAAAAATAGAGGACAGAAAGGAATGGAAAAAAATTACAAAGATGACGAACTCATACCGCATGCTGTAGCAAACAGTAGATAACACACGGATTGATCCACCATACAAAAGGGATCAAAAGAGCTCAAAAAGAGCGGCCTATAATCCGACACAGGAGTGCTGGCCTATATATGTGAAATCTCTCCTAAAATGGAGATTGTCGCCATCATATCCGTAAGAGCGGGCTAACTGACTAGCATTGGCAACGCATAAATCAATCAATCAGAGCCATATTGGTTTATACCACTTTTTCCCTCTCATAGCGATTTTGTAATTGGATATATTATTATCCAGTTGATCCACACCTCCTATATATATGTTATACATTTTTATTGCATGCGGTTGGGCCACATCTATTTTCATTTTGTCTTTGACTGAAAATCTTGAACATTTTTGCACGGGCTCAACACCATACTCATTTGACAATCCCGTTACGACACTGTTATCTTTCCATTTTATACCTATGATACCATTGTCCTTATCCACTGCATTATCAATATATTTCCCCTTATCCCTTTTTTTATATTTTTGAATGAACTAATTTACATTTCATAGTTCTGGTTTCCCTTACTGTTTCTGTTGCTCCGAAATTTATCTGAGTAAATTCATATATCAACATCACCGAGGTAAAAAAGTTATCAAAACATACTGGAAAACCTGAACCAGGCTATTATTCGTGTAAAATATCAGCATAACGCATTCCCCAAGACCTCGACTTTCTATGGCCCTTTCTTGTTTTTTTCGTCCTTGATAAATTTCAAACTGTAAGTAATATCCTGGCTTGGTACTCATAACCCAAGCTGTATAGCTAAATCGTATGGGCTTATTCAATGCATCAATTAGCTTAGCCATTTTGTCCCCTTGAGGTAGGGCTGTTGTCAGATGCATGTCTCTTCAAAATGATTACGTCTCATCAACTGCGATACCAGTGAATTATGAACATCTTCAACTTCTTCCCAAAATATTCTTCAGTGTGGTAAAGGAACGTATCCGCTGACCAGAAGAATTCCTATAAATACATATGACTCTGCTTGAGGGTTCAATAAAATCCACAAATATTTTTTTGAGTAGCGTATCTAACTATATATTTCACGAGCTCTTCAATAAGTGATGGACTCATAAACAGGTAAAAAAACTCAATAGGATGGATATGATTAGATAGGAACAATGGTGGTACCATGGTACCATTCCAAAAAGAAATTGGCCTGTTTAAATCACCCTTTTCCCATTCAAATTTTATATCAGTATCGGTTGTTGTTTAAGGAGTTTGCAAGGTTTTATTACTTGGATTATTGGCTATTATTGGATTTATTCTCATTTTCTTCATTCGAATTTTCAACTGAGTCACCTGAGTATGCTCAATAAAATACCCCTATCTGAACATAAGTTCCCCTTCAGCTCTGAGTTGTTGGCTACTCGAATTATTTGGATCAGTATCTTCCTCATCTCCAGAATCACAGTCTGTATTTTCGCCATCATTTTCAGGGGGGGTTATGTATATGCCTTCTGGGAGAATCTGAGAACCATCCATATCCAAATTTTCGTTCTGTAACTGAAAGTGGTTTCTTCCTAAAAAAAATCAGAACTGTAAATCGTTCGAGTGATGCCCAAGGGGTCGTTGACGACCCAGCGAACAAAAACGGTTCATCATTCACGTATATCGTACTCAAATAAAATTAAGACAGACAAGAGCACCTAACAAAGATATAAATATATGAACAAACTAATAACACGAAAGCTACTTACCAATAATAGTTTGAAGACATTGTTTCTTTTTATATTTACGTTCGTTATTCGCTGCATTTAGAAACACATGTACGCTTTCGCGAGTCATGCAAGAGTGAGAATACGATGAAGCAAGTATCTTCTTTTAGATGGGCGTACTTTTAGCAAATGACACTGCGTAATGGATTCATTTTTAGTCTGGGGTAATTAACGACCCCTTGGGCATTAATGGGTTAAGATAATTTACGGTGAGCACGTAAAGGTTGGAACAAATTTGTTAAAATGTTAAAAGCTTGATTGGCCATTGGCTAGACCCGATTTTATTTTTCAGTATCCTATTTCTTAGTGTACTTATATTTTTGATGACATTATCACTGTTTGAGTTATGATGCCCTCATCATTTTTTTAAAATGGGAATACTCTATTTTAGTAGCATCAAAAAGAACGCATTTTTCTGTGTACAGATATCATACTTTTTTATTGTACATAAATAACTATATCTTAGAAAAATAAAAGATATTTCATTCATAATAATGTAATTTATGAAAATGTAAAGAGGTCTAAATAAACCTACGTAACTATTAAATTAAATGCTCAATTGACAAACCATTTGCCTCTTGACAATATAAGGCAATATTGAACATTTATCAAAACATTATTAAGAGTATCAGTGTTAATTGAATTAATTTCAGTCCTAATTCTCTCTTTTAGTTTATCAATTTATTAGGTCTGTTAACATTTCACTTAAGGTATCCCATCAAAAAAAATCTAATGGGGATAGATCTAGAGATCTATCTGGCCACTCTACAAATCCTCGTCTGCCAATCCATTTGGCTACTGGACAATTCACTATGGTACCAGCAAGATGGATCACCACAGCATTATGCACAACATGACAAAAATAATATTTTTCCCAATAGATGGATTGGAAAACGAGCATTTTTAGAGTATCTAGCTAGATCTCCTGATCTATCATCATTAGATTTTTTTGTGGAGAAATAGTTTCTTACCTCTAGTGTTGTTGTCCTTGCTGCCCCAGCTGAAGTGGTGTGCGTTGGTCTCAGCTCCTACAACAACATCCAGTTTGTATCGTCTGGCATAGCCCATAAGGTTCTCCATGTTAGCCTCCGGTATTGGTTCTTTTGAGTCGATGGGAAGATAAAGAGACACTATTATTGTCTCTATTACCTCCCCATCTTTTTCGAGTTTAATCTTTGCTGGTACCATGTCACCCGTACAAAGTTACATGATTGGCATCAAGTTATATTTAGATCTGTAATATATGCAAGTCCGTACTTTAGGACAATTACTTCCCATTATCAGTCCCGTTTCAATCAAAATTTTGAAATTTTCAGTGGGTTTGGTAGGTTCCAGGTAAGCATAATATACATACTAAAGAGAATTTCGAGAATGTGTGCGACACCTAATAAACTTCCATTTGCTTTACAGGATCAGCTTAAATTAGAATTAGACTAGTAGATAGAAAAGCTTTAATAAAAGTTAATGAAATAAAAACCTGAAGTGAGTACAGAATAGTTATTATTGAGAAGTTTAATGGAAAAATTAGATTATGTTTAGATCCTTTTGACAAAATGTCAAATCGTTGAGAAACCAACGTTAAGTTTAAACATAGAAGAAGTATGTTCAAAATGAACTTGAAAAACATTTTTCTAATTTACAAAATGTAGTCAAATGTGATGATGATATAGTAGTTTATGGGAAAACAAAACAAGAGCATGATTTAGCAGTTGCTGAGGTAGTTATAAGAGCTAAAGAAGTTGGTGCAAAATTCTACAAAGACAAGTTTCAATACTGTCAATACCAAATTATGTTCATGGGGCAGATTTTTTCTAAAAATTTTATATAAATTGATATCAATAGAATTGAATCCTTGTGCAAACTTCAATCACGGCCCAATAAAGTTGAGTTATAGAGAATTATTGGTTCTTTTAACGATTTCAGATAGTATGTCAAACATATGTCAGAATTAACGCATCCATTCTGACAATTACTCAAAAACAATGTTAAATGGTCATGGTTACATAAACATCAATAAGCTTTTAACAAGCTAAAGCAAATCATAACCAAAACACCAGCTCTTGTTCCATTTGGCCGGACGGTTTTACAATGTGACGCTTCTAATAATGGATTAGGTATGTTCCAAAAGTATGATGATAATACTTTCCCCTCAAATAATACCCTGAAATTAGTTGTGTGTGCTTTTAGGTCTATGAATGATCATAAAGTGAACAACAGCCCAATTGAAAAATAACTTTTAGCCGTCTATTTTGGAACTCATAAATTCACGCGTTTATTTACAAACAGATAGTTGACGTACAGACAGACTACAAACTAATTATTTCAATTATGAAGAAACCAATTCAGAATGTAGGCTCAATCAGATAACAAGGGTTTAGACTTAAATTGATGAAATATTCTTTGAATTATTATGTACCCAGTAAAAATATACAATTTGCAGACATGTCTAGATCCAGTCTAAAAATCAAAAGTTGACTAGATCCTGACATGTTTGAGATGGTTCATCTAGTTTCTAAATACTTACCAATGAGTCAAGAAAAAAAGAGACCAGTTTTGAGTCGAGACAAGCAAAGACCCTATTTTATCCTTTTATCCTTTTGAAATATTCTATTTATTTTGAAGCGGGTTGCATAAAGGTATATGCAAACTGCAAGGAACCTCTTATGCCACATAGCGTCCCTAAGTTAAGATTTAATAAAGTAGCTGTAGATATTGTAGAATTTGCAAGTAAAAACTACTTAGTGGTTATAGACAACTTTTCACATTGGCTTGAATTGATTTACATAAATGATAAAACATCTACATCTGTTATAGATTGTTTCCAAAACATTTTTACATGAGGTGATAACTTGTCTTTTGTATCAAACCAATGCAAAAAAATATTATAAAAGGAAAAATATTACGATTACAACTTGTTCACCACATTACCGCCAACGCAATGGTATAGCAGAAAAAGCAGTGGGCCTAGCAAAGCAAATACTAAGGAAAAGCTTTGAGGATCAATCTGACTTTTGGGAAGATGTATTAGAATACAACAACTCATCTATAATAAATCATGAGGCTACCCCTTCTCAGATTTTGCCATGCAGAATTTTAAAAACAGAGCTTCCAATTATTTCAAAAGAATTGAAACCAAAAATGCAACATAAAATTTGCGAAAAACATATAATGAAAAGTAGATTTGATAAGTTTGCTCGAAGAAAGTTGATGGACTACGAAACGGGAGATACGGTAGTAATAAAAACATTTAAAGAAAAAACAGTTGTTATTGAAAAAGCATTTGAGCTAAGATCTTATTGGGTTAAAAGGAGAACAATAATAAAATTGTAAGGCGCCATACATCACATATGAAATTGTCATGTTCAAAATCAGATTATAGATTCATTTGCGAACCTGAGTTGTACCCCAACGAGATCAACAGTAACAAAATTCACCCAAATTATATTGTTCCTTCACAAAACGTAAATAGTCCAAGCTCTGTAAGCCATTTCTGTATCCCTTTAATCGGTTCTCAGCAAAGCCGTCAGCATTCAAAATGTAGCAAATTACATCCTGTATATTACCGACGTATCCACTGGGTTCCGGTACTGCAACGACCGTTGGTGCAACCTCAGCACATTCAATATATAAATACAAATTGTAAATATATTTAATTCAGTCTGCATATTATTTTTATCTACACATCGTGTTTATTCAATTTATATATTTTACTGTAATTTTTCAAAGTCGATATTTTGTATTTTTAAGTGAATAAAAGTTTTTAAAAACAAAGTTCGTGTAACGAAACATATATTTGGCGCAGTCAGTAGGATTGTCACGAAAGGCATCCAACGCGGAAAACTTTTAACTATTTTAATAGTGAAGTGACAATCAAACCAAGAAAAGTATCCAGTTCAACCCTAAGAAGTCCAGGACCAAGGGCAAATGAAGACCGATTCATTTTTATTCATTGTATATGTCAGACTCCTCTAGTGCTTCCTCTTCCTTCAGTGATAGCGAGAACGACCTAGAGTTGAATTTAATTAGCAACACATCTAATAATAATTTAGAAATAGAAATACTTGCTCAAACTTTGAATTCATTTTCTTTAGACGAAAATAACTTAGAAATGGCAAATATTCCCAATTTTAGCAAAGTTCATGCCGAAACCATTCCAGATTTCGATGGTAACGAGAATGAACTACAATTTTTCTTAGAAAGTATCGATAGCATTGCAAATCATTTCTACGATATTACAAATGCCGATAATTACCAAAACATTATAATTTTTAGAACTATAATAAGTAAATTGAAAGGAAATGCAAGAGAAGTCATTAACATTAGTGGGTGTACCACAATAAATCAAATCAAACAAGAATTAATTAGAAATTTTAGTGATCCTAGAGATGAAACATGCGTATCTCTTGATTTGAATAACTTAAGGCAAGGGCATAACGAATCCCCGTACCAATTTTGCATAAAGTATTTTTAGCAGGTTTAAGAAATCCGTATGGTATCAATGGTTCGTACAAAAGAACCTCATACTATGTTAGACGCTATAAATTTTATAAAAAAGGAAGATAATATTAGATATCTACAAAATAATTCTAATTTTCAACCAAACTCTAAAAATTTTAATAATCAAACTAGGCCAAAATTTAATCAAGTACAAAACAATTCACAAATTCCAAATCACTCTCGTGACTTTAATAGAAATAACAATTTTAATTTTAATCAAAGAATTCCTCATCCACAACAATGTAGTTTTCAAAGTAATAATCCTCAACCTAATAATAATTTCCCACGAGGTCCAATTCATGTTCAACCCAGACCAATTAATAATAATCAAAGATATTTTTCTAATGCACAAGTATTCGGCAGAACCGAACCTAAAAATGTTTGGAAACCAAATCCAAACTATAATCCAAATAACGGTCCCAGACCTGTACCTATGACAACTACATCTAGACAAAATCGTAGGTGGGTGTCCGAAGAATTATATAATGTAGAACAAGTTGATAATGAAAATAATGTAGATAATGTTATACAAGAAAATAATTATGATGACTACTGTGAACTTCAATATAATAATGGTAATTTTGAAAATTTTCACGAAGATCCTCTCGACGCGGAACCCTGATACAATATAACAGTTCATACGATAAAAGAGAACTACTACCTTATATTACTATAAAAAATCCGCCACTAAAATTATTAATCGATTTCGGTGCAACTAAATCTTTTTTGTCTCCAGAAATAATTGATAAATATTTCGCTGAGTATAGAAGTCATGAACCTTTCGTTGTCTCAACGTCCTTCGGTTCATCACGTCATAATACTTCCGTAAGCATACCCGTGTTCTCAGAATTTAACGATGATAAAAATGTAACATTTTATGCGTATAAATTTCATTGTATTTTTGATGGTTTAATCGGAGTAGATTTATTACAATCACTCGGAATTAATATTGATTTTCCAAATTCACAAATTAAATCAAGAAATGCCAATTTACCAATTAATTATTTTAAAGCAACTCCAAAGAAAATTGTGTCAAAAATTATACCAGGTCAAACAATTACAAAAATTGTTATTCCAGTCACAACGCTCACAGGAGAAATTTTAATACCTCAACAAATTTTAGGCAATTGTATTATACCTGAATGTATCTCAGTCGCTAATAACGGTTGGGCAACTGTCGAAATTCGTAACAATTCCGACGATGATACAAATTTTACTATTTTATATCCTATTAATAGTATTCCTGTAGAAAATGATTTTGAAATGTACCATTTTGATCTTAAAAATGACAATGACAAATATAAATATGACGAAATTGATAATCTCATTAGAACAGACCATTTAAATGACGAAGAAAAAAGAGAAATTCTTAATATGTGTAGGAAATACGCTGATATATTTCATAAAGACCAAAGTCAGTTAACTTTTACAAACGAAATTAAACATAGAATTCGTACTACTGATGAAATACGTGTTTATACTAAAAGTTACCCTTACTCATACGTCCTTAAAGAAGTAGTTAAACTACAAATTGAAAAAATGTTAGAGCAAAATATAATTAGGCCGAGTAATTCTCCATGGCATCTCCTATTTGGCTCGTAGCAAAGAAAGCCGACGCTTCTGGCAAGAAGAAGTGGAGAATCGTAGTGGATTATAGAAAAATCAACGAGAAAACCATTCCTGAAAAATATCCAATTCCTCGCATAGATACAATTCTGGACAAACTAGGTAAATGTAACTATTTTTCAACATTGGACTTAGCATCGGGTTTTCACCAAATCGAGATGCACTCGGACGACGTACAAAAAACAGCGTTTACTGTAGAAAATGGACATTACGAGTATTTAAGGATGAGTTATGGCTTAAGAAATGCTCCAGCTACCTTTCAACTCGTAATGGACAACATCCTCAGAGGACTACTAGGAGAAATTTGCTTAGTATATCTCGACGATATAATAATTTACTCGACATCACTACAAGAACACATGGTAAATTTGAAAAAAGGTATTCCAGTGACTTCGGGAGAGCAATTTCAAAATTCAGTTAGACAAATGTGAATTTTTAAGAAAGGAAACCGCTTATTTAGGGCACATTATTACAAAAGATGGTGTTAAACCAAACCCAAATAAAATTAAAGCTATTAAATTATTCCCAATTCCAAAAACGACTAAAGAAATAAAACAATTTTTAGGTCTATTAGGTTATTATAGAAAATTCATACCTAACTTTGCACAAATTACTAAACCTTTGACTTCATGTTTAAAAAAGGGTTCAAAGATAGAATTTACACCTGAATATGTACAATGTTTCGAAACATGCAAAGAACTGTTAAGTAACGATCCTATTTTAATATATCCTGACTTTACACAGGAATTTATCTTAACAACTGATGCTAGCGGATTCGCAATAGGCGCAGTACTATCACAAGGTCCTGTAGGCCAATACCGACCTGTGGCTTATGCCTCAAGGACGCTAAACCAAGCAGAACAAAATTATGGTACAATCGAAAGAGAGTTACTCGCGATTGTATGGGCTACGAAGTATTTTCGGCCTTATTTATACAGTCTGTTTGATATGTACAATTTTATTGCGCACATATCACTCATGGGTTTGTGGACTGTGTTAAAATAAATAAGTTTCCTTCGATGTTACTTGCTATGTACAATTTATTTACATATATTTACACTGGTTTATTTACACATCAACTGAACTGTTGAAATGGTTTGTTGTTTATGGGTACTTGCCCGATTGGATTGTATGCATATTAAAAACACTTTACACTTGTGGGAACTAGCCCGATTCTTTAAATAAGTTAGAATTATGGTACAGCGTAGTTACAACGCATTCGTACGCGAGAGCTCTTGCTTGTACCATGTTTTGAGTTATACTGCCACAGGCTATCTTTTTCTCTGTGCATGATTCAACCTCAGATGCTTGCCGCAGACGACATCTAGGATATGAACTTTACACTTATGAATTTCAGTGTATTTTGTGTTGCATAATGTTTGCAACACAGTCGAAAATTTACAATATATTGTGATCATAAACCTTTACATTGGCTTTTCTCAATAAATGAGCCCAATGCTCGTCCCACGAGATGGAGATTGAAACTATAAGAATTCGATTATCAAATTGTTTATAGAAAAGGATCCTTGATTAAAAATGTAGATGCTCTTTCTCGAATTAAAATAAACGAAATCAATGCAAATGACATTTTTGAATACATGAACGATTTTAACAAAAATATTTCTATTGACAGTAACAATGAACAAAATGATCAACAAGTAACATCTCTCGATAATGAATCAATTGTAGGAAATATTGACGAAACCCCTCAGGTAACAGACACTGACATAGAAAATATAATTAATGAATTATGTCCAGACAATGACGATGACACCATACACACTAGTCACGAAAATCCAATATTAGAAATTCCCATATCAGAAACGCCTATTAATCATTTTCAAAATCAAATATTTCTTAAAATAGTATTTCATTCACCAGCAGCTCCAAAAGTTACTAATCTTTATGACAATAAAACTAAAACTATCATACAAATTTCAGAAACAAACTTCAAACCTGAAATTATTCAAATATTTAAAGAATTTACCTCTACAAAGAAATTATTTGCTATAAATATTGATCGATTAGATTTAATTCCAAAACTATGTACAACATTGCAAGAAACTTTTAAAAACTCCGCATTCAAAGCTATTATTTGTAACAATGTTTTAGAAGATGTAATTGGCCACAATTCGCAGATAGAAATAGTACAAATGCACCATGAACGTAAGAACAATCACAGAGGAATTAATGAAACTGAAATAGAAATTAAACGTAAATATTATTGGCCAAATATCAGAAGTACTGTAACTAAATATATAAATAATTGCGAGCTATGTCAAAAGATGAAGTATGACAGAAATCCCCCAAAACAAAAATTCGAATTAACTCTAACACCTAATAAACCTTTTGAAATAGTTCACGCAGATGTTTTCACAATTAAAGGACAAAAATTCTTAACAGTTATTGATAGATTTAGTAAATACGCGCAAGCATATCATTTAGTAGGAGTAACCGCAATACATATAGCTAAAGCTTTCATGAGTCTTCTCACTCATTATGGTGCACCTAAAATGTTAGTAATTGATAGAGGTACCGAATTAAAAAATCATGTTATTGAAGACTGCAAAATTACACAAAATTGAACTTAATTATACTACGGCATTGAATCCAAATTCTAATAGCATAATTGAACGTTTTCACTTAACTTTAATTGAACATATAAGAATTATACAAGAAACTCATAAAATTCTCAATATATTATACCAAATGCCTTATGCAATTTTAGGATACAATAACTCCATTCATAGTGCAACAAAGTTACGTCCAATAGAAATTATTTTAGGACATTTAGATACAAACAACCCTCTTAATATTGACATTAATCAAAAATTGTATTCTAATTACATAACCAAACATAAAGAAACAACCGCTGAAATTTATAAAGCATTAAATGAACATATGGCAAATCAAAAATCAAACAGGTTGGAAAAGACTACCGAAAATAGACATGAACCATTAACTTATGACCCAGGTGAATTAGCATATCATAAAACTAATGCTCATAATAGAATTAGTCCTAGATTTAAAGCCAAACCAATAAAACAAAATGAAAAAATCAAAGTTAAAACTTTCAAAACAATCTCACCTCGTAATAGCAAACAAAAATTAGTTACCGCCACCTATCATAAAAATAACTTTAAAAGGCGACTTGTTAATCAAAAAATTCTACCATTAGAGAATCCTCCTATCGCTGGTAGTAGCAAAGCAGGCACAGGAAATTAAAATTATTAGTTTGGAGTCCAATCCAGGCATACTCCCGTACAAATTAGGAAATGCTAGATTACAATCTACCCATCATTCTTTTATTCATTACTTTGATCTAAACCCTATAGAAACCGAATTACTTCATATAACTAATCAGTTCGAAAATGTTTTGCAGCTAATTAATATCAAAAATCAAGTTTTTGCAAATGAGCTTAAATTCTTGATTAATTTAATAAAATATCAAATGGAGCAATGCAAAGAAAAATTAAATTTTGTACATGGCAGTAAAAAAATTAAGAGAGAAATTTTAAATGGTTTATGAACAATATTCAAAAGCATATCTGGTAACTTAGATGCAGAAGATGGCAAACGTTACGATGATGCCATTGTTTTATTAAGTTCAAATCAAAAAGATATAGCAAATACTTTGAACAAACAAATATCATTAACTAGTCAAATTATAGATGATTATAACAGTAGTATCTCACTAATAAAACAAAATGAAGAAGAGATAACAGGAAAACTAAATGAGCTAAGTTCTGAACTTTAAAAATTTGTTAATGATTTTTCCTCTTATTTCCTAGCAAAAAATACTCTTGATCAAATACAAGCAGCACTTAAAATCTTAATAGAAATACTAAATAATATTGAAAATTCTATTGCATTTGCAAAATTAAAAACGTTGCATTATAGTGTTCTAAAGTTTGAACATCTAGAATTTATAGTTAAAACATTATTCAAATATTATCCAATTAATACCCTAATCTTTGGCAGTGATTCTCAAAATTTATTTAAATACTATAACATTTTAACCGTTGATTCTTATTACTCTAAAGACAGAATTGTTTTCGTTATTCACTTTCCCTTAGTTAAACCCGAAACTTATACTTATTTTCGCCTGTATTCTATTCCCACAAAAAATAACACTGTCCTTATCCTACCTAAGCCTTTTCTGGCAATGCAAGGCAATCAGTACGAGTACGAAGATCAAGAATGTGAAAATATCCACCAACTGTATTTTTGCCCCAACGAAAAACCCATGGTAGATGCCCAATCCGAAGAATGCATCCACCAATTGTTGCAACTAAGAACTGAAGATCTACCGAAATGTGTACCAGTGCCAATTATCGTAGAAAACGAAATTATCGAAAGTATAAATTCAGTGCATTACATCGCAGTATTCCCAGAAGAAACGAAAATCAAAACCACTTGTACAAAAACCGATTTCATATCTCTAAAGGGTACCTATTTTATAGAACTACCACCGAGCTGTAGCTTCCAAACTCCAAGAAACGTATTCATCAACCACGAAGATGTCTTCCCAGGTCAACCTTTACTACTTCCTGAAATAAAGATCGAAAACGAAGGAAGAATTCACTCTGGAAAAATCAAAATTAAAGACATTTCCTTAGACAAAGTTCACCAACTCATAAAAGAAGAAAATCGAATGGAAGAAGTTAGTTTGAGAAACATTCCACACAACTACGCCTATGCATGGTCTACACCCCTCTACATCGTAATTGCGATCGCACTTCTTGTTAGTGTTTTCAAATGGAAGTCGAGATGTAAACGCCAACCCACAACAAAAATGGTCAACGAAGTCACAGCTGATCCAAAACCAAAACCGAGAACTTTCCAAGAAGAAGAAGATGAGTAATCTATCCACACCCTGTATGGATCTCTCTGGGGATGGAGGAATTACATCCTGTATATTGCCGACGTATCCACTGGGTTCCGGTACTGCAACGACCGTTGGTGCAACCTCAGCACATTCAACATATAAATACAAATTGTAAATATATTTAATTCAGTCTGCATATTATTTTTATCTACACATCCTGTTTATTCAATTTATATATTTTACTGTAATTTTTCAAAGTCGATATTTTGTATTTTTAAGTGAATAAAAGTTTTTAAAAACAAAGTTCGTGTAACGAAACATATATTTGCAGTACTGCAAACTTATTAGGGGTCCTTTCACCACATAAAAATACTAGTTTTAAGAAAAAGTTGTGAAAATAAAAAAAATGTGCGCTCCCGATACGGTCGATGTATCAAGGCCCCTCTGCTTCTCAATCTTTGAGGGAAAGGTATTTAGTGTAAATCAACCCCTAATGTAACCTTGACAACAAACCATACATAAAGATGTCATCAGTTAACTGTTCTTAAGATAATATATTATGTATTAATTAATACATGTAAAAAGTTTTTAAGGTCGCGGATATTGTCAGTTCTGTTAGTGTAGACTTTATATTTTTCTCATAAAAAGAAGTCTAATGGGGTAAGATCGGGTGATCTAGCGAGTCATTCTACTGTGTTCTGTCTAAAAACTGGCGCACTGTTATAGAAGGTGCAAGAATTGAACAAAGGAAGTAACTTCGCAGTGTTGGAGTATGGAAGGTTCAATGTAAAAAGGAAAATTTAGTTAGCAACTCCTTGTTGTAGGAGTGAAGACTAAATATGTTTGGAGAAGTGCAAGGATTTAACTCAGAAAGCTGCTTCTCAATGCTAGAGTATGGAAGATTAAATATACGAGAGGAGAGCCAACAAATCATGGTTAAAATCAGGAAAACCATATTTTTGCATCATGTGGCCAGTAAAAGTCTATGCCACAGGGAAAAACAAAGTTGCACTGGTATAAATAGAAAAACTATTATATTAGTTTAATCCACGAACAGCACGATGTGACACACTACTAATAGCAAAATGAAAGGACAATATGGAGGATATATCCGACAAGAAACAAATTAAAGAGAAGAATGATGTCAAATTTCAAAATTGGCATACAGCTCAGTGATATGAAATCAAAAAGAGGGAAAATTAAAATTGCAGTGTCAAGTAATCTAATTGAAGGTTGAAGAGTATAATAATTAGGGAATATGTTGAATATTTGCATTAAGTGTACCTTGCTTCGGTGCATTCCTAACTTGTCCTAATTCTCTATATTTGCTTTCTATTCTGCTTACCATAGATCGAGAGACAGTTCAGTTGTATTCGTCGTAGTACATAGACGTGTTTAACGGAGTGCGATAGAGAGTAGATTTGAACAATAAATTAAATTCACATTAGTGAAAATAAATAAGAAGTTGAAGTAACTTTAGTTAGTGTAAAAATAAGATGAGTAATCAATCCGACGGAGATCCCCCCGATCCTGGAATTCAGGATGGATTTTTAGGTTTCGGTAAAAATTATCAACAAAATAATAATGTTATGGATATTGATGATAACTCCTCGAACGGTAAGGTAACAAAAAATAATCCAACTTTAAACAAAGGAAGTAATGATAAAGTAAGTAATGATCATATTAGTATTTTTTTTGAAAATATAATAAAACATGCAATTGATAATAGGAATCAAGAAAACAAAGGCAAAAACTCCGACCATGAAACTAACAACAACACAATAATTAGTAGGACACAAAAAAGAGACATAAATAATTTTGTCAATAAATATAGCTCTAATGATAGTGGCCCGTATTTCATTTATAGTCTTAGTAAAAAGAGAATATAGGAAACTTACATAAAATAGCAACTGCAAGGATAATCATGAATGCAGTTCCAGAAATAAAAAATAATATTATCAATATGTCAATTATTGGAGCAAAAAAAATAAAGTAGAGTTAAATTCATATTCAAGTGCAAATAAGTTGTTAGAAGCTACGTCTTCAACAGAAAAAGATATTTACATTCCGGTTTTTTATAATCACAAAAAAGGTGTAATTAAACAAGTTGATAAGGAGCTAAGCGAAGAGGAATTAAAAGAAATAATTACACCAAAGTTAGGATATAATTTTGAAGTGTCACATGTAAAAAGAATTGTAAGAAAAAATGAGGTAGAGCCAACCACAACTATCATAGTAACCTTCAAAGGGCAAACATTACCCAATAGAGTCAAAATTAGTATACGAGGTGGAACAATACATACCTAAAGTAGTTCAGTGTAATAACTGTTTAAGATATGGTCATATGAGTGTACAGTGTAGATCAAAAGAAAGATGCAAAAAATGCGGAGAATCACATAGTTATGATGGATGTACAAAAACGGATATAAATTGCTTATTTTGTAATGAAAACCATCTAGCCACAGAAAAAAACAAGTGTAAAGAGTTCCAAAGACAAAAAAATATAAAAAAATCTATGGTAACAGAAAATATCTCTTATGTTGAAGCATCCAAAAAAGTTGAGAGAAGTTATTCAAGTGTATCTAGCACAAATACAGGTAACAGATATACAGTTAATTTAAAAAGAAAACGTCTAGAACTAAATACACCCATTGACGAAGATTTGCGACAAGAACATAGGGAAATTCTATCGGTACCAAGTATACAATCACAACCTTTTTATATTAATTATCCTAATATTCCTAACTACCAATCTAACAATCAAAAGCAAACCTATAATGAAACAAAAATTAACAAAACTTGTGAATCTCTAATAACACTTATTAAAGACATATTAACTTATACTGATGGGTCTATACTGAAAGATAAGGAAATAGAAAATAAGTTGAAACAAATAATAACTCAAATTTTAGATGACAACGAATAAAATGAATATTCTACAATGGAACGCCGGTTCTATTATATTTAAAAAAGGAATCTTTGAAAAATGTCTTTTTGATTATCAAATAAATGTAGCCTTGATATCAGAAACTTGGTTAAAAAAATCATCAAATTTTATTATAAGTGGGTTCAATATCTTTAGGTCAGATCGCAATGATGTGTACGGAGGAGTAGCCATATTATTAAAAAAAAATATTGCGTATTCACAAAACAATTCATTCTTTAAAATTGATGAGTTGGAGTGCGTGTCTGTGAGAGTTAGAATAGACCACAAAACTAATATAAATATTTACTCCATATATTCAAAACCAAAAAACAACATTAGTGAAGAAAAGTGGAAGAAATTTTTTAATAGTCTTGACAAACCCTTTCTTGTCGGAGGTGATTTTAATTGTCATCACTCTGCTTGGGGATGTAGTTATATAGATTCTAACGGTTCCAGACTTATTTTTGCTATTGAAGAATGTCACTTAAACTTTATCAATAATGGCTCAGAAACAATAATTCCAAGAGTTGGTAGCAGAAACAAATCGGCAATCGATATTTCCATATGTTCTACCGATTTAACACTAAAATGTAATTGGAATGTAATTGATCAACCTTTAGGGGATTCCATCCATTTTCCTATAATTATAAACAAATATTTAAATAACATACCAACTATAAATAAAAGTAATAGACCCAATTTTAAAAGGGCAGATTGGCCTCTTTTTTCACAAAAGGTAGACGAATTTTTACAAATAAAGAATGTAGGAAATTCATACACAGATATAACAGAAGCAATAAATCAAACATCCAAAATGCCATTCCAGAAGTGAAGAAAGGGTCCAAACCTGGTTTTAATAAAAAGTGGTGGAATCAAAAGTGCAATGATGCAATAAAACGTCAACAAGAATCCTTCCTGCTTTTTAAAAAGCAATCAAATTTACAAAATTACTTAAAATTTAAAAATTGCAGAGCACATACAAAAAAAATAATTATACAAAGCAAAAGGGAGTCTTGGAAATTATTTTGTAAAAATCTTAATAAAAACACGCCGGTAAAAGACATATGGAAATATATTAAAATGTTAAAAAATTCATATTCTCCTCCTACAAACAATGTTCAAATACTAGATTGGACAGATTTGTTTTTTAATAAATTAGCTCCGTCATGGGTAGAGACAGAATTTGTGTTAGAGTTGGAATACAATAATATTGTACAAGATTTGGATAGCAAATTTACATTACTAGAACTAGAAGTTAGCACAAAAAATAACAATAACTCTGCCCCAGGCAGAGATCTTATATATTATAATATGCTCTCAAAACTATCATATTTTGCAAAACAAATATTATTGAACATAATAAACAATATTTGGTCAAAAGCGACCTTTCCAGAAGACTGGAAAGAATTTTTAGTATCTCCAATATCAAAACAAGGTAGGGATCCGGAGCTACCTCCGTCATATAGAGGTAAATCACTATCATCCTGTCTCATAAAAACTGTAGAAAGAATGATTAAAGCACGGCTAAATCACTGGTTAGAGATTAACAACAAAATATCTAAAAGACAATTAGGGCTTAGAAACGGGTGTTCTATCAATGAAAATATAGGATATTTGGTTAGTGAAATAAATTCGGCCTTTTGTCAAAAACAATCAGTACCTGTGTAACGAAGTTACTTTTATTTGTTCCAATATTATGTAATTTATTTAATTTATTTGTATTTAAAACCTACTACTTCCTCCTTACTAAACAAATCAATTTAATTACAAGTTCCTTATTTATAATATTTGGGCCGTCTGGTATATATATATATATATATTTTCATTTCATTCGATTAAAACATTCAGACCGTCCGATATACCTATAGAAATTTTGGTTCAAAGTAATTTAATGTTTGAGTTTTTTTACTAGACTTCTTTTTAAAGCGATTAGTGAAAATATAAATACCGAGACCGCAGTGAAAAAAGGGCTTGTTCATTCTAGTTTTGACTTTCTCTTGTCCGCTCCCATATAAATAGTAGAAGTGCCCGTCGAAAAATAGAAAAATTGTTAAGTGCTTAAAAAGGTAAAATTTTATATTTCTTTCCTCCGCCTGTATATTTCCGAAATAAAATTATTTTAGTGTAAAATTATAATTGATAGTTGGATTCAATATAATCCGTATAAAAGAGTAAATTGTTAGGACTCCCGTAGTTGTACAGTATTCAGTGGTTTATTCACAATATATTTCAATCTTGTATAGTTTGCCATAAATATTAAATCGTAAACTATACGCTATTTCCCGTTGTTAGTTATTCTAAAATTTAGTTTTGACTTAATTCGTCCGAAGATATTTTCAGGTTTTTATTCAGAAACAAGTTTTTTGTAAGCTTTCTTTATTCGTTTTTTTTTTGTATTTTTATCTTTTATTTCGTTATTAGAATATTGTACTTGGGTTCCGAGGATCATATTTGGTTACTGGGTGATTCGAAATCATAGCTCAGGAATAAAATAGATTCTTATAGAAATTTTAACATCTCGCCGACTATCTCGGGTTTTGATAAAATTTCTTTCCATTACTGTCGTCCCGATTTTATTATTAGAAGATTGTATTTGGGTTCCGAGAATCATATTTGGTTAATGGGTGATTCTAAAGCATTGCTCAGGAATTAAATAGATTCTTATAGAAATTTTAACATCTCGCCGACCATCTCGGGTCTTGATAAAATGTCTTTCCGTTTCTGCCGTCCAGCGTTTTATTATTAGAATATTGTATTTGGGTTCTGAGAATCACATTTGGTTAATGGGTGATTCTAAAGCATTGCTCAGGAATTAAATAGATTCTTATAGAAATTTTAACATCTCGCCGACCATCTCGGGTCTTGATAAAATTTCTTTCCGTTTCTGCCGTCCAGCGTTTGTTATTAGAATATTGTATTTGGGTTCCGAGAATCATATTTGGTTACTAGGTGATTCGAAAGTATTGCTCAGGAATTAAATAGATTGCGATAGAAATTTTGACATCTCGCCGACCCTCTCGGGTTTTGCTAAAATTTCTTTCTGTAGCTGCCGTCCAGCTTTTGTTATTAGAGTATTATATTTAGTTTCCGAGAATTATTCTTGATTACTGGGTGATTCGAAAGTATTGCTCAGAAATTAAGTAAATTCTGGTAGAGATTTCAGCTCCTCGCCGACCTTCTCGGGTTTTGTTGAAATCTCCTGCTTCTTCCGCTGTTTTGAGTTGTTATAGGGTTTTCGTTTAATTTCCGAGAATTATTCTTGATTACTGGGTGATTCGAAAGTATTGCTCAGAAATTAAGTAAATTCTGGTAGAGATTTCAGCTCCTCGCCGACCTTCTCGGGTTTTGGTGAAATCTCATCGTCCTTCCGTTGTTTTGAGTTGGTTTAGTTTTTTTTTCGCTTTCCAAATTTCGTCAAGCCGCAGATTAGCCGGCGAAGAGGTGACAACCACCGAAACGTACTGTTCCAAGAAAACGCAACACGTCACACCTGCAATATTTGTAGATTTGGAAAACGTCTACGATAATGTCGATTTAACTATTATGTACAATAAAATGGTGGGGATGGGACTATCAAAAAATTCTCAAGGAAAATAAGACACCTTTATTCGAATCGAGTTATATATTTGAAAATAAATAATGAACTGGACGGTCCAAAAACAACGAATATTGGCCTTCCACAAGGTAGTATCCTAAGTCCAACTTTGTATCTAATATATACTATGGACTTAGAAAATTCTGTCATAATAAATAATGCTACAAAAGTAATACAATATGCTGATGACATTTGTCTATATCATAGATGTAAAAACATTGCTGAAGGATGCAACAATCTTAACATTGCATATAGTAATCTGGAAAAGTGGTGTCAAAATAATGGACTAACAATATCAAAAAGAAAGAGCCAGGCCTGTATATTTACAAGAAAACGACAGTGTGTTCCAAAACAAATTAAACTAAATGAAACTACTTATGAGATATGCGCAACTATCAAGTACTTGGGTATATGGCTAGATCAAAAATTATTGTGGAAAACACATATAAATTATATCATAAAAAAATGTGAAAGAGGAATAAACATACTTAGGTCGATATGTGGTACCAAGTGGGGATCAGACCCAAATATAGCGTTGCTTCTTTACAAGTCTTATATAAGCGGCAGAATGCCATTTAAAGAAGATAGACGTTATAATCCATAAATGTATTAGACTTTGTTTAGGAGCACTAAGAAGTACCCCAATTGATTGCTTATATGCTGAAGCTGGTGAAGTTCCAATAAGATTCCGTAGGCAAATATTAGCCGGTAGATTTTTAGCAAAATTAATAACCAAAAATAGTGACCTCGTAAATAATATCTACTCCCTGTATATTCTGGATCTTTCACACAACTACTATAGTAACAAGAAAAGTTTTACAATCGTCCAAGCCTATTCAAGAATCCAAAAATTTAAAGAAGATATTTATTGTGCAAATTTAGATCCTATTTATTCCAGGGATATATACAACACAAATAACCACATACAGTGCCGATTCCTTCAGGACTATTCCTTAATACCGATAAATTTGAGGCAAATAATATTTAAACATGATGTCGTAAAATATTTTCCAAAACATATTATCATCTTCACCGATGCATCCAAAATGGAAAACAAAGTAGCATGTGCAGTTTTTGATCCAAAAAAGAACTTATACTTTATCCTTAAGGCTAAATGACTACTTCTCAATTTTTTCAGCAGAACTAGTTGCAATCCTGGAAGCAATAAAATATATCAAAGCTACGGAAAGGGATACTAATCAATATGTTATAGCTTCGGACAGTAAAAGCTCGATACAATCCATCAAAAACATGTATTATTCAAAAAAATCACACTATATCCTGACTAATATCTTACTAGAATATCAAAAAATGGAAGAACTTGATGTCAAAATACAATTTATATGGATTAAAGCCCACTGCGGGATTAAGGAAAATGAAAAAGCTGATGAAGCAGCCAAACAAGGAATCTACAAAGAGGATATCGCTCCATATAAGTGCATTCACACTGATATATCATCCTTACTGGAAATCGAAACAAAACAAATCTAGAAAGAACAATTTAAAAGAAAAGAAACTGGTCAAGCATATAAGAATATACAAACTGATATTCCATCTAAACCTCGGTTTACAGCAACAGCTAATACCAAAAGATTTGTCTCAACCATATGTAGGATGGGATTTAACCACGCACTTGTGAAATTAGTATAATTGAATTGTTTCTCGAAGGACCAGTCACTTTATTTGATGAGATGAGATATTTTATTTAATTTCATTTGAGTTTTTTGTTAAATTGTTGGTCGGGTGTGGTTTAATTAAAGATTTTGCATTTTTCACCTTTTTAGTCACTGATCATAATAAAATTGTTATGGATTGTTGCGTCGCAATTAAGAGTTTACTTCACAGATTTCTTATTTTTTAATTTATTTAATTGTAATGAGTATGAAAGCCGCTTTTTACCGGTAAATGTCAACTATGAACTACATGTGCTTGTGATAGTTGGTGCTCAAAGAGGCTGAAATGAGGTTCTGAGTCGTATTTATGGGTTGTGGAACTTTCTAGACCGATTTTAGGAAGGGGGGTATGAATCGAAGGAGATGGTAAATTACCTAGGTGACGAGTTGCATGATTTCTTGTTGGTACGACGAAATTAATTGAGATAGGATGGTTGAATATGGATAACAGAAGAAAGCTTCATGCAGCTTGCCTTTTTCACAAAATCATAACCTTTGAAACTCCTACTTATTTGCACCAAAAAATTTCCTTTCGGACTGATGTTCATAATTTAAATCTAAGATTTAAGGGTCTGCTATCTCCACCTGTATTTAATACTGAACTATTTAGACGGTCCTTTCAATACCAAATATTTTTTATTTATAATTCCATATGTGAAAAATTAAAAAAAATGTAATATTTCAACTTTCAAAGTCAAGTTTAGAAATATATTACTTCAGAGACAATCATATAGTTAATTGTTTTCTTTCCCACACATATTATGCTATACTTATTGTACCTGTATTAGTTACTCCACTTATTCTTTCTTTTCAATTTATTTAGTTATATATGACAGACATATGTTCTCCTTTCTTTTATGGGTTGAGTGGAAGAGCATTTTCGTAATGGAACTAGGTGTCATTACAGAAAATGAACTCCGCCCTTTATTTTCAATAGGTATATACTGCTACATCATGTATCAAATTTTAAAAGAAATGTAATTTTGTTATTTGAAAATAATAAAGGCGTTTATTATTATTATTATTATTATTATTATATGAGTGATTAAAAAATATTCTATAATATAACATTTCTATAGTAATATTTCTAGCATTTCATTTGACAACGCTGTTTTCGGCTTAACGCATTTCTTGTCGAAGGTTTGATGTGAAGAAAGAGAATTTTTAGGTTGTGGTGGTATTTATTTGAGCTGGTAATGCGCGGGATAGTCGTTGACGTGGAAGATGTCTACGTCTCTGAGGTGTTGTCAGGTTTATTTTATGATGGTACAGGGTTGTGAATGCTGTATGATAAAGGGGTAGCATAATTGTAAGGTAATTTCACAGGAAGAATTTGCATACATTTCAGGTAGCAGAAGTAACAAGTATAGACGACTGTAGACTTAGTATAAATGGTTGGTTTCATGTAAAAACCCCACCGGTTTTCAAACAACCCATTTTCCATCCGTTGACTGATGGTTTGTATAGTAGAAATTATATCAAAGCTAAGGAAGTTGATATAGATTTGGAATCGTGGATATCCGAAGATTATCTGAATCCAAAATCGATAAAATTGATTCAGAGACACATAGAAGAAAATTCGGAAATTTCTTTAAGGAAATTTTTCAAAATGGAATGTTTTACTGAGATATCAAACACGTTGGAGAGCTACGGTACTTATTTCTAACAAATTTCTTTGAATTACAATTTTGATGACTTTGTTATACTTTTAGATATAAGATGGATTCCTATCGGGCCTCCAAACAGATACTGTTATGAAAAAATAAATCTTAGTAACCTGCCTCATATCCTGGAAAGGTTTTTAGATCTATTTCAATCAAACGTTATGTTTTCCCTTTTGCAACAATATACGGATTTAGAATTAACAAGTTCGAATGCCTCTATGAAATTTGAATTACAGAGATGGGCGTGTGGTAATTATTGTGTAAGTATTTTTATGTTTAGATTTTTTTTGGGTATGTTGGGTTTGTTCCAAACCATAATTTCAATTTTAATTTCAAATGGAACAATATTATATTTTTGTAATTCTATCGTAGCTTCTATCCGATTTTGACTGGAACGAGAAAAACGAACTGGATTTACTAATATATTTCGGCTGTGCCAAAAGTTCAGACGTTATAGGGGCCAGAACCCAGTACGTAACTATCGAAGATGAAATACAGAATGCGCTTATCACACTGGAACCTGAGGAAAATAATTTAAATATCGTCTATAGAGATTCCGCTAGATTCACCAAATATTTTAGTAAACAGAGTAAATGTAAAAAGTTCTATACATTAGTTTGTTCATATGCTGAATAAAAAGTTCATGTGAAAATAGTGTTTTTATTAATTTGTGTGTTATTCTACCATAACTTCCGAAAAGAACACCTAGAGTTTTTTAAATACCCAAGGAAAAAAAACTACTAAGTTAAGTATATTTCTATTAAAAATTATCCAAAGTATATACAAAATTTGTACAACTTCCAAATAACTTCTTATAAGTATTCCATCACGTATGTGTCCTGTTCTAGTATGAGAACGCTTTCACAACAATTTTCTTCGTTGTATACAGGGTGTCCCAGGAGTTCGTACCAAAAACTTGGAAGATGATAGAAAGACTAAAAATAATGATGGTATTTCATATAAAAAATTTTCTTTACGCCCTTCGTTAGCGAACTATACGGCTCTAAAGTTGGGAATGAAAAATGGTTTTTTATTTACAATTATTAAATGGCTGATTGGAAATTAGTAATATTTTAACCGTTAATAAACACCATAATTGTACACTTTTGGCGTAATATACAAGTCTGCAACATACTTGTGAACTCAGGTACCGACTAAGTTAAATGGTGGATGCGCCATTTTTTTGGTAAGTAAAACTTTGTTCAGTTATCAATGCAACAATTGGCTTTTGTGAACATTTTTAGAGATATCAAGTCCTCTTGTGACATCTCTATAACATTAACGGTTTAAGAGATACGGGCAATTTTATGTCGCACTGCACACCTATTGTCGCATTCACGTTTGTTTTGAATGTACGATTACAGGAAGCATCCTGTATTATTGTTTAACCATAAAAAACTTAATTGAAATAGAACATTACTTTAATGAAAGTAAAAATAGCAACAAAACCCCGAAAAATGAATAATTACATTACATCAACAGATTAAAAAAACGAGTAACCAAGTAATTAACGACATTAAAAAAGCCAAAACGGTTTAAAAAAATTACAACAAATGTTCAATATGGGCTCCTCTTACATACACACATTTCCGCAATCTTCTGAGATTAGATCTTGGTATTTGAAATAACATTCCAGGATTATTTCGGATGTTTTCGCAGTGAAAACGTATCCTATTAATTAATTCATTTCTTGTATTTACAGGTGTACTGTAAACTAAGCTTTTAAGGTAACCCCAAAAGTGAAAATCGCATGGGCTGATATCTGGCGAATGTGCTGGCCATAGAAATGGTCCACCTCTTCCAATCCACCTATCTGGGCACGTACCTCACGACTGAAGTGAGGGGGTGATCCATCGTGATTAAACCACATACATTGGCGCTTTTGTAAAGGTACATCCTCTAATAAAATTGGCAGAATATCCTGCAAAAATTGTAAATAAGACTGCCCGTTTAAACGATCCACAAGGATATACGGACCAATTAAGCGGTTGCCTATAATACCTGCCCATACGTTGACCATAAACCTTTTTTGGCGTTTAGTCTCAATTATCCCGTGAGGATTTTCATCATCCCACAGATGCAGATTATGGGAATTGATTATGCCATCTCCGGTAAAACCTGCTTCATCTGTAAATAGTACAATTTCAATGAAATGTCGGTCTTCCCGTTGTTTACCCAAAAACCAGTTCGCATAACTAAGCCTAGGAGGATAGTCATCTGGTGACATAGCGTGAACTTTTTGTACATGAAATGGATGCAATAGTTGCTCCTGAAGTATTCTATGTACGCTTGATTTTGAAATATTAAATTGTGCTGAAAGTTTCCTTAAACTGGTTGTAAGTTCATTATCAACAGAACCTAGTATGTTTTGTTCAATTATTGGAGTACATACGTTTCTTATACTCCCTTCGCCACCTTTCTTTTGTAAAAATTATCCTACAACGTAATTAAACATTGTAAAAACAGTTTATAAAATTACTGCATTAAACTGAACGTACCTGTTTCTCTTAAACTCCGATCTATGCGTTCAAACGTTTTCCTGTTAGGTAACCTTCAATTTGTATATCGTTTCGAATAAAGTCTTCTAGCAAAGGTAGAATTTCCGTCTGCCATTCCAAACATCATTTGCCTATCCGCACACTCATTAAAGGTAAATTCTTCCATTTTTGAATTTAAAATAAATAATGTTACAATTTATTACCCTGACAAGTGTAGACAGATGACAAGCATTTAGAAATGATTTTAAAGTGGGATGACAGCCGCCTACTGTATTTGGTTGTTGTTGGTATTCTCGTATTTTTACTTTTGTTAAGTTAATTGTGTTTGTTTTCAGAAAAGCTTTTTATACATCATAATTAGTAAATAATAAAAGTAGTATTAACAATGTAAAACTTTATTTTTATAAATGTAGACTGCACCAATTTATTAATAATACAGGATGCTTCATTCAAAATAAATGTGAATGCGCCAATAGGTGTACAGTGCGACATAAAATTGCCCGTATCTCTTAAACCGTTATCGAGATGTCACAAGAGGACTTCATATCTCTAAAAATGTTCACAAAAGCCAATTGTTGCATTTAAACTGAAAAAAGTTTTACTTACCAAAAAAATGGCGCGTCCACCATTTAACTTAGTCGGTACCTGAGTTCACAAGTATGTTGTAGACTTGTATATCACGCCAAAAAGTGTACAATTGTGGTGTTTATTAACGGTTAAAATATTACTAATTTCCAATCAGCCATTTAATAATTGTAAATAAAAAACCATTTTTCATTCCCAACTTTAGAGCCCTATAGTTCGCTAACGAAGGGCGTAAAGAATTTTTTTTTATATGAAATACCATCATTATTTTTAGTCTTTCTATCATCTTCCAAGTTTTTGGTACGAACTCCTGGGACACCCTGTATAACTATGATTCCCAAGAACTTTACACTGGCCTATCTCTGAAATACAGGGTTAAAAAACACTTTCGGAAGGTTATCTTACGATTTTCGGTGTCAAGTTATTTTGGAGCTGGGAAAGTTTCATTCATTTTTTTCAAGTTCTTCTCATCTCTCTCTTTTTCTTCTGCCTCATCTCTCTATTTTTTTATCCATGTCTTTCACAACCTGCCTCTTCTTCTTTTTCAACCTTCTTCGACTTTAAATACTCGTTTTAATATATAGTACACTAACCAAAAACTGCCAACCTGAAGGAAAGCCTTGAACTATTAGTGTCAACCCACACTCCAAAACCGCAAATACGGAAATCTGCGAGGAAAAGGAGAATCACTACCCGACGGACGATGACTGGCGTATAACGCGATAAATAGTCGACACTGATAGACTGAGGTGGGCCATCTCAAGCTTCTCCCCCTTTAAATTTCCAGGAATGGCCGGCATTTATCCAACTCTACTTCAGTGGAGCCTGGATGCTTTAATGCCGCACATGATGGGAATCCTCAGATCCTCATTGGCACTGAGGTATATTCCAAAAGGTTAGAGAGAAATCAAAGCTGTGTTCATACCAAAACCAGGGAGAATGCACTATTCCATTCCAAAAGCATATCGATCCATTAGCATACATAAGAGATGTAGTGATAACACCAAATCCACTGCATCCAAATCAACATGCATACACTAATAAAAATCTACCGATTCGGCTCTTTATCTCGTGGCGGGCCGGCCATTATTCAGTGGGGCCTTGATGATTTAAATCCGCACCTGGTGGGAATCCTCATTGGCACTAAGGTATATCCCAAAAGGTTAGAGAGAAGTCAAAGCTGTGTTCATACCAAACCCAAGGAGAATGCACTATTCCATTTCAAAAGCATATCGATCCATTAGCATACATAAGAGATGTAGTGATAACACCAAATCCACTGCATCCAAATCAACATACATACACCACAGTGAAATATATATATATATATATATATATATATATATATATATATATATATATATATATATATATATAACATGCTCTCAAAAAGAGCAATAAAATCGGCTAGACCATGTCACCATCACCTCCCTGATCAGACACCTCATTGATGGCAACGTATACACAATAGCTTATGCAGATGACCTAGTGATTATGCTAACAGGAAGATTCGAGGAGATACTCTGCACTCTGATGCAAGAGGCCCTCAATATCATAGAACAATGGTGCAAAGACCATTCATTGTCAATAAATTCAAAAAAGACGAAAATGGTTCTTTTCACGAAAAAAAGGAAGCTTGTAAAACATCAAGCCCCAAAGCTACTAAATAACAAACTTAACTTTTCTTCAAAGGTGAAATACTTGGGGGTCACCTTTGACAGTAAGGTAACGTGGAACTCTCATCTAGAAAACAGAGTAAAAAATGCATATATTTCTTATGAGCAGAACCATCGGTCGTATCTGGGGAGTTAAAGCAAACCAGCTGACAATCGTCCGTAAACTGGATCAAATCCAGAGAACAGCATGCCTCAACACAATAGGAGGCATTAAAACCACACGAACTAGAGATCCTTGGCCTCACTCCCCTTAACATACAAATCAAAGAGGTTGTTTTGATGATAATGACACGTCTACGCTGTACCAGTGTACAACCTGATGTAGGGTCCGCTGATTTGAGACGTAACTTGTGTCCTGATGCCTTCAGAGAGGTTCCACTGCTGCAGGCCAATACTGACTCAATTTCACCGCGATATGCCTTTCACAGGCCCTACAAGGTAATCATTAAAAATAACACACAATACCCATTAGAAGAAGGCACAATCTGCATATTCTCAGGAATATGCAGAATATGGAATTTATTGCATATCCCTGAATCTAAACATTAAATGGGCTGCAATCCAAGTGTTGCTCAAACAGAGCTCACTGCCATCTGCATCGCAAAAGAGATTGCCAAAAGGAACAACACAGGTAATATTTACAAACACTACTAGCCCTAAACAGACCATGTATTACATCAGGCCTGGTATTGAAGTGTCACCTGGCCCTGATTGGAGCCAG
Source organism: Galeruca laticollis (assembly GCA_963921935.1). Taxonomy (NCBI): domain Eukaryota; kingdom Metazoa; phylum Arthropoda; class Insecta; order Coleoptera; family Chrysomelidae; genus Galeruca; species Galeruca laticollis. The sequence goes on from OY998177.1 coordinate 47,439,159, forward strand.
TAACAACAACGTGGTCACTTTAGGTTGAGTCAAGGGCCACGGGATATCGAAAGGGGTATTGCTGACTCCATAGTCAGGAAAGCAGCCTCCCAAGGACTCTTTGGACCCGGCACTTTCATTGGTCTATCGGCATCAGCGACGGTTGACCTATATTAAAGGAACGCCCCCTCAATTATTTCAAGGGTAGGTGGGATGAAGCAGAAGGTTGCAGGCTTGCCAAGGAACTTTTACAGTATCCGGACAGCAAAGTAGGGAGCCGTTAAAATATTACGTAAGCAGATTTATTACAATTATTTACCCCCCATATCCCCTTTGTCAGCAAAAGTGAGCATAGCTCTTACCCCTCCTACATGCTTACGTAAACATTTTTCAATTTTTTTTATATTATAATTATAATTTTAAAAATAAAATAGATTTAGGATAGAGACTAGATTTTACTGATACCAGTATTCAACGTAGAGTAAGGCACAAAAATATTATAATCTTACGAACATAACAAACTTAATTTAAATTTTTGGTACACATATTAAATTCAAATTAACAGTCTTCACAATCCATGATTCTAAGTTTTCGATGACATTGGATTGCTGCTCAGTGTTGTGAGCTTTCATCCGATTTTGGAGTGTCTACGTTGTTCTCATCGAACCATTCAACATCATGGTGCTCTAAATTTTGAATAATGCAGATCAGTTCATTAGCACGACGAGCAGCGATTCTTACAGGTCTAACTTTCCTATCAGTGTATGTGTTTACTTTTTTATGGATCTTCTCGATGTGATGATTTAGTAACTTGACGGAAGCATGTTAAAGACCACACGTTTTGCATGTTCGACTTGATAGCCTCAATTTTACCGTCGGACAAAAATAATCGTAGGGCATTTGCAGGAAATCTTCGAGTGAAGCACTTAAGCGTAGAGCTAAATTGACTGGAAGATCAAGAAATTGCCCTCCTTCATCCAAAACCAAGTCATCAACTGTTTGTTTTACTTTTACAGGTGGTGGAAGAAACCTGTTGTCTAGTAATCTGAATAGGCCACTTCTTGAGACGACAACATTCTGTATTTCTACATTTTACAATTTGAAGCAAGTATTGGACTTCACGCACATGTTCTGAATACCATTTAATGGTATTCAGAACATCTTGTTCACCAGCCCCAACATATGTTGCAGTAACATTATAGCCATCAATTTCCATTGAACTCCATACTTCAGCTAATACATTTCCTGCAAATTCGAAATCAGATCTTTCTGAAAGTTTATCAATTGTAACGCCACGTTCATCCAATTGAGACCCAAAATGGTCATGAGGCAATATTAAACCAGTCAGTTCCCGACTAAGAGGAGCCACTCTGCGCTCTACTCTGTTATACACGCTTCTTCCAGGAGCATTGGTAGCTAAAAACAATGCATCGAGATCATGTCGCTTAAAGTGTTGTATAGCAAACCCTATGACTTCATGATAACGCGGATTTTTCATCTGGCCCTCCATCAACCGTCATGATTACCACTCGTTTTACTAGTCCGTGGTAAGTTTTAGCTAATGGTCAAAACTATTCAAATTTGAGAAGCGTCTCGAAATCCTGAGCATGAGTATTAGCAGTAGATTAAGTATGCTTTCCACTTCGAATAGCGATGTATGTTGGTTCATAATATCCAACGGCTTGCGGTTGTCCTAGCATACTGAAAGTGATTTTGATACCAGCATAAACAGATGGTATTAATTTATGACGCTCAGCGATTACCCAATCGCCGTCAGGCAATTTGATTCTATATTACATGTACATTAGAAGAGGTGCCACTTTGTAGAGGATGTGAACAATAAAATGAGACTGTCGAACACATTCTTTGTGAAATCAAAAAAGGACAATACTTTATCAGATTCAGATTAAATTCGATTTTTTATAGTCCTATAAGTTTTTTCTTACATTTTATTATTTGTATCGTATTTTCGTTTATTTTTACTGTGTTCTTGTTTTTGATATACTCGTTTCTAATGAGTATCTAAGTAACTTTTTTTTACATGATAAAATTTGTTTTTAAATACATATTCATAGTCATATTTTAAATTAAGAATATGTTTACTTTTTATGAAAATGTATGTTTTGTTCCTATTTTGTTGGACATATGTTACATTTCCTTATTTATACAAAATAATTTGTATAGCATAAAATAAATCTACTGAATTTTTGACAAGATGATATGAAAATCGAACTGACAACCATGCTTCGAGTGTTTGTTGGATGATAAATTTACTGAGCTATTATTTGTATTAAAATATTTTTATTTACAATAAACTACATAACTCAAGAAAGAAAATGTGTGTCTTGTGTCAATTTTGTCAAATACTAACTTTTACTTTTCCGCCCAACCTATCTAATATGCGAGAAAAGTATTGGTTTACCCCAAAAAAAGTTGGAATTTTGAAATTTTTTTTTGAGTTATTTTTACGTTTTCCATCAACAACAACACGAGAAAACGGTTTTTAGAAAAAAAAATCCTGTATGTCGTTGTCGTCGGCCACTTTTTCTTACATGTCTTGTTAGCATGATAGTACATTTTGTAATTTTTTGAGAAATTTCAGTTTGATAGCACGATACAGCCTCTGGAGTTCAACAAATCACCAATTTTATGATTGAATATTATTCAGGACATCTCACACATGAACCCTATTGATTTTCAGCTCACCAGAGCCAATACAACAGGTGCTACAGTACTTTAAGTACGATATTTTTGTAATTTTTGGAGAAGATTCAGTTTGTTAGCACGATACAGCCTCTGGAGTAAATACAAGTGACCAATTTTATGATTGAATATTATTCAGAGCATCTCAAAGATGAACTCTATTCATATTCAGCTCACTAAAGCCAGTACAACAAGTGCTATGTTACTTGGAGTACCAAATTTTTGTCATTTTAGGAGAATTTTTAGTTTGTTAGCACGATACATCCTCCAGAGAGTATACGATTGATCAATTTTATGATTGAATATTGTTCAAGGTGCCTCACATATGTACCTTATTGATTTTCAGTTGACTAGAGCGAGTACAGCGGGTCCTATAAATCCAGATATACATTTTTTGTGATTTTTGAAGAAATTTTGGTTTGTTAGCACGATACATCCCCCGAAGTGTATATAATTAACAATTTTATGATAGAATATTGTTCAGAGCCACAGATGCGGAAAAGTTAGTTTTAATCTTTTAAACTGTTTATTTTTCTTTTTTATTCTTCGGCTGTGCGATCAACCGGGTGAAATGGTGCTGTTGTCGGCTTGTACCAAAAGTCTCGACAGTTGTTGGGTATGAAGTCATGGTATATCAATTTGAAGGAGCGTATATGTTTATTTTTAATATTACATATTTTTTTAATAAAACTGTGTATCAGTGTTTCATCTCTTAGTCATCCGTAAATGTGTCTGTTTTAAGTGCTGTGTGAAATCGGGAGGTCAGAAGTGCAGATTAAATACAATAATGACTCCAATCTGGATGTACGAATTTGATTTAACAACCAAATTCTTCCTGTAATCTTTATTTCAACTTCCCCCTGTATACCACAATTCATATATCCTGCCCAGATCATATAAAGAAATATATCATTCTTCTCAAACATTTAATATTTCTTTACACCGACAAAAATCCATTTCAACGTTACTCTCACACAAGAAATACAGATAAGTATTGTCTTATCATTTTCCACCTCATATTTCATAGCAACCGACACCTTATCGCTTCACAAAAAGTATCTTCCAAACTTCGTTATCTGTAACAAACAAACCTTTTTCATGCAACAAAAAACCACTCCAAACGTATACTCTCCACTCGCTGTATCTGACCGTTAAATTTCAAACTCTTATCCCATTGGTCAAATCCTCATATGATTCTCCTTCTTCTCACCCACTTTAACCGACCTATAAATATGATAATACCCTAATTTTAACACTTCCCAGTCATCCTTCATACACACTTCTTCAGTCAACCTTCGTGAATAATGGTATTATCGTTATAAGAAATTACCGGCTTTTGATACCGGTATTTCATTTTACCTTACATTAACATCATACAGTTAGTTACATCAGATCAGGTGATAACAATTCAGTGAACTTCTTAATTGTTCAAGCAATGAACAAGTTATAATTTACTGCAATATATTTTAAATGAAAGTGACGTAATCGTTTAATTTATTATTCCATCATACTCCTACAAATAATACAGTGAACAAAAAATAAGGTCCTTCGAGTTAAACAGTGTAAAATACAAACTTCCCGTTCCATTTAATATCTCAACACAACCAAAAGAGAGATATTAAAACACTGGATGTAAAACTTTTTTGCCATTAAGAAAGTGCTCTACGAAGAACTAAGAAAAGTTGGTCTTTTTGTTTACTTATTATTGTGTTTATTCGAACCATTTTAGGATTCCATGGTCATTATTTTCTTGCGCCATTGGTTGTAAATTAGGGCTGGGGATGAAAAATAAAACAATCAACATATTGATATAATATATCTTTAAAATATGAAGAGAAGTACTTTACAGCTGTTATAAAAATATTTCCTTACAAAAAAAACAGAAAATAATAAAAAATAACAAAAATAGAACATCATTTAAAGCAGGTTGAATGGGAAAAACAAAAAACACCAAATTTCCAAATAGTCTCACTTCATATTTATTGTCGATTTAAAATGTATTTTAATATGAAATAAAATTACCTGGAATAAATGTAACATTTTATATTAAAAGTTATAACATTTATTTTTTCTTTATCTGATCTGGAACAATATAATCTACAGGGTATATTATTAAAGTAATAATTAAACAATCGAGAAGGACTGAATACTCATATTAAAACTAGCAAGTCTTGATATAAAAATTAACCGATTTTCTTGTTACACTGGTTTCAGCTCAATCTGCAATTTTTAGGTTATCAAATTTTAATAAAACACTCCTCTCATGAATGTAGTTTATATACAAAATAAATCAATCCACTTAGTCAAAATAAAATAACAGAAGCGATAGTGGACCGGTCTAATTTTACCGAGTAAATGGCCCTTCTTTGAAAACTTTAAGCACAAATAAAAACGGAAAATATATTCAAAAAGAAGAAACTGGTCTAATTTTTAACGTAAACACTGGCAATTAGGTGTTATTCTATCAAACACCTCCCTGTATATATAATTGTTTATAAAATAAAATTTCAACCTGGTATTTACATAATATTATCATTAATTATCAGTCTTAACGGTTAACCTGACCATCACAGCCTTTCAGTACTTCCCCACAAACCTAATGCCAGTTATTTACAATATATTTAGTACCGTCGTTATTGAAATTAGGCGTAAAATTAACGTTTATAGTAACCGGGTGTAGTATGTGTAAAGGTACTACTTCCAATAAGTCGTAACTTTGCAAAAAGGGAAGAAGAGTTTTATAATCTATTGTAAGAGGTATGTAATAGGATCCTTTGGAGTGTAAAACGAAAATCGGTACGCTGAAATTTTTTGTGTCGGTTTGTAAAGGTACTTTCATGTTTGGTGAGTACCTTTGTATAACGTCGTTTCTTGGTGGTTCTAATTTCGGACCGATGTGTACTGACGACGTACTGTCCGATGGTGATCTTCTATGCGCGTTGTCGCTGTCTGAGATTCTTGTACACGGTTCGCTACTTGGAGGAGAACTGTGACTCGAACTAATTAAAAAAGAAAAAACAAAGATTAGTACCAATTTATATGTGGCAACGTCAATGAGAAAGTAAAATATTTTAATTTCCACATACAAGTATAGTCCAGGAACAGAGGCCCGTTTTTCCGAATCTTTGAGATCAGATTAATTTTACCGAGACGCCCAACTTTTTCCTTTGCGAAAATTGCGAAGAAAACAGGTAGTTAATAGATTACGCAGGTGTAAAACATTTGGTGATTCTGCAAATGTCATTAATAACAATATTTTTTAGCTAAATGTTGAGATAATTCTATAAATAATTTGAAACTACATTTGTCCGGCAAAATAAATGGTTTCGTCTACGGCTCCCCTCAAACGTGTAGCAATTACTTGGTAAATATTAAATATAAATGGTCACAATGTCATACAAATAAAAGGGTATGTTTTTTCAGTCCTACACTCTGAAGTTGTAAGTCTTACGGTAATACTTTTTTCATTAATAACTGACTAAATCTTCGTGAGCATCTTCGTTTTGATAAGACGGCCAACTTTTCTTTTGCGAACATTTACCTAACAAATTAATTGTTATTAATGACATCTGCATAATGACCAAATCGACATGTTTTACACCTGCGCACTATATTAGCGTCTCAGTAAAATGAAGCTGCTCTCAAAAAATTAGCTTGTTATTAATAATTTGGGAAAAAGGGCCTCAGCACCCGGACTATACGTTCGATTATTCGGAAATGAAATAATAAATACTAATAATAGTCCTAGCCCAGTCAAATTAGACATATACTTCCCGAAAAAAACGTCCAAAGCTGGAAAGTGTTTTAATACCTTTATAGAGACCCAAAAAAGAGTCCTGTGAGTTTGCGACGGATTCTGGCTTCTGCGTAAGTTTTGAGAGTAAAAAAACCGCGGAATTTTCGCACATGTTTAAATTTTTCGCGTGTAACTCCTAAACGACGCATAATACAAAAAGTTGTATTCTAAGCTTGTTTAGAACCTTAAATACCGAGTTGAATGGTGTTTGATTTGTTAAATTTGATCTACCGGTTTAGCCGCAATCGATTTCTGAAGTTGGGCCATTTTTTAAAACTTCGTCAAAAGTTGATTCTTTGTTTTGTTTTCGTCTTACAACTCTTAAATAATGCATCTTACAGAAATATTTACTCTGAGCTTGTTTGAAGGAAATTCAATTCCGCGTCGAATAGTGTTTAGTTCAACAAGATCGGCCCACACATTTAGCCGCAATCGCGCTTAATTTGGGCCATATTTTACCAACTTGGCTAAAAAGTTTATTCTTTGTTTATTTTTCGGCCTACAACTACAAAACGACGAATACTACAAAAAGTTGTTTTACTCGTAGCTTCTGTAACCGTTTGTGGGACAGTGGGTCACCTCTGTCCTACTTCATATTTTACTATATTATTCCTTTTATTCAGGCGATTTATTCATTTTATTGGGTCCGCACCGCAACACTCCAAAATTATGTTATGGGTTTCAAAATATAAGTAGGCACTGTAATGAATAATGTTTTATTGAAGGTAACAAAAGGTGTATACTTGAAAACGATAACGGTATTAGTTGTGTACATGAAAGATCATAATATGAAAGATGTACAAATCTGCTGACTTTGGCAATCCTTCTCTCTCCACGTTGTCAGTCATGGTCTTCACAGCCAGGGTGGCTAAACTACTAAACTAAACACTATCCAACGCGGAATTAAATTTTCATTAAACAAGCTTAGAGTAAATATTTCTGTAGGAGATTTAAGACGAAAACTAAACAAAGAATCAACTTTTTGGCCAAGTTTGTAAAAATGGCCCAACTTCAGAAATCAATTGAGGCTAAACCGGTAGACCAAATTTAACAAACTAAACACGACGCGGAATTTAATGTTCTTTAAACAAGCTAAGGGTAACATTTTTTGTATTATACGTCGTTTAGGAGTTATACGCGAAAAATTTAAACATGTGCGAAAATTCCGCGGTTTTTTGACGTTCAAAGCAGAAGCCAGAATCCGTCACAAACTCACAGGACTCTTATTTGGGACCCTCTAAAGGTATTAAAACACTTTCCAACTTTGGACGATTTTTCGGGAAGCACGTAATTTTTTTTATCTAATTTGCCTACACTATCCAGGATTTTTATACATTCGCTCTACTCTACTGTTATGTTTTCTAATAACGACAAATACTTTGAATATTGTTATTATAATAAATTGACCCACTCATTATAAACCTAACCTAACCTAGATAAAGTAATATTAAGGTGTTTGTTGTCAGTAATAAAAAGCGTTAGATTAGTAAGAGTCGCGAGTGAAAGATTATAGGTTCAGTTAATTTGAGACTGATAAATTATGACATTTGTAATTATATAAAAAAAATCCCAATGGCACAGGACCAATTGGACAGGCTTATTTCAGTAACATGTTTGCATAAAACAGAAAATAAAAAATTAGATACAAAAGTAATAGAATGTTTTGAGATGTACAAAAAACCAAAGTAACATTCTGGCATCAAATCAAAAACAAAAAAATAAAAAAAAATTCTGGTAAATTTGTGAATTTTCTTAAATAAATGTTTTAATGTACGATTTAGAGAAAAATGTTGAATACAAAAGTTGTAGAACGTGTTAAGGTCTATGAAAAAGCTCAGTAACTTTTTTGCGTCAAATGAAAAACAAAGGAAATACGACTTTTTTTCAACTTTGACAGACCGCCATTTTGTTTTTACTGGGCCCATTTGGCTCATTAACGAACTCGTCCAAGATTTTTGCCTAACCGATTTTGTAGCGAGTTTGGTTTCGATCCGTCAAAAAATACGCCCTCTATCGTGCTTACAAATTACGTTATAATTTGTGAATTTTCTTAAATAAATGTTTTAATGTACGATTTAGAGAAAAATGTTAAATACAAAAGTTGTAGAACGTGTTAAGGTCTATGAAAAAGCTCAGTAACTTTTTTGCGTCAAATGAAAAACAAAGGAAATACGATTTTTTTTCAACTTTGACAGGTCGCCATTTTGTTTTTACTGGGCCCATTTGGCTCATTAACGAACTCGTCCAAGATTTTTGCCTAACCGATTTTGTAGCGAGTTTGGTTTCGATCCGTCAAAAAATACGCCCTCTATCGTGCTTACAAATTCCGCTATAATTTGTGAATTTTCTTAAATAAATGTTTTAATGTACGATTTAGAGAAAAATGTTGAATACAAAAGTTGTAGAACGTGTTAAGGTCTATGAAAAAGATTAGTAACTTTTTTGCGTCAAATGAAAAACAAAGGAAATACGATTTTTTTTCAACTTTGACAGACCGCCATTTTGTTTTTACTGGGCCCATTTGGCTCATTAACGAACTCGTCCAAGATTTTTGCCTAACCGATTTTGTAGCGAGTTTGGTTTCGATCCGTCAAAAAATACGCCCTCTATCGTGCTTACAAATTACGTTATAATTTGTGAATTTTCTTAAATAAATGTTTTAATGTACGATTTAGAGAAAAATGTTAAATACAAAAGTTGTAGAACGTGTTAAGGTCTATGAAAAAGCTCAGTAACTTTTTTGCGTCAAATGAAAAACAAAGGAAATACGATTTTTTTTCAACTTTGACAGGCCGCCATTTTGTTTTTACTGGGCCCATTTGGCTCAATAACGAACTCGTCCATGATTTTGGCCTAACCGATTTTTGTAGCGAGTTTGGTTTTGATCCCTCAAAAAATACGCCCTCTATCGTGCTTACAAATTCCGTTATAACACAGGGTGATTTTGGCATCTAGGAACACCAAAACGAAAAACTGCATTGACATTTTTCCGAAGTCGCGTCATGCTACTCTCTACAGTAGCCCTATTTCATTCTGAAATAAGCCTAAAAATCAAGACAAGTGTGGAAGTTTGTGGCACACGGGTGAGAAAAGTACTGTTACGGGTTAAAAATTTATTTTCCGTACAAAAGGCAGGTGCATCTTGAGGAGGTGTATGGCTCCAGCACTCTCTCTCTCTCTCTCTCTCTCTCACCCTTTCTCTCTCTCCCTCTCTCTCTCCCCCCTCTCTCTCTCTCTCCCCCCTCTCTCTCTCTCTCTCAACATTTATTTAGTATCAAGATATATCATTTGGTGATAACGTATGGTAAAGTCTTTAGCTCGGTTTTTCAATTTTGAAGTGTCTGATTGCTTTTATCAGTTGAGTGCTTTGCGCTTGTAATTATTTGATTTGTTTTAAATTGTACAGATTGTCAGTAAGTAGCACTCATTGTAATTTCAAGATGGCTATTGCTAATATTTTGAAAATTGACCCTAGTAAACTTTCTTTGGAAGAAAAAATAAAAATAGAGGAGTTAGGTAAATAAAGGACTTATTACTAGAACAAAAAAACAGAAAGAAAAGCTGAAAAAAAGTCAGCTATTTATAAATGAAATTTGTGGGTACGATGTTTGTTTGTTTACTAATCTAATATACAGGGTGTGGCGCGAAAAGTGTTGGTTAAAAATAATGGCGGATACAGTTATGTTACAAATCCGAAATTACGAAGCTGTAGGTTTTGGATGACGCCAAGTTCAAATATAATGTTGTCCTGAATGTAGCACTTCCGGTTATACCGGAAGTAGACGTCAACTTTGTTATTTTAAATAGAACTTATTACTTTTTATTTTATTTTTGAATTCTCCAAGAAATTTTAGTCCAAATTTGTGCACAATGTCCTATACCAAAAATGAAGTATTTTCGAGATATTTCGATTTTTTGAGAATTTCAAAAAAATCCTTGTCCATATTGAATAGCGATATCTCCATTAATAACGAAGCTAGTGACGTGAAATGGTAATCAATAAACAACAAGCGCTTGCCCGTTAACTCCACATGTCCAACTCATTGATATTTCATACAGGGTGTTTTAAACTTAGCCGTCAACGTGCACAATTTAAATCATTAATAAGTTGCTCACTTTAAATAGAACACCATGTATTTTATTCGATTTTCTGCTGTATTTTTCTAAGCCAATTCGTTTGGTATTGGTATTCCCTATACCTAAATCCAATCACTTGTGAGATATTTCATTATCTTAGATAAAACATAACAACACTTAATTATTTCAACTAAAGGGTAGGACATGGCTGTCAAAGATTTGATAGTTAAAACGTTAATTGTTTATATTTTTTGGCAGTTGTCTCTACTAGTTTGTATTTCATAGTAAATAGTGAATGGCGAATGTAGGATTTACATTTTTTTTGTATTTACGGCGAGTGTAATAGAATTGTTGAACGGACTTGCCGCGTTTTTGCAGAACGATATCCTAATCCACCAAATGCAACTGGTGATATTGTAAGAAGACTGCTTAAAAACTGCTGTCAGTTTGGTCAATTTAAGACAAAAATTAATAAAAATAAACCACTAGTGGACATAATAGTTTTTTAATAAACTAGTTTGTTAAAGAAAGCGATTAATAAAGGAAAATACTTAAAGCACGAACTAGTGACAGCGAGTAAGTGCCTGTTACTCTGGCTTCACAGAACTTCGACTACAGCGTGCGGCATTTCTGTGATTGGTTACTTCTGTTTTCCCCTCGCCCCCACCACAACATCAGAATGCTGCTGCTTGAAGTTGATTTAACTTTAACTTCATGCGTTTGCAGCGTCTTAAAAAGTGATGTTAGTATTAGTTGTAGGCTAACTAAAAAAAAATATGGGCTTGTAACAATTGAAAGCCCTTTTCGGAGTCTACCAAGTTATCAAATATACAACACACCATGCAACAAATAACAAACTGTCCAACTTTCAATTTGCAACGCGGCGCTAAATATTTCCTTCAAGTTTCAAAATCAGCACTATGGTGGGGATGTGCCGCACGCTGCAATCGAAGTTCTGTGAAGCCGGTGTAATAGTTGAGTTTATTAATCGTCCATTAACAAATGAGTTGATTAAAATATTTTTTCGTTGACCGTAACACTTTTTTGTGACAAAATTCACTTTTCCACAAAGACTAACAGGAGACAATAATGTCAACTCCATACCAATAACGTAGAATGTCATAAACTCCATACATTTTCAATTTCACGTAAAAATCACGTTTGCTCAAAATCTCTGTTATCATTGAAAAATGTAAAAAATGCGAATTGTTAAAAAAGTTGTCATTGTGAAAAAGTTATTGTAAATTCGTAATTGTGCAGTTATGGAGGTATAAAACCCTGCTGCAGTATTGGCGAGTGCAAACTATGCATGTTCGAGTTTGTTACCAACTAAAAGTCGAGATCTTTACGAAAAAACCTATAATACATTTGATATCTGGTGTACTGACGATAGCTGGTTGTTTATACCAAAATATCATCAAATGACTTCAAACTTGGAAAATATCCATAATGATATTGGTATATTGTCGGGAGTAAATACGTAAGAGATAATTTTTTTATCGATAAATACATGTTAAATTGTATGAAAGTTTTATTGTCATGGCAATAAATCGACAATGAAGAGACATCTCTTGATTCAGTATTGCGCTATTTTTAACAGATTATTTCAACTAATTTAAAAATAAAATAAAAATAGGCTTCAACAATTAATAATTTGTCACAAAATGTATTATCAAAATCTTACCTCCTTTTTGTTTTTATTTCAAAAAATCTGGTAGCATACATATGACCAGAACGAAACTATTTGTTTATTCAAAATGAGACAGGACGTACCAGGCTAGGGACACTGCAGACCGTGCCATCTATAGAGCTTGTCGAGTAACTAAAATGGGTAGATTTCAAAAAATCTCAAAACATTAACGAAAGCTGTAACGTCGTAGTAACCAAATTTTATTGATTTTTATAACTGCGTATGCACGATGTGATCATTTCTTAGTTCAAGTGTTGAGTTTATTATGTGGTTTCTGTATTTTGGTGTATTGTTTAATTCCTATAGTGTAATATTTATTTGTTGTTTCGTTGCTATATTATTATTAATTGAAAAGACAATATCAAAGTATATTATGAAGGAGTGTACTCGGTAAGTTTTATTAAAAAAATTAAAACATTTTTTCTTTCTCAATTAACAACAATTTTCTTTATATTTATATAATACAGAATATTTACTAATTTAATCAACATTAGCTATACTGAAAATTGACGCATTACTAAATTAAATATTTCTTTATACAGTTTTGTTCCTCCAGCCCAGGAAGATATAAAATTAATATGGCTGGAGCGCAGTGGTAATAAATCATTAAATTTGTCAATGAAGAAACAATGGAGTATATATCCCCTTCATTTTCAAAAACAATGTTTCTTTAGATTTGTAAAAGACGAAGGGAGGTTATTAAGACAGTTTGATATGCCTTCCCATATGAGAGGAAATTAACAAAAATTGATGGTAAGTTTTATTGTATTCATTATAGCATGCTATAATTTGGGACATTTTAAAATGTACCCATTGAAAAAATAATAATCTGGTTTTTATTTTATGTTATAGCTATTCCCCGCATCAGTGAAGGTGTTGAGCCATTGCCACCTTCACCACACGTGGAAGATATTCCCTCCGCCACCTATGGGATGGAAGGTATTGAGTCCTTGCCGATTTTCATATATAACCCATGGAATGACAATTTATGGGAAATGAAAGTGAGTATTAACTTTTGTTGAGCCAATACGTCAAGTATTTGGTCTAGCGGTAACCAAAATATCCAATAAAGACAAGATATTTAAAAAAACAGTAAACCAAAAAATAGTTCAGAAATCCAAAAAATATTTAGAAACCAAAAAAATGAAGAATTCCAAAAAAAAATAAAAAATCCCAAAAAAGGAATTCAAATAAACCAAAAAAATTAATCATATTTTTTGGCTTAGTATAATAACATGTGTAAACTTATTATTTCAATAGTAAGCGCATTTTGTTTTCTTTTGCTGATATACATTTTCAAACATATTTATGTGTTTACTTATTTATTGTTGTTATTTTGCTTGTTTAATTTATTTTTAAAAGCCCTTAAGAAACATTTTAACAATCATAGACTGCCAGGAGCTGCAGAGAAACTTAAACTGCCTTATGCGATGGTTTCATAAGATGCCTTTAAATGTAGAAATATACAAATATGTAATATACTAGGTTTAAGCTTGTGATATAGACATATTTAATACTTCCAGTGAAGAAATAAAGATGTGTTTTAAGTGGAAATGAAATGTTAGATATATTATTTTTAATTTTGTACAGTCTCAAGTGCTGTTTAGCACTCTTATATGTAATTACTTGGCACCTTGTATTTACAGAGCTGGGCAATAGTTAACTACTTGTTCATTAAAAATATTTTAATTACTTTTGTTCTTACAGTCACAGTAGTTATATTCAATATTTTCTTTCACAGAAAGTTGCCAAAAATAGTAGTTAACTACTCATTGCTAACACTTTTTTTGATTTAGTAGTTAGCAGTTATACTCGAGTAGTTTCTCCAGCTCTGTGCGTTTATAGGAGTATAATAATAAATAAATAAATTAATATAAACTCATCATAAATAAGTTTCTACTTTTATCTTGATTTAACATTATTTAAAAATCTAATGATACGCCAATCTAGACTGTATGTTACTCAAATTATTTTTTAATTATTGCATTGTTTTTACATTATAGTTTATTTATTGTCATTCTGTTTGTTAAGAAAAGTACTTTGTGAAAGAAATTATTTATTCTGTATTTTTATACCAAAATAAATAAACTGTTTTCATATGATTATTGTTTTATTTTTTCCAATTTAACCATTTATGGTCAATCATTTGATATTTCATTTAGTTTAACTCAACATCGAATCATTATTGAGTTAATGGAGTTAAATTGAATGAAATGTCAAATGATGGACTATAAATGGTTATTTCGAAATAAAATAATTAAAATACAGTAGATTTGAATATACCGCCAAAACCTAAAATTACAGAAATCTTTTCAACATCACTCAATTGTTTAGTCGACAGGCTCTTTAAATGGTGCCACAATTAGTGTCTCATCTATCTGTGGGATGTACTACACCCAACAAGTATCAGTTTTGATGCACATGACAGTCAACATGTTAAACCTGTATTAACCCTTTCGCTACTGTGGGGAACTAAAGTTCCCACTAAAACCTCTTTTTACACTGATGGGAATAAAAGTGGACAAATTTACAAGCAAATCGTAAATATCAGTAGTTTATAACTCGATAGTCAATAGTCGGCAACATTGTATCAGCAGAACAGACGTTTTTTTACCTTAGTACCATTTACATCGTGGCACGTACAAGGCCAAATTGATTTAGACGTACAATTTTTATATTTTTGGAGTGGTTCTTCGTAGTAAAACTTGTGGGACTTTGTGAAACGTGCAAATAGTAATTAATACGACTATGGGTAAGTGCTAATACTAAAACATTATGCAAAAATTTGTTTTTGTTGGGAATTTTATGTGGGTGGGCATTTTTGTTCCCATCCGTAAATGTACTCGGGTCCTAAAGTTCCCATCGGTTTGTTTCAGTTCGGAGTTTGAAGAAACCTCTCAGTGCTAAAGAATTGGAGGAAGAAGCAAATAATGTATTTGATTCAGAAAATTCAGACGAAGAGCCATATGTGGGGTCAGACGAATCAGAATATCTACCCAGTGAAGATAGTGGAGAAAGTAATGACGAACAAAGCCATTATAAAGACGAAAACTTAGAAGAAAGTAGTGAAGAAAAGGACATTGAAGCGATAAACTTGAGAAGTGAGCATCTAAACGATGAGGGCACCGAAGGAGAAGATGTTAGTGCTGAGGAGGATATTCCTGAGCAAGACGTTGTTTTATTATGGAAGGAACCTACAAAAAATTTCAAACCCAGAATTCAACAACTACGACGAACAAAAAATCTGAAACTCAACATTCAAGAAACAGATATGCATGAAATTATGATTATTCTGGGTTGTACGCTAGTAATGAGTTACAACAAAGTTCCGTCTTTTTCAAATTATTGGTCTAAAAACGAATCCATGGGTAACAGCGTAACAAAAAGTGCTATAGGAAGAGATCGGTGCACCTTTCTGATATCCAAAATGTATTTTACTGGCCCAAAGAGGCCTGACAATAGTTCTAAAACATATTACGTGGATGATGTTTTGGAGTGTTTGAAAATAAGGTTTCAAGCAGCAAGAACTGAATCTTCTTACCAGTCAATAGACGAATCAATGGTAAAATTCAAGGGTCGATCGTCCTTGAAACAATTCATTCCCAATAAGCCCATAAAGAGAGGAATAAAACTGTGGGAAAGATGCGATTCCATGACTGGGTATATCTACGACTTGAATATCTATGCAGGTAAAGAAACCACGAAACGCGAAGGAACTCTTGGTGAGCGAGTTGTTAAAAAATTATGTGAGACAGTTCGTTCACCTGATGTATGTTTTTGTTTTGATCGATTTTTTACAAGCGTTGACAGTATGACTCGCTTGGAATATCCTTGTGTTGGTACATACATGAGAAACAGGAAAAATGTACCAGAATTTGAAAATAAAAAGCTATCCAGAGGTGATACAGACTTTTTCGTTACTGATTTAGGGATAATGGCGACAAGATGGCAAGATACCAAAGAAGTTTTACTTCTATCGAATTGCCACGCACCAACTGTAGGAAAAGTGGAAAGGAAGCTAAAAACCGGAGAAAAGTGTACTTTTGATTGTCCTGAGGCTGTAATCTTTTATAATAAATATATGGGAGGTGTTGACCTCGCTGATCAAAAGGTATCCACGTACGACTTAGATCGAAAATCTACAAAGTGGTGGAGAAAAGTGTTCTACAAATTGTTAATGGCTGCCGTAACAAACTCATGGATACTTTACTCCCAACTTCAATCCACTAGAAAGAAAACTCCACTACTAACATATCTAGTACCTCTTGCTGAACAACTGATAAGTTTGGGCAGAAGTAAAGCTAAACTGAAACGAAAAATCAGTGGTCATGTTGGCAGACACAGCAAAAAACCTAAAACGATGATGAATGTAGGAGATCATCTACCTACACTAGGACCAACTAAAAGAAGATGTTACAGCTGCTCGAAAAAAAAAGAAGGAGAGCCGTACCAAAACATTGTGCCTAGGTTGTAATTTACCGCTATGTAAAAAGTGTTTTTTGCCTTTCCACTCCTAATATAACGGACATTTTAAGTTGTAGTTGACTAATACTAAATAAAGTTTTGTTATAGTCAGTGGTGGTTTTTATTACTGATGGGCACTTTTATTCCCCCTAAAAACTACTGTTGGGATAAAAAGTTCCCATATCCTTAACAAGGACTAAGGATAAATTTATACGTATAATCTGATTTATTACACCCACACCTATCGCAATAACCATAGAAACAGGTATTTTTACTTTTTATACCACAGCAATGAAATCAGTAGTGAAAGGGTTAAATATATCGCAGCCCATGTGTTACTGTTAGTATCAAAATAATCCACAAGCATAACTTTTTATCTGATTTTAGTTTTGATTCTTTAAACTGTAAAACGTTTTTTTTGTCAGACTCCGTTTTTTTATTTATAATCTTATTGGTTACCAAGTATACCTTATTTGACCTGCTTCTATCGATTTTATATTTAATATAATCTCATGATTATGTTAATTACATTTTTAAATATACCTTATTTAATAAATATGTTATTGTTAATTTGACCTTGCTTCACCTTAATCTCGTACTTCTTCCACATAAAGGCGTTCATTTTTAACAAAAACGATCTAATAAGTAAATACCAATTTTCCATATAACGAGATAATTTTTATAGAGATACTAGTAACCTAGAAACGTCGTCACAAAAGAATGTGTTTACGTAAATAATAAGAACTTGATATGAATTTTATGAATTATCTCTGTTTTTTTTTTAATATCTAAAAAATACAGTAAATTAATTTGACTACATTACTTCACAAATAGCCATGGACGCCGGAAGGGTCAAATATAGGGGGGGGGGGGCAAGTAAAGATAGATTACAACTTTTATATTTTTATTCTCTATATGGTTGACTTGAACTAAAACTTAACTCTAATGTTGAAAATATGTATATGCCTTAAAGTAATAATAAACATAGAGATGGCTATTCATTCATAAACACGTTTATTTTGCGGCCAACAATTCTAAACGCCAGTAGTGAAATAATGAATGAATTACAAAAAGTGAGGATGATATTGTAGATACGTGGCCTTCGTCACTTCGGCTGTTTTCCTAACAAACTTGGCACCGACGAACCATGATAATCCAAAAACATTAAATTAATTGATTTAAAAGTTTATTTTGTCAGTAAAAGTCTTGAAAAACACATCAAAACGAAAGAACTAAATGTTTACTCTCTAGTCATATTGGCGCTAGTATAAACAAACCACGTTTGACATTATTTACTACAATACTATGGCCTTTTCGAAATTATCGTCGATCACACTCTGACGATATTTGCATCTCCCTTTATATGGTAATTAAACAAGGAGAAAACTACTAAATATATTACTATTGACACATTAATCAGCTACTGAAATTTTGAGTAATGTTGCCACTTTTAGTTATAACTATAAAGGTATCTAAGGATACAACAAATACTTGTTTAACATTTATAGAACAACATGCCTTTCTTAAATAAAATTCTAGTATTATTAATTAATTTTAAAAGCAGCGACTCCAATGCATAGATTAGTATGACTTTTTTTATTTGCATAACTTTTTAACACATTTTCAATTAAACTTCTAATTTCATTTTTCCTGCAACTAAAGAGAATTTGTAAATATGGCAAAGCAGTGGAAGTGTCAGCAAGTGAGCTTAGAATGTGACTCAATTTTGGCGCAGGAAAAAATCAAAACAAACATATCTATTTTATTTGTTAATCTGAGGTATATGTCCTTTTATAAAAAATACATTTGTATGTACATGTACCTTTCTACTGGGAGAAAAGTAATAGAATATTTCTCCTCTTTTGTATAAACCGATCTATTATTTTTTCAATAATTATGTTTTTATTTTTATTCACAAAGTCTCGGTGAAGACTGAGCATACAGAGACCAGAAAGCCTTTCTTCGCACATTGTTGATCTTAGCCAAGTTTTTACACGACGAAGGGTACTAAAAGATCTTTCAATTGTTGTTGTGGTAGGAGGTAGAGCTACGAAAATTTTTAGAGCTTTCTTGATGTTTGGGAAAAACTGGCAATGTTCATCTATTAATTCAACCACCTCAAGCTGCTCGAGGTCAGTGTTGAGTTTTGACACCCACATTTCTTTCCAAGTTTGGGCTTCAACATCCAAATTTTCGATTTCATACAGTTTTGAGATGCTATGAATTTTTGTTTTTAATAAACTAAATGTTTAATCGTTCGTAATTAAATAGGGGTGAAAAGTAGACAGAGCATAAGCGTTTTCCGTCTCTTGGGAAAATCGGATTTCAATCGACTGAATAACTGAATACAGATAC
This sequence comes from Galeruca laticollis, assembly GCA_963921935.1. Taxonomy (NCBI): domain Eukaryota; kingdom Metazoa; phylum Arthropoda; class Insecta; order Coleoptera; family Chrysomelidae; genus Galeruca; species Galeruca laticollis. Next base: position 47,458,223 of record OY998177.1, read on the forward strand.
GGAAAACAGCATTATCAGTAGCGTAGTTAGCTCTTTCTGTCTGCTTCGCAGCTAATCTAGGTACTTTGATATCAATATCAAATTTCTCCCCGTCCAATAAACATTTCTGAAAAATAGCTTTGAAATAAGTCACCGCATTATCCCTGTGATCTTTCAGAATAGATAAGAGGATTTGAATATGTTTTCTTGTAGACAAAAGGTTTATTGTTTTTGCTTGTAGAATTTTACATACAGGCTCCAGTTTAGCACGATAGTGTGAAATAATATGCAAACACACAATAAATTTGGGATTAGAAATAGCGCATAGTAACTGGTTGGCTTTCGATCATGTATCTCCATTTACTTCCATTGTATTAGATAAATGGTCAAGCCCGTTTCTTATTTCCTCAAAATGTTCCGAGAATATTCTAATAGACTTGTACTTAGCAGACCATCTAGTTTCACAAAATAGCGGAATTTTTGGAACATATTTTCTCCGATATGTACTTTCACGGAAAAAGTTGATAATTTTTTTAATCACATCTACGGAATGTTGCACATCCTGAAGTTTTTTCAAGTCGTTGACCACCAAGTTGAGCCTATGCGAAGCACAATGAAAAAAGAGAGCTTTATTATATTTCTCACGAATTATTTTCTGAACTCCGTTTTCGCAGCCTGCCATTGTTGCACAACCATCAAAACCTAATCCCACTAACTTTTGCATGTTCAAACCATTATTTTCGCATACTTCCAAAATAGCTGATGATATGCCTACAGCAGTCATGGAAGTGAGTTCAGTAAATCCTATGAATTGCTCACGCACTGAATTTTTTTTTATCTACGAATCTGACTCCTATTGAAAGCTGCTCAACACCAGAAATATCAGCAGATTCATCGGCTAATATTGAGAAACCGTCACTTGCGTTTACTTCTGCAATAATTTCTTCTCGAATAATATCACCACAAATCTTTAGTAAAACATTCTGAGTCTGGTGAGAAGTATATTTAGCATTTTTTGCACAATTTTCCAATTTCCAATTTTAATACTGAATCTCCGCATTCGACTCTGAAGTTTAGGAGATCTTCAAAATTTCCAGTGGTTTTTCCACGGAGAAATAAATCGTGGGTACCACAGAATATTATAGTGGAAAGGGTTGACACAAGTTTTTCTCTTTTCTCATAACTACTAAGCTGTTCAGTAACACAGGTACTTTCACCCTCCATAATTTTTCGAAAATTTAGAACTTTTATTGTCGATGAACGATGCCACTCGGAAGACATGTGTTTTTTGCACTTTGATGAAAGTCTTTGTAATTCTGGAAGGGTTTCACAATGAAAGATCCAAATATTCCTCTTCTTAAACTTGGGCGAAACGTAACACAATTTATACAAAGTCCACCTTTAAGCTTACTGGAATAAGCAGGCCAATCGTAAATTTGTAACCATTCATACCGAAAAATTCTTTTTCCATCTGAGTCCCTTGTAGCTTTTTTATCGGGAACAAAAGGTTGCGTTAATAACGCATATTTTGTCTCATCGGAAATAGAAACATAGTTGCCTATAAAATTCCCTACATCTAAAGGATGAATACTTGAATTTTCACCAATAGCATTAGCAGATAACGAGGTTTCATTAGAGACTCAGGATCGCGCTCAGGATCAACACCAACTCCTTCTAATGTACTCGCTTCGTTAGTGAATGTACTACTCTCACTCCGTGTTTTTCTTAAAAACCTTCTTATATCCATTCTAATTGATGTCTGAAAACAAAATACAGAGACTTCATTAGCGACCTGCGACTTTAAGAAGCAAAAAAAAGAGGGAAAAATTATAAGCAGAAAAAGTATCTTTTAGCTTAATTTTTGCCAAAATAGAACAAATATTAAATTTTAGAAAATGGCAGAAATCATTTAATTTAAAGCTAAAATTCAGAGCAGGAATGTGTTTCTCCTTATGTTTTAATTTAACTATAGGTACCTATCTTGAATAACTAGATTTCTAAGCTATTTAAAAAGTAGGCTAAGAATTCTGCATAAATCAGACCTACAATCTGGCAACAATGAATTTGCCGTTGACTGCCGATAATACAATAATATTTACTATATTTGACGGCTAAGGACTGACTTTTCCAAAGTAACCGAGGCTTCGCACGATTTACAATTAAAATAAACGTAGTAACAGTCCATAACTCGTTCGAGTGTATACTGTGCTTTGTGCTTAAAGTATGACATGACAATACCTACTCTTACTTAAACTTACCTCGCACTTTTTTCCAGTTAGGTATAACGATGTTTGTAGTTGTAGCACATAACTTATAAAATGTCTAACTTAGTCACTATTCAACAACAAATACACTTATTGAACCAACAACAACCGACATTTGAGAGAACTTGAATGTTGGAAATGCGAAGAAAATTAAACCGACACTCCAGACTCAGACGGCGGCCGCGTGATTACGAGAAAATCTGAACAAGGAACGACGCAGTACGCAGTGTTGCCACGATTTACATAAAATCATCATTTTATAAATTATAAATATTGGATGTTATTAAAAAATTAGTATTAATCAGTTGTGTTACATGATTTTTTTAAAGAAGTATAGTATTTTGTTGTGGTAAATAATCAAAATCGGATATTCAATATTCCAGGGGGGGGCAGGTGCCCTGCTTTGCTCCCCCTCCTTCCGGCGCCCATGCAAATAGCAGCACAACGTTCTAACATTTTTTTCTAATCTAATACCATATTCATTAGCAATCCATATAAAAAGTTCTTGGGGTAAATGCAAACCTGATTTTTTGAATTTAAGTTCATTTTAGCGTACATTTTAAGGATTTATAGAACATAATTAATAACTAACATATTTTTAATAACTAATCTCATTTTAGTCTCCCACTTACTACAAATAATATAGGTAATTGTAGTAACATTTTTATTTTTGTAGTAGAAATTGTAATGCACGAAAAATAAAATCGTCAGATTAAACCATTAACACATCATCAGATACAAACGAAAACTACTGAAACGCATCTAAAATAATTTTTAGTATATTGTAGTAGAATTTTACATTTTGTGGTAAGAATAGTAGTCCCTGAACACATAAATTAATCGAACTACAGATGTATTAAAGAGTTTTCGTTTATATCTAATGATGTGTTTAGTTCACGATTTTATTTTTCGGGTATTACAATTTCTACTACAAAAATTACCTACAAGTTTGTAGTAAGTGTGAGGTTAAAATGAGATTATTTTTTTATCGGTTTATTCGATTATTTTAAGTTTTCAGGGACTAATATTGTTAAAACCTGTTGAGAGTTTTTATTATTTTTATATTTGATTTTATTGAATATTTTGTTACCCTTGTATATTTAAAAAAGTCAGAGAAGTTAAATAAAATATAAGACGATAAATTAGTTCTGAAACTGAAACATCTCGAATTGTAACATGGGTGACCCCGACAAGCACACAACATGAAGAAAAATACGTCAGATAATTTGCAAACCTCTTCGTATTGACCCAGACGAATAACTGCAGGTATCAATAGAAACCTCAATAAAGAATTCACATGGCCCGATAAGTTTGGTTACCGAAAGACTGTACTATCCAGTTCCTAGACAGTTCATTCTAAACGTTTAGAAACCACTAAATCCGGTAAAACTCCAACCTCTCAAAACTCATATGCGAGCATAGACTTGCATTAGAAACAGAAATGAAGAAACAATTATTGGAGAGGAAACAGAGACAGTTAGAGTAGAAGGAAATAGAAAGTAGTATGAAGCTTTTAGTGTTGGAACCTCAGTTGAAGGAAGCTGAATTGGTAGTTCAGGAAGAAATAGAAAGTCACACTAAAAGCAGAGAAAAATTACTATCAAAACTTTTTAGTGCTACTGAAGATCATAAAAGAGTAGTGTCGGAATGGGTGAATCATTTGCCAGATGAATACACCTACGAAAAACCAAAAATTGTAAAAGTTGAGAGCACCAGTGAAATTAAGTTACTTTGTGAAACGATATCAAACGCGATTAAATCAGTTAGGACTCCGTCCTCTGAAAATCATAAATTCATCTCAAGAAAATCTGTAGAAAAAGACTTTCCTTATTATGACGGCAATCCACAAGAATGGCCCTTGTTTTATAAGCAATTTAAAACTAAACGGTTTTAAAAATTAAAACTAACTTTTCCGCATCTGTGGCCCTGAACAAAATTCTATCATAAAATTGTTACTTGTATACACTTCGGGGGATGTATTGTGCTAACAAACCGAAATTTCTCCAAAAATAACCAAAAATTTCAGTATATCTAGTTTTATAGGACCCGCTGTACTCGCTCTAGTCAACTGAAAATCATAGGGTACATCTGTGAGACACCTTGAACAATACTTATTCATAAAGTTGATCAACCGTATACTCTCTGGAGGCTGTATCGTGCTAACAAACTGAAAATTCTCCAAAAATGACAAAAATTTGGTACTTCAAGTACCACAGCACCCGTTGTACTGGCTTTAGTGAGCTCAATATCAATAGGGTTCATCTTTAAGACGCTCTGAATAATATCCAATCATAAAATTCATCACTTGTATATACTCCGGAGGCTGTATCGTGCTAACAAACTGAAACTTCTCCAAAAATGACAAAAATATCGTACTTAAAGTACTGTAGCACCGGTTGTATTGGCTCTGGTGAGCTGAAAATCAATTTCTCGAAAAACGACAAAATGTCGTACTTCAAGTACCATAGCACCCGTTGTATTGGCTCTGGTGAGCTGAAAATCAATAGGGTTCATCTGTGAAATGTTCTTAACAATATTCCATCATAAAATTGGTGACTTATTGCACTTCGGAGGCTGTATCGTGCTAACAAGGCTTGCAAGGAAAAGTGGCCGACGACAACGACGACGACATACACACAGGATTTTTTTTCTAAAAACCGTTTTTTCGTGTTGTTGTTGATGGATAACGTAAAAATAACTCAAAAAAAAATTTCAAATTTCCAACTTTTTTGTGGGTAAACCAATACTTTTCTCGCATATTAGATAGGTTGGCGGAAAAGTAATATTTGTGCCCTTTGTGACTTTTCCAATGAAGAAATAATGCTGAAACTTCAGAAGTGTTTGAAGAGAGAAGCCGAGATGATGTTAACTGCAGATAACGTAGATTTGGTGATGGAGTCTCTGAAAATGAGATTTGGACGACCCGAACTTGTGACTGATGGACTCATAACGAAAGTCAGAAACATTCCTTATCTCGAGGATTCAAATTTCGAAACTCATTCAATTCTCAAGCGAAATAAATAATATTGTGGCAATCATAAAAAACCACAACTATTCAAGTCATCTTCAGAATCCGCTATTATTGAGAGAACTTACTAAAAAATCTCCTGATTATCTGAAGCTTAAACGGGGTGAAAAAAATGATCGTAATCTAAGGAAACCTTAATTTAGAAAAACTTTCCAAATGGGTGGGAGATATTGCAAGAGCCGCTTGCTACATTGGTACTCCTTCAAACGCCGATCCAGACAAATTTGGACAAAAATATTCTTCCAAGAAGCCAGGTAAGGTATTTTTCGCTAGATTAGATTTTAACTGGGTTACAATGCACTGAAACCTAAGGTTTATTGTGCCCCCCCTATCAGAGCTGTTCTCGCTACTACTACAGCTCGCCTTCATGTTCCAAGGTTCTAATGAACTCTAGTATTTAGGACGGCTTTAATGAGGTTATATCCTCACTCTTACAAGTTTCTTGTCCGAAGCATTTCTTGCGTTGGCTTGCTATGGCGAGGCATTCTAGAACTAGGTGATCCGGAGTTTCATACTCCTCCCCACAGAATCTACACCCGGCAATTTCTGCTAGACCTATTGTCATTAGGTGCTTCCTAAGGCGGCAGTGTCCTGTAAGAAAGCCCGTGAGGAGATTTAGCTATTTTTACTCAGATCCAAATATTTTTTGGATCTAGCAGTGTTAAAGTTCCGCAGAAACTTTTTGGAATGTTCCAGCCCGGAAAGGCACAGCCAGAGTGCTTCTCTTCCGGTTTCCTCTTTCTTCCGAAACTCTTTCTTATAGGAGCATTTTCCTACACCACAGAAAGGCTCCGGGCCAATAAAGGGCGTTTGTGCTCCTTTCCTGGCAAATGTATTGGCCTCTTCATTTCCCGTGATTCCTGAGTGGCCAGGAACACAGACTAAAGAGACCCTGTTATTCTTGCCTAATCCATCAAGTTTTCTTCGGCACTCCCATGCCAACTTTGAATCAATGCTTTGATAGCTGCTTGACTATCAGAATGGATCGATATGTCACATTTTTGATAGCTTCTTTCTAGGTTCATTTCCACGCATCTTTCGATCGCAAGTATTTCTGACTGAAAGACGCTCGGGAAGGAGCCTAACGATAATGAGTATCTGGTGCCAGGCCCAAATACTCCAGCGCCTGCTCCAGTGGTGGTTTTTGAAGCATCCGTATACCATCTAATGGTGTTTTCTTTGAGAGTTTGGGTGGTGTATTCCCTTCCCATTCTCTCCTCTTATTTAGCATCGTAGTGAAATTCTTTTCGATACTTACTTTCTTGATCATTTCGTCACTGGGAAGATACGCTGATGAGATGTATTTTGTTATAGAGGACCAGGCTCCCTGATTTTTAGTACTCTCATTGCCTGAACCTTCCTTACATATTCTAAGAATTGCCTCTTGAGCAGATCTTTCTATCACCAGACGTAGATGTGTGAGATCTGTAATCTCAAGTGCCCTAGTGGGACACGTTCTCATAGCTCAAGTGATGCACACACATGCAAGCCTTTGAACTTTGTCGAGTTTCTTCCTCGTGCTGTACTGACTTGCTTTTGAATGCCAAACTATTGCCCCATACGTAATTGCTGGTCTCACAATCAAGGCGTACATCCATCGCAGTATTCTTGGGTTACAGTCCAAACTCTTACCAGCTAGATTTCTGCACGCCATCAAAGCTCTTATTGCTTTACTAGCAGTTATTTCAACATGCTTATTCCACAGAAGCTTACTGTCTAGGGTTATCCCTAGATATTTAACTTCTGATTTCCATTCTATGATTTCCCCGCTTAAAGATAGGGGTTTCATTTTTTGCTAACAAGGACATTGCTTCAAACTCCGATCCTGACAAATATGGACAGAAATGTTCTTCCAAAAAGCCAGACGAGGTATTTTGTGCCAATAAGGACATTCCCGAGACAAAATATTACTACCGTGATAAAAAAGCCCATGGAGATAATATATGTCCAGCTAAGAAAAACGATGACATCGATAAACGATAGACAACCGTAACTGCCCAGAAGCATGTCATGTATGTCATGCTTAATGAGAAATCATTATAAATTCAAAAGTAGGGCAAGGAAGCTCTGCGGAGTCGACGATTGTTAGCTATCGCATCATCAACTTTTACATAAAGAAAACCAGCAAAACCCTCATTGTAGCAGCGAACAAGATAGAAGTTCGGAATCAATTTGTACGTTGAGAAGAATGTGAAAAAAGTGCAGCTGAGAGTACTCGCAGTGTTTTTACACGGGCTAAAGGGGCCTCTTCAGATATTAGCACTTTGCGATGAAGCATCAACAGTTACATTACTCGATGAGAAGGTAGCCAAAACACTTGGACTGACAGGCCCCGTGGAATCTTTATGTCTACAATAGACGAATGACGAAACATCCTGGCAAAACGACTCTATGAGAGATAATTGACCTGAATATATCAACAGCGGATGACTGCAATAAAGTTTTTATTATGAAAGGAACTCGAACTGTAAATAATCTGTCATTGCCTCCGCAAAATGTCAAAATGACAGAAATGTCGAAATTTGCTCATTTGAGAGATCTACCAGTCAGAGACATTCATGACGAAAAACCAGTTCTCTTGGTTGGTCAGGACAACATTGATCTTATCATCGCTCGTCAGATACGATGTGGGCCAGAAAATGCTCCAAGTAAATGTAAATTGGGGTGGGCTATTCAAGGAGCAAGTCAAGAAAATTCACACAGCCAGAAAACATATGAAGCACATCGTACCATGCACATTTGCGAACTGGAATCAGATATTAATTTACAAGAAATGGTGAGGAATTCATTTTCCACTGAGAACTTCGGAGTTTTGATCACACAAGATAAGTTAAGTCGAGAAAATGCTAGAGCACTTAATATTTTGGAAGAAACGATCGAAAGACGTGGTGATAGATATGCGATTGGATTATTATGGCGAACAGACAACATAATAATACCTAAAAGCAAAATTCGTGCCAGGCAGAGACTGATTTGTGTAGAGAGAAAATGTGGAAGATCCCTACGTTTGGTGAGGAATATTATCAAAAAATCCAGTCATACCAAGAAAAAGGATATATTCTAAAACTTAGTAAGAGTGAAGCTGAAGTCGAAAGTCCTCGAACATGTTATCTTCCTCATTTTGCTGTCGACAATCCAAATAACAAAATTCGGTTGGTGTTTGACGCTGCTTCAAAATCTAATGGTGTGAGTTTGAACGACAATCTTCTACCTGGTCCTGATTTGTTTTAGTAGCGATTCTTTAGAAGTTTAGACAGAGAGATTTGGATTTTGCGGAGACGTGAAAGAAATGTTGCACCAAGTGGGGATCCGGAAGGAAGACAGAGACTCTCAAAGATTCCTTTGACGAAACCTACCACATGTTTCCCAGTATGTGCTCAATTTGTCAAAAACTATCATGCCGAAAAAACAGTGACAGCTCCATATATAAATGAAGCCATAATAAAAAAATGTATGTTGACGACTATCTGAATTCTAGAAGATGCTGTTCAAACTGTCGAAAGCGTTTGTAGAACGATGAAAATTGCAGAATTCGATATGGTTAACGGGATGACTAATTCAGCAACTCTCAGAGAAAACTTATCAGATAATTCAGTTTGTGTGAAACAAATAGACAATAATTCATTTCTCCATAAAGTTCTTGGATTATGGTGGGATACCAATAAAGATTAATTTGGTTTCAAACTGCATATGAACGACCTTGTACCTGAAAAACCTCCAACGAAAAGGATCGTTCTCAAAACAGTCATGTCTCTTTATGATCTGTTACGAAACAGCACACTGGTATAGTCCCTAAAACCGACCCTGCCTAAGCCAGGTATAATAGTTAAAATTATGGCGGATACGCAGTTATAAAAAAACTGTTTACGATTGAGACTATCTTATCTAGAACTGGTTTTTGTGACCAGAGTTATTTAGAAAAGGCCAGAAAAATTATTTGTGTGTATACGCCGCAGCCCGGAATTCTCTAGTACAAAAGGCACTAGTATATAAGGGGACTGATCAGGAAGAGTTAGTTAGTTTATAATTTGACATCGTTGAACAGTAAATAAGTGCATATAAATTAAGTGATTATATAAATTAGTTTAAGTGAATGTACTGAGTATATATAAATTAAGTGATTAGTTTAGTGTTTAAATAAATTAAGTAAGTGAACCTACCGTGTGTTTAAAATTTATCCCACCCGTTTATTGTCTAAATAAATAAGAAAAACATTACATTGGTGTCAGAAGTGGGATAATAACAATAAATAGCTACATCAAAATGGCCAAGAGACTGAGTGATCTGAAAGTGGCGGAATTAGGAGCAGAATTGGAAGATCGCGAGTTGGAAACGTCCGGTAAGAAGAGCGAATTCATAGAAAGACTCAAAATGGCACTGGAAAGTGAAGGCTTGGATCCAGAAACATTCTTATTCAAAGACGAGGCTTCCACCTTAATCTCGTCAATTTCTGATATGAAGAATTATTTTTCTGCAATGAAGAACGATATTTCTGCCACGGAAGAGAAGATTTCAACGAATGTGAAAAACGATATTCCCACTATGAAGAATGATATTTCTACTAATATGGACGAGAAGATTTCCACCATGAAGAATGACATTTCTGCCGATATCTTATCGTTAAAAAATGACATTGCTGCTGACGTCGAGAATAAAATTACGTCTCTAAAATCAGACATTGAAAACAAGATAATAACGATAGACGAAAAAATCAAGGAGTTAGAGGAAAAAATTGCCGACTCAAGAACGCGAGGCACGCCAGAGGAAGAAAAGAAGACCGAGCAAACGAAACCTTGCAAGCCAGAAACACTATCTAAGTTTGAAGACATTGGCAGTTTTACCCGAGTCAAGGCCCCAACGTTCGATGGAAAAATGTCGTGGGCCAATTATGTTAAACAATTTGAAGCAGCCGCTAGAGTGAATAATTGGTCCGATAGAGAAAAGGCAGTGAATTTAACCATCGCGCTTCGCGGAGATGCCTTAAATGTACTTCAGACGATACCTTTGGAAGAAACGGACGACTTCGAGCAGCTGAAGAAGAGGTTGGACATGCGATATGGTCATGAACATCTAGAACATTTGTACCAATCTCAGCTGAAGAACCGAAGGCAGAAACGTGATGAATCCCTTCAAGAATATGAAGTGGACATCGCCCGACTAGTTCGATTTGCTTATCCGTCAGCACCAGAGAACATGATGGAATGTCTGGGCATCCAGGCCTTTATTGATGGCTTACGTGACCCCGATATGGAGAAGACGTTTCGATTAGCCCATCCTAAAACATTGGCCGATGCATTGAATGCTGCTCTTGAATATGAAGCAGCCACGATGGCTTCGGGATACAACAAAGATAGGACCATACAGGAAGAAGGTGACGATGACAGACTTGACCAGATCGTCAACTTGTTGAAAGGTATGGTAGACAAGAAGCCGAAGAAAATCAGGTGCTGTAATTGTGGCGAGCTAGAGCATGCACGCTGTTCGTGTAAGCGTCCTACGACTCCTGTGAACCAAGAACCTCTTAAATGCAAAGCAGCCAAGAAAAGCTCGCGGTACAACAAAGGTAGAACCATGCAGGAAGAAGATATCGATGACAAACTTGATCAGATCGTCAACTTGTTTAAAGGTATGGCAGACAAGAGGCCGAAGAAGATCAAATGCCGGAAGTGTGGTGAGCTAGAGCACGTACGCAGTCCGTCTAAGCTCCCCAAGACTCCTGTAACCCAAGAACTCCAGACACAGGGGAAATCAGACAGGGGTGAACATCCAGCTAATGTGAATCACCAAAAAAGCCAACTCCTTGCCTAGACGGCCGTGCCCAATAGACTGCTCCCACTGCAACAAGGTGGAATCTAGGGAAGCTGCAGTTTCAAGAACTACTGTAACGAGGAATGGTCACCCACCAGGATCAGAGAAGATCGGGAGAATGATTCTCACCTGAAGATGATCCGGCAATGGAAGGAAGAAAATCGGCGACCTACCTGGCAAGAAGTGTCAAGGTTTTCACCGACACTCAAGGCCTATTGGGCTCAGTGGGACTCTCTTGTCCTGGAAGAAGGGCTGTTAAAAAGAGTCCTTGAAAACGATGATGGTTCTGTGATGAGAAGACAGCTAGTTATCCCGAGAGCGAGAGTAGCTGAGGTACTGAAGAAGTTACACGACAGTCCATCGGGAGGTCATCTGGGAGTGAAGAAAACCCTTCAGCGAGACCGTGAAAGGTTTTATTGGATGAACAGCTCCGACGATGTGAAGGACTGGTGTAAGAAATGTACGACTTGTGCTACGAGTAATGGACCACATCGCAAGAGAAAGGCACCCATGAAACAGTACAATGTTGGAAGCCTGTTCGAAAGGATTGCTTTAGATATCGCTGGACCATTTCCGACGACAGAAAATGGTAGCAAGTACATACTGGTTGTAATGGATTATTTCACAAAGTGGGTGGAAATTTACGCTATCCCGAACCAAGAGGCCACAACTGTCGCGGATGTATTGATGAAAGAATTCATCAGCCGATATGGAGTGCCCATGGAAGTCCACAGTGACCAGGGAAGAAATTTCGAAAGCCATCTATTCCAGGAGATTTGCGACAAGCTGGGAATGAAGAAGACCAGAACAACAGCATTACATCCACAGTCAGATGAAATGGTCGAGAGAATGAACAGGACTATTGGAAAATACCTGTCCAAAGTAGTATCCAGCCATCAGAGAGATTGGGACCAGTATCTCTCCCTATTCGCATTGGCTTATCGATCTGCCGTCAATGAGTCCACGGGTGAAACACCTGCGAAAATCCTGTTTGGACGTGAAATGAGGCTTCATTGTGACCTGGAATTTGGCTGTCGGCCTGAAGAAGATATAGCAGGCGAAGACTACATGATCCAAAAGAGAAGAAGGCTGGACGATATTCATGAATTAGTGCGAACAAATCTTCAAGTTGCCAGCGACAGAATGAAAAGTCGGTACGACACGCAGGCCACAGAAGGCGGTTTTAAAGAAGGGGACAAAGTATGGTTACACAACCCGGCGAGGAGAAAAGGATTTTCTCCAAAATTACAAAAATCCTGGGAAGGTCCATACTTAATCAAGAAAAGGATCAATGATGTTTTATATCGCATAAGCAAGATCCCCAACGGAAAACCAAAAGTAGTTCACCGAAACCGACTAGCACCATTCGAAGGAGACCATGACATAGAGGAAGGAGTAAACCTTATTCGAGATGTGTCTGACCCCACCTTCGATGAATTTATGGGCGCGTATGGAGGTACCGGGAAAGCTAGATGTGGAGTCACTTCGGAACAACAACAAGATTTGTTCACTCTCCCGGAAGATTATTCACTGGCATGCAACATCCCCGCCCGTATCAAGAACGCACGAGGGTTGGCAACCGTCTTTCGAAAGAAGTTCGGGCAATTAGAAAAACTTGAAGACCAGATTCCAGCCCCTGGCAAGACACTGAAACTGAAATATAATTCGCGGTACGTCTTCTACGTGGTAACTAAAAATGAATTCCAAGATCGATCTACCTACCGCTATGTGTGGGAAGCACTTCGAAACCTCCGAGACCATGTGTTGGAATCCAACGTGAAGAAACTGGCTGTGTCTAAGATAGCGAGAAACCAGTTGGATTGGCGAATCATCAGGAACGTGGTAGAGATTATCTTTCAAGATACCAGTGTCCAGATATTAATTTGCAGCTACAACCCCCGTTATCAGTATCCGATGAAGACGGTGCCCTGCTATTTCCATAAGATCGGAAAGTGTAGAAATGGGGCCAGTTGCCGATTCAAACATCCAGTCTCGGCTACACAAAAGTTCCAGGAGGAACTTCCATTTAAGGAGGGGGTAATGTTACTGGTATAGTCCCTAAAACGGACCCTGTCTAAGCCAGGTATAATAGTTAAAATTATGGCGGATACACAGTTATAAAAAAATTGTTTACGATTGAGACTATCTTATCTAGAACTGGTTTTTGTGACCAGAGTTATCTAGAAAAGGCCAGAAAAATTATTTGTGTGTATACGCCGCAGCCCGGAATTCTCTAGTATAAAAGGCACTAGTATATAAGGGGACTAATCAGGAAGAGTTAGTTAGTTTATAATTTGACATCGTGAGTTGAACAGTAAATAAGTGCATATAAATTAAGTGATTATATAAATTAGTTTAAGTGAATGTACTGAGTATATATAAATTAAGTGATTAGTTTAGTGTTTAAATAAATTAAGTAAGTGAACCTACCGTGTGTTTAAAATTTATCCACCCGTTTATTGTCTAAATAAATAAGAAAAACATTACAGATCCAATAGGCTTGATTTCATGTTTCATAATCAAAACTAAAATTTTAATGCAAGATATCCGGCGATCTGGTATGGATTGGGAAGACCTGGAGGAAATGGATAAATGAGTTGCCAAAAATTACAGAAATCAGGATTCCACGATGTTATAGCCCACAAATTCCTACTGCAACAAGTATAGAACTTCATACTTTCTGTGACAGCAGCGAGAAGGCATTCGCGGCTGTTTCTTTTCTCTGAGTGGTGGGAGGATCTGGAAAAATAGAGGTCCTGATAGTATCATCAAAAACGCGCGTTGCACCTCTCAAACCTCTTTCCGTTTCCAGATTAAGCAGCTGTCATGGAAAGTAGACTGGTATAGTCGATAAAATCTGAATTAGATATACCCATCATGCGGATGTTCTTCAGGTCAGACTCGAAATGTGTGATTTCCTGGATTAAAAGCGACGGAAGAAAATTTAAGCAGTTCATTTCTCATCGTTCAGAAGAAATCCAAGAGAGGACCAAAGTGTAGGACTGGAGATGGGTTCCTATTGATTTGAATCCAGCTGATGAGAGAACAAGACAAAATTTTGGTAGGTCAAAAATAATTTCAGATGTTTTGATATTTGGTCCGAAGTTTCTGCGACAAAATGAAGAATATTGGCCTAAAGAAATAATTCTGGAAACTTCAGATTCAGAGAACACGTTGGAAATGGTTGAAAATGGTCTAGACTTTGAGGTGTACGGCATGGTGTCACAGGTTTCTGCAGAAAATAACGAAAAGTTTGAATAGTCGAGACTTTCAGAAAGAACTTAATGTGAAGGAAATTGAGGAAGCTGAAAAGTTGTAGATAAAACAGTGTCAGCTAGAGAGTTTCCTAGACGAAATCGGATGATTGGAAAATGGAAGGCACATAGGAAAGGACAGCAGGCTTTTCAACCTTCATCCAAAATTGAAAAATCAGATTATTGTTCTTGATGGAAGAACCAATTTGCCAAAAATTCTTGATGAAGAGACTAGGGAGCCGATTATTCTAGATCCTAAGCACCACTACACGAAGTTACTCATCAGGCATTTTCACGAAAAATTTAGACACAGCGGAATAGAACTAATTCTCAACGAAATCCGACAAATGTACTGGGGAATCAATGCGAGAGTAGCAGTCAAATCAGCCTTTTTGAGAATGCTGAGCCGCTTCCACCATTGATGGGGCAGTTACCAGAAGAGCGACTCAGACAAGAAGTTAGACCATTTGTAAATGTTGGGATGGATTATTTCGAACCAATCAACGTCAAAATTGATAGACGAAATGAAAAAAGATGGAGAGTAATTTTTAGTTGTCTCTCTGTAAGAGCGATTCATCTTGATGTAGCTCATAGTCTCAACAGTGAATCAGGTATAATGGCAATAATAAGAATGATGGCAAGAAGAGGATAGCCAAAGGTCATCTTTTGCGATAATAGTACTAACTTTATTGCTGCCGTAAAAGATATCAAAAGGGCTTTTCAGAACATAGACCATTCGGTTGTTGTGGATACAATTTCTTCAAGAGTCATTGACTTCAAATTAAAACCTCCAGGAGCGCCTCACATGGACGGAACATGGGAAAGGCTAATTGGACTTGTAAAGAAAATTATTTCCTAGGAGCTAAACTTCAGGACTAACGCCTTCAATTAGGACCACTTGTAGAACCAAAAAACATACTTTTTTCATCAAGGATATCAAACAACAGAGTATGCGTTTATCTCTCGAGCAAAAATTGTGTCCATAATTTCCTAGAACTTCATGGTGAAATTACCGTTAACGGAGAAAAAATCAAAGCCAGAAGACTATTAACTATCTCGGTGAGAATTGTCTTATCCAACGTGTGCACTACAATTCCGCACGAAACTATCTCTACAGAGCTCGAAAATATAGGACTAAAATTATTATCTCCACTATCCTTTCTAGGTATTAGTGCAACAGATCCGGCATACACACACGTTTTAAGTTTTGGACGTCAAGTATATATAGCAACACCTGTCACCCTTTCAATCCCTGACTTCCTGGACATTCGCAATGATAATTCCTCTAATCGCATATTCATTACACAAGACAGCCAGGCATGTTTCAAATGCAAACTCACTGGACACCAAGCATAGAAATGCCCAAATACACAGTTCGTTCCTAATGAACCAGCAGCTCACATTGCCTCAAACTATTCACTGCGCACATCATCAGTACAGCTAATAAATTCTGACACCGTTGAATCCTCCACTCCAAACACAAACCCTCAAAACATTAATACCTCCAACACAAACACCTCTATCTCACTAAATCCACCAACCACCTTCCGACCAGGCTATTTAACTCTCCCGACGCCTACCGCCAGCACTACGGAAGATCAAGTAATTGACAACAGTAGCACACTAAACAAACAACTATCAAACAAACGAACACATTCGGACATAGTATCACCATCCAGCGAGGAGCTCCCACCATCTGATGACAAACACAGATTTTAAAACACCAAAACGTCCACTGAAAGCAAGAAAGCAAAGTACATCCGAAACTAACTTTACAATCGAACCAGAACACATTTCAGCAGCTACAAACTTTTTTGAAGACCAAACCCACCCTCCTGTACTCAACATCGATCAGTTCAAAAGTCTACTCGAAAATTCATACGGCTTAAAGGACACAGATGCATTAAACTTAGCAACATAGTACACTTCAAACATACAGGGTCTAATCGAACTGCTCTTACAAGTTTATCCATACTTAACCGAGAGAACCACAAAAACTCGCTGCACGAAATTAAGAAAAAAATTGGAAATACATTTGGATATCGATACATCCAGTGACAGCACCTATTGAACCTTAAAACTAATCTTCAACTCAATATTACAATGGAATTTAAATGGATATTATATCCATCTAAACGTGCTCAAGTTATTATTAGCCAAAAACGCACCAGACATCATAGCGCTTCAAGAAACGCAGTTTAAAAACGACAAAACACACATCCTTAAAAACTACATAAATTTTTCTAAAAATCGTAACCGAAACAGAGCAAGCGGGGGAGTTGCAATTTATATAAAATCTAATTTGAAGACAACACCACTAAATCTTCAAACAAACATTAAAGCAATAGCTGTACGAATAGAAGAAACCAAATTACACATATGCAGCCTATATCTTCCTTCAGACGTTGTGTTAGAGGAAATCGAACTGGAAAAACTCATAAATCAAATACCAAATCCCCGTATTATTTTGGGAGACTTTATTTTATGGCTATCATTTCCCTTGGGGTTCACAAAAAATAGATGCAAGAGGTCGAAAAATAAAAAAATTCATAGAAAACGAATCTTGCTTTGTTAAACAATGGAAACATGACTCGTTTCAACTAATGGAACTTTCTCGGCCATATACTTAACTATGTGCACTCCAAACCTAGTAACACAACTTGACTGGCAAGATAGTCTACTTGACAGTGATTACTTTCCATAATTATAAAAAATATAAATCATAATCCAGCAACACAAATCATTAATCCTTCACCAAAATGGAATAAAAAAAAAGCAAACTGGGAAGGATTTGCATCACATATTGAAAATAACATACCTAATACTAATTTCTCTGCAGACATTAACTCTACGATAAACATGTAACGACATCACACGACACGTATATCGCCGAAATCGAAATACACACAGCTCTAGTTCCCTAGTTCCAACTACGTGCTATTCAGACCATCAGTACCTATCAATCGATGAAAGGATACGGACCGTCGAAGCGTGACCTTCAAAATATTTACGTACCGTAGAATTATATAGAATATTGAATTTTAATTTATTTTTGTCATTTTAAATATTATTTTTTAGAAATAAATCAGTTAATTTAATTGAACTCTGTCTCCTTTGGGCTTACCTGGGCAATACGCAATACAAACAGCTTCAACGATATAATTTTGAAGGCGGCATACAAAGAAATCGACAAAACTCGTTACACAAAAAGACACAATCCCGTACCATGGTGGAACTATGAATGCGAGAAAGCAATCAAAGCAAGCAAGCACGCGTGGTATCGATACCGAAAACATAAAACAACCGATAACCTCACAGAATACAAAAAGTATAAAGCCTATTCAAGACTTGTCATTAAAAACCAACAAAAAGGATCATGGCAAAATATGTAGAATCAATAAATACCCCTATCTCAACTTTATGGAAAAAAATTAGAAAAATCTCCGGATGTTCTACCAACTACGGAATAAAAGCATTACGGAAAGACAATGGCATCACCACAAATAATGCAGAAATTGCTGAAGTACTAGCAAAACTATATAGTCAAAATTCTAGCAGCGAAATATACGATGCAGAATGTCTCAATTATAAATTGAACAAAGAGAAACTAGACATACATATTGAAGACTACTCACATCCTATAAACACCCTTATAGGAGAGGAATAATTCGAGGACGCTTTATCCTCCATGAACAATACATCGTCCGGCCCAGATGATAGATACACCAGTTATCTTTCTTCAAAACTTACCTATCAGTGCTAATAAACTTCTTTTGCAAATATTTAACTCTATATGGTCCAATCACACATTTCCAGAAATTTGGAGGAAGGCAATAGTCATACCTATTCTAAAACCCAACAAATATTCTTTACTACCGGAATCATATAGGCCGATAGCACTCACATGCAACGCATGCAAGCTATTTGAAAAAATAATCAATCGTCGATTTCTTTGGTGCCGTGAAGCAAATAATCAACTTATACCCGAACAATCTGGTTTCAGAACTAATAGATCCACTTTGGACAATATCATCGAGTTAGAAAGTGAAATACAGGAAGCCTTCAACAAAATTGGTAACATACTAGCCTTCGTCAAAACTTTTCTCTCAAATAGGAACTTTCAAGTAAAGCTGAACGGAACAATTTCCAATACTAAAACACAAGAAAACGGACCCCCCAAGGCTCGGTTTTAAGCCCAACACTGTTTCTTATTGGAATTAATGACATTTCACAAAATATTAATACACCCATACAAGCTCGACTATATGCAGATGACTTGATTCTATTTATGAAAGGAAAAAACTTGAGCAGCACAGCTAATCTGCTACAAAAACAACTTCTTAAACTAGAACTATCTGACATGACCTTTAGTGCTGATAAAACAAAATGCATAATATTCTCCAAAAGAAAAACAAGGCAATAACCACCACTAAAACTCTATAACAAAAACTTGATATATGATGAAGAAATAAAATTTCTTGGCAGGATATTCGACCAACACCTAAACTGAAAAAAGCATATTAAAAAACTGATCTTTTCTTGTCAACCTGCACTAAACATACTAAAATACACATTAAATAAACACTGGGGAGCTTAAGGAAAACTATTGTTACTGATTATAGAACACTCATCAGATCCAAAATAGATTACGGATGTGTAGCCTACGCTTCAGCTACACCAAATGTTTTAAGACCATTAAATACTCTACACAACAATGCACTACGACTAATACTAGCGGCATACAGTACAACCCCCACAAATAGTTTAAATTGTGAAGCAGGAGAAGCTCCATTCAAATACAGACGACAGTACCTTAGTCTTTCATATGAAGCTAGAGTACGAGCCAATCCCAACTCTCCCACCTACCACACCACATTCTTCAAAACTTCTTCATTTCACCCACAACGCAGTACCACAATATACGAAATAATACACCAATATTTACAAACCACTAGCAACGACACTTTCCTTCTGTAATTAACTGGCCTTCAATCTTCCAACTAACTCCTCCCTGGCTGATCAGTCCTCCCTCTATTAACACATCTCTTTCACAATACAGAAAACAAGATACCAGCCCTCACATCTCAAAACTCTTCTCACAATCTCTTCTCAACTTTCAAGGTTACACTGAGATATATACTGACGCGTCTAAAACCATGGAAGGAGTTGCAGCAGCTGTGGTAGCACCCAGTGAGATAAAAACAGTCAAACTGCCAGACACTGCAAGCCTACTTACAGGCGAACTTCACGCAATTCTAGAGGCCACAAAACTTATACGTAATAGCCCTAAGGACAAACACCTCATAATTACCGACTCACTTAACGCTGTAGCTTTACTAACCAAGATATACTCAAAAAATCCAATTGCTTCATACATCAAACACGAGTTACACAACCTTAGTAATCTTAATAAAGATATTGCATTCCTATGGGTCCCATCTCATATGGGAATAAAAGGGAACGAAACAGCAGACACACACTCCCGTATCGCAGCAAATCAACCGAACACGTCCACATACCACACAACTGCATCAGATTTAAAACCTTATTTCCGCTACCAAATACTTGACAATTGAAATACTGAATGGAAACAAAAAACATCCAAACTTCAACAAGTAAAAACCAACACAGGAAAATGGCAATACAACACAAATAAACGTCAGCACCAGTTCATCATCATACGACTCCGTCTCGGACACACCAGGCTAACGCACGAACACCTAATGACTCGAGAGCCTATTCCACTTTGTGCCCTATGTGATAAAACTATAACTGTGTCTCATATTTTATTAGAGTGTCCATCGTGTGAAACTGAAAGAAGAACCTACAATATAGGAAGAACCCTTCAAGAGACAATTGGAGAAAATTGCAACCCTCAGAAAATTATTTCCTTCCTGAAAAGCATAAACATTTTTCATAAACTGTAACAATTCTTATTGAAAATTTGTATGTATTTGTAAACTACTCCGCTAATTACCCTAGAGGTACAAGTGGTTATTGTAAATAATAAAAAAATGTTTTTAAAAATTCAACTTTCAAAAACAAAAATATAAACATATTGTAGTCCTACTATCACCTAAGCATAATATGTCGACCTATTTCGACCTACTTGGGCCTCGTCAGCACAGTGACATGCCTTCTAGTTTTGAGTCTTTAATCCGAACTGAAGATAACAACAGTCAACGCTAATTGCTTCGTACCAGCAGACGCTAACTGGCTCCATCTCCACTACCAATTGCGAACACCAAAACGTAAAATAAAGTTTCATAAATTACGAGGGGCGTCTAGTATAGTTTAGATCGCTTCTACTTTCACGTCTGTTTCGAAACAAAAGTCTGACCGTTACTTGAAAAAAAAACAATTATTTACAGAGACAGTGTAATTTTGAATATCACCGACAGAAAAACCAACTTAATCGAGTTATGATTGTTGTAAAGAACAAAAACTAATAGTTGTATCTTTTTCAAAGATTTGGGATAGTACTAACACATTCTGCTGGAATCTGGGTGTGACCTTGTGTAGTTTTTTTTGCAGGTTCCCAATCTCGAAGTACGAAAAAGAGAGGATCTGGACTAGATACATTGTCTGGGACACTTTTTACGTTAGCTAGAAATTATGTTACCGATTACAAACACAAATCTTGAAGAAGTCACCGTGGAATTAAAAACTTGGAAAATTGCTAAGAACCAATAATACGAAATAAATTTCATTTGTAGACGTTATTAAACTGTTTATGAACGCAATAAATCACGAAATAGAAAATAATCCTGTCATGCGGTTTGTTTACAGCATACCTGAAAAGTGAAATTTTATAGAAAAGTCATTACTTGGCTTAGAAGAATTATAAAAATCTAGAGTGTTCGAATTGCCAATATAAAAAAGGAATTAGTTCTATTAAGTTAAGTAGTAGTTGTGAAAATAAATTAAAATAAACTTGCAAAGGAAAATAAATAAAGTTTTACCTTTGATTCTCTAGACTTGTTATGGAATTCCTTCTACCATTTTCCATTTTTTGATTTTTCGAATGATCTTGATTAACCCCGTTACTATCCTGGTTAAATCTCAATTTAATATTAGTTTTATATTTGTAAGATATAGCGTGAGTTTCGGGATGATCCATGTGTTTTTCGTAATCGGTGTCCCCGGATATTTGATTATTTTGTCTGACAATATAGGAACTGTTATTGTTGTTTGGTTCGGGATCTACTTTAGGTATAGAATAGCTTATTACTTTACCAGATAGATCACTTGAAACTAAAATAAAAAGGAAAATATATATATATATATATATATATATATATATATCGACGATATCTACGCTAATATTTTTTTTTTGTTGATTTCCTTCTAAGAATGTTTCCTAAAGTTAAAATTTAAGATATATAATATTTATTATTTACAGCTTTTTCTATTCAATTTTATCTACAATGTATCCAAAAATATTTACAAAAAAAATTAAATATAAGTATTGTAAGTATTTTTATGTGGGTAGGATTAATTCGGAGTCGATTGGAAACACAAATTTTCTTAATACGTTTCTGAATATTAATTTTTATAGCTATAAAATAAATTAATTCGTATTTTTCGAAAATAATTCACATAAAAAAAGAATAAAGTCTATTATTATTTTATTATTTCAAAATTGGTAATTTCTTTAATTAACTTTACATAACATTACTTTTTGAACACACTGTATATGTATTAAGACTTTTTTTTAAATTACAAGATGAACAATTCCCTTTGTGTTACTGATTCATCCAATAGAATAAAATTACTTACCTGGTTCATTTATATTAGGTACTGGTACAATATGTTCCGTTAACAATGACGTACGATGATTAGTATCAAATGTGGAAGCGCGGGAAATTGCCTCGCCGTGTTTCTGTAAATGGTTCAATAATCTTACGCAAATTGGTTCTCGAGGAAAGTGTCCTTCTACTTCAACCATAAATCGCATAGCTTCAGACATACATTCTTGATAACCTAACCTAAAAGTAAAATAAGTGTTTGTATCTTTAATCACATATAGGTCATGGCCGAAGCCTTTGAAAATGGTAAAAACCAAAAAAAAATAGAACAGGATAATACACATTTGAAAAGTAAGAAAATATAAGAAAAATGAAAGGAAAAATAATTTACGGACTATTTGAGTTCGGGAAGCGTAAGGCGGTGAGATTTTAAGGGTAAACGGTTTATCACGATTACCGGAAAAACTACGAGTCTTATCGAAAAAAGTTAAATGGCAAAGTTGTAGGTAATAAAATATTTACAACTTTTGTATTCACCCTTTTTTCACATAACCTCAAAATTTATGCGAAAAATTCAAAAACCGACTTTTAGGTTCTTTATTTCCTTCTCCCACACAATAATTTTTTCACGAAATTTGCTGAAAACTTACCTTTTTATGTCCCAAACACACTGTCATTTTTTGCATTCAAAATATTTATTTTTCCCGTTATTTTGATTTAATATCGAAAATTCTCAGGTCAAAATATCTACGTTTTGAAAAAAGATGGAATGCTTTGAGTTCGTTGAAATATCTACTTGCTGATGGTATAATAGTATATTACGTAACAAGAGTTGTAAGTAACCCATTACGCACGAAATGAAAAAGTTGATGAACGAAGCCGCGCAGCGGCGAGTGCATAAATTTCATGTGTGCGTAATGGGCTTACAACTCGTGTAACGTACTATATTTTTTCTACGCCCATTCATTTTCTTCCATTAAATAAAAAACATCGCAATCATTTAAACTTTATTATAATAGTTATTAATAGCAATTAAACAATTATTGTAAATCGATTGTGCTTTATTATTTAATGGTGATGAACGGTTATTTATAATTGTATTATATTTTGTTCAAGAAATTTACAATATAAATGACATGACATTTATTTTCATAGCATGCTACTTAAGAAAACGTGACCTATTTTTAAAGAAATTGCATAATGTGCTGCCTACATTTAAAGGCATCTCTCTTTCAATCCTAAATATTTCTAGCTAATGCTAAAATGTTTTATGTTTTTTAATTGACTATATTTGTGTAAATAGACCAAATAAAGTCTTACGTAAATAAAAATTTGATTGTAATTTAATTGAACCAAGAAGTTTAAGTTTTCTTCTCAAAACGCACTTGTATGTTATGAGATCTCATTACGTGCATGTTATTGTTAAATGTCATTTACAAGGAATGTTAACAGTACGATTTTTGACGTTTACAGATATGGGCGTAGAAAAAAAAATATACATTACTATGGCAGAGTTTTTCAGAAGCTGGAAAAAAATGAAGAAACTCGAATTCGATAAATTTATTAATCATGAAAAAATTTGAGCTATTCATTAAAATTTACACTTTAATTAGTAGCGTGTGGGCCACTTTAGGACACTTTTAGGAGGGGGGTGTAACGTCATTTGTGGTGGGGGAGTGATCAGATGTATGGTGGGGGCGTGTTATCTGTCATATGTATCATCAGACACGTGTGTTCTGTGTCACCTGTCAGAGTCGTCTTATGTGTTATCTGTCATGTGGTCCGTATCATCCATCTTGTGTTCTGTGTCGAGCGTTAACCATCTGTGTGTCATATGTCATATAAGTAAGAAAAACCACATTGCTTTACTTTCGGCGACCCCCACCCCTTCTCTCGCGCCTTTCTTAGATTCTTAGTGATGTGAAATTCTCGAGTATAAAGAAATGGAGAATATTCTCAATTATGAGAATTTTCTGAGAACCGCCTAGCAAAACCAAACAATGGAATATTTGTTTCTTAAAGTTATTAACCGTGAACCTGATTGTTTATTTAAATTTATTAACTTTACTACGGAAAAATTGTAGTAACTTTTAGAAAAATGCTTTTATCAAAAAATCGTTTTTGACATCAATCAATTATATATCAAACTGACATTTTTTATATTATTTTATAATCCACCTATCTAAGTAGAGTATATCAACAAAGTAACTATAATGTAAAAGCTTCAACACCTTCCCTCATTAAGTACTGTTGATATTCACTAGTCCAATATTTTTCAAAATATAATCCATTATTGGCTTGAATAATGACTTCGTCAATATATCTGGGAATTGGTGTTCCGAAGCAACCTGTGCTATATCAATACATTCTTTAGTTACAAATTCTCTTACAAAGAAATGCCTAATTTCAATATGTTTCGTTCTTCGGTGATATTCTGGGTTCTTTGCTAACTTAATAGCATTATCAACTGATAGTGTAGGAACATTTTTTAAACCTATAATTTCCTGATAAAGTCTTTTTAACCATATCAGTTCTCTGGCTTCTTCACTCGCAGCAACTATTTCTGCTTCTGTTGTTGAGAGTGCTACTGATGACTGTCTTTGACTAAGTCAGGAAATTGCACCTCCAGCATATTTACAAATAACACCTGTAGTTGATCTTCTGGTTGTAGGATCTCCTCCATAGTCAACATCGCTAAACCCTTGAAGATGTTTCAATTTGTTACCAGACTTATAAATAATTCCAATATCGATAGTATTTTTGAGATATCTAAAAATACGTTTCACACGAATCCAATCATCATGAGATGGATTTTCTAATGTTCTTGAGGCAACTCCTACTGCATACGCAATATCTGGTCTTGTTCCTACCATAAGATACACTAGAGCTCCAACTGTTTGCCTATGAGGGAAACTTTCTTCTACTTTTCCAGTTTCTTTCCCTGATTGGTCACTTTTAATAATTGGTGTAGTCACAGCCCTACAATTTTGCATTCCAAAATGTTCCAAGATTCTTCTTGTATAACCTGCCTGACTCACTGTTACAAAACCGACATTACTAGTGTCAATTTCCAAGCCCATAAAATAGGTAGCTGGTTTTGCAGTAATTTTAAACTCTTTTTCCAAATTATTCATAAATTCATTTTCCAGAATTTCGTTACTCGTGGCTAAAAGTCCATCGTCAACATAAAGTGCCAATAGAATCATATCACTTGCCTTTAAATTTTGGTTTATAAGAAAATCTACGAATCTTTTATTCCAGCATCTCGGAGCTTGCTTACTTTACTAGTACCATCTTGATACCCCTCCGGTTGTTACGTATATACTTCTTCCTCCAGATATTCATAAAGAAATGCAGTTGAGACATCAAATTGGCTTAAATTCATTTTCTCACTAGCAGCTATACCCAACAAAGCTCTTATTGTTCCAGATTTAGCAACAGGGCTAACATTTTCTTCATAGGATTCACCATATATTTGTGAAAATCCCTCGACTAGCAATCTAGCTTTGAATTTATCTATAGAGCCATCCGGATTAGTTTTAATTTTGTAAACCCATTTACACGAAATTGCTTTCTTCCTGGGTGATAAATCTTGTAGAATCCATGTTTCATTTTCTTTGAAAGATGCTATTTCTTTATTCATTGCTTCCAGCCATATGTCTTTATAATTACTATCAATAGCTTCTTGGTAAGTCTGTGGTTGTTTAAGTTCTACAAGTGTCGTATATACCTCCATTCCAAAATCTTCAAACTTCTTAGGTAATTTTTTTTAATATATTCTCTACTAATTTTGGCTCTTCTTCAAATCTATCTTCTAAATCTTCTTCGTTCTTTTCTTGGTTTTCTGGTAGAATATCGTCTTTAGATCTATCTAAACTCCTTTCATTTTCAGTTTCAGTACTTTTCTTATCTTCAACGGGTGAAAATTCAGTCCATCTAGTTAAATGTTGTTCCTCGAAGATAATATCTTTGGATTTTATGAGTTGTTGTTTTTCTTTACACCATACACGATATCCATCATCATTATCGTAACCAATTAAAACTCCTTTTACCGCTTTTCTGTCCATTTTCTTTCGACATTGTTTGGGAATATGTACGTAACAGGTACACCCTATAACTCTCAAATGCTTGATGTTAGGTATTTTCCCTGCCCAAACTTCATAGGGAGATTTTTCATTTACACCAGATATGCCTGTTCTATTCAAAATATATGCAGCAGTATTTATCATCTCAGCCCATAAAATTTGCGGTAAATTGTTTCTTGCATACATGATTGATCTTGCAGTTTCAACAATAGTTCGATTATCTCTTTCTGAACACCCATTTTGCTCTGGTGTGTATGGCATGACAAATCTATGCTTAATTCCATTCTTTTGGTAAATTTGTCGAAAAATGCTGCTGGTAAATTCACCTCCATTGTCTGAAAGTAGCTCTTTCATTACGTGTCCCGCTATTTTCAATTCATTCAACAGGATTTTTAGTTTTTATGTAACTTCAGATTTTTCTTTCATAAAATAAACATATCTTAATTTACTAAAATCGTCTTTGAAAAGTACAAAATAGCGATTTCCAGAGCTTGAGGTTTTGAAAGGTACACATAAATTCGAGTGAATGAGCTCTCCAGGTGCTTAGGCACGTTCTCTAGTTCCAAATTTCAATATATGTGATTTTCCGTAAATACAGCCTTCCCATATTTCACTATCTATTGGAACTTTTATATCTAAAACTTTTTCAATGATAGATTTCACGTGTCTTTTATTTAGATGACCAAACCTTTCATGGTATAATTGCAACAAACTACTATCCGAAAACATATTCACATCCAACATGGTTTTTTCAGGGATAACATTTTGAATAGCTAGTTTGTACAAACTTCCGTATCGGTGTCTATGGCCTATTAACTTGATTTCACCATCAATTACTATAGTACATTCTTCTACTCTCGAATGACATTCACTATGTGGATTTTTGTCTTGTGCATTCAATACAGAAAAAAGATTTCTCTTTATACCAGGAACATGCCACACATTAGCTAATTCAATAAAATACTTTTTACTATATACAAAAGCTTCTATTATTATTGAACCTTTGCCAATAGCTTCAATGGATACTCCATTTGCGGTTGTTACTGTCTATGTTTTATTGAAGTTCTCAAATGTCTGGAAAAGATCGTTTCTATTGTAGATATAATTAGTTGCTCCATTATCTACAAACCAACTGTTTTGATCACAGTCTACATTTAAAATTTCTTCATTAAGGGCTAATAGTGTTACATTTGCATGTCTCTCTTCAGATTTATTACTATTATTGTTAACTGTATGCTTTGGAGGTCTTCTATCGGCTTTCCACTTGACACATTGACGAACTTTATGACCCACTTTCTTGCAATAGTGACATACTCTATATTTCTTCTTCTCGAAATTATGTATGTCTGAATTTTTTTCTGTATTTAAAGTCTCTTCATTTCTATTCTCCGTTTTATTAGATAATGCTTTTTCATAGGCACATAGCTGGTTGGTAAGATTGTCTACTGTTCTATCTGATTTCGACATTAGCATCCAGCTAGAGTTGAAAGAAAAATATTCTTTTGGCAGCGTATCAAGTATATTACATATTAACAGTACAGGTAAATCACAAGAAAAATTATTCATATGAACTAACTTATCTTTGGTGATTTCTTTCGCGATATTTCTCGATTGCCGGCTTAATCCTTAAAAGACCTTCCGAGAACATGTCTATAAAAACGGTCACAATAAATCTTAATAGACCTTCTCAGAATTCGGCGCGCTCGCCATTTTTTTAACTCCGTTAACATAACGTTACAGGACCGTACTTAGTATCTGCTTCGCTGTGCGGTGTGTAACATTACCCCCTCCTTAAATGAAAGTTCCTCCTGGAACTTTTGAGTAGCCGAAACTGGATGTTTGAATCGGCAACTGACTCCATTTTTACACTTCCCAATCTTATGGAAATAGCAGGGCACCGTCTTCATCGGATACTGATAACGGGGGCTGTAGCTGCATGTATCTCTAAAGATAACTTCTACTATGTTCCTAATGATTCGCCAATCCAACTGGTTACTCGCTATCTTAGTCATAGCCAGTTTCTTCACGCTGGATTCTAAAACATGGTCTCGTAGGTTTCGAAGTGCTTCCCACAGATCGCGGTAGGTAGATCGATCTTGAAATTCATTTTTAGTTACCACGTAGAATACGTACGGAGAATTATGTTTCAGTTTCAGTGTCTTGCCAGGGGCTGGAATCTGGTCTTCAAGTTTCTCTAATTGCCCGAACTTCTTTCGAAACACGGATGCCAACCCTCGTGCGTTCTTGAGACGGGCGGGCATGTTGTGTGCCAGTGAATAATCTTCCGGGAGAGTGAACAAATCTTGTCGTTGTTCTGAAGTGACTCCATATCTAGCTTTCCCGGTACCTCCATACGCGCCCATAAATTTATCGAAGGTAGGGTCAGACACATCTTGAATAAGGTTTACTCCTTCCTCTAGGTCATGGTCTCCTTCGAATGGCGCTAGTCGGTTTTGGTGAACTACTTTTGGTTTTCCGTTGGGGATCTTGCTTATGCGATATATAACGTCATTGATCCTTTTCTTGATTAAGTATGGACCTTCCCAGGATTTTTGTAATTTTGGAGAAAATCCTTTTCTCCTCGTCGGGTTGTGTAACCATACTTTGTCCCCTTCTTTGAAACCACCTTCTGTGGCCTGCGTGTCGTACCGACTTTTCATTCTGTCACTGGCAACTTGAAGATTTGTTCGAACTAATTCATGAATATCGTCCAGCCTTCTTCTCAATTGGATCACGTAGTCTTCGCCTGCTAGATCTTCTCCAGGCCGACAGCTGAATTCCAGGTCACAAGGAAGCCTCATTTCATGTCCAAACAGGATTTTCGCCGGTGTTTCACCCATGGACTCATTGACGGCAGATCGATAAGCCAATGCGAATAGGGAAAGATACTGGTCCCAATCTCTCTGATGGCTGGATACTACTTTGGACAGGTATTTTCCAATAGTCCTGTTCATTCTCTCGACCATTCCATCTGACTGTGGATGTAATGCTGTTGTCCTGGTCTTCTTCATTCCCAGCTTCTCGCAAATCTCCTGGAATAGATGACTTTCGAAATTTCTTCCCTGGTCGCTGTGGACTTCCAAGGGCACTCCATATCGACTGATAAATTCTTTCACCAATACATTTGCTACAGTTGTAGCCTCTTGGTTCGGTATAGCGTAAATTTCCACCCACTTTGTGAAATAATCCATTACATATCTAAAGCAATCCTTTCGAAAGGGCTTCCAACATTGTACTGTTTCATGGGTGCCTTTCTCTTGCGATGTGGTCCATTACTCGTAGCACAAGTCGTACATTTCTTACACCAGTCCTTCACATCGTCGGAGCTGTTCATCCAATAAAACCTTTCACGGACTCGCTGAAGAGTTTTCTTCACTCCCAGATGACCTCCCGATGGACTGTCGTGAAACTTCTTCAGTACCTCAGCTACTCTTGTTCTCGGGATAACTAGCTATCTCCTCATCTCGGAACCATCATCGTTTTCAAGGACTCTTTTCAACAGCCCTTCTTCCAGGACAAGAGAGTCCCACTGAGCCCAATACGCCTCGAGTTTCGGTGAAAATTTTGACACTTCTTGTCAGGTAGGTCGCAGATTTTCTTTCTTCCATTGCCGGATCATCTTCAGGTGAGGATCATTCTCCTGATCTTCTCTGATCCTGGTGGGTGACCATTCCTCGTTGACTACAGTAGTTCTTGAAACTGCAGCTTCCCTAGATTCCACCTTGTTGCAGTGGGAGCAGTCTGTTGGGCACGGCCGTCTAGTTGGGGAGTCGGCATTTCGGTGACTCAC
This sequence comes from Galeruca laticollis, assembly GCA_963921935.1. Classification (NCBI taxonomy): domain Eukaryota; kingdom Metazoa; phylum Arthropoda; class Insecta; order Coleoptera; family Chrysomelidae; genus Galeruca; species Galeruca laticollis. The sequence goes on from OY998177.1 coordinate 47,488,179, forward strand.
ACCAGCTCGATGTTGAAATCGTACTCTTGAAGTCGTTCAATCCATCTAGCGATCTGGCCCTCGGGATTCTTGAACTGCATCAACCACTTGAGTGCTGCATGATCAGTCCGGATTAAAAACTTCCTACCATAGAGATACTGGTAAAAGTGTTCCACGGACTTCACTACTGCCAAAAGTTCTCTTCTTGTGACGCAGTAGTTTCGTTCTGGTTTGGAGAGGACTTTACTGAAATATCCCAGCACTCTTTCTTGCCTTCCTTGGATCTAACATAACCTAACCTAACCTAACCAATTCCTACGTTGCTTGCGTCAGTGTCAAGAATAAAGTCTCTCAAGACATTTTCCATGAGTCTTTCAAATGTCGCAGGCGCATTACAGAGCCCGAATGGCATGACGTTGAATTGCCATAATCCAGATCCGGTGGTAAATGCAGTCTTCTCTTTGTCTTCTAGGTCCATTTCCACTTGCCAATAACCAGACTTCAGGTCCAAGGTGGAAAACAGTTTGCTGCCGGCCAAAGTGTCTAGCGTATCGTCAATTCGAGGCAGAGGATAGCTGTCTTTCTTCGTCACGTTGTTAAGCTGGCGATAATCCACGCAGAATCTCGTAGTTCCATCCTTTTTCTTGACGAGCACTACTGGAGACACCCATGGACTAGTAGATGGTTTTATTACTCTTTCTTCTGCCATCTCTCGAATTATTCTTTCAGCTTCCTCTCTCTTCGCTCGTGGAAGTCTTCGAGCTGATTGTCTAATTGGCTTAGCATTACCAGTATCGATTTTGTGTTTGACGGCTGATGTTCTGCCACTCTTTCCTCCTTTTGGTATGAATAGGTCTCGATACTGCAAGAGAAATTCTCTCATTCTCTTTTTTTTCTGCTCGATCTAAAGATTGACCAGCTACTGATAACATCTGTTCGAATCTGGCATTAGAATTGTCAGTGGTCGTTGTTTGACGAACTATAGACGTCACTGGTACGCAGGATCCAATCTTGGTTTCCTTCTTGATGGTAACTGGGTAATCATTCACGTTTATCACACGTACTGGGATCTCTTTCGCCGACGTAACCAATCCTTTTGCAATTAGTACTCCTTTGCCAACCTCTTCGTCGTGGTTCCTTGGCTCCATCATAACAGGTGTACCTTCCTCCATGATTCACTGTAGCCGTGCTACTATCATGGTTTCGCTACGTGCAGGTAGAACGGTATCTTCCTGTACAGCTGCCAACACCGCGCTGCCTTCATATGGATGAAGGAATACCTCCTCGGAACCCTCTTTAATGGTCCTGTTTCTAAAGTCTAATTGGAAACCATGTACATTCATTACGTCCATTCCCAGAATCACGTCTTATTCAATATCAGCTACAATTACCGTATGCGTGAACTTTTCTGCGCCAATTCCCAATTGGATTTGTGTCTCACCGTGAACGTTGGCACTCTCGCCTGTGGCGGTCCGCAGTCGCAGTCTCGTTGGTAGAAGCTTCTTCTTAGTGTTTATTGTCTCTGGCCGTATAATGGTTCTAGTTGCTCCAGTGTCAACAAACAGAGCATATTTCTTGCCATTTACTTCGCCATCCACATATACACTGTCGTTGCGATATCTGAGAGAAGCTATCAGTATGAGAGGGTCTTTGAAACGATCATGGGTCGGTGCTGCCCCCTCGTAGCCGACCCGTTCTAGTTTTCCTGTGACTGGGGTTCTTGGTTTGCAGGAGTCTTGGGGCGCTTACACGAACTACGTACATGCCCTAGCTCGCCACAATTCCAGCATCTGATCTTCCTCGGCTTCTTGTCCATCATATTTTTCATTAAACTGACGAACTGGTCAAATCTGTCTTCGTCGCCTTCTTCTTGGATGGTTCTAACTTTGTTGTAACCCGAAACCTTCGTTGCTGCTTCATATTCAAGAGCAGCTGTCAATGCGTCAACTAATGTTTTGGGATGGGCTAAGCGAAGCGTCCTCTGCATATCGGGGTCACGTAAGCCATCAATAAAGGCCTGGATGCCCAGACATTCCATCATGTTCTCTGGTGCTGACGGATAAGCAAACCGAACTAGTCGGGCAATGTCCACTTCATATTCTTGAAGGGATTCATCCTGTTTCTGCCTTCGGTTCTTCAGCTGGGATTGGTACAAATGTTCTAGATGTTCGTGACCATATCGCATGTCCAACCTCTTCTTAAGCTGCTCGAATTCATCCGTTTCTGCAAGTGGTATCGTCTGAAGTACGTCTAAGGCATCTCCCCGAAGCGCGATGGTCAAGTTCACTGCTTTCTCTTTATCGGACCCAATTATTCACTCTAGCGGCGACTTCAAACTGTTTCACATAATTGGTCCACGACATTTTTCCATCGAACGTTGGGGCCTTGACTCGGGCAAAACTGCCAATATCATCTGTCTTGGGTTGTGTTTCTGGCTTGCAGATCTCGATCTTCTTTTCTTCTGCTGAAGTCTCTTGTGTTCTTAAATCGGCAATCTTCGTCTCTAACTCCTTTATTTTCTCATCTATCTGATTTTCCATCGTTGTCATCTTATTCTCCATGTCTGATTTTATTTTCTCGTTCATCGTAGTCATCTTATTCTCAATATCCGATTTTAGAGACGTGATTTTATTCTCGACTTCAGCAGCAATATCATTTTTCAATGATAAGATATCTGCAGAAATATCGGTCTTCATAGCAGAAATCTTCTCGTCCATGTTAGCAAAGATGTCGTTCTTTATATCAGAAATGAACGAGATTAAGGTGGAAGCCTCGTCTTTAAATAAAAATGTTTCTGGATCAAATCCGTCATTTTCCAGTGCGTCTTTCTACTAATTCACTTTTCTTACCGAATGTTTCCAATTCACGATCTTCCAATTCTGCTCTTAATTCCGTGACTTTTAGATCACATAGTCTCTTGGCCATTTTTACGTAGAAATTTATTTATATGACCCCACACCTGACACCAATGTAGTGTTTTTGTTATTTATTTAAACAGGATACGGGTGGGATAAATTTTAAACACACGGTAGGTTCACTTACTTAATTTATTTAAACACTAAACTAATCACTAACACTTAATTTATATATACTCAGTACATTCACTTAAACTAATTTATATAATCACTTAATTTATATTCACTTATTTACTGTTTAACTCACTATGTCAAATTATAAACTAAACTCATCCGCTGATCGGTCCTTTATTTATATCAAAGCTGTCTTTACTAGAACATTCCGGACTGCGGTTTACACAAAACAAATGCCTTTCGCGATATTTCTCGATTGCCGGCTTAATCCTTAAAAGACCTTCCGAGAACATGTCTATAAAAACGGTCACAATAAATCCCAATAGACCTTCTCAGAATTCGGCGCGCTCGCCATTTTTTTAACTCCGTTAACATAACGTTACAGGACCGTACTTAGTATCTGCTTCGGTGTGCGAGTTCGTAACAATAGGTTCCCTTCCACCAAATCTTGAATTCTACTATGTTGACCAAAAATGCAATGCTTTTGGTGTTGACGGACCAAAAAACCATTCTTTAGAGCTGTTGTACGTAAATTTTACTATTATGTTCGCTGGGTCATCTGGGTATTTTGAGGTAGCCGTAACCATGCCAACAATAAATCAGTACCCCGAATTTGTTCCTCATTGCTCAGATGAGCGCCACCAAAAAGCGGGTCCAAGATATTAGCTGCCAAATGTATAGGGTGCATAGCAGTATTCTTTCTTTTAGATAAAAATTCCTGGAAATTTTGTTCTTCCTGCTTTGTTCGGGGGCTGTTTCAAAATGCTTTTCTAGGCTATAGAAACATTCTTCTACTTCACTTAGTTCACGCTTATCTGACTCTACTCTGGTCATATATTGAACAATTTGGTTAACCAAATTAAAAAATTTTAATACTCGTATCCAGAATATATCTTCATATAAAACTAATTTTGCTATGCTATTACTCAATATATTATCTACAGTTTCACATACTGTTAAATGTTTTAGGGCATATCTGGTATCAAGAAACCGTTTCAAGCAGTGGATAATTGATCCCCAACGAGTTTTGACGGGCAACTTCAAACATATTGAGATGGTTGTTTCCTTTTTTCGGTCTGGATTTTTTTGAAAATGGCAAGTAAAAGATGTGAATTGTCAATTTCCTTAACGATACTTTTAACATTGTCCTTTTGAAATGTCTCCTATTAAATTAATTGTTTGGGCGACGCAATCATAAACAGATGTATGTTTATAGTTTTCATTAACAATGTGTTTAGCTTTGACCATCGCACTGGCGTCCGTCACTAGCGCACTAAACATTTCTGAAAGTATTTCTCCAATTTTTTCGGCCATGTACTTGGCAGTTAATCAATTTGTATCAGTAGTAAACGTTGTAAAAAATGGGCGTAGGAGTGGTGATAATAAAATTAATAATGGCATTTTGACAAAATTGCCGGGGAGAACTTTCTACCTGAGAATATTGTTACGAAACGGCACTGGTATAGTCCCTAAATCCGACTCTGTCTAAGCCAGGTATGAAAGTTAAAATTATGGTGGACGCGCAGGGTTTCTTAGAATTGTTTACGAATTGTGACTATCTTATCTAGACATGTTTTTGTGACCAGTCTTATCTAGAAAATGCCAGAAAGCCAATTGTTTTTGAGTAAGCCGTAATCTAGAATTATCTAGTGAAAAAGGTATTAATATATAAGGGACCGACCAGGAAGAGTGATTTGAAAGTGGCGGAATTAAGAGCAAAATTGGAAGATCGTGAGTTGGAAACGACCGGTAAGAAAAGTAAATTAGTAGAAAGACTTAAAGTGGTACTGGAAAATGACGGCTTTGATCCAGAAACAGTTTTATTTAATGACGAGGCTTCCACCTTGATCTCGTCAATTTCTGCTAACATGGACGAGAAGATTTCTGCCATGGAAGAGAACATGGACGAGAAGATTTCTGCTATGAAGCACGACATTTCTGCTAGCATGGACGAGAAGATTTGTGCTATGAAGAAGGACATTTCTGTTAATATGGACGAGAAGGTTTCTACTTTGAAGAACGATATATCTGCCGATATCTTATTAATGAAAAACGACATTGCCGCTGACATTGAAAATGAAATTTCGTCTCTAAAATCTGAAATCGAGGATAAGATGTCAACGATAGACGAAAAAATCGAGAATAAGATTACAACGATAGACGAGAAAATCAAGGAGTTAGAGGAAAAGATTGCCGATTCAAGAACGCGAGGCACGCCAGAGGAAGAAAAGAAGACCGAGCAAACGAAACTTTGCAAGCCAGAAACACTACCTAAGTTTGAAGACATTGGCAATTTTACCCGAGTCAAGACCCCAACGTTCGATGGAAAAATGTCGTTGACCAATTATGTGAAACAATTTGAAGCAGCTGCTAGAGTGAATAATTGGTCCGATAGAGACAAGGCAGTGAACTTAATTGTCGCGCTTCGGGGAGATGCCTTAGATGTACTTCAGACGATACCTCTGGAAGAAACGGATGATTTCGAGCAGCTGAAGAAGAGGTTGGACATGCGATATGGTCACGAACATCTAGAACATTTGTACCAATCCCAGCTGAAGAACCGAAGACAGAAACGTGACGAAGAACTTCAAGAGTATGAAGGGGATATTGCCCGACTCGTTCGATTTGCTTATCCATCAGCAGCAGAGAACATGATGGAATGTCTGAGCATACAGCGTTTATTGATGGCTTTCGTGACCGCGATATGCAGAGGACGCTTCGCTTAGCCCATCCCAACACGTTAGTTGACGCATTGACAGCTGCTCTTGAATATGAAGCAGCAACGAAGGATTCAGGTTACAACCAAGTTAGGACCATCCAAGAAGAAGGCGACGAGGACAAGTTTGACCAGATCGTCAGCTTGATCAAAAGTATGATGTAAGCGCCCCAAGACTCCTGCAAACCAAGAACCCCAGTCACAGGAAAACTAGAACGGGTCAGAGGGGGCAGCACCGACCCATGATCGTTCCAAAGACCCTCTCATACTGATAGCTTCTCTCAGATGTCGCAACGACAGTGTATATGTGGATGGCGAAGTAAATGGCAAGAAATATGCTCTGCTGGTTGACACTGGAGCAACTAGAACCATTATACGACAAGAGATAATAAACCCCAAGAAGCAGCTTCTACCAACGAGACTGCGACTGCGGACCGCCACAGGCGAGAGTGCCAAAGTTCACGCATACGGTAATCGTAGCTGACATTGAAGAAGACGTGATTCTGTAAATGGACGTAATGAATGTACATGGTTTCCAGTTAGACTTTAGAAACAGAACCGTTAAAGTAGGTTCCGAGGCGGTATTCCTTCATTCATATGAAGGCAGCGCGGTGTTTGCAGCTGTACAGGAAGATATCGTCCTACCTGAACGTAGCGAAACCATGATAGTAACACGGCTACAGGGAATCATGCAGGAAGGTACACCGGTTATGATGAAGCGAAGGAACCACGACGAAGAGGTTGGCAAAGGAGTACTAATTGGAAAAGGATTGGTTACGTCGGCGAAAGAGATCCCAGTACGTGTGATAAACGTGAATGATTACCCAGTTACCATCAAGAAGGAAACCAAGATTTGCGAGAAGCGGGGATGAAGAAGACCAGGACAACAGCATTACATCCACAGTCAGATGGAATGGTCGAGAGAATGAACAGGACTATTCGAAAATACCTGTCCAAAGTGGTTTCCAGCAATCAGAGAGATTGGGACCAGTATCTTTCACTATTCGCATTGGCTTATCGATCTGCCGTCAATGAGTCCACGGGTGAAACACCTGCGAAAATCCTGTTTAGACGTGGAATGAGGCTTCCGTGTGACCTGGAATTTGGCTGTCGGCCTGGAGAAGATCTAGCAGGAGAAGACTACGTGATCCAATTGAGAAGAAGGCTGGACGATATTCATGAATTAGTTCGAACAAATCTTCAAGTTGCCAGCGACAGAATGAAAAGTCGGTACGACACGCAGGCCACAGTATGCGGTTTTAAAGAAGGGGACAAAGTATGGTTACACAACCCGATGAGGAGAAAAGGATTTTCTCCAAAATTACAAAAGTCCTGGGAAGGTCCATACTTAATCAAGAAAAGGATCAATGATGTTATATATCGCATAAGCAAGATCCTCAACGGAAAACCAAAAGTAGTTCACCAAAACTGATTATCGCCATTCGAAGGAGACCATGACCTAGAGAAATGAGTAAACCATATTCGAGATGTATCTGACCCTACCTTCGATGAATTTATGGGCGCGTATGGAGGTACCGGGAAAGCTAGATATGGAGTCACTTCGGAACAACAACAAGATTTGTTCACTCTCCCGGAAGATTATTCACTGGTATACAACAATCCCGCCCGTCTCAAGAACGCACGAGGGTTGGCATCCGTGTTTCGAAAGAAGAAACTGGCTATGCCTAAGATAGCGAGTAACCAGTTGGATTGGCGAATCATCAGGAACATGGTAGAGATTATCTTTCAAGATACCGGTGTCCAGATATTAATTTGCAGCTCCAACCCCCGTTATCAGTATCCGATGAAGACGGTGCCCTGCTATTTCCATAAGATCGGAAAGTGTAGAAATGGGGCCAGTTGCCGATTCAAACATCCAGTCTCGGCTACACAAAAGTTCCAGGAGGAACTTCCATTTAAGGAGGGGGTAATGTTTCGAAACAGCACACTGGTATAGTCCCTAAATCCGACTCTGTCTAAGCCAGGTATGAAAGTTAAAATTATGGTGGACGCGCAGGGTTTCTTAGAATTGTTTACGAATTGTGACTATCTTATCTAGACATGTTTTTGTGACCAGTCTTATCTAGAAAATGCCAAAAAGCCAATTGTTTTTGAGTAAGCCGCAATCTAGAATTATCTAGTGAAAAAGGCATTAATATATAAGGGACCGACCAGGAAGAGTTTAGTGTAGTTGATACTTTGACATCGTGAGATAAACAAGTAAATAAGTGAATATAAATTAGTGAACTGTTTATATAAATTAGTTTGAGTGAATATACTGTGTATATAATTAGTGAATAGTGTAGTGTTTAAATAAATTAGTAAGTAGCCATACCGTGTGTTTAAAATTTATCCCATCCGTAATAAAAACGTTTACTGTTTAAATAAATTAGAATAACATTACAATATTTTCGTTCTCTGAAATATACTTCTGAGAATATTCACGTCTCACATCACTAGCCTTTCTACGATAGTATAAATACGGGAAGTCAACTTTTTTAACGCTTTAGTATTCGATGATCGCTGGAACTGTTAACATGGCAAGCTCCAGAATATTTAGTGTTTCCCAGCTTTGCGGAAGGAAGGTAAAACCGACCGATGAGAGATTTGGATTGTAGCCCTTGTTGGAAAATTTTGCAAGGTTATTGAAAATATTAATTACACGGAAGGCGAACACCCACTGGGAGATGGACTTATACCAATTGCAAAACCATTTTGCAACATCATAATGATTGTAAAGGTATGCGGCTTAGAGGACTACGATGGACATTCTAAACTTGTTAAAAAATAAATATGTGGCTCTTTTAACAGTTATATACATGGAATGTTTGGCGAATTTCTGCAATACATGAAGTTAAAGCTATACTTCCTTTTAATAATTTCCAAATCTTCTCCGACTACTTCTTGGCAAGCGGTTAGTAAGAGAAAAGGTAGCCAAGCTATAACTCGATGTTTTGCAGAAACCCATTCTCCAAACTTTCCACGTATATAACTATTAAAAGGGCTAGACTGAAGATTTGGCAACAATATATATATATATATATATATATATATATATATATATATATATATATATATATATATACAACATGTTTGTTTTGTGAGGTGTGATTTTAGTGAAATTTGTCAAAAATTAGTGTATTTAAAACAAAAGCTGTTGCAAATCGACGAAATAAGACTATTCTGCATGCACCTGTAAGTTAAAAGTCTTTCTTAGCGCTAATTATACCACTTTCAATAAAATTTCAACATTATCTACGGAATTTGATCTTGACCCAGGTGAATTATTTGCTATCAACGTTATCATAAAGACTGTATTTCGGATTTTGTTGGCCACTGTTGCCAGATTTATTAAATTTCAAACGTTACTTTTATTGGAATTAAACTGATGGATACCAATTTCAGCAAGTTTAAAGACAATTGCAAATTGTAGCCAAAAATGAAAGCGATGCACTCAAACGGAAAAATAATTTAGTTATCAAAGGAATAGCACAAACCGAAAAACACAATGTGGAGCTACTAGAGATTGTTATGGATTTCTGCAGGAAGGAGATTAAAGTGAATTTGAATTGCAATGAAGTAAATTACGTGCATAGAATAGGTAGAAAAGAGAAAATTATGAGAAATTGTACTAACTTAAAAGGAACCTCCTTCAGCGTTAATGAAGAGGCCTACATTAAGAAGATGTTGAACAGAAAGACTGCAAAGGACCTCAAGGCACAAGGAATGGATGTACTTATTAGAAATAATCAAGTATATGTAAGCCAGCACAGTGAGCCTCAGATCGGATGTCAAAGTCAATTGATGAATCAAGAATATTCCAAGCAGAGCAGATACGATGAAGACTCAGCTTCGGAAGGTGACGAATCCGGAAATCTAACACGTGTTTCATTGGCGTCAAAGCAAGTCCAAAGACGCTTAACGAAGAAAAAAGACACTAGTATTGTTAATAAAGGTGGTCTAGAGTTTTTATCATTAAAAAATAAAGTAACAAACTCTCATATGAATCAACTAAATATATTATTCTGGAACTGCCAAGGCATGAACAATTTGTATGATTTTGATTCCCAAGATATTAATAATTTTTGTAAATTTCCAATAAAAGGTTTTGTAGAAACTTGGATCACCTCTGATCCTGTGCTTCCAAACTTTCTAAAAAACTTCAGCTTTTACCATAGCCAAGCTTTAAAAGATAAACAAAGGGGCAGATGCAGTGGAGGTATCTTAATACTCGTGGCTAAGAATTTAAAGGAGCTAAAGTCTGTTAAATTGTTGAAGCGTGTAATATGTGGTTGTTTTTGAGGATACAGATAAATCTCACATGTTTTATCTTAGGTGTAGTGTATTTAAAACCAGGGCTAAATGACCATCCTTGTATAGAGCTTTTGGAAGAGACTCTGAGATGTGTTATCAGTAAGTTTCCAGCTGATCAAGTAATTATTTTCGGCGATTTTAATGCAAGAATAGGTCTTCTCAATAACTTTGGTGGTGGGGATCCTCGGGATTATCCTATAAACGTTGAATTTCGCGAATCTAAAGACAGTATTGTTACACTTAGAGGAACGCAATTGGTTGAGACACTTGAGAATCTGGGCTTTATCACACTAAACGGCGGATATGATGATTTTCAAGGTGGCTTCACATACATCGGACAATCAGGTAGTAGTGTAATTGATCTAATATGGACTAACTTAAATAGTATTGTCAATATATCAAATTTCTATATTAATACAAACTTCATTTCCGATCATGTAAGCTGTGTAACAACCTTAGCTATTGAACATTATTTAGAAAACGAAGGCAATGCTAAATCAGAGTATGTAACTAAAAAATACAAATGGGATATTGCAAAATCTCAAGCATAGAAAAGTATCATGTCACAATATAATTTAAACTCAAATCTTACTGACATTGAGGAGTTGGATAATCAATTAAATGACGCTATCATCATATCCTGTAGATTTCTTGGCATGGAGAAAATACATACTCAAAAGAAGTCCCTACACTTTGATTCGAAACCATGGTTTGATAAAACTTGTATTCTCGCAAAAAAACAGCTTAACTCTGGTAAAATAAATTTGAAAAAATAATGTACACCCTAACAGTGTAAAATCTTATAACACAGCTAAAAAAGAATATAAAAAAATTACAAAAAATAGGAAAAGTGCTTTTAAAAAAAAGCCAGTTAACAAAATTCGCAAATATAAAAAATCCAATTCAGTTTTGGAAAGAAATCAAAATGAACAAAAATAAAAATGTATTCAATTCTATAGAGATGCATCAATTTGTAATATATTATCAAGATTTTTATAAGCCCATCTCACCCTTAGACTTTCAATTCACGGATGTTCTACACCCATATTTAGATACCCCTCTTTTCAATGCAGGAAATCTATTATGTTCTGAATCTAGCAAAAAATAACAAATCTCCAGGCGATCATAACATCTCTAACGAATTTTCGAAAAATTTACCCATGGAATGGATATACTACCTGAAAAATATATTTAATAAAATTATCTCTGAAGAGATACTCCCCCCTACATGGTCAATAACTAAAATGATAAACTTTCATAAGAAAGGCCCATTAAACGAGCCAAATAATTATCGTAGCATAGCTCTGCTTAATCATAAAACGAAATTGTTTACGCAGCTGATCAATGTAAGACTCACAAATTATACTGAAAATGTTGAAATTCTCCCAGAATGCCAAACAGGATTTCGTAAATTTCGCAGCTGTGATGACAACGTTTTTGTACTATATACGCTTACCCTCAAGAAAACTCTTCGCTCTGTTTGTTGATTTTAGAAAAGCATTTGATTCCTTAGATTACAGCGTACTCTGAGAAAAACTCTATTTATGAGGGGTCAGTGCAAAAATTCTCAGAGTTCCCCTAACTTTATATAACTCAGCTTACCTTTATATCGAAGAAAATATAAAATCAAAATTATCAAAGGAGTTTTACAAGGTGATTCACTGAGTCCGCTTCTTTTCTCAATCTTTGTTTCAGATCTTGATCATTACTTTATAAACCTTAATGCTAAAGGTGTTACACTAGACGGGAAAACTAACATAACATACTAATGTATGCTGACGACCTTGTCCTTTTTGCCGAATCACAAGTTGAAATGTCCCGTAATTTAAGAATGTTCGAGTCTTTTATTGCCATGAATTTAAACTGGAAGTTAACCCTTTATAAACGAAAATGGTCGTTTTTTCCGTAAAGCAGCCAACATGGGCAAACAACCCCAATTTATATATAATAACTCCGAAATAGAACAAGTAAATTCTTGTGAGTACCTAGAAGTAAAATTCTTGTTTAATGGACTTTTCTTAAATAATTTCAAATTCCGCGAACAAAAAGCAAGATTATCACAGGGAATAGTGCTAAAAATTATAAATTCCTCTCATATAGCAGACTTAAGTGCAATCAAAACCTTATATAATGACGTAGTTATACCCACCTTCACATACGCAAGCAGTGTTTGGGCTCTTCGATACTTGAATCATATTGAAAAAATCCAGAGCAATTTTTGGAAAAACTTATTATTTATACAAAAGTGCACAGCTGCATACATAATACGAACAGAAGTTAATATTTGTAAATTAGGCTATTTTATTATAAAGCAAGCGCTGGAACTTTTGAGTAGAATAGCAAAGCATGAAAACACCAGGGACGCCCTTATGCGTTTAATTAATTTATATGAAGCCGCTAATGTTAATATAAAGTATAATTGGATGTACCAATTACAAACTTGTTTACAAAAATACTGCCAACTTGACTTAATTATCTCCAATATAGATTTAAATAATAAAGAACAAATTCTGTTTGAGGAAGGAACAAACAAAATTTTGCTTAGTACTTACCATCCATAATATAAGTTTCTTTGAAGAGATTACTCACCATCTGTATCAATCACACGCTCCCCCTCTATACTAAAAGATTAATTGCACAATTACGTACTACTAATACAGAAACTTTGTACATATATGTAAATAAAAACCCGTATTTGATCAAAACAAAATCAATTTGCTCAATCTGTAATCAACAAACATCTGAATCCCTGGAGCACATCATCCTGACTTGTCCGATGTATAGTGATCTACGGGGCTCGCTAGTAAAACCCGGGAGTTATTCAGATGACCTTGATGCTTTATTAACTTCAAACGACACTATGATAATGCAAAAACTTCACAGGTTTATGAGCGAGGCAGTGAAACTGAGACCATTCATTACAAATGAATGGCTGAGGCGCTGAGGGCACCTCAATCAGTTCATGCATTAATAGATGTAACCTAATCTTCTCCTCTTGTTCATGTATCATTGTTATACTAGAGAACAATAAATTAATTAATTTATTTATTTAAAAGGGCTACATATTTTTTAACAAGTTTAGAATTTGCATCGCAATGCTCTGAGCCGCAGACCTTTACAAGCATTATGTTGTCGCAAAATGGTTCTATAATTGGTACAAGTCGATCTCCCAGTGGATGTTCGCCTTCCATGTAATTAATTTTTCCGGAGATGATCTATTTTATCAGCGAACTCGACAGATGGTGTAGACGACAATGTAGATTGACAATATTTCCGACAGATGACGTCAACGGCAATGTAGGTTGGCAGTATTTCCGACAGATGGCTTATACGGTAAGTATTTCTGACAGAGCACATATGACAAACTTGACACAAGATGGAATGGTTGACACAGAACACACGTCACAGAACACAAGATGGATGACACGGAACACATGACAGATGACACATATGAAGGCTCTGACAGGTGACACAGAACACACGTGACTGATAACACATTTTTCGAGTTATTAAAGTGTTAATAAATAGCTCAAAATTTTACATAATGATTAAAAAAATTTGTCGAATTCGAATTTTTTCATTTTCTGAAAAAATTTGCCACAGTAATGTTTATTTTTTTATACCATCAGAAAGTAGAGATGCACACATTTTTTTCAAATCGCAGACATTTTGACGTGAGAATTTTCGATTGAAAATTAGGGTGTTTCCCGATAATAAATCAAAATAAGAGAAAACATATTTTGAATCCAAAAAATTACTGTGTGTTCGGGACATAAAAAGGTAAATTTTCACCAAACTTCGTGGAAAAAATTGTTTGTGGGAGATAAAAATAAAAAACCAAAAGATCCGTTTTTTTTATTCTTCGCATAAATTTTGAGATTATGTGAAAAATATACAAATACAAAAGTTGTAAATCTTTTTTTTACCTACAACTTTGCAGTTTAACTTTTTTCGATAAGACTCTTAGTTTTGCCGGAAATCGTGATAAACAGTTTTCCACCCTTAAAATCTCACTCCCTTCCACTTGCCGACCTCAAAACGCCTGTAAATTATTTATTGTAATGTTTTCTTGCTTTTGCAATGTTCTAAACTTCTTTTGATCTCAAACATTATTGACACTGGACAAATAACCTAATCTTTACCTGTAATGTTCTGTCGAATGTCCTTGTTCCTGTTGCAAATATTTCATATGTTTAATAGCCATTTCGATTATTTCGGTTTTTTCGATTCTTCCACGTCCCTTTTTCAAATATTCTGTCGGTATTAAACGTGATAAATCGGCTAGACAATTGTTCATTCTGTCCCTTCTCCTTTTTTCTATAATTCGATGGGACATTGGATCTTGCTATCAACAAAATATACCTTCAAAGTCTTTTTTTATTTTAATTCCCACCACAAATTGTAAAGCTAAAATCATCGTCTACTAAATATCGCTACGAAGCTGAAATACTTTACACAAATAATAATGGTAACCTTTGAACAATACACACGATATTGTTATATGTATAAATGTTATCGATGACGTGCGTCAATTTTTATGATGTATAACCTATACATGGATTTGCACCTGATCCTCTTCTCGGAAGCGAATAAAAGTACACGGAAATTAAACACAAAAATATCAAATAGAAGAAAAAAATTATTGGGGAACAAAGCCCCAAAAAGTTCCCTTCCGAATATTGTCCGCAACATCCCTTATTTCGCTAAAATCTCCCCCAAATCTTAGGTAGTGCCGGTTTTTCTCAAAACCGTTGTTCAAATCTAAAAAATGCTTATTATCAAATTAGTCTATTTGTTTGATAAAATTTATAAGCAAATGACAGAAAAAATTGTTTTCTGAAGTTAATTATTGTCTTTTATTGATACAAAAACAGTAATATGACCTTAAATTTAAAAAAGTGTTTTTACAATTCTTCTATTTTTCATTTTTTGTTAACTAAGAAATATAATAAATTATAAAAAATTATTAAAAATTTCTAATTTTTATGACGTGATCTTGTTAAGTATGTATATGAAGGCCAAGCCAAAGCCAAATATTTTTAGGCCAATTGTTAAAAACACAATTATCAAAAATAGCTTTATTTTCAGAACTTTCATGTCTTTTGTTAATATTTTGCTGCATGCTAGTATTTTGAGCGGTGGTAGTAACTGTTTCCTGGATGGTAGTGCGAATGGAAGGTGGGTTGCTATGTCCCATAATTTTCACACGTTTTTGTTCACACATACCACGCGTGGACAATTCAGTTACGGCGGCAGCTCGATTAGAATGGTTCGTAATTTTCACCTGCTTGATATCAAGTCCATTATTTTTCGCCGAAGATTTGGTCCATTTAGATATTTCGTTGATCCAAATAGGAGAATTCTTATACCATCCTTTCGAATTTGTTTTTTGCCAGAAAGGATTTGGAGTTAAAAAAAACATTTCACATGTGATATGGTTTCCCCGTCTTCCCATAATTTGTTTGAAGTATCTTACTGGACATACACAATCTTCTGCAGTGTTTGCTACCAACCGTTTACTGTCGGCCCACTTCTGATTTCCCCCTTGTGGTGTCTTCGTAAACACTGGTTTATATATAACTCTTCCGGTCTCTCTTCCACAGTTGTCTGTCTCGATTTTAAAATAAAATACCTTACAATTTGCTGCTTCTCGACCTCTCCAAGCCAATTCATACGCAGCAATGTGAGTTCCCGAAAATTGCGGTCAAAGTTAGCTTTTAGTATGCTATTTAAAATATAATTAATCCAGAAATTAGGCTGGTGGTGGCTTGTAAGAAGTTTGGGGATAACGTACCACTATTATTTTTACAAATAGAAAAAATAACAATTTTCTGATTAGAACAATAGCATATCTACAAAAATTTTTAAAATATATTCAAATGGTCTGTTTAAAAATTTCTGATGTTTCTATATTATTTTCCCACCACGTTTGCGTGGTTATGGAAAAACATTGCTAGATAGAAACAAAAAGTAGTAATCTCCATGTTGAACTTCGAGATGGGAGAATCAAAAATGATGAAGTTGATTGTAAAAAATGTAAACTCTGGCTTAAGGAGTATTCTTCGTTCATCGTGACGGAAAGTTTAATATCACTTTTAAGTGGTCTTGTGGATGATGACAACATCGACTGTTTCAAGGCAAAAGAGATCGGAATAAAATCGATGGAAACATTAATTAAATAAGGAAGTATATATGCAAATTTAAAACCTAAACGTTCCCGTATAGCAAAGTCAATCACGTCTACTACAAGTGCCGTCAGAATAAAAGAAGACTATATACTTCAAATTGATACAATTCAGCTATTGCAAAGCATAATCTGCACGGTTTACTCCCCAACAGAATTATAATCCTGTTTTAGTTTTGAACTTGCTTCGGTTCCTGCATCTTTATTCAATGAAAAAGGCTCAATAAGACGAAGAAATCATCTCTATATGAAATGTTTAACAAAGTTCCGGAACGACCGGTTAAAAACTTGAGCGATCATTAGTACAAAGAGTCTTGAACGACAAAACGAACTACTGAAACGAGCTTCAGCTAAAATTGCATTCAATGAAAATACACCAATACACAATCAACAGAAGATATCATTAAATAATTCAGTTTAGAGAATAATAATACCTTTATTGCTTTAAATGATGCTGATTTACTGCTCGTCAGAACCGCTATCGATATATCTAGCAACCATGACACTGTTGTTGTAGTTGGTCAGGATGTAGATCTTCTTGCCCTTATTTAATCCAGGCAATACAGACCATATAAGGACCTCGGCTTGCAGAATTCATGGTAGTTCTGGAAATACGCTTATATTATGTTTTTTGGGGCGCTGAATCCAAATTCTCAATTCCCCACCAAAAATTACCCCCGCAACCCCCCCCCCAAATGTTGAAAAAGGGGAAAAAATATCGTTTTTTGGATTTATTTTATTTTGAATATTCTAGAAAAACAAATTTAGCGACAAAAAATTCAACAACATTTTGACGTAAGATAGACGTAGAGGGCGC
Organism: Galeruca laticollis; assembly: GCA_963921935.1. Taxonomy (NCBI): domain Eukaryota; kingdom Metazoa; phylum Arthropoda; class Insecta; order Coleoptera; family Chrysomelidae; genus Galeruca; species Galeruca laticollis. The sequence continues at coordinate 47,505,218 of OY998177.1, forward strand.
TAACGTGATTTGAAGCATGCTCATTGGCGACTCAGGGTATTATACACACTTTTCTTAATAGCCCACCTTCGCTATCCCTTCACCTCTTTTACCTTTTTTAACTCTTTGCTACCCTCCTTTTTTATATCTTATTTTAATTATATGAAAGTACCCCCCCCCCAACTGTTCCTTACCTATTTTTAGGCAAGTTAAATAGTAAGAACACGTCTATATGTTTAAAAAATATAGTTTATTACAAATAGTAAGAACACGTCTCTATGTTTAAAAAATATAGTTTATTACCAATGAAAATTCTTAACAAAACAAAATAAATGCTAAAACACATCTGAGCGATAACTTTTTATTATTCTTCTTCGCTTAACTGCAGCTGTGGGCCCAGGTTTATCTATATCACTTTGACCACTACTGTCGGATCCGTCATCTGTTACTCCGTGGGTTTCATACAAGACTGAAATAAAGAAACATTTCTGTTTGAAAATCCTGTTTTTTTAACAGACGGATTGATCCATTGCAGGAAGAAAGAAGAAAGACAAAAAAGGTAGTTGTAATGGTTTTATCCTGGCATCCGTACAAATGAAGTAAACATTGATTTCCTGCTTTTGCGATAGCCTGTGCGTTAGCATTTGAAGTCTGAAACAGCTGAGCCAGGGAGATCAAAGCTGGATTTTGAACGAGGACTTTAATAAATTTGGTTTTACCGTGGCCAAAAATCGCAGACGTAGAGTCACAGCCGCTAAAAGCGTGTAAAAATAGCGTATATTTAGCAGCTGTGTTTTCTTCAAGACCAGAAGGCGAGTCGATCTTTTGTGGAACTTTGCCTTTGCCCGGCTTCATAAAGTAAACTTTCGTGGATTGAGAAAGTGCGGTCAATAGAGCTAATAAATCTATATCTTCGCCGACAATAATCACCGATGCATGAATTGACGTGATTTCAATTGCTGTATTAACGATGAGACAGTCTGCGTCTTCGTCAGCTTATTTCAATGAGGCGATGTGCATTTCTGCTGTTAGATAAAATAATTTCTACGCAACTGTAGCAGTCATAGACTCATCGAAAATTATGTCAACTGATGATTGCTTTCTTTCTCTTCGCAGTCTTTCTGCGCTCTTCGTATTGTGATTTTCGATGTCGTATGGATAACCATCGAAGACAGTAATACTGTTTTTAGAGTATTTGCACGACTTGATTTCGCTCTTCTTGTTCATCGACACATTTCCTGTGGTAAAACATCATTGAGAATTTTACCTCCTGAGCTACGAAAAGAAACAACAGCAGGTTTTTGGTGGGCTTCTGAAATAATAATACCATCACCGTACTTAGCGATTAGTTGAGTCTTTATTATTCTAATGTCCGGTTTATAGTCACATTTAATTTGATCCATAAGTTCTTTCAACGAAAATTGACATTCTTGCTAATTTTCTTGAAGAAAAGATAATACGTACTCCATAGCAGCTTGTACTTCCATTCCGAAAGCACCACGCTTTGCAGGTTCTTCAGATTTAAGTTTTGGAATTAGAGTAAACTTTTTCATGCAAGATAAATGATACCGAGCTTTTACTGCCACTAAATCGCCTTCAACAGGAGTCAAGCGACGCACAATTTTATGTACGAGTATATGGCTTTATTTCGTATATTTAGCTGACGCACATTGTACACGGGGTCCCTTCGCTTTGGAGGCAAACGTCGTTGCTAAACAAAAGAATAACTTGATAATGATTCACCGCACAAAAAACAATGGTTTTTAAAGGAAACACTTGGTGTCCCGGAGCACCTTTGTGGAATAACAGGATATTCGAGTACTGATCGATTTTTCAGATACGATGCAATTAGTTTTTCATTGACATATGATTTTTGACACTTTCTATGCACTACAATCGTCGTAAGCCCGGTTAAAAGATCAATGATATTATCTTTACGCTTTAAACTCGCTACCCGAAAATATTTTAATCATTTTTCCGTTACGTTTACTATTGCGTTATCCGATAAGGGAAGTTCGCAAATGAAGCAATTTAATGTCACATCAACCATGGTTATTATAATGAGTAATATCGGTTTAACTAAAAAAATCCACTTATGCGATAACACTTTTTTTAAAACAACTTATTTAAAAACACAATGAAAATCTTATAAAACAGGTCAAAACTGCGAGCGCGATAAACAAGTAGCTGTAAATATGAGACGACACATCTAACCCCACTGAGGCAAAATTCTCGACTGACTGTAACAGGTCAACAGGTGTGACAGGGGAGGAGATAAACCAAGAAACTGAAAATGGGAGGCGCGGATAAATAAGCAAGGTCGCAGAAGCAGTAAAAACTACGCTGTTACCATAGACAAATAATATAAGAGACGGTTTGATGCATAGGCGGCAGGTGGCACAACGTTTCTGCGCCGCCACCCGCGCATGGAGTCTCTACAGTCGCGCGAACTACAAGACTGTTTTACATAAACAAAATAGAATAAAACAATTTAAAATATTATAAATGACAATGAATTTCAACACATTGCCTTTATTGTGAATAAATATTATAAAATATCCTAGTATATTAACTTTTAAGTCATTAAAAATATACAAAATCAATCTTACATTGGTTTGTGTGAATACGGCTTGTGTTTGTCAAAGTGAAGTGTCAAAACTAAAAATATGGTTTATATTGGTTATGGTTACAAGTTCTAAGGATGAGTAAAATTAGTATAGTTTTGTTCAATTTATTTAGGTTTCCCGTTCTAATAATGTAAATAAAAGTAAGTGAACCTTTAAAATGTCATTACCAGGTATAATTCGTCATAGTTGTATTGTAAAAAATTGTTAATAGTAAATATTTTTGGCCACTTCGCAATTTGGGTTAAAGAACAAAACATTTTTCAAATTTTCATCATAAGCTATGTTTCTAGTTTCGTACAACTTTTAATTGCGAATAATGTAAGGCTAATTTGCAGAGAGATATTTTAGTTGTTCACCACCGTGGTTTCACTTCCTTTAAAGAAAATTATGATAAAATACGTCTGATTTGTGTACAGCGAAGTCGTTAAATTTCTTTCAATACTGCATGACTTTGTTATCATATTTTACCACTTTTCGTTCATGTAGAAAATATTACTGAAAAAAATAACACTTTGCAAAAGGTCATATAAATTTTGATTTATTCATATGTCTAGAACATAAATCATACGTATTTTGTCAACTCATAAAAGTTTGTGTTCCCTTATTAATTGAAAAATATAATGATGGTAAGAGGACTACAAACAAAAATATTTTTTTGTTACGTAAAACGTACTACTTTTAATTTACTTTTTGTTTCAGACCTGTTCCTGTCTTCGTGGATATGGAGAATCTAGTTTTTAACTTCCTTTTATTAAAATGTTTGTTGGTTTTGTTGTCAATAATTTTAAAATAACAATGTGCAATTTGATGTGATATTGGATTAATTTTCTTAAATATAATGTAATGTAATTTTAGTAGAAATATGTAATTGTGATTAATAATTTTTTTTATATTATGTGCAGGTTAATAAAAAATTTAAATGTTTACTGTTTTCTTATTTATCTAAATTATTTGTCTGAAACTTGTTTATTATAATTATTTCATTACAAAAAATGAAATATAATTTTTTGAAATGAAATAATTATATAATAAACAAGTTTAAGACAAACTATAAAGTTTATCTACCAATAATCCAAACTACCAAATTTAAATATCCCGCCTGTAAGAATTAGTTCTGCCCCCGCAAGGGGTGCGCTCAGATCGACGCGATGCCAGCTGTTTGTACGGTAACGAATACTCTCTTATTACTTTCTCTATCGCTGGTCTGGAAAGGGGCTTCAATTAGACAATAACCTAGCCGCTATTGTAGCAAAACTTTAATATTAGATTTAAATTAATTTATTTTCATTGGTAATATTTCTAGACTATGGAATTATGTAAAAGTACTACAATTAAAATCATGCATGCTAAAAACTACCCCTAACTTTGAACAATTTTTGCGAGAAAACAGTAAGGAATGTTCATAGAATTGTTTTTATGTAAAATTTTATTTTCAACAATATTGATTACTCTGATTTTTTACGTTTAAACAACTGGTTACGAAAAAAGTTGGTGTTGTTTTTAGGAAAATAAGGTATGTTGCGGGCAATATTAGGAAGGGAACTGTTCGGGGCTTTGTTCCTACTCCTGTGTGTGAACAGGTCCACGTAAAATGAAATTTTATAATTAGAGAAGCGGATTATTATGTACATTCTCCCTATCGCGTTCTTCTAATAATTCTGATTAATTATCGAAATTTCGAAAGTCTCAAAATGCAAGCAATCGGTTTTTTCACTTAAATTGAGTTTTCGATTATAGTTAGTATCGGTATGGGAATTATAAGAGTGTTTGCCATACTCACCCGAGCAACTTTATTTTTTTTATAAGGTCCGTATTCACAATCGTCTTCGCTACAAGTGGCTGTAGAAAAATTTAAATTTCTGAAATGAATAAAATATAATTAATTTACGATGACACTTTACATTATCATTAAAACAAAATAATGTGCACAAAATACTCCAACATGTTATGAAAAAAAAAACGTAATGTGAAAAGAAAAACAGAGCAAATGGGGTTAACGGAAAGTGCTTTTTGATTATATTAAAAAAATGTTTCGAACTACTGTTAATCTCAAATTTCAAGACTACTAAGGCCCGGTTGTACAATTAAAGCTTAACGAAGGCTCAAGTGTGAACTCAGGTTCAATGTCGATGGCTGTTGTATAAAGCCGGCTTGCTTTAAACATTAAGTTTAGTAAAGCCCCCAAGAGGACAGGTTTAACGTAAGCTTAAGTGAAATGAAGTTGAGCTGAGTCTGAAAACCAGACGTGACCGTGTGACCATGACGATCAAACAAATAAATTAAATATATGGTGTTTATGATTGTTAAAAATGGAAAATATTATTTGAAGCCACTAAATTGCGTTTATAAATTAATATATTCGTCAAGTTATATTTACTTTTATAAAACCAATATCCATTTTAAATTTCGCTGTTTTAGCAGTATAAAAATAGTATGGTATTATTTGAGGACTAGGTAGGACATTAAATTACGCAAATTCATCAAACATTTTTATTTTAAGTTTTTGATCGTGTTCTTCTTGGAGAAGTTTTATTTTAAAATATTATTCTGCTTTCATAATGCGTATTTGTTCTTGATGCAACTTCTCCATATATTTCATTTTTAATTGGTGTTGTTCAACGAAACAGCAGTGCTATTCTTGACCGTTCGCAAGTTTCAAGGTTGTTCGCATGTTTAACACATGCGAACGGTTCTCTGAATTTGGTTTTCTCGACCATTCGCATTAGGCGAGCGGGACAACCACAGAAAGTCGCTTAGAAATAGCAGTATGTGACCACGCAGTACTAATCGCTAAGACCACTTTTACTTTATGTTTTCGGGGTCGCTGAATACGAATATGAAATTATTTTTACGATGAAATTGGGGGAACATGGAAAAAACGGCAATTTCGCATAAAATTGAGACAATTGAATTTGGCGTTTTTTTGTGTTCATCTCGCTATATCTTCCACATTTATCAATGTATCATTACGAAATTTTTTATGACTATTGCGTATCTACAGATGTAAACAACAAGCCTACTCCGAAAATTCTGCGACAATTAATACTTGAACAGTAAATTTGCAATTGTTTACTTTTACGTGTTCCGAGTTTTGTCGTACAAATGCAAAAGTTGTGTTACGAAGTTTCGAATTTCTAAAAACTAATTATCCAGTATTAAAATGCAGTACATAAAGAAGTTTTTGGGAAAGTTTCAGATCTAAATATTGAAAAGAAAAAAAGATATGCTATTTCAAAGTCGAGCGTCGCGTGCGGCTGCACGGCGAACTATTCAAATGTTTGACGCAACATTTACCAACTGAGCATGTATAGTCACTTGCTTATTATGGGTACTGATTTGTAAAACACATCGAATAACAGCCGTAAAAAGTTTCTGTTTACATACACGTTTTAGATGGATTTTTCTCATTTATAATATTTTCTATGATGGTGAGTACTTCGTTTTTTATCTATAAAACATTGTACATGGACTGTTTTTTATGAAAAATTAATTTTAATAATCAAATTTCGATATATCATAAAATTTGAGGTTAAGTTTGCTCTTTGTACTTTGAAAATTTTTTTGTTTGTTGATAATTCACGCATTAATTTTAAAATTAACAATGGTAACGAATAGTATACGTTTTAGTATGGACAGATATGATAATTATGGGTCGCAATAAAAAAAGGCCAAAGGATGATCCGCGAGATGCAGAATCAAGGAAACGAGCTTGCGAACAACAATCGTTTGCTCCTAATTCAAATTAGGATTGGTCGACTCAATGCCTTTTCTGTGGCGAGGGAGAAAATCTGAGAAAGGGTAACAAACATACGTTGGTATCTGAATCTCTATTATAAATATCAGTAGCGGTCTTGTAGCAACTCCAGAAATCCGCGCATACTTGTACAATTTTTTAGATATAGGTAGAAAAAAGCTCACGGAATTCATCTCGAGTCGATTAGAAATTGGCACTGAAGATCGTAAAAAGTTTCACGATCCGATAAGACAAACAAGCATAAAAACATTCAGTGATTCTAAAAAAAAACAGTTGTTACAGTCAATGGTAAAACGTATAAGAAATTTATATCTCCAGAAGTAATTTATCAAAGAGCTTTAGCTGTTTCTCAAAATCGCAAAGAAGTTGATTTGAAACTTATTCTCAGCACACCTCTAACGGCCATACCATCTGCGCTTTTTCAATCCGATGGATGCAAAAGGACAACCGCGAAATGTGATTTTATGCATGTTTTGGAAAAAGACGTTGAATCTGAAATTGTCACTCGGCAACCGTCCTCCAAAGAGCCTGGCATAATTGTTATCGATGGAATGGCTGAGCTGCAAGCTTTATCGTCGAAGACGTTCACTAACTTCAATAACCTGGGAAATATTATTTTGAAAGGCCTTGTTTATCGACTGAAGTATGCCGACGAAGTACATCTCGTATTCGATCGTTACGACGATGAATCATTATTGAATCCTAAGCAAGAGGAAAGAAGTCGTAGGTATGGCTGTGGAGGGAAAACCTATAACATACACGGAAATGGAATTTTGAGCGACTTGAAAAATTTTTTATCGAATGACCAAAATAAGTCAAATTTAACTGGCTTTCTTTGCACTTATTTGAAACAACACTTACCTACATGTGATACAATAATCCAATATACAAATAAAAAAGTTTATTTATCTGGAGGGTTGGAACCACGAGAACGTGAGTTTTCAATAAATTATGAAGGGTGCAAAGACGATTTAAATTTCACATGTAATCACATAGATGCTGATACTCGCTTAATATTTCATGTACAACGTATTCAACGCAGAATGAGTGAAAACCAGTTAATAATTGTAGAATCTCCCGAGACAGACGTTTTTTTATTACTACTATTTCATTTTGCAAGTTTCAAAAATAGACCTCAGCTATAGTATGTACAAAAAGTACGAGGAGTAATAAACCCTAATTAAGTATGCAAAACCTTTACAGGGAGCACCATGAAATTTTTGATAAATCTCTTACTTTAAATTACATTTCTTCCGTAAATCTGAAAACCAGGTAGATCGACCCCGTATTTGTTTCAGTTGTAGCAAAGTTTAGGGTTTATTCATTGTTAAAGGATTAGCTGATAAGCAATCAGCTATGGTTTTTCACGGGCAAAATATCCGTACGCACTGATTTCAGAAGGTATATACTTATTCATAGTTTAGCACAAAAATTAGGAAAAAATATATGTTCGTCGTTGTTAGCTAGCTGCACACGCTCTAACAGGCTGTGATACTAATTCATCGTTATTTTACATAGGCAAGATCTAGGTGAATGCAGCATTACGACTTATGTCAGACGAAGAATTGACTAATTTAGCTATAATAACCGACTTAGACATACATGTTGCTCAAGAAGTCGTCAGTACATTCACATCTTATTTGTACGATCCAAAGAAAAAGTCAAAAGGTACACGTAACGATATAAATTCATTAAGATATCATTTAACTATCGAAAAGAACTCTGAAATAGTAAGACTTCCTCCATCTGAACCCGCGATGCATAAACACATTTTAAGAGCTCTTTGGCAAATGAATGAGTGGAAACAAGCAATCGAACCTCTAATCATTTCCAAAGATGTGACAAAGTTTGGCTGGGTTGTAGAAACAGGTAGATTGAGTTTCGATTATTACGATGGACCCACTGCTATGGAAATACTACAACAGTACTTTTGTTCGTGCACTGGCAAAAATGCTTGCGAAACGTTTGCCCTTGTAGACAATCTAATTTGAAATGCTGTGATGTTTGTAGTTGTAATGATACATGTGTAAATAAAGAAGTGATTGTAAATACAGATGAAATAAATGAAGATTTTTAAGATATTTTATTGGTTTTTTTTTAATTGATATATTAAAACCATATTTCGGACGCATGTTAAGTTCCGACTCGGGTAGTCGCTGCTCGTGCTATAGCGCGCCGTGCAGCCGCACGCGACGCTCGACTTTGAAATAGCATATCTTTTTTTCTTTTCAATATTTAGATCTGAAATTTTCCCAAAAACTTCTTTAGGCATTGCATTTTAATACTGGATAATTAGTTTTTAGAAATTCGAAACTTCGTAACAAAACTTTTGCATTTGTACGACAAAACTCGGAACACGTAAAAGTAAACAATTGTAAATTTACTGTTCAAGTATTAATTGTCGCAGAATTTTCGGAGCAGGCTTGTTGTTTGGATCTTTAGATACGAAATAGTCATAAAAAATTTTATAATGATACATTGATAAATGTGGAAGATATAGCGAGATGAACACAGAAAAACGCCAAATTCAATTGTCTCAATTTTATGCGAAATAGCCGTTTTTTTCAATGTTCCCCCAATTTTATCGAAAAAATAATTTCATGTTCGTATTCAGCGACCCCAAAAACATATAGTAAAAGTGGTCTTAGCGATTAGTACTTCCGTGGTCACTGTAAGGTCAATTTGGGGGTGCGTCTCGCTCGCCTACATGTCGCATGCGTATACTCACAAAAACAGCGAGTGTTCATCACCATTCGTATCTCCGATAAATCGTATCACACATCACTTAAAATCACTTTCATATGTGGCTTATAACTGTCATTTTCGGTTTTATATATTTAATAGCTTGTTTAAAGTATTTGTTGTGTTTATTGTTCTTTATTAGTTTCATCCAGTTTTATATTATAGTCGTAATGGTGGCTTTCGAAAGAGTATTTAAGAATTGCGGTATAATAAGGTTCTTTAAAAGACAAATTTAATTTCTTTGCAGCAACTATGAACCGTTTTAGATTGCGCTGATGATCCTTACCCTCCTTGCCACAAATGATTTCAGCATCTTATAAATCCACATTTTCAACTTGCCCAGTGATCAGCCACGATACCGCGACGATTTCAACCAGAGTACAACATAAGTCATTAAAAAAAACGTTAATCGAGGGATGGCATTGGTAACAGTCAACGAGAAAAATCTAGGCACCTAAAGCCGACCGTTGAGATAAAGCGGTCTCAGAGAAATCTTGATTACAAAAAAGTACCAATTTCGGGAACATTTGACGGGGATATACCCAGACTTATTTATCCAGGCTATATCTCCTAAACGAATAGAGATATTCCAATGGGACAAAAACTGATCTATTCTATTTCTAATACACTTTAATATAGCATAGGAAAAAGCATCTCCTAAATATTCACCCCTTAGTGACAACCCCTAACTTTTGAATTATTAATAGCAACCTGTATGTTTTTTTATTATTTTGAATATAGTTTTCTACCGTCTATTCGACAAACTTTTCAAAATTAAAATCGGTTCATTTGTAATCAAGTAAATGCCAGTTTATTTTTTATATTTATTAAACTAATCAAAAAAGCACTAAAGGAACAATGAAAAAATTTAATAAAAATAACATGATGAAAATAAGTAACAATTAACAAATTAATATCATTTACAATAGATGTTCGAATTGTAGTCCACCTGCTGCAATACACATTTCGAATCGTTTCAGTTGATTTCTGGTAGATGTGGCTTGAATCATTGCAGGAGTAATTTGGCGACATACCCGTCTTATGTATAATTATTACTGGCCTAATACTTTTATTGCAAACATCAAGAATAATTATTGTTCATCTGACAGGTCAAAGCACGGCAACCTGAATTGAGCAGTAATTAAAGCCCATTTTATTGATTATTTATAAGCTGATTTTAATTTTGAAAAATTTGTTGAATAGACGATAGAAGACTACATACAAAATTGTTAAAAAATATACAGCGTGCTATTGAGAATTGTTGAATTCTTTGAACAAAAATGAATGTTAGTTTTAACTTTTATTACTAATTATAAATTCTATTATAGGAGATATCTTTTATCTTTTTAGAACCTGCTTGTCTGACCATGCGTTAGATAAATTCTTTTGTGGATTGTTTAGATAAGTAACAATTTTAACACATGTTCTGTGAAATGTAAAATAGATTTTTAGAAATAAGATAGTAACCGACAAGTTTCTTATGTGTAAAGACGTTTTCCTCAGATGCAATCGTTTATAATAAAGTTTATCGATAACAAACATTGATGTTGTTTTAATTATTTCACGATTATTCTCTCCATAACTTCCTGCAGGTTATGGGCCCAGATATGGCTGAATAATTAAACTGTGGAATAAAAAAATAAAAGTTAGTGTTCAATAAAAAAAAGTGAGTTAAACTATAGTGAGTGTATGAAATGGAAACGTCAAAGCAAGAAAGATGAATAATTCCTTTTAATGGATTAAATTACAGTGCGTGGAAGAAGAGAGTGCGTCTATTATTAAAAGAGTGTCATATAGTTCATATTATCGATGAAGATATTCCTATTATTCCGGAGAGTAAATGGATAAAGAAAAATGATGTTGTGCAATGCGCATAGAGTTATCGGTTTACATTTGGCGGATTCACTGCTACATTTTACAGACGTCACTTATGCTAAAAACATTTTCGAAAAACTAGATTCTATTTATGACAGAAAAAGTCTTCCGACGCAGATGACAATGGGAAGAAGACTTGCGGAATTAAAATTAGCAACTGATATGTCTCTGATGGAACATGTTTCCATTTTTGACACACACATCAATAATTTATTAGCATCTGGATCAAAATTATATGAAGCAGATAAAATACTTCATTTATTAAATACACTTCCATCTTCATTTGATGGTGTTATCACTGCAAATGAAACGTTATCGGAAGATCAATTAAATATGGACACAAGTCTAAAAGTATTAGTGGCAGAAAACAGTGACAAGAACGTTCTTTCCATCGAAATGGTGGATCGAAATTTAAAAATGGTCATAGGCCTTTTAAAAACTTTAAAAACTCAAGGGCAAATCCTAATTGTTAACAGTGTGTCCGTATAGGACATATAATGAAAAATTGCATTTATTATAAAAGAAATAAAAAGTACAATGACCAGAAATAAAACCGCTCAAAGTATTCAAGCGATTGATTCCGAAACCAGTGTAACACATGACTGGGGAAATTCATTTACTTGAGTCAAGCAGTAATAAAATTATCTTCTTGTTAGACTCCGGGTCATCAGATCACATCATAAATAGAGAGGATATTGCTAGAAGTTTTGAGTCTCTTGAAAAACGATTAAAATTTCAGTTGCCATTGTGGAGAATCTATCTCAGCAACCAAAAGGGGTGCAATTAAAGTGACAACAAACAGAGGAATCAAGGCAACAATCGAAGAAGTTCTGTATGGCCAGAAGTGCCGTATAATCTGCTGTCCGTTTGCAAACTTCAAAAATTGGGTATGACCGGCGTATTTAATCAACATGGAGTAAAGATAAGTAAAAATGGTATACTTATTATGCAAGGTAAGCCATTAAATAATTTGACTCAAATAGAATTTACAATTGATAATTATGATATAAATTATATTGTTAAAATAGTTCATAATAAGAAAACAAATTGGGATTTGGCATGAAAGAATAGGTCATATAAGTAGAAATAAATTTGTTAAATTGAAGAACTATAATATGGTGGTAGAAGATATAGGAGAAATAATAGAAATCCTAAGGATAAAATATGTGAGGCTTGTATTAAAGGCAAGGAAACTCGATTATCATTTAATAAAGTCAAAAATCGAGAACATGTAAGGAGACCGTTCTTTATTGTACATTCGGATGTATGTGTTCCAATCACTCCGACGGCACTGAATGATAAAAATTATTTTGTTTTGTTTTTAGATCACTATACTCATTATTGCGTAGTATATTTGCTTAAACATAAATCAGAGGTGTTTTCAATATTTAAAGATTTTGTAGCTAAAAGTAAAGCTCATTTTAATCTTAAATTAGTTTATTTATACATAGATAACGGTAGACAATATTTATCTAATGAAATGAAAAATTATGGTAAAAATAAAGGCATCACTTATCATTTGACATTTCCACGTACTCCTCAATTGAATGGTACTGCCGAACGTATGGTTAGAACCATTACAGAGAAAGCACGATCAATAATAGCCGCTTCTTGTTTGGATAACATTTTCTGTGGTGATGCAGTTTTAACAGTATTTGATCAATATTATTCCAAGTAGAGCATTAAAAATAATGGCATAATAAAAAGCCTTTAGTTAAATATTTAAAAGTATTTGTTTCTACTGTGAAATGTAAAATAGATTTTTAGAAATAAGATAGTAACCGACAAGTTTCTTATGTGTAAAGACGTTTTCCTCAGATGCGATCGTTTATAATAAAGTTTATCGATAACAAACATTGATGTTGTTTTAATTATTTCACGATTATTCTCTCCATAACTTCCTACAGGTTATGGGCCCAGATATCGCTGAATAATTAAACTGTGGAATAAGAAAATAAAAGTTAGTGTTCAATAAAAAAAAGTGAGTTAAGCTATAGTGAGTGTATGAAATGGAAAAGTTAACAAAAATAAATTCAATGACAAATCTTGGAAAGGTATACTGGTTGGTTATGAACCAAATGGTTATAGAGTCTGGAATGTCGAATTACAAAAGCATGCCACTGTAAGGGATGTTATTGTAGATGAAACAAATTTTATGGTTTCACGGCCAGGTTTAAAATCGGGTATTGATAAACCAGATAGTTTTGATAAATCTGATATTGAAAAATCAGATAGTTTAAGTAAATCTGGTAATTGATAACCAGATAGCTTTGATAAATCTGATATTGAAAAATCAGACGTGTTTAGTCAATCTGGTAATGATAAACCAGATAGTGTAAATAAATCTGATATTGAGAAATCAGATACAGCCTGTGAACCCATTAATAAATTTCCAAGACTAGAAAATACAAATGATTTTAAAGCAGTTTGCCGTAGGAGTGAAGGGATTAAAGATCTTCCTAAAGTATCATATGATGAAACAGGTAGTTTAGAAGAATGCATGTTATTTGCTCAAGTAATAATGAATGCTGTTCCAATTTCTTTTGATGAGATTAAAAATAGGCATGATAATATCAAGTGAACTTAATTCACTTGATATTAATAATACTTGGAAATTAGTATCAAAGCCAAATGACTGGATTTTACAATTAAAAATGATGATTTTGGTAATCCAAATAAGTACAAAGCTCGTCTAGTAGCTAGAGGTTTAAGTAAAAAATACCGGAGTATCCGAACTCTGCCACAAAATGCAGGTAGTCATTACGGGTTGTTCGAACTCTGCCAGTGTTTAAAATTTTGGAGATTAACTACCAAACCAGTAGGGGTCTAATAGCCTAATCCGATTTAACAATTTACCTTGAACTTTAGGTACTCAAATTCAATATAAGAAAATATTAATAACAAACATATATTTTCAACGTATATTTTCAACGTATATTTGCCACTTCTAAAAAATTACATCTCCATTACATCTACATTACAATAAAATATATTCAATATACATAAACATATAAAAAAAAACAAAAAATTAAACGTGTGGAAGATTTTTACATGCAACCGTTTTCACAAACATAAAGCGAGAAATAACATTTTTCCTATATTGATCCAAATGATCATTAATGAAATTAATTTTAACATTAATAGTTTTTTTGGTTTTTTTCTGGCTTTGGTTTGCCGAACGAATTTTCGCGTATACCTCCGTTTGTAAATCCAATAACACACTAGTAAATTGAACAATGTTTGGATGTGCTTTGTAAAAAGAAGCACCGAAATGCGAATGAAAACTCTCACAAGAATTCGTTGTTCTCTTAAAAAAGGATGCATTATTTGCCCAAATAAGTGGTGGAAATATCGAATTTTGCGTTATATATGTTTTATTGACATAATTTCGGAATTCTATAACTCTTTCGTCATTCGGAAGCAAAAAATGTAGTTCATTATAAAAAAATTCTACAACTTCCTCAGGACTAAGATACATAATACCGAAATGTACTTTTAAGTATTCGCCAATTACAGAACCTTTCTGTCTGTACTCTTGTACCAACTGAAACTCCTGAATCTTACGAAACCAAGCTTGACAGAGATGAAATTTACAACCAAAAAGAATTTGATCTCTGCCAAAACATTCATATATAGCGTTATGAATGCTTAGTTCAAAATCTACTACGACTTCTTTAGGTTGAAAATTTAAGCCTACTTCTTTACATTTTTGTCTTAAAATTAAAAACAAATTTGAATATGTTGACCGGACTTGATTTGTCCGGCAGCAAACAAAAAACAAGAGGTACGTAATAGCCGTTTTTAAAACCATGAATGGTAAACATTTGGTAAAAAAAAGTTGAACAGTATTTAAAAGTCCCATCCATCAAAATCCAATCCGAATTACATAAAAAATTAAGGTTGGAAAAACAGGAGAACACAATAATTTTAAATACCTGGTCTGCTGTTGATAGAAATTCCTCTTCTCGGTTCGTTCGTAATTGTAATTCACGAACACTATTAAATACTTCTTCCTGATTTTTAGGCAATAGGGGTAACATTTTTCTTCTCGCCGCGTGAATATTTTTCCTTATTCGGTTAATATCTTCGGTGTTGATATCCTCCGCGAAATTATTTGACACCAATTCTTGCCGAATTAGTTTGGAGGGTTTCTCAGTGGGATCTTCAGTCGCTTTCCTTTTAATGCTGTTACTCACTGCTTTTCTTGATAGGTTCCTTTCCATAGTATGATTGTGTTCTCCTTTGACTTCTGTGATTGTTTCTTCATCAGAAACGTGGGAGTACACTCTAACTGGACATTTTGCGTTACAGCACTTCCATCTAATGTTTCCACATTTGCTAGTATTAGCTTTCGAAAATTTATAACTGTTCAACACTATTAATTTATTTCCTCTTTCACTATACATTGTAGATGCTTTGTTCTCCATTTTGGTCACTGCTTGCTATGTGTACTTCACTCTTAACTTCTGTAGATCGATATGAAGTAACTGAATACAACTATAACTCTTATATAGTGTAAGTGCATTAACATCCTTCCCTTAATCCCCTAAATATCGATCAAAACAATCAAGATTTCTTCAAAATATTTAATACAAGAAATCTTTGAAACCTTTCAGAAATATACATAATTCTATGGGCCTCCGATTTTATCTATTATAAACCCTAATGACTCTAATAGGATTAAACTAAATGGTTGCGGCACAGTTCGAATATTTCAGTAATCCTCAAACTGATACAAGTCAGGTAAAATTTTATTTTGTGGCAGAGTTCGGATATGCCCAAAAATACATGGTAGATTATGATGAAACTTTTGCACCTGTAGCTAGAATATCTAGTTTTAGATTTATTGTTGCATTTGCCAACCTGAATAATCTGTTATTACACCATATTAAGGACGTGAAGAGGGCGTATGTAAACTGTGGACTAAAATGCAATTATAGGACTTATTACCTGCAGCGATTATTGTAAATTGCGGACCAAACCGTTTCCGAAGCACATGTAAATTGCGGATCAGAAAAAAGGCGTAGGTACCTGGGTACCTGCTTAATTGCCTTGTCATATTCCTTTTGAAGTTGAATGAGTTAAATAGGAAAATTATATCTAGCAACCTACTTTTTTAAAAATTTGCTGTGTTTTGCAACAGTTTATGTTTTAACCATGCAATGACAATTATAGAGACTTTTTTTGGAAAGCAAAGCTAAGGGGAAAATATAAGGTATTTAGAGGTAAAAAAATAGCAGCAAAAAATGTGATATTTATATTTTTTTAATATATAAATGTTACGTAATATGATAAAGTGTGTTACGCCAAGAGTACCAGAAATATTTGTCAAAATAAATATGATGTACATACTTAAATCTAATCTTGCCTTGCCTAAAATTATAACAGATATACTTTGCCTATGCAGATACATTATTACTTTTTACCGAGGTAAGAAATGCATTTTACAAAGTCAATTTTCGTGATTTCGTCATTTTTACAGTCAGAAATTTTTTTCTTTATTAATTCATGACGTGTTTTTACACTTCTATTTCTAATCTTACTAGGTACTGCGATACTATTAATTTTAACATAGGTTTCAGTTTGAAATTGTTTCAACACATCAATAAAAGCAAATAGCGAAGGAAGGGAGTTATAAAATTTTCATTGTATTTCGAGTGAAAACTTTCACACGCATTTGTTGTATTTTCCGTAGATCGACATCTTGAAGCCCAGATGTATGGAGAAAACGTTGAATCTTCTCCTCTCTTGAAAACTTAATAGTCCTTATGTCGTTTTTTGTACCTTTTAAAATGTCAAACACTTCTGGAAAATATTTTGGAAGTTTTGGCCGAAGTTTTCGCCTGGCATTGTACATATTCCTCTTGACTAAAGCCAAATTCGTTGTTGTCACATTATCAAAGGTCTCATCCACATTTTCGTTGAGCACTGAATGCGTTATTTTTTATGGACGTAAGATTATCTGTTGCTTTTCTTCTTGCACTGCCGCTGAGTACCTTTGTGATGAGCTTCTGAGTGTTCTGGTTTTCATGATATGTGTTGACAATTCATCCGATTTATTATAGGAACTGCTTCACCATCACCAATAGTAAAAACTTTGGCATTACAATTTTTAACTGTACATGTCCAAACCGATTCATCACTTTTAAAAATTTTCTTTTTCGAATAAGGTGAAGTGGGGTAAATGTGTTAATGGGGCAAATGTGTTAGTATCCTCCCAAAATTTGAAAAGTATCAATCAGTAAGCGCCATCCGTGTTATAAGTAATACATCACCACTGTTTACCTTCCCACCACTTCGAATTGTCTGCGCAGCTAATCTCTCGCTAGTAGTTGCAAAGCTTCCAGAACGGATGTTATTTATTAGTGTGACGAGTAGCATATTATTTATTATTATTTGCGTAAAATTGTGATCTCAACTGGTAAGTTAGGTTTTATTACTAGGAGTCGGTTCATGTACTGTAGTTTACAATGTAGTGTGTTTATTTTGTCAGAATTTTAACATTTCACTGTCTTTTGAGACTATATCACATTTGCCCCACGAAATAAGCCTCACGAGGCAAATGTGTTATACAGTGGCGGGGAAATTGTGTTATATTATATCACATTTGCCCCTTTATTGTTTCAGTGTGGCTATGATACGCAATTACAAGAAAAAGTCCTCGGATAATAAGAAATACACGAAGGCAGATCTAGAACTGGCTTTTAATGAAGCCAAGAGAACAACAATTTACAGAGCTGCTAAGATGTATGGAATTCCGTAAATTTCATTGCATTCCCGAATCAAAGGTGTACGTGGAGCAATAAAAGAAGAAAAAGGCCGACCAATTACAATTCCAATCGAGGATGAAACAAGGCTAGCAAATTGTTTAAAAACAGCTGAAAAATGGGGGTATGGATTTTTCCCGAAAAGAAGTAATTGAACTAGTTGCTCGGTTCATCCAAAGCAACAACATAAAAAATAATTTTAAAAATGGCATTCCAGGTGAAGACTGGTTCTTGAAGTTCAAAAAGCGGCACAATCTGAGTCTTAAAACTCCTCAAAATGTGGAGTACGCCAGGAAAAATGCATTGGATCCGTTCATAATATATCAATACTTAGATTTGTTAAAACTTACCCTGAATGAACTTGGACTGCATGATAAACCGGAAAGAATTTGAAATCTGGATGAGAGCAGCCTCAGTATCGACCCAAGGAAAGTGAAAGTAGTAGGTGCTGTTAATAAAGCTTCGTCTCGAACAATCAGCTCTCCTGGCAAAGAAAACACCACAATTTTGCTAATGTGCAATGCAGCAGGGGACAAAGCCCCGCCACTAATTGTGTACAAAGGAAAGAACGTATGGGACCAATGGCTTGTCCCACCAGAGCACGAATTTAAAGGAACTGTGTACGCAGCTAGTAAAAAAGGCTGGATGGACGGGGATATATTAAAAAATTATTTTCTTAAGACTGTAGTACCTACCGTTGGTTCAGAGCGACCTGTTCTTATCATATATGATGGTCACTCAACCCATGTCATCATTGAAACTTTAGAGGCTGCTGAAAGGGAACAAATAACAATTTTGAAGCTTCCTCCACACAGCAGCCACTTGCTCCAACCATTAGATCTAGCCGTATTTAAATCGTTTAAATGAAAGTGGGATGAAATACTTGTCACCTGGCAACGCAATCATGTAGGACAAAAAATACCCAAAAAGGTGTTTTCACAGTTCTTGTGTGAAACATGGATACTTATTTCCCCTGATGTCATCGTAAATGGATTTTAATCGAGATATTATTCCGGAAGAAAGTTTTCCTCCAGATCTTATGCAAAAGTGGAAGGAAACTTACAACATTTCAACACAGGTTCAAGAGCAAAGAAAAACTGATAACTCATTTCCAGGCCCCTCAAACATTTGTAAACTTAGTAACAACAGTGTGTCATTTGAACACTTTTTAAACGGTTTTATTTAGCTCACCCCGTTTGTTTTATTTATTCTTGGGTCAAATTTAGTAATTTAAATTTCACCCTCTTCCTGTCAACCGATTAATCCGAAATTTTGTATACATTTTGGATTTTGGTGACAATACAATTATGTTTATTCATTATCATTATAAATTCAAGATGGCCGCCGCTACAAAATGGCGGATAATTTATGTTTTATTAATCCCATCAATATGGGTATCAAATGAAAGGGCTCAACAAGCAGAATACAATATACTATAAAAAATTTAAATCCAAGATGGCGGCCGCTACAAAATGGCGGATAACGTAGGTTTTATCAATCCCATCAACATGGGTATCAAATGAAAGATCTCAACAAGTAGAATACAATTTACTATGCAAAATTGAAATCTAAGATGGCCGCCGCTACCAAATGGCTGATAACAATTTTTTATCAATCCCACCAATATGGGTATCAACAAATAAAAGGGCTTGACAAGAGGAATACAGTGCACTATACAACCTCAATATTTAAGATGGGCGCAGCCACTAAATGGCGTATAATAATAAGATTTAAATTTAGAAATTGAATCTGTAATTTAGGTATCTGATTAATCCAGCCTGAATCCACCACCCAAGTCAAGATTTTGTATCATGTTGAGGACTGTGTGGCGTTAGGGTGGCTAAAAATGATACGTCGTTAGCGGTACACCACCCAAGTTAAGGTGAAAGGTTAAAACGCGCCGAGAACTGTATGGCATTAGGGTGGATAAAAAACTAAAAACCAAAAAATAAAAATAGGTAAAAAAACTTTTTAAGTTAAACGGTTTTATGTTAAACATACATTGCAATGTTTAAGATAAATGTACTAAAAACCAAAAAATAATAAAATAGATACAGTCGTGGGAATTATAAACATATGCATAGACTAGACTAAAATAAAACCGTGGGGCACGTCAATTGTCTACAATCGTTGATTAAAATTTTTGTTTTGTAATGTTACACTATAATTAGGCAGTTGTTCAACCGACAACGATGGGCGTGTGATAAGTAGGGCTAGAATGTGGAAACAAGCTAGCAAGCTCGATTATAAGCGAGTTTTAGGGTTTCATAGTGGTGAGCGAGTAGTACTTTTATCATATGTTTTGTCGATTAAAGACAAACTACGAGCAGTGAAACGATTCCTCGCCAGCCAGCAGTGTGAATGTCCAACGATAAACCAGTTGAAATATCTCTTTTATTTACATGGAGTGTATAACTATTGGAATTTCCATGAGCAAGAAAATAGTAAGTAATTTCCTCACCGTCTGCAGGCCAACTGCCTAACGACGAATTAAACGATTCTTCTATCGCACATTAAGTCGATAATTTGTAGACAATTGACGTGCCCCACGGTTTTATTTTAGTCTAGTCTATGCATATGTTTATAATTCCCACGACTGTATCTATTTTATTATTTTTTGGTTTTTAGTACATTTATCTTAAACATTGCAATGTATGTTTAACATAAAACCGTTTCACTTAAAAAGTTTTTTTACCTATTTTTATTTGGTTTTTAGTACATTTATCTTAAACATTGCAATGTATGTTTAACATAAAACCGTTTAACTTAAAAAGTTTTTTTACCTATTTTTATTATTATCTGCAGTTAAACAAATACCAAAGCTACAACCACAGAAGAAAACTAGAATATGTCCTGGAGCCGAAATTTTAACATCCTCACAAGCTATAAATATTCTTAAAGAAAAACTAAAACCAGTTAAGAAGAGCGCTAAAAGAAAAGCTCGATTATTTTCCACCAGTAGCAGTGATGACAATCATACACCTCTAGAATTAATTGAGTCTGACAATTCTGAGGAGTTCGTGAATGAAGTGCTAAATAATGGTATTGATGAGAATACCATAGATATGTAAGAATTCCAAAATGTTGTTGCTCCGGGATGTTGGGTAATTGTAAAATATTCTACAAAAAAGTTAATCAAACATTTTGTTGGTAATGTGCTGGAACAAAGTGATGAAGGATGGGTCGTTAAATTTACAAGGCCATACAAAAATAAATTTGTTTGGCCAAAAATCGAAGACACTGACACGGTAGTCGACAACGATATTATCACCATTTTGCCAAAACCAACCACCGACCGAAGAGGCTTACTAGATTTTCCAGTTCGCTTTGGGGGTTATAATTTATAGTTCTGTATAACAGCAAATATTATCATTTTTGAACATTTTCTATTATCATGTTTTTTTAGAAACTCTGCTAATTATGCTTTTATATTTGAAAAGTTTATAACTTTTAAAGTGTTTGAAATATATTAATAAACAAAAAACGAAAATGTGCACATTTCTCTATATTTTATACTTTAGCTCCGGTAATAAATGTACAGACTTTGCATTACAAAATATTGGTCGTTATCACATTTGCCCCAAACTAAGGGGCAAATGTGATAGAATAACCGTGTTTTGAAAAAAATGACTAACGAAAAAAATAAGCTCATAATTAAACTTAAAACACAATGATGGGTAATAAACATCTACAAAATGTAATACATTTTTTTTAGAATTTTAATTATTAAGCTTTTTACTTAGCGGCGTCATACATTCAACCTAATGAAAAACTATATCACAATTACCCCACTTCAACTTAGGTATATCCATTTAAAAGTAAAAGTGGACAACCGCGCTCACTCGTTATAATTTCAAACTTATCCATTTTGCAGAATCTTTATGTTCGCACAGTGGTTAACAAATCATACTAACCAAATCAATCTAATAATGAAAAAAAGTACGGAAAAAGAAAGTATCTGTACCTACCCTCTGACCTTTAAAACCCATTATATAAAATCTTAGAATTCCAAATTTAAGGTATTTAGTCCGCAATTTATAATATGGATTAAACCTAAAGAGGTCCAATGTAAAAAGGGCTAGGTCTGTTTATTAAACAAAGCCTTGTATGTTTTAAAGCAGGCAGCTCAATGCTGGTTTGTGGAATTTGAGTCAACATTAAAAGCAAAGAATTTCAAATGGTAGATTTAAAAGAGATTAGAATATTTTTAGGGATAAGAATTTCTAGAAAAGAGTCAGTTATATAAAATTTAGAATGCAAGATTGTAATTTAATAAGTACTCTCCAATTTAAAATTGACTATGAATCTCTAAATTCAGACGAACATTGTAAGAAGCCATGTCGAAGTGTTATCGGTTACTTAATGTATCTAATGATCTGCACTCGTCCATATTTAAGTATAGCAGTTAATATTGTTCCAAAACAGCACACTGGTATAGTCCCTGAATCCGACTCTGTCTAAGCCATGTATGAAAATTAAAATGATGGCGGATGCGCAGAGATTTCTTAGAATTGTTTACGATTGTGACTATCTTATCTAGACATTGTTTTTGTGACCAGTCTTATCTAGAAAATACGAGAGCTAATTGTTTTTGTGTAAGCAGCAATCTAGAATTATCTAGTAAAAAAGCACTAATATATATAAAGGACCGACCAGCGGAGCAGTTCAGTTTAGTTGATAAAGTGATCTCGACAAATAAACAAGAATACACCGAAATAGCGAACAGTAGAGTGTTGATATAAATTAATAATTAAGGTTGTGTGTATATAAAGTACATTTAAGTGAATAGTTAAGTGTATATAAATTATGTGTTAGTGAGTAGTTTAGTGTTCAAATAAATTAGTAAGTAGCCATACCGTGTGTTTAAAGTTTATCCCACCCGTAATAAAAACGTTTTAATAAGTAAGAAAAACATTACAATATTGTTAGTAGATTTATGAATAAGAATAATATTACATTATGGTAATATTTGAAAAGAATTTTAAGATACTTAAAGGGGACTAGTAATTTAAAATTAGTATATACTAGAAATCATTATACAGAGTGGAAAGTCTAACTGGAACAAATTCTGTAACTTGATAAATAAAGGTTTATCGGAAAATTCCTGAAACACGTCAATTTTTATTTTCAATGGGGCATATTACAAAGAGATTTGTTTATCTTTTTAATTATCTGGTGTGGTTGCAGACAACCCCAACTTTTTTTTAAATGGAAGAGTAGGTTGATTAATTTTTTATTTTAAAGCTTCTTCAATTGTTAATACAATTCCACTTTATTTTGTTACATTTTATAAGCAATGTGTCGGAAAAAAATGAAATAAGGAAATATTTACTCAAATTACTTTAATGTATAGGTACGTTTTTTCTTACTTGATAAGCCCAATAAAAAACCTGCTCGATAGTTTTTTGGTCAATTTGAACTGTGATTGATTTGTTAGTACTTATTTGCATTTCAACGTGTAAATAACAAACGAAAAATAAGAAAATGCCCTATTTAACCGAGACGCATCGTATCGAAATATTAATGATGATCGGATATGGGGACAGAAGTCGAACACAGGCTGAAATCGCTCGTTTGTTTACTGAAGTTCATCCAGAATTACCCTCAATTAATCGAAGTACGATAAGCAAAATTGAAACTCGATATCGGGAGTTGGGCCACGTAAGGGATGCTCCTCGACAAAAGGCTTTAAAAGTTGTCGAAGAAGCTGAGTTGAACATATTGTTGGAAGTTGAAGAAAATCCTGTTACTCCAGCTAGACAAATAGCTCGCGCACATGGTGTCAGTCACACAAGCGTTTAAAAAAATCTTAAAAAAGCCAAAAAGCACCCATATAAGATGCAAAACCTGCAGGAGCTTAACGAAGATGATCCTGATCGTAGACTCGAATTTTGCGAACGAATTATGGCTTCTATCGATGGTGGACAAATTGCTTTGGAATGGGTGCTGTTTTCTGATGAGGCTACGTTCACATTACATGGGCACGTCAATCGACAGAACTGCCGTTATTGGGCTGACGAAAATCTCCGTTGGATGCGTGAATCCCATACCCAAAGGCCTCAAAAAAGAAACGTCTGGGCTGGAATTATTGGGGATCGCATAGTAGGTCCTTTTTTTCAATGGAAACGTAACCGGAGAAACATACCTTAATATGCTCCAAGAAGAACTGATTCCTACTTTAGTAAATTTATTCCCTAATAATTTGGATCCCAACTTATTTGACCAACGGATGTGGATTCAACAAGATGGGGTACCACCAGATTTTGCTCAAAATGTACGGACCTATCTTAACGAAGTGTTTCCAAATAGGTGGATTGGAAGAAGGGGCCTAACTGAGTGGCCAGCAAGATCACCCGATCTTACTCCATTAGATATCTTTATGGGGGTGTCTAAGCAAGTTAATGCCACTAAACCTAACGCCATCGCCGAGCTTCAACAAAGAATCAGGGACGAAATTAGGCAAGCAACGCCGGAAGTGTTACAAAATGTTCGGAATGCTATTTATAATCGATTAGGATATTGTCAGCAACAAGGTGGAGAGCACTTTGAACGTTTATCGCATTAAAGTAATTTGAGTAAATATTTCCTAATTTAATTTTTTTCCGACACATTGCTTATAAAAAGTAACAAAAAAAAGTGGAATTGTATTTACAATTGAAAAAGCTTTCAAATAAAAAATTAATCAACCTACCCTTCCATTAAAAAAAAAGTTGGGGTTGTCTGCAACCCCCCGGATAATTAAAAACAAATCTCTTTGTAATATGCCCCATTGAGAATAAAAATTGTGTGTGTTTCAGGAATTTTTCGATAAACCTTTATTTATGAAGTTACAGAATTTGTTCCAGTTAGACTTTCCACTCTGTATAGATATAATAAGTGGGTATGTAGATGCTGATTGGTCTGATGATAAAATTAATAGGAACAGTATAACTGGTTATTTTTTTAAATTATATGAAAATTCCGTCAGTCATCCGTAGCAGGCTCTACGTCAGAAGCTGAATATATGGCTCTGTATGAGGCTGCACGAGAAGCGTTGTGGTTAGGATCATTAGCAGAAAGTATACAATTAATGATAACAAGTCAAATAGTCATATAGGAAGACAATAATGGTTGTATAAGCATTGCAAATAATCCATCAAGTCATAAGAGATCGAAAAATATTGAGATAAACTATCATTATTCTCGTGACAAAGTAGAAAAGGGTCTAAAAAACGAATTTATATGTCTACAGATCAACAGATACTGACGCATTGACAAAGTCTGTACCTGGAGTTAAATTTGTGGAGTTCCGTACACAAATGGGTTTAAATTAATTTAAAGGATTGAATATTGTATTATATTGAAAAAGGTATGGTAAGTTTTCCCATACGATGTTGGGTTTTTCCTTAAATCCATAAGCAACAAATATTGAGCCAGTAGAGTCATATAAGTTGAAGGGATTGCGTTGGGAGAAAAGTCGCTACGCTTTAATTCAAGTATGATAATATTTTAAAATATATATAAATATATATGTACCTATATTGTAATTTTAACTTAATTTTTTTATATAAGGGATTCGTTTTTGAGGGGGAGTGTTGAATTCTTTGAACAAAAATGAATGTTAGTTTGAACTTTTATTACTTATTATAAATTCTATTTTAGGAGAAATATTTTATCTTTTTAGTACCTACTTTTCTAACCAGGGATTATATAAATTCTTGTGTGGATTGTTTAGATAAGTAACCATTTTAACACATGTTCTGTGAAATTAAAAAAACAGAGTTTTAGAAATAAGATAGTACGCGACAAGTTTCTTATGCGTAAAGACCTTTTCCCCAGACGCGATCTTTTATAATAAAGATTATCGATAAAAAACATTGATATTGTTTCAATTATTTCACGATTATTCTCTCCATAACTTCCTACAAGAATTAAAAAATTTGGGGTTGTCACTAAGGGGGGAATATTTAAGCGATGGTTTTTTCTGTGCCATTTCAAAGTGTATTGGAAATGGAATATACCATGTTTTGTGCCATTCGAATATCTCTATTCGTTTAGGAGATACACCCTATATAAAACATACCTGGACACCTGTTAGTTTTTTCTTTGGGTAGTGTCTAGTTGAACTAATGCAAATATTAGTTGAAAATAAGTATAAGTGAAAGTAATAAAATTTAGAAATAAGTTTAGTAACGTAATAAGTGATGTAAGTCGTATAGCAGTGTTGCCAGACGTCCCGATTTTTAAATCAAAATTAAAAATTAAATGACCCGGACAGGCTCAGTCCCGCTTTTCGGGGATAACTCGACCGTGCGTGCAGCGTGCTGAGGAAACGCGGGCGGGTGAATGAAGATAAGCGCGCAGGAGAGAGGGGTACGTCACGCAATGGATTACGTACGAAGGAATAACGAATACCATTAGTTTTACTGTTTGAAGAGCAGTGAGCAAGTAGTGAGTAGCGTTGCGTGCGTAATTTAGTTAATTTATATTAATCAAACAAAAGTTTAAGCTTTTTACGTGGTTTTGTTAGTATATTACTGGAGTTTACTTATTAGAATCATTTAAAGATGAATGAAACCGATAGTGATGTTTCGGATTGCTCGGAACCGGAAAATATTGCACCCAAGAAAAAAGCCAAACTAGGAAAACATCGCCTCACGAAATTCAGTACAAATTGGCAGAATGATTATAATTGGTTGTGTAACATGACGTCGGATGAGTATAATGCTTACTGTAAACTGTGTAAAAAGAGTTTACTATTTCCCATGGCGGATTAAACGACGCAGTGAAGCATTCAAAAACAATTAGTCACTCGAAGATCACAAGTTCTCGCGCTGCAAGAAACATAATTAGCTATTTTCAGGCACCCGGTACTTCCACATCTGATCGTGATCGCGATGATATTATGTACAAAACGTCAGCCGCAGAAATTACTTTTATATATCACATCGTTAAACATTCGTTAAGCTACAATAGTATGGATTGTTTTCAAAAGTTATTACCTCTCCTGTACGCCGATTCTAAGATAACTAAGAATGTTAAATGTGATAGGGCAAAGAGTGAAGCAATAGTTTGTGAAGTATTGGCAAAAGAAGCTTTGAAGGACGTAATTCAAAATTTGAAAGAAGATTCATTTTTTTAGATTTCTACGGATGCCAGCAATAAAGGAAACCGGAAAATGTTTCCAATATGTGTTCGATTTTTCAGATTGGACAAAGGAATACAAAACAAATTAATAGATTTTGTGGAGAATAATGACGAAACTGCCAACCAAATAACAAAGATACTTTGTGAAACATTGGATAAATATAATGTTACGAAATAGCGCACTAGTATAGTCCCTG
This sequence comes from Galeruca laticollis, assembly GCA_963921935.1. Lineage (NCBI taxonomy): Eukaryota > Metazoa > Arthropoda > Insecta > Coleoptera > Chrysomelidae > Galeruca > Galeruca laticollis. Next base: position 47,532,285 of record OY998177.1, read on the forward strand.
AATCCGATTCTGCCCAAGCCATGTATGAAAGTTAAAATTATGGCGGATGCGCAGGGATTTCTTAGAACTGTTTACGATTGTGACTATCTTATCTGGACATTGTTTTTGTGACTAGTCTTATCTAGAAAATACCTGAGAGCCCATTGTTTTTGTGTGAGCCGCAATCTAGAAGTATCTAGTAAAAAAAGCACTAATATATAAAGGACCGACCAGGGAGAGTTAGTTTAGTTTATAGTTTGACATCATGAGATAAACAGTAAATAAGTGAATATAAATTATTGAAGTATTTATAGAAATTAGTTTAAGTGAATATACTGTGTATATAATTAGTGAATAGTGTAGTGAATAAATAAATTAAGTAAGTAAACCTACCGTGTGTATGAATTTATCCCACCCGTAATAAAACGTTTTAATAAATGAGAAAAACATTACATTGGTGTCAGGTGTGGGGTAATATAAATAAATTGCTACGTAAAAATGGCTAAGAGACTATGTGACCTGAAAGTGACGGAACTAAGAGCAGAATTGGAAGATCGTGAGTTGGAAACGTCCGGTAAGAAAAGTGAATTAGAACGACTTAAAGTGGAACTGGAAAATGACGGCTTTGATCCAGAGACAGTTTTATTTAATGACGAGGCTTCCACCTTAATCTCGTCAATTTCTGTTAACATGGACAAGAAGATTTCTGCCATGGAAGAGAACATGGACGAGAAGATTTCTGCCATGAAAGAGAAGATTTCTACGAATGTGAAAAGCGATATTTCGGCTATAAAGAACGATATTTCTGCTATGAAGAACGACATTTCTGCTAATATGGACGAGAAGATTTCTGCTATGAATAACGATATATCTGCCGATATCTTATTAATGAAAAACGACATTGCCGCTGACGTTGAACATGAAATTTCGTCTCCCAAATCTGAAATTGAGAATAAGATGACAACGATGGACGAGAGAATCAAGGAGTTAGAAAGAAAGATAACAGATATAAGAACTCAAGACACGCCAGCGGAAGAAAAGAAGACCGAGCTAACAAAACCTTGCAAGCCAGTAACACACACTAAGACATTGGTAGTTTTACCCAAGTCAAGGCCCCAACGTTCGATGGAAAAATGTCGTGGACCAATTATGTGAAACAGTTTGAAGCAGCCGCTAGAGTAAATAATTGGTCCGATAGAGAGAAGGCAGTGAACTTAACTATCGCGCTTCGGGGAGATGCCTTGGATGTACTACAGACGATACCACTTGAAAAAACGGATGACTTCGAGCAGCTGAAGAAGAGGTTGGATATGCGATATGGCCACGACCATCTAGAACATTTGTACCAATTCCAGCTGAAGAACCAAAGGCGGAAACTTGACGAAACCCTTCAAGAATATGAACTGGATATTGCCCGACTAGTTCGATTTGCTTATCCATCAGCGCCAGAGAATATAATGGAATGTTTGGGCATCCAGGCCTTTATTGACGGCTTATGTGATCACGATATGGAAAGGACGCTTCGATTAGCCCATCCCAAAACGTTGGTCGATGCATTGACAGCTGCTCTTGAATATGAAGCAGCAACGAAGGCTTGGGATATAACGAAATTAGGACCACCCAAGAAGAAGGTGACGAGGACAGGTTTGACCAGATCGTCAACTTGTTGAAAGGTATGGTAGTCAAGAAGCCGAAAAAGATTAGGTGCTGTAATTGTGGTGAGCTAGAGCATGCACGCAGTTCGTGTAAGCGTCCTATGACTCCTGCAAACCAAGAACATCTTAAATACAAATCAGCCACGAAGGATTGGCGGTACAACAAAGGTAGGACCATGTAGGAAGAAGGTGATGATGACAGACTTGATCAGATCGTCAACTTGTTGAAAGGTATGGCAGACAAGAAGCCGAAGAAAATCAGGTGCTGTAATTGTGGCGAGCTAGAGCACGTACGCAGTCCGTCTAAGCGCCCCAAGACTCCTGTAACCCAAGAACTCCAGTCACAGGGGAAATCAGACAGGGGTGAACATCCAGCTGATGTGAATCACCGAAAAGCCAACTATTTGCCTAGATGGTCATGTCCTGTAGACTATTCACAATGCAACAAGTCGAAATCTAAGGAAGTTGCAGTTTTAAGAATTACAGTAGTCAATGAAGAATGGTCACCCACCAGGATCAGAGAAGATCAGGAAAATGATGCCAGAGTGCCAATTGTTTTTGTGTAAGCCGCAATCTAGTTTTATCTAGTAAAAAAGGCACTAATATATAAAGGACCGACCAGGGAGAGTTAGTTTAGTTTATAATTTGACATCGTGAGATAAACAGTGAATAAGTGAATATAAATTATTGAAGTATTTATATAAATTAGTTTAAGTGAATATACTGTGTATATAATTAGTGAATAGTGTAGTGAATAAATAAATTAAGTAAGTAAACCTACCGTGTGTATGAATTTATCCCACCCGTAATAAAACGTTTTAATAAATAAGAAAAACTATACTTCTATTTCTCACATTTAGCTAAACGTCGTGCGGAATTGATGGAGATATTTGAAACTACAGAAATGGAGTGGGTCGAATTATTACGTCACGTGAATACAAGGTTTCTGTCGCTCTGTCCTGCTGTTGAGAGAGTAATCAAGGTTTGGCCTGCTTTGAAAAGCAAAAGCAAGAATCATGTGCGAAAGCCATTGAAAAGATTTTTTATTCTGAAGCAGAGGAATCAAAAACCCTAGCCTACTTGCATTTTGTTCATAATTTGGTGAGTGCTTTTGGTACATTAATGAAAGAATCTCAGGGAAATGATATTGCCATAATAGAAATGCATGAGTCATTATGCCTCTTCCGCTCAAGGTTGTCTCAAAGGCTAAAGGATGAGCTTTTCGGCTACCAGACGAAACAGATTTTAAATGAATTAGTTGAATCTGAACGGACCAAAGCCATCGAAGATATAATTTTTCAGATGAAAATATTTTTTCTAGATTTAAATTCATGAACGTGGAAAGTAAAATTAGTTTTGAGATGATTGAAAATGCTGTATCTTTAATAAAAATGACAGGCGATATTTCGGTAGATAACTTATATGAAGAATTTAACTTGTTGAAATCATCCTTAGACGTATTAGTGGGAAATTGCACCACTGCCACCACCGCACCAGCTCTTTCAACAGTTTCCAGAAAAGGATACCAGGAATATGTTTAAACTAATGACTTTCATATTAAGTATCCCAACATCAAACTGCTTTCCTGAACGCGTTTTTCCCAGATGAATTTAAAATGGACGGATGCAAGAAATAAATGAAATTTAATGAAAGCAGAATTACTCATCCAGTTTAATCTACAGCTATCCTGTGAAGAGTTCTTCATCTTTATTAAACAGAACAAGGAATCTTTAAAAGAAATTAAATCTTCACAGAAATAGGGATAAGTAATTCTATTCTCTTATTGTAAGTTGCAAACTATTGTATGCAACGACATATTTTTCTGATGAATAAAACTTTTTTTATTTTGATTTCTGGTTTTTTTATACTCTTTATTCAGAAGACGAATAAGACTCAAGTATTTAACGATAGAGTAAATCTATTTAAAATATCATATTTCTATTAAAATACATTTTCTAATATTTTTGCTATCTATTGTCACGTAAACGTACTTTGAACGCAAATAAAAAGATAAATATTTAAAAATGTCTGATTATGTACGTTTTTTTACTAGGTCCCGCTTTCGACGAAACAATCCCGGGTTTTTCACTGAAAAGGTCCCAAAGACATGACTTGGAAAAAAAATCTGGCAACGCTGTATAAATAAATAAATGTTGGAATAAATTCAAACCAGACTTTTGTTAAAATAAATTCCATGAAATATTTTCATAATACTGCGTCTAAAAAATATTTTCTACTTACGTATCACAACAATTGTATACCGGTCGGTCATCTTTCATCCTTGAAGTTTCGTCATGGGAGTTACAGCTGTAACAAAAATACAACTTAATAAAAAAAACAACGAAATTTACCAGAATTCTTAAATTTTTTACGTAAAATTCGAATCGGCGGTCAAAATTGGTCATCACGTTAGGATTTTGAAATATTAGAGGTTTATGTACTTAAGTTAAAATATTCCTGTTTTTCATAATTCCCTAAAACATCTTGTTAATCATTAAAAACTTCATCCACCTTTACGAACTTCATTATTAGGGGCAATTCATTAATTACGTAAGAATCCCGAGAGAGAGGAGGGTTAAAAAAATCTGTACACGCATCTTGGGGTAGATGGGGACAACTAATAGTTTTCAAACATTACCTTTTTAAATGGAACTAACTGTTTCTAAATCATTCTACAATCTACTGAAAAAATGGTGGAAATTCTAAAAAATCAACAATTTTTTCGATATTACTATCATCGTCAGAATGACAGAAGTTACATTTCATGTGATGCCTACCTGATACGGGGTGTTTCATTGGGAAAGGGCCTATCTTTAACTGTAGATGGGGATCACATTGGTACTTCCAAAAACCTATATTTAATGTGTCTTCTGCACTTTATAACCGAGATACATGGTGTTTTATAAATGTATCCTATTTCTTTCGAACCTCATAACTTCCGAGTTACCCTGTATATTATTTTGAAATTTGGTACACGTAATAACCATTACCTAGAAACTCCATCAAAATCATCTCCAAAAAGATAATGCAGGTCCGGCTTAACAAAAAATTTCAAAACCCGTCTTTCCTAAAAACAACACTTTATATATAGATTTTTTTTAAATTGCTCTTTATAATTGGAAAGAGTATAAAAAATCGAATCTACTTATTTCCTTTTTATTTTTCTGCAGACAATTTTACTACCAAAAATTTACCGTCAAAATTATAATTTATGCACGTTTTGGGGGTTAACAATGGTATCGGAGAGGTTTTTTTCTATTTTTACTTTTCCGCCAACCTATCTAATATGCGAGAAAAGTATTGGCTTACCCCAGTTGGAATTCTGAAAAAAATCCTGTGTGTATGTCGTCGTCGGCCACTTTTCGTTACATGTCTTGTTAGCACGATACAGCCTCAAAAGTGCAACAAGTCACCAATTTTATGATTGAATATTGTGAAGGACATGTCACAGATGAACCCTATTGATTTTCAGCTCACCAGAGCCAGTACAACGGGTGCTATGGTACTTCAAGTACGAAATATTTATCATTTTTTGAGAAATTTCAGTTTCTTAGCACGATACAGTCTCCGGAGTTCAACAAGTCACCAGTTTTATGATTGAATATTATTCAGAACATCTCACAGATGAACCCTATTGATTTTAAGCTCACCAAAGCCAGTACAACAGGTGCTATAGTACTTTATGTACGACATTTTTGTCATTTTTGGAGAAATTTCAGTTTGTTAACACGATACAGCCTCCGGAGTATATACAAGTGATCAATTTTATAATTGAATATTATTTAGAGCGTCTCAAAGATGAACCCTATCAATGTTCAGCTCACTAACGCCAGTACAACGGGTGCTATGGTACTTGAAGTACCAAATTTTGGTAGTTTTTGGAGAATTTTCAGTGTGTTAGCACGATACAGCCTTCAAAGTTTATACAAGTGACCAATTTTATGATTGAATATTGCTCAAGGTGTCTCACAGATATACCGTATTGATTTTTAGCTGACGAGAGAGCGAGTACAGCGGGTCCTATAAATCCAGATATACTACATTTTTGGTTATTTTTGGAGAAATTTTGGTTTGTTAGCACGATACATCCCCGAAGTGTATACAAGTGACAATTTTATGATAGAATATTGTTCAGAGCCACAGATGCGGAAAAGTTAGTTTTAATCTTCAAAACCGTATATTTAATGCATCTAGAGAAGCATCCTAGAAATTCAATTGAGTTTGTATTTTTACGAGTACAGACCACTAAAAAATGTGATTACAGGGCCGTACTTAGGACATACTCATTCAATAAGTTTCGAATACCCTGTATAAGTATATGTATCTGGAAACTATGCACTTCTACATTTAGAATAACAAGAGTAAAATACGAGAAATAAATTTATCCTCCAAAATCGGAGATTTTTATTAATTTTATTAATTGACATGAAAAGGAAACAAGAAATTCTAACAACATTGTCCAAACGAAGCAAGTCTAACCTACAAAAATGGCTCAAAATGACCTCCATTCTGCTCTATGCACTTTTTTGCCCTTTTTGTAATATTGCGAACGGACCTTCTGATCACATCTGGATTATTTCTGATTTCTCCACAGGCATTCTCTATTTTCCGAAAAAGTTCTCTGCTATTGATGTCGGTAGCATACACTTTTGATTTTAGATATCCCCAAATATGGTAATCCACAGGATTGAAGTCAGGTGACCTTGAAGGCCAGTTATTGGGACCACCTCTGCCTATCCATGAATTAGGAAAAATTTCATTTAAAAAATTTCTTACTATGACTCTGTAATGCACCGAAGCACCGTCATGCTGATAATACATTCCTGCTACATTTACGTCTGCATAATCTACTAGCACTGGTAAAATATTCTGCAGAAAATCCAAATAGACTTCGCCAGTCTATGTGGAAAGATGTGTGTGGTCCTATTAATTTATTATCAATAACACCGCACCAAAAGTTAACAGAAAATTTTGCGTTGCGAATGGGTCTCTCTTGTAACAAATGGATTTTCTTCTGCCCAAATGTGCGAGTTCCGTAAATTATAAACGTCGTCTCTTGTAAATTGAGCTTCATCCGTGAATAGAACTCTACTTAAAATTCTTGCATTTCGAATGATCCAATTGCTAAAATTCGTTCGTGGAAGTTCGTCCCCTGCTTGAAGTCGCTGTACTTCTTGTATATGAAATGGATAAAGATTACGTTTTTTTAGTCGCCGTCAAACAGTAACATGATGTACATTTGTAGCATGTCCAATTCTTCTTGTACTAATCTCCGGATTATTATTAACAATATTCAAAATATTTTGTTCCATACTAAAATGCCTTCTTTCCTGATATTCCTTTAATGTTACCGTTGGAAATCTGCCGTGTTCTCCTAAGAAATTAAAAACACGAATAAATGTTTTACGGTTTGGTAACCTTCGGTAAGGGAACCTTCTTCCGTATTCAGTTTTTGCAGATGTACCATTACCATTACAAAATCCATAAATAAATAAAATATCTGCGTATTCTCGGTTAGAAAATTGATGAGGCATGATGATACTGATAATACTCACTAGGCAAAAAGAAAATACTGTAGGAAGTTCAAAACATCAAACACTGTTTGGCAGAAGCCAGATACAAATGACACACACTTAAATGGTGTGTCTATTCCATTGCCTACTTGAAGTATTATCTAGTTTATACGAGTACTTTTAACATTTTTTGAAGTATAAATTTATTTCTCGTATTTTACTCTTGTTATTCTAAATGTAGTAGTGCATAGTTTCCAGATACATATCATTGTACAGGGTGTTCGAAATATTCGAAACATATTGAATGAGTATGTCCTAAGTACGGCCCTGTAATCACATTTTTTAGTGGTCTGTACTCGTAAACATACAAACTCAATTGAATTTCTAAGATGCTTCTCTAGATGCATTAAATAGATTTCATGTCAAGCTAAAAACCTCTCCGATACCATTCTTAACCCCCAAAACGTGCATAAATTATAACTTTGACGGTAAATTTGTCAGCGGAAAAATAAAAATGAAATAAGTAGATTCGATTTTTTATACTCTTTCCAATTATAAAGAGCAATTTAAAAAAATCTATATACAGGGTGTTGTTTTTAGGAAAGATGAGTTTTGAAATTTTTTGTTAAGCCGGACCTGCATTATCTTTTTGGAAATACTTTTGATAGAGTTTCTAGGTAATGGTTATTACGTGTACCAAATTTCCAAATAATATACAGGGTAACTCGGAAGATATAGGATAAATTTATAAAACACCCTGTATCTCGGTTATAAAGTGAAGAAGACACATTAAATATAGGTTTTTCTACTTCCGCTACTAAAACCGCACTTTGAACACGGGTTTGACATGCACAAAACGACTCTTTAAACACTAGTGTTTAAAATGCGAAAAGTCACATCTCGTTTATCTTTTGTTTTTTAAACGTCAAATCAAGTGTATCTTTTGTATGTTAAATTTCCATGCTCCTTGATAATTTTGTTATTCTGCGTCATTTGATTTATCAGTCAGCTATCAGTCATCGTCCGTCATGTAATGAATATAATTCAAATATAATATAATGTTTTCCTTCCCGCGGCGAAGAAAAAGTATAGTAAGCACCTCGTGTTAAAAACGTCTTTAGTCACTCATTTCACAAGGAACTCGTTCCGCTTCGCTTCACTCGTGCCTAAAGTAACCGTTTTGACACTTGGTACTTAATATACTATTTTGGAAGCACCAAAGTGATCCCCATCTACAGTTAAAGTTATGCCCTTTCTCAATGAAACACCCTGTATCACTGGTAAACAAAAACAATGTTTTAGCTGTATGACATAAAGCTGAATGAACCTATCTAAATACGAAAAGAAAGCTATAACAAGTAAGGTTTTTTCGTTACATTAAAAAAACCACATATAGAACAGTTACGTTTAATATTTATTTATTAAATTACTTTACACGTTTTGTGTGTCGACTATATATGTATAATTGATATTAAACTTACATATAACAAATCAAAAATATTTATTTGTAACACATTTCATTTTTTTCATGAAGGTTCGTATCTGCCCTCTTCAAAAACCAGCAGTAATCCCTTATTATGGCTGGATCCCATCCCCTTTAGTACCGAATTTCCATTGTTCTGATATCTTGGTGGAACCTTTCACCCTGCTCGTCGCTCATAGCTCCCAAATTCTCAGGAAAAAATGATAAATGGGAATGGAGAAAATGAATTTTTAATGAAATTCAGCAGCCAAGCGATTTATAGGAATCTAAAAGTTCATTAACTAGCTGTTCGTAGTTTGTATCCATATCCCCTCAAGACACTTACGTATGAGTTCCAAGCTCAAGTTCTTGCGTGGTAAGCTTTTCTATAAAATCAATATCGTCCACCAACTTTCTAATGTGTGGCCCTATAAAATACCCTCCTTTAACTTGGCGTCACTTAACTAGGGAAACATTTGTCTTAGGTATTTAAATCCTTCATCCTCTTTATTCATAGCCTTCACAAAGGTGTTCATTAGTCCAAGTTTAATATGAAGCGGAGCCAAAAGGAGATTTTTTGGGTCTACAAGAGGCGCATACTTAATATTTTGAGATGTCGGTTGAAATTCGGACTTCTTCTGCCAAATTTGCCTCACATAGTGTTCATTCACTGCACGACTGTCACACAAACAAAGAAAACAGCAATATTTCGTAAGCCCTCTCTGAAGTCCCACTAAAATTGCGATAACTTTTAAATCACCACATATCTGCCACTTGTAGCGGTTGTAGTTTATTTTACCTAAAAGGAGGCGCATATTTTAGTAAGTTTATTTCTTTCATTATCATTGAATGGGTAACTGGTACAGATTGTTTTAAATTTCCACTATGTAATAACACAGCTTTTAAGTTATATTTCGATGACGCCATTCACAAGCATTGCTTGATATCGAGTTCCTGCATTAAACCATATATATCAGTACAGGCACGTAACGAATTTTCCATATCGTAAAATGTGGAAAACGCGGCATTTTTTTCTTCTAAAAGTTGTAGTTTTAGTTTCTTTGGAAGTAAGTTCCACTCCTCAAGACGGGAACCAAAAAGTTCTGTTGCTTTGACAACCCCAAATCACGTACGAAATCATTTAACTCTTTTTGAACAATTAAATGTGGCTCGCCTGAACTGGAACCAGGCGTGAATGTGAAGTCAGTACACTATTCCTCGGGGCTTCCTGAAGAACCGTTATTCTCTGCATTATTTCCCAAAACAATATCTATACTGGTAAGTCTGCATTGTGAGGAATAGGACTTATGGCAGATTGCACATTTTGATATTCGATCTTACACTTTTCTTTTTTGGAATAACCTTCAGTCTTTGTCATACAAAAATAGCAATCATCAAAATGATTGGTGGATTCTCGCCATACCATTGGAACTGCAAAAGACAGACTTCTTCTCTTCTCTTTTATCCACTGAACCAATAACATGCTACAGCTGACACAGCACACATGGGGAGCCCGCTGTTTGTGTTGATCTGCGATTACAACACCAACATACCTGAAATAAGCCTTTTTCACATTTTCTGAACTTCTCCATAAATTCTTCACAAATATGATAAACCTTGCCAGGAGAAATTTTGCAACAACGGAGCGCATGACTAGCCATTTTTGTCGTAAACAAAATTTTCTTAACTATAATTCTATAATAAAGTACCGAAATGAGTGACTCATACCATTCTTATCGTTTGAAGAGGTTCAGACTCGCATCCTTATCACCAACTCATAAACGTACGATGACGTTTAATATTTACAGACACAAGTATTTAATTATTAAATTTTTTTTATATTTTAGCAATGTAGATTTAAATGGTGTTGTGCATTAAAAAAATGATTTTCTTTTAAAAATGTTCCTACCAAAAGACTGGTTGAGGGCAATTATAGCCAATAACAAATCTTGACTACTAAAAAAAATAAAACATTATATTACAAACTGTTTCACCTTATAATATGGAATCAATTCTATAACAGATTATTTTAAGAATAAAAAAATATTTATTATGTAATTATTAGAACAAAAAATTACAAAAATAGTGCTAATAGCATAGAAAATATTAAACAAAAAGTACTTTAACAGCTCAAAATTTGCGGAAAAAGCAATAAATCGGCATATTAAGCAAAAAATAAATTTATAAACCAATGAAAAAATTAAATAAAATAAGTAATAAAGCAAATTAAAACTCAAAGTATGTGGTGGTGCGACCATCACCTTCTTTTAAAAAACAATTGCTCCTCGGTCTAGTGATCCGCCAGGCATTAAATTATATGTAAAGGTCGACAGGTGAAATAAAAATCCAATTTTCAACTCTCAAGCTTCGTTTTCGTCTTCAATGGGGAAAAGTAAGTGTTGGACCGGTTTCGATCTTCTCGTAACTAACTAAACATTAAAAGGCATGGCACAGCGCAAGGGAAAAGTAAGCATTAAACTTCAAAAAAAGCATAAAAACAGCTAAAGTAAATCTCTCATGGTTGTTTAAAAAATTAAGCTATAAGCATAACGTTTAAATTCCAGTCGCTAATTATTATAAGTCTTCTAAAATATCTTCAGATTTATCAAACGTATCTTCATATTCATCCTCCGTAGTAGTATCTTTGTTAAGATTCACAACCACTGGTTCTATAGTGATTTCAATGTGGTTATCAAGATTCCACATCTTCTTCTCTTCTTTTATGACATCCTTTATACAATTTGCCCATAATTCTGATGCCACATTAGTTACAGCATCATTAAGAAGTTCTTTAGCGTCGTTTAATTTAAGTGACATTTTTCTTTACTACTTCATTTTTTATTTCAGCCCAAACAAGCTCTATTGGGTTCAGCTCGCAATGATAGGGCGGCAATCTGAGAAGAATTACGCCTCGCCTTTGTGCCAATTCATCTACTGTGTATCGAATATATTTATGGACAGGGATGAGTTGCGCGCAGCGGTCATTTTCTACCCGAATACAAGTAAGAACACCAAAATTAGGAGCCGAATTGTGCGCAACAAGATAAACACAAAATTAAGGAGATTAGGGAATATAAAATAAATTAAATGGTAAAGGTATTTGTACATTTATTTCAGGAATAATAAGACACGGATTTTACAAAAGTTTAAAGTCTATTACATTTGTTTTATATAGATGTATTTGTTGATCTAAAAATATGTTTTTTCTTCGCTTTCCCATAAAGCGGTTTATTAATATTATTATTAGCGCTTCTTATTTTAATATATGTATTTGTTTGATAAGTAAAAAGTACATCAATAAAAGTGCACACATTAGGCTGCGAGGAATAAAAACTTTTATTAAAATGTGCATGAAACGATTCACATGCGTTAGTGGAACGTATAACACTTGATGACATTTCTGCCCATAATATGGGAGGAAGCTTATATTCCTAATCAATATAATTTTCGACCAAATAATCAGAAAATTCAGTCCCTGAAATATTTTCTGGTTTATCTGGCATTAAATGAAAATAAACGGTAGAACGAACAAATGTTGAGCCATTTTCCAATATCTGATTTTAAATCATTATAATGGACATACAAACCAAGCTGCATAATTTTACGATACCAGGCTTGCTTTAAATGACAAAGGCAGCCTCTTATTTCAGATGTTGGGAAAATAGCTTTAACAGCCAAATGTATGGCAATCCCAAAGTCAATAATAATTTTTTTTTGGATTTAAACAAAGTTCAAACCTATTACATTCTGACACAATGTGCAGGAATAATTTCTCGTAAACATCTTTGGTCTTAGAAGGTAATAAAGCGAACACTACTGGCACATAATGTCCATTTTTATACGCATGCAGAGTGAAAAATTGATAAAAGTATTGCACGCAATATTGGAAAGTTCAGTCCATATATATCACGTCACAGGAACACAGAAAACTTAAATTTGGAAAATAAGAAAATATAACAATATTATTGTCAGTATGTTGACTAGCAGAAAACTGTCCTGTTGTAATGTTTTGATATCCAGACATATTAACGCTTCATGTACATCTTGAATATTTTTTGGTAGAGGAGGCAAGAACGTACGACGTGCAGAATAAATATTCTTTTTTGTATAATCCAAGTCCTTTAACGACAGATTGCTCACCAATTCTGGACAGTTTTTTAACTCTTTATGGATTAACTTCATCGGTCGCTCAAATATCTTCAATATCCTTTCTTTTCACGCTGTTACCTTTGATTATAACACTTTATACTCAAGGCTGTTACTTAGTTTTTGTCTATCGAGAGTACTCTCCACTTCATGATTATGCACTAATTCAATTTCCACAATTTTATTTTCGCCCACGGTATATAGTTTTGCTTTGCACATTTTTGCTGTACAACGCCAATAAGTTTTGCCAGATGCCATCGTTCTACATTTTTGAAATTTTCCACGGTTTACCACTAGAAGAGTTTTGCACTTCTCACTTAACATAACTTCACACTTAATTTCCATCTTTGCTGTACAACAGTTCGAAGACAAATAAAATACAACCCGTAAAATATTTGTTAAGATAGAATTCTAATAAAACCTCTGCCTACTCCCTACCCCCGCCAGGGTAAACTATTAGGGCAGTCCCGATAACAGAACATTTATTGGCTTGTTCTATTCTATTACAACAAATATCCTAATCACGGTATTTTGGTTTTTTCCTCATTTTATTAACATAAGCACCCCTTTGCATTATCCTCAAAATTACGTATTCCGGGAATGCCGATAATCCCTTGACGGTTACTACCTGAGACACCTCTTATTAAATAAGGTAAAAATTTAACCATTGCGCGCAACTCACCTATGCCCATATTTATGTTTGTGCACCCGCGCCAAGTTTAATAATTCTACTTTTAACAAATTGTTATCAAATGGAATATTTTTTTCATGAAGCCACTCTGCAATGTGGGTCTTTCTCCATTTGGTTGTTGGTAACTGCTCGATACGTCGGCTGTGATACGGTGCATTGTCTATAACGACAACAGAACCTGCAGTAGGACTCCGTGCACTATCGTATTCTAGCTGTCGCTTTCTATCATAGAATTCTACTGTAGAAAGCGATAATCGAATGTGATAGCTATCTGTGTTGTATTCGCCTTCTCTTCGGGTATTTCCGGAATTGATAGGGTAATTTGTTGGTTTTTTATTTAATAAACGTCAATCTCATATCTTATATGTGTAATTTGTATTTTTATGAGTTTGTTGATTGATCTTATTCAAATTGCGACTAAAGGTGAGTTTAAACAACTTTTATTTTGCAAAGTAAAAGCGTTTAGATAATTATGTTTCCTATAAACAATTTTAATTTGGTTGTTACTGAAGAGGAAGAAAGGTTAAAAACATAAGAGTGGAAAACATCGAGCGAAGAAATATGCGAGTTGAGGCCGACTGTTTTACAATTATAGATATTCGCTTCAAGGAATTATTTCGCCTAACCAAGGATATGGCTCAGTTCATACTTAACGATAGTATACCTCTTTTAATCCAGGGAAATAACCCAGTAGCTATAGCGCCAACAACAAAATGTTTTGCTGCATTGCATTTTTATGCTGCTGGAACTTACCAGGGGGTAATTGGACCAAGCTATGTCTCAATGGCACAACAAAGTGTTTCTAGAGCCATTGAAGAAGTAACTGAAGCAATAGTACATATGAGGCCAAATGGATTCAGTTTCCTTTAACTCCCGAAAGAAAAAATACCATTAGGCATGGGTTTATGGAGGCCAAATATTTGGGTTTTCCTCACATAAATCCAGCAATAATCGCCAATGTTCTGCACGAACACGCATATTTATAATTTTTAATAATTATTTACTACTTTACTAATAAAAATAAACAAAAAATGACAGAACATCGACAGGTTAATTTGCTTCCCAAATAGAATACGAGACGTCCATACACCTCGCCAGAAGTCGATCGCTTTCGTGATAGGAAATCTATTTTACGCGCGTACAGAGTGCCAGTGGCATAGAATTTAGGCGATTTATAGAATTCTATAGGACACAGAGTCCTAGCCCTGGTTCAATTCTTAAGAGAATTTCAGAAAACAATTTTTCATAATGTTCCGCATTCATTTCTTCATGGTAATCGCCAGATTTATTAGAAACGAATGCGTTTAAACCTCCTTCGACAAATCCTTAATCACTGCCAATATGTGTTATAATGAGGCGTTTACCTTTTCCAGATGGAGCTGTTAATCCAGTCTATAGTCCTTCTATGGATGCTTGTCTTTTGTTTTTTATATTTAAATCTTGCCAAACTTTTGTAACTGTGTGGCCTTCATTTAACCACGTTTCATCGGTGTAATATATTTTTATGTTATCTCTTCGATACTCTTCTATGGCTTTTAAATATTTTCTGCGCCATAAAATTATCTCCTGTTTTTCAATTAAGGCACTATTCCGGCTTCGCTTCAAATATCTAAAGTTCAAGTTAAGTAATGTGCGTAACAAAAGATTTCTTGATATTGGCGGCAAAGCTTCATTAGACTGAAGAGAGGATGCAATTTTATTTAAAGTTGGTACCTCATTTTTAAAATAAAATCCATGTACTGCGCGACGTATCATCTGCTTTTGTTGATCGTCTAGTTCAATTTTTTTCTTCCTCTAGTTTCAGGCGTAGGCGTCGACGTATTTGACTCACTAGTTGATTTAATTACTTTGTATACAGTGCTTTCTCCCTTTTTGGTCAAAATACTACATAATGTAACTACTTCACTTACTGTCATATTTTTTTCTCTCGCGTTTTTCGTCATCATCATCGTTTTTCTTCGGGCGTTTAATGATAACACCGTTTTTTTGGCTTCTGACACACCGCTAGTACTTGGATTCATTATCAATATGTTGCTGATACCAAACTCAAAATTCAAAACCCAAAACTTACAAAATTCAAAATTCAAGTAGCAATACTGATCGTTATAGTGTCAACAACTAAATATAATACAATCAAATAATTTGTATCATTATTTTTTTGTAAATTATTCTTAAAAAATTATGTTTTTACCTCTTCACCGAATCGATATCTACGTTTATGAACGTCTTATCAGTTGGTATTGAGGATTGGAATTTTATACAGTTCTAGACTTTGTTATCCGGTAATAAACGCTACAGTACTTTAAAATAAAGGCCAATTTTGTATAAATTATTATTTACTTATCGTTTGGTTCACAATAACATGTAGGCGGCCTCAAAAAAAGGTATTATTTTTATAGTTAATTCATTTTATTACTAAGAATTATTTTGTTCCGCTTTAGTTTGATTGTGAACTTCACTAAAACATTAGTCACTCTACGTTATTTCGGTACTTTAATATACACAGAACCATTCACTTTAAAACTCAAATGTACACTAAGTAAGAGAATAAATAACCCATTCTATGAAATCTTTCTGCTTATAAATACAGGCCAATTTAATAACCCCTCATAAAATTTACTACCTGCGAACAAATTGAAAAGTGGTAGTTATTAGAGGTCCGTCAAGCTGACCCCCCCCCGGTTAGATTTTTTTTACCAAAATGATAGCACACAGAAAGGGCACCTAGCACAACAATTTTTATAGCTAGCACACCAACAGCTCCAATTAAAATGCTTTTGAATTCGGGTGGGGCCAGGTTAACCCTGAAGTACTATCATCGCATTTTTGTTACAGTACTACTATAAGTGGGTCTGTAGGGCCCATAATTTTTTTACCAAAAAAAATATGTTTCACTGTCAAAATTGTTTTTATTTATTCAAGTGGTTAACATAATCATATATATAATGGTAGGAAATAATTATTTTTAACTATTTACAATTTCAGCAAATTTGAATGGAACATTGCAGACATATGGCTATTTTACATACTGAACAGACATAATTGGTTTTTCTGTCTTTTTTTGGGGACACATTCCACATCGCTTCCTTTTCTTTTGCACTTCATTTTGTAGAGGTTCTGCCTGATTAGTGACTTTAATTGCAAGAATTTCTGCCGCAAGATTACGAATCTGCCGAGGAACATTATTGTTGTAGATTCTTTGCTTCATATGTGGTGAATATAGCCCTCTTCCCAATTGTTTCAAAAATAAACCACGGGACACTTCTTCTCCATTTTTGGCAAATTGATAAATTATTCTGCTATTGATACCAGCTACATTTAAAACAGCAAAAAACAAGGTCATTGGCCATCTACGAGTAGATCGGGAAGTTGAATAATTTGCGCACTTCTGATCCAAACTTTATTATCATGGTGCATACTGGAGATCAAAATAACACTCTTTGCCTCTTTAGGAACATGCGATACAATTGTGATATCAGAAGTAAATCCAAAAATGGACGAATCCACAGGTCTTTGTCTACTGGGTAAAGATTCTGGTGGAATTTGCCTCTTATTCTTTTTGACTGTTCCTACATATGTAAGACCTTTATTCTTTAGTTCACGAACAAGTTCAATGGATGTATACCAATTGTCACCTGTGACATTCCGATTAGAGTGATAAATCGGTTCTGTCATACGCAATACAACATCCGTCGGTTGTAAGAAATTTGATTTTTTCTGTAGAGTCTCATTTTTTCCCGTATAAACTTCTGCGTTACACATATAAAATGTTTTTGAGTCTGCTAGAATTTGAACTTTTATGCCATACTTGGCAGGTTTGTTGGGTATGTACATGCGAAAACTACAACTTCCCCTGAACGTTACCAACATTTCGTCGATAGTTAAAAATAGTCCAGGTGAGTAATTGTCTTTACAATTTTTGACAAAGGTATTAAACAACTTTGAAATTTGTGCAAGCTTATCTGTTTGCCGTCTCTCAGCTCTTGTTGTAAAATCATCAAACCTCAAACATGACATAATAAAGGAGAATCTAGCCAGTGTCATTGTGCATCTAAAAAGATCACGACCTGTTGCGTCAGTCGCCCACATAGATCTTATATCCTCATGACCGGACTTAAAGATTCCTTGCATATATAATAGGCCAATAAAAGCATTAATTTCAACTGTATCCACTGGGTTTATAAATGCAGGACCAAACGTTTGTCGTGGATTTTTGCGCCGCTTAAATTTACCGTATTTAACTTTCATCGTCTCAATTCTCTGATTAGTGTGTGTAACAATTTCTTCTATCATTTCAGCTGTAAAAAGGACCTCCCAAGAATCTAAGGCACTAGTAGGACGAATTAACCTTGCTGGACCTTTCAGACCAGGCAAAACCGTTACAATATTTTCCTTTGTACTTTTAGTTCTTGATGGTGGGTTTTTTGACCATTTCATTTTGTCTTTTCCGTAGTAGTAATTGGAAGAATGTTCTTCGTTTTCCGTTGAGACAATAGATTCTGATACTATTTCCACGGCTTCTTCTTCTATTTGGTCTAATTCATCTTCGGATGGAAGCCATTCGATATCACTAGTCGAATCATGATCACTGAAAATCTCATGATCACTTTCTTCATGATCACTTTCATCTGCCCTCTTAATTAGTTCAATTCCTCCTTCTGCTTCATTGCTAGCTACTGAAAAATGTTCTGTTGAATTACTTGGGCTCTCAGTATCTTCTAAATCATTTGTCCAAAAGTCTTCAGATTGAAATAGCGTATCTATTTGCTCCTCGGATAATTTCGTTCCATACCTCGCCATTTTAACTGAAACGAAATTAAACATTTTTACTATAAATCTACGCTTTAGCGTTAATACCAAAACCTTGCAAAAATAATAAATTTATAAATATTTACCTATTTTATATTTTACTCAAAAGTCGCACTATTACTATCACTGGGTCTCTGAGACCTTGATCCGTCTATTACTTATGCACGGCAAAAAACAACAGCACTATCTCACCAGCATCTAAAGGTAGACTAACTGTTCTGCACATTCACGGGACCAAGCAGCTAAACAACGCTACAGTAAGAAGAGGTGGGGTTAACGGCTATGCCATGGGTCTCTCTGACCCGGCTTATAGTAGTTAAGGGTTAACGCTATCCCCTCACCCCCGGTTGGGATTTTTTCGCCAAAATGCTAGCACATATAAAGGACACCTAGCACACCATTTTTTATAGCTAGCACACCAACAGCTTACAATAAAAATGCTTTTGATTTCGAGTGGGGCCAGGTTAACGCTAGACCCCCCCCCCAGTTGGTATTTTTTCGCCAAAATGCTAGCACAGATAAAGGACACCTAGCACAACCTAGCACACCATTTTTGATAGCTAGCACACCAACTACACTTTTGATTCTGGGGATGGGGACGGAGGTCAGTGAAATAACGCTCTAAGTCTCGATGAATAAATGAATGGATAAATGAATAGGTTGAATATATATGTAAAACGGCTGGTTTAATTGTTTCTTACTGTAGTTACGAAAAAATTTCGGAACATTCCACTCATATGGTAAAAAATCCAAATGGAGCAGGATCTTTTCGGAGATAACTCTCCGGCAGGGCCGATAATTTCCCTTTTAAGTCCGTATCTAAGTAACGTCTAAGTAACAATTGTTGTTATTATCATAATTTTAATTTAAAATATCATAAAAATGTAACGGTTTGAAAATGAACCAAAAAGGGTAATTATATACCACGTAATGTTGTTTAAATAATATAAATTTCGCTTTAATACAGTCTAATCGAGAAATATTCTATCGAATTACACTCGTGAAAATAGTTAGATCATTAGTTTTACTTATATAGTCCATGTTGCTTGTAATATTATTAGGAAGAATACATATTATTACAACCATCAGCCCTTCGGGGAAACCCTTTCTTAACTCAAACATCTGAATCGGCCAGTTTGGATGTACCTACAAGAATTTTATTTACTCCAAGACCCATAAAAACGGCATTATAAAAATGATTCAAATTTTAACGATAGACTTGGTTTAACGACCCTTTTAAAAAGTCCGATGAGAACTTCAGATGGATTATACCTAGTTTTTAGGAAAATAAAAAAATCTGTCATCAATTTTGCTTACAGTACATTTTGCTTGTAATATGAAAGAAAAAGTATGTTTTTTATAATGCTCAGCCCTCGACACCTGCCGTTCCTACCCAAACATCTGGCTTTTTTACATTTTATTTTTTTAGAATAGTTCTGAGGTAGTAAAAAATATCCAATGTTCATGGGTCAAATTGAAAGTACAAGAATTTTATTCCGTCCTTTCAGTTCTTTAAGACCCAGTGTAACAATCCGCCGATCTCGGCAAATAATACAAGTCAAAGTGAACCAATCGATGCAACACAGTCGAACAATTCGATCTCAATGTCATAATAAAGGACTCAAAAAACCCAAGTACACCAAAATTGTAGACGGATTGGAGCAATGGACTATAACTCACATTCGTATTCTTAGCAAGTCCTTCCATTTCATACCCATATTGTATGAAAGCATAAAAAAATTAGTCCACTTTCTTTAGTCCGCCAACTTTGGTGATCCGCCATGTTGAATTTAGAATGACGTCACATACCTAATCATGGATTGGCATGCAAACTAGACTTATATACAGAATTTCAGCTCAATCGGTTGTAGATATCTGCTTCAAAACTAAGTTGCAAGATTGCAACCGAGCAAACATACATTGCCAGTTACATTGAAAAATACATAGTATTGTTGGTATCTTATGATAGGTATGCCACAGAAATATTTTAAGCAATGATTAACCGGCTCTAAGAATTAAAAGCTGCACGTTCTAAGTAAACTTGGGAATTTAAAAAAAATCTGTTAGTGAAATGCAATATTTATGTTATCATTACAATGGTTAATTAACCATCAACTTCGGCAATAAATATTCTGGCAAATTTAAATATAAAGTTTGAGTGTTTCTTTTAAATAAGGACTACAGTGAACCACGATCAGTCTAAAACATGTATTCTCAATATATTGGAACATTTTTAGGGATCTCAGCCACCCGTTCCCAGATTGGACAACTTTGTCCAAAGGACATATCCAACGGCTTCGCTTTTTTGGACATTTATTTATCCAACATGTCTGTACGCAAACGTTTGTCGTTGCCTTTTTTATAGTGTGACGTAATTTGCAACTATTTATGCACGGATTGTTTCTGATTCCGTGACTAAATAGTTCAATTTCATTATTTTGTTGTATCAAAATTACTATGATTTTGACAAAATTATTTTTAAAAGTGAAGGTATTTTGTATTCTTTCGTCTTTTAGTATTAATTGAAAATAAATGAATAATTATTAATTAATCAAATACCCTGCTAGATGGGAAAATATAGATATCACGCACAATCCGGCAACAGCTGACAAAAATAATGCTGTTTTGGGGCCATTTTTTATAGGAAAATGATGTTTAGGGAAAAATACATCCAACATTTTTATTCATTCGTGTAACCATAGCGTCATTTTGCAGACACCCTCCACCCCCTGAATTCAAAAGCATTTTTGATGTACTAGCTATGAAATTTTTTGTGCTAGGTGTATTTTATTTGTACTAGCATTTTGGCGGAAAAATTCCAACCGGAGGGGGCTAGCCTTAACGTGGCCCCACCCGAATTCCAAAGCATTTTTATTGTAAGCCGTTGGCGTGCTAGGTGTCCTTTATCAGTGCTAGCATTTTGGCGAAAAAATTCCAACCGGGGGGTGGGAGGGGGGCTAGCGTTAACCTGGCCCCACCCGAATTCAAAAGCATTTTATTGTGAGCTGTTGGTGTGCTAGCTATAAAAATTGTTGTGCTAGGTGCCCTTTAGTGTGCTAGCATTTTGGTAAAAAAAAACTAACCGGGCGGGGCCAGCTTGACGGACCTAGTTATTAGGGCTTTATGAAAATTTTGTCTATTATTTGTAAGGTATTAGTATTATAATAATAAATGTGTGAACTGTGTTACAAAAATCATGTCGGCCAGTGTATTTAATAATTATTTTTGACTAGACCAGGAAGTGACATATCTTGTGATTTACTTAATGTATATCAATAGAAAAAGAAGATATGATATTACAAATATTAAAGCTTAGATATTATTAGTCCTAAGGGGATAATCCTGGATATCTTTTTCCCATTTAAGATCAGTATAACTGTGCAATGATTTAGGATACCAGGAAAACTATATCTGCTGATATTTACAAATATTACTTAAGACAGTTTAAAAGTGGAGAACTCCCTAGATTTATCTGTTCATTGACGACTTCATATTGTGGGTCTCTTAAGTGTCATCTAATTTCTAATTCTTCAAGGAAATCCAGATCTTGTTTCTTATCACAAATATGTAGTCCTTCTAGTTCTGTGTTAGATGTCAACGAATGTTTGGTGTCAAGTAGATGTTTTGCGTAGTGGGATTTCTCTGGTGAGTTTTAATCTGTATGCTCGTAAGTTTACTGTGTCTAATTTCAAAGAGTTTGACCCAAATAGATAGCATTACATTTTGGACATTTCAGTTTATTTATACCAGACGTTATTAATGGGGATATTTTTGTTTTTACATTTGACAATTTTGTCCTCACATTACATTCTGCTTTAAAATAAATTATTGTATTCGTTGCTATAGATACTATTTTGGAAATATTATCAGCATATGTGATGGTTTTGTAATTATTCATTTCTGTAGTTGTAATTACACTTTTCTTCTCTTTTATTAAGTAATTAATTATGTAACGGATAACAGTTGGATGTTGCTATTTGTTTAATTGTATTAATTACTCTATCAAAATTATCTTTATTCATAGAAACTGAAAATGCTTGAACCTAGCACATGAGCGGCGCGGTGGGTTTTGTTTAACCCTCGATCACTCGCGCCCCAAAAAATTACATGAGCACTCGCGTGTGAGAGTTTCTCTCACACCCAGACTAGATCAAACTTATGTTTGATGTTATTGTTTTTATTTAATTTTTCGAAAATAAAACAAAAATATAGATAATGTTGAAGGGTTTATTTTATAATATTAACGAAAAATAAAACTGCCAGTATACTTTGAACAACACAAATAAACTTGTGCAACAATGTGAACACAACAATGGAAACAACCCTGTATATATCTTTTAAATGTTACTGAGATAAAAGTTATGTTAATATAGGCTAAAGTAGAAACAAATGATCATAAAAATTCAATTATCTGAATTATCACTGTTGTCGTTTACACCACAACACGTTCGACATGTGAATGTCGTATGCTCTGTGCAAATCGCAGCGTTGCAGCTAACACATCGCTTTTTTGACTTCCTGTTCTTTCTCCTGGGACAAAAAGCACAAAAACCTGATGAAACATCTCTGTTGTGATCAATCTGAGGCAAATTTAAGTATGACCTCAACATGCTTTGGATATCAATTGGCAAGGACCTAATTGATGAACGCCTAACTAACAACGGCTTGATCAAATCTTCCGCCAGTTTATTCAGATGAATTCTACGTTCTTCAATGACGCCGGTATTAGTTTTATAAACAATATTGGAATTAATGGCAGCAATGTCTAGAATTGTAAAAAAAATTCTAAGGGGCCAGCGACAAGAAAATCTAGAAACAGAATATGTTGATTTTAACTCATCAACCACGTCGACGCCACCTTTGGTTAGGTTGTAAAATGTGATAATCTCAGGTTTCTGCAGGTCGCCAGACTCAGGATCTATTTTGTCTCCAGAATGAAATGTAGACAACATCAGCACATTTTTTTTGGGTTTTGGTTTATATGACAATATTACAGTGTCCTTCTGAAAACCAAACATGCTACTAGGTACAGGTCGCTTCGCATTTATAAACACTGGTGGAATTTCCTTTTTGTTTTTTCTGAGGGTACCAACGATAGTGGTTTTTCTACCAATTAGTTCTTTGGCTAACGGCATTGACGTAAAGTAATTGTCCATAGTTATATTTCTACCTGCATCTAATATGGGATATGCAATACGCTTTACCACAGCAGAAGCAGAATTGTCAAGTTGAAAAGGCCCAGCCGGCTATTTTCCTGCATATATCTCCATATTACTCGTATAAAACATCTTGGAATCAACTAAGGCATATATTTTAATGCCGTATTTGGCCGGCTTATTGGCTATATATTGCCTAAATTTACAACGGCCTCTAAAGCTTCTGTCATTGATATTGTCAAATCTCAATGCTCTACCTAGGAGATGAAATCGTTCTCGCGACATCGTGAGCCTAAAGCAAGCAGGTGCAAATATTGAATTATCCCAAAGTTCTTTAGTATTCACGTATTGAGCCTTCCGTACCCCAGCCATGTATAGAAGGCCAATGAAGTCTTTTATTTCTATGGTATCCGTGTCACGGCAATCTCTTTCTCTGCTATAATTATTCCGTAATTTGGCCAAGTAAATATTAGTGCAATGTACAATTTGTTCAATAATCTCCTCTGTTATATATAATCTCCAGCAAGTTACCACAGTATTTGCATTTTTTGCAATATTTTTGACCGCAGGAAGATGAGTGATAATATTCCTTCTTGGTGTTCGTACATTAGGTCGTGGAGGATAAGCCATCCAGTAAGTTTTTTTGTCTTTACCAGTAAAATGGTGTATAGAGCCGTATGCACGATTTTCTTCAATCTCCTGGACAAAATTTTCAACATCTTCATCACTTTGTTCCGAATCAGTATTGTGTTCACTATGTTCACTGGCAGTATCACTTTCGATATGTTCGCGTTCATCATCTTCCATAATTTCTTGGTTTTGCTCGCCTTCTTGACCCGTCCATGGTATATTAGCTAACATCTGCTCTCTTTCACTCTCTTCATAATTCAGTCGCCCTAATTCCGCAAGCATCCGTCCTCTACTCATTGTTTATAATCTAAAACAATAAATTCAATGTAGTAGGACACTTTGTATATAGAAAACAAATTCACTTACCAACACGAGTTTACTCGATCACAAAAAATTATAAACTACGTTAGAACTCGAGCGATGAGAGAAACTCTCACGGAGGTCTGCAAAGGTTCAACAAGTATCTGGTAACTAATATCAATTCACACTAAATATTGCACATGCCGATGCATATTCAAGAAGAGCTGTCGAAAGTCAGCTAGAAGTGGGGGTAGCAGTATATGTGATTTACTGTTCATAGAATGTGCGTTTTATTAGCAGGCGTGAGAAAAACGCTCATAGCGCGAGTGATGCAGGGTTAAATATATCATATTTAATTTAAAATTCCACATCATATGTGAATTCAACAGAACTCAGTAAATATTAACGCTACATCATTTAAAAAAGTAATATGAGCGGATTCGATAGAGTAAAAGGGTCGTAACGGTACATTTTAGTTTTCTAACATTTTATTATTCTGAAAAACGAGATAGAATCATAGGTAAGAGGAAATGTGTTTTGAGAAATCTGTGTACCCTTACATATGGGCAGGGGAGTCCAAAATTGCCAAAATCCTCCTTACGTAATTAATGAATGTCCCCTATACTATTTTTGACATTTAATTACAAATATACGTAATAATTAACTGCAAATTATTGTTTAATTGATCACTCAATTAAAATGTAAGCGTTCTTAGAATCAATAATATCGTGTGATTTTGGACACGAGTTGCTGCGTTGCATTAAGCGTATTAATTTATGAAACGACAAGGTACACGTGTCACACTCCAATTAGATATTGTGTATGTAATTACTTTGACGTCTATTCTTACAAGACGTAATTTGATACGGCTAGAAAACAAATATTATTTCATACACGTGCATACGGAACAAAAGACCGTGAAAAATGTGTCCAAACAAAAAACACCAAAATAAACACAAAATTACTGATAGTAAACTTAACGTTTTAATGAATTATTGTTGAAATTATATTTATTTTTAGTGTATAAATAACGGTTTATATTGTATCATAATAATGTGACGAGCAATAAAACAACAGTAATTATGATTTTATCTGAATATCTGCAGTCACTGAGTTTAACTCGTTTTTAAAGGTCTTACAGTATAAAAATTGATGTACGTCATAGAGCGAGTGAGAGTTCACATTTCAGCAACGTTGCCAGATGTTGAAAGTAATATGGATATTGAGGAAATGGAAAACAATAAGGTTATGTTGATATTTAATAACTTTAAAATATTTTGTCGTGAATTTTTGATTTTAAATAGCCCCACAAAAAATCAGTGGAGTCAGATCGCTGTATATACAATAGAAAACAAAAATTTATTTAAAAAACTATATAAATATATAGATGTACAGTTAGTGTAATACCTTCTGTCTTTGTAACATTTATGTACCCTCTTACCGTCGCCTGTATTGTGTGTTGTAAAAACAGTAAAAACTTCTGTTAACGGACACCTCTCCACAACGGAAACCTCTACTGAACAGACAGTTTTTAGGTCACCGAACATTTCATATGTGGGTAAATGGGCCAAGACACCCTCGAACAACGGACCCTCTTCACAATGACTCCGGACAAAATTTACCTTAATTTTTTTCTATGAAATTCTTGTAATTTAACCTGCCAAGAACAGAGAATAAAGGTAAATAAAATTGGAGCTTGGGAACTCGGGAATTCCAAATAACCTATTGGAGCTTGGGAACTCGGGAATTCCAAATAACCTATTGTAGCAATACAATATGTATGTAGGTACTTATAGTCATAAAACTATAAAATTAGGTACTTCGACTACTTTTTTTAAAGTACATCGAGTTTGATTTGGAGATACCCGTTTTAGAAGTTATTCATCCTTTGTACACATTTCTAATTTAGTTGCGATATACTGTTGTAAAGTTCGTTTCAAAGTAGTTGATAGCACAGAGCGCCTATAATAAACGGAAAACGGAGGTCGGGTGTCTCAAAAAGTTTGATCTCTTATTTATGTTTTACAATGTATCTAGACTAAGAAGAAAGAAATTGTGACCAGGCCACCCGGTAATCGGTCAAATAACAATATGTAATAAAATGCATACGCAGGTAGACGTAGAACAGGGTTATTTATGATTTTTGCTAAATATTTATTATAATTCTGGGCGGCTTGCACAATCTTGTCCAATGTTGGTATTTTTTTGCGAAATACATACCATGCACTATTATACGTACACTGTTTTGACATCGTCGTCAATTCTAATGGTTTCTTCCCCGGGTGAGGAATAGGTTCACCGAGGTTCCGACATTTTCTATAAATCGTTGATTCTCCTACCCCTATTATATTGGTACAGTTCGTAATTATGTCGCGAAAAGAACTTGTGAGGTTTTGGTGCACAAGAGCATCATGAACGTTTAGGATTAATATTTTTTCTCGCAAAGAATATGCACTTTTGCTAACTCGTTAAATAGAAATTGGAGAAAAACTTGATATTGATGCCATCTTAATTAGACGAACAGACGTTATTTGCTAGTTGCCGAATACTAACTACTTCAAATTTTATTTTATACAGGTAGCTAGATTTAAATAACAGGAAATTGAGTTGTACCTATATAGGTTACGGGGCAGGTACACAGAAAAAAAGGAATGTTTGAATATGGTATAACAAATTAACTGCGGGAGATTTTGTAAAGCTTTCTATATACCTGGAAAAAACTTATATAGATAATACCAAATGAAACATTCTACTGTATTTCCATCTTTTGTCATGTATAATGAAATCACAAACTACTGAAATTTGGGAACATCAATAGGCAGTAACCGAGATATTTTAGTTATACGAATTGTAGAATTGAAACAATATCTTTCTTTATTCCAGGGGGCATGTTTTTGAACCAAACAATAATTGTTTCAATTAAAAAATATATTTTTTCACTTGAGTAACTCACACTCATCATTCAAGTATAATTTTAAATCAATTCCTAATTATACATTTGTTTCAAATAGCGATATTCTTGATTCAATACTACGGATTCTGAAATTAAATGAATATTTGAACAAAATCAATAATATTTTTTTCATTTTAACAGTCTGGTATTTAACCAAACAATATGTATTCTAAAATTCAAGTAAATATTTGTTTCATTTGAGTATTTAATATTCTTGAATATATATCTGGAGAAGCTGAAAATGTTAACCTTTACGACGTTTCAAAGTGACAAAGAAAACCACAAAGCATACATACTATAGACGTTCCATGCCAGTGTTAATCTTTCGGATCGAAATAGCGCCTTCTCTTAATTGGAAAGGCAACTAAATTGACAAACTATGGTTAGGCGGGAACTTCAAACTATAAATTTCACTGGAATTTATGATTTGAAGGTCAATGTCAATTTCAAATTTGAATTTTTGCAGGAAATTCAAGACATTACAAAGGCAATTCCACTTTTTATTAAATTATAAAATATTACAGTAGCTTAAAAACATCTTAAAAATACTGTATAAATAAATGCAAAATTATTGTACAAAGAATTGATCAACCAGAATCTTTTAGTTTTTTCATTAACTTTTTTTTACTCTTTAAATATGTTTCACATACATCCTTTTTAACAGGATTATTACCTGAAACATTAAAGTTACTGTAATCTGTATATATTTGGAAATTGTGGTAGAGGTGTTGGAAGTGGGGCTGATATCTCAATATAAGCAAAAATCGTAGCTTTACTGAGAACTTCAAACATTCCAATTTGTTTTTAAAATTGTGAATACTATTGTGATGTGAAACTACTTTTTTTTGTAATAAACCAATATAGAATATTTAATTGAATTACACACACATATATATATATATATATATATATATAAATGAATAAATATCATAAATATCATTAAAAACGCGTTAGTTTTATGTGTATTGTTTTTACAAGTGGTAAGTCGCTTTATATCTACCGTATAGTAACGACTAAATAATAGGCCAGTCCATCTGGCCAATTTCCACTTAATATTTTGGTATCCAAAATATTAAAACCAAAAATGTCAACCACAATAAACCAACCACAATTAGCTGGACCTAGCTTCGCAGCAGTTACAAAAATTTAGTAAAGAAACCGCAAGCACCTACATCATTCCCAAGCAGAAATCAAGCTATTGTCATGAACGCTCTCCCAGAAGTCGTCCTTTTTGACTACATTAAGGCAATCGGCGAAATTGTAACACCGAAAAGGATTACCTTTGCATCACGCATTTCCAATCACCGTAAATGTATATATCTATCTTCTGTATCCGTTATAGATAATCTTATAAAAAATCATCCTTCTGTTACCATCAAACAACAAATCATACCAATTCGTAGACTTATCACTCCGGCTAAAAGATTACTACTCTCCAATGTTTGTCCCTCTATCCCTAACTCTCTTATCGAACAGGCACTTAAAAATGAACTTGGGCTGCAGCTCGCCTCTCCAATTTCCTTCATTCGATGTGGCTCCCCAGAAGATGAATATGCACGCATTTTCAGTTTCCGACGATCTATTTATGTTATACCTGAAAATGAACATTTTGACATACAAACTTCAATGGTAATCCTACATGAAAATACCAACTATAGAATCTTCATTACTTCAGACAAACTTGAATGCTTCCTCTGTAAGCAGTCTGGACACACCGCAGATTCCTGCCCAAATCCGCAAGATATATCCTGCAACCCCCCTACACCTTCTACCTTCAGACACGAAAGTCAAGACATATCTTCTGGCATATCACCTCCTCAACATTCCTCATCCGAAGAGCACCCCAAATTTCAGATGGTTTAACACCCAACTTTGGCATTAAGAATTAAGAGGACACACTCCACTGACACCAGCCTCGAATCACCTCCTATACAAATTACTACCATTCCTCCAATTCTCGACATTGAAAATACTCCATCCCCCTCAACTGCTGCTTTTATAACACCAATTTCAGCTCTTAAGAAAAAATCCAAAACTGAAAACAAAGACGTTTGGAAGATAAGTCCCTCTAATCAAGCCAAAATAGAAAAATTAATTGGTACCGATCCTAAAAAATTCTCTCTATCGTCCATACAGTTAATAGCTTTCCTGGAAAATTCTTTTGGCGGTAGTGATCCTTTAAAAGAAGCCTATAGCTTTACCACTAATATTAAATCACTCATTGAAGACATTTTACAAATATACCAAATTCTATCTGATAGATTTCTTAAAAATCGAATTGCTAGATTGCAAAAAAATTAAAACGCGCAATAATCCCCAATGATGCTGTCGAACTTGCAAGCCTATCGTCCATCAATTCAAACGACTCCAATCAAGAAGATTCCGATTTATTTTAATATATCTTTTATCCAACACATTTTCAACATTTTTTTAATATTCTAAATTTTAAAATTCAGTAGTTTACAATGGAACTGCGACGGATATTATCCGCGCCTAGAACAAATTCAGCATCTAACCTCAATTTACCGCCCAGATTTTCTCTGTCTACAGGAGACCAATTTTAAAACAACTAATATCCCACGAAGTAAATCTTTTGAAGGGTACCATTCTATTAGAAATAACTGCAAAAGAGCCAGCGGGGGTTCATCAATATTCGCCTCAAACGAAATGTATTCAGAACTACTTCCTCTGACAACAAACCTGGAGGCAGTCGCCATAACGACATACTGCCCCAACAAGCTAACCATATGCTCCATCTATATTCTTCCAGATCATCCTCTAAAAGAAGATGAGCTTCTTGAACTAATATATCAACTCCCCCAGCCGTTTATCCTCACAGGAGACTTTAACGCTCACAACAGCATGTGGGGTTCACAAAAGACATTTGGAGAGGGAAAGGTAGTCGAAAATATATTGAACCGTACAAATTCTTGCCTACTCAATACAGGGTGTAATACACACTTTAATATTTCCTCCGGTACCTTTTCTGCCATAGACCTAAGCATACGTGATCCCAAATCAGCCCCTTTTATGTCTTGGAAAACAGCTGATGGACTATATGACAGTAATCACTACCCAATAATTATATCAGACAATCACAATGAAGCAGTTTCCGAAAAAAGTTATTGGTGCCTCAAAAAAGCTAACTTGTCTGAGTATTCCACGACAGTTGACACCCTTTTACTTACACATGATGCTTACGCTTCCAACAATGTTGATGACTTGATAAAATCAATATCAGATTCAGTTCTCTCGGCTGCGAAGACATTGGAAAAATGTCTTTTTTGCCCAATCATAGGGCAGTTCCTTGGTGGAACTCCTCTTGTGATGACACAATACGCCAATCCAAAAGAGCTCTAAACCAATATTTGAAAAACAAAAGTTCAGACAATCTTATTAGCTACAAAAGACTCAAGGCTAAAGCTAAATACGTAGTAAAACAGAGTAAGAAATCATCTTGGAAGAATTACGCATCAACCATAAACGAAAATCCCAACCCCAGTCAACTATGGAAGAAAATCCGACAAATTCAAGGTCACAAAACAAATAACAAAATTACCCGTCTCATTTCAAACGGCTCGGGTTTTGGATCACATGAACATATTTCAAATATTCTTGCAAGTCATTCCGAAGCGAAATCCAGGAATCACACAAATGTCAATACTTCACCTTCTCAAGAAACTGCTTCTAGTAACATTCTACTATCCGAAGATGTCAAGCACATTAATTCTCCTTTCACCATAAGCGAACTAACAACTGCCTTAGCCAAATGCAAAAACTCTGCTGCTGGTCCTGATGATATTCCCTATAGTTCTCTAAAATACTTATCTATGTACAGCCTCACTAAGCTTCTGAATGTATACAATTTCATATGGATGTCACAAAAGTTCCCTTCTCAATGGCGCAAGTCGATAGTTATTCCGGTACTTAAGCCAAATCAGTCACCCATCTTTCCGCAATCTTACAGACCGATTTCACTTACATGCACTATGTGCAAATTAATGGAAAAGATGATCAATAGGCGTCTTTTATGGTTTTTTGAAAAACATAGTATCATCCCAAAGGAACAATCTGGCTTCCATCGTCAGTGCTCAACCAGAGATAATCTTGTACTACTACAAACCCACATTTATAGCGCAATTAATAACAGAGAAGATGTAATAGCCACTATCTTCGACATTGATGGAGCATTTGATAACATCTCTAGAAATGCAATTCTCGAAAAACTCACACAATACAATCTCACTGGTAATATATATGCATTCATAAAAACTTTTTTAACATCTAGAACATTAAGGGTTTCTGTTAATAACTCCATTTCCTCTTCATATGCCCATCATGATGGAGTTCCCCAAGGCTCAGTTTTATGTACATCCTCGCCATTAACAAGTTATGCGACAATCTTTCTTCCCCTGTTAAATGCTCTCTATACGCAGATGACCTAATAATGTACTGCCATGGCAAATCCAATGCCTCTACTAAGAAAATATTTCAGCTAGCTGTAAATGCCCTACAAACCAAAACTGCCACTCTAGGACTTACCCTCTCACATACCAAATCGAAAGTTATTAAATTCAGTAGGAGAGCGCAAACTTATATCCCTAGTATCACAGTCAACAACTTTCAATTACCTGTTGTAGATGAGTGTAAAATCCTGGGAATGTTATTCGACTCTAAATTATCCTGGAGACAACATATACAGGAAATTAAAGGAATATGTCTTAAGCGACTAAATATTATTAAAACACTTTCATATTATCATTGGGGCGCAGATGAATCTACATTGCTAAAAGTATATAGAACCCTCATTCGTTCCAAAATAGATTATGGAAGTTTCATTTACATGTCTGCAACAAAAACTATTCTACGTTCCCTCAACACAGTACATAATACCGCCATCCGCGTATGCCTGGGAGCATTTCGGTCAAGCTCAGCTGAAAGTATCTATTGTGAAGTTAATGAACCCCCTCTTTGGCTCAGACGACAACACCTCTTTCTCAACTATATTGCCGCGATTTCCTCCAATCCAGTATATCCTATAATAACATCATACCAACTCCATGACAACCCTCCATATACCTTTATTATACGTTCTATTCCTCAACTTATACAACCTCTAATTCAAGTCGTAAACCTTTCACATACTCGAACCCGCCCACTCTCCAACACTCCTCCATGGACCAAATTTCTCCCACAAGACGATCTCTCCCTCTGCAAATTTAACAAAGATGAAACCAATAGAGATGTTATTCGATCTGCTTTCCTCGAGTTGCTAAATTTTAAAGAGTATAACATGGTCATATATACGGACGCATCCAAGACAGAAGTAGGAGTTGGGTGTTCCATAACCACAGTACATGGATCGATCGGAACCTACAAAATACCCTCTATTTGTAGCGTCCACACGGGTGAGCTATACGCTATCCTACAAACCTTCAAACATGTCCAACAACTTGCAAATACACACATAGCCATATGCACAGACTCATTATCCTCCATCCATTCCATTAAGAATACATTTACTACCCACCCCCTTGTCCAAGACATATATCAACAACTAAAAAGACAAAATACAACAGTTACAATAACATGGGTCCCTTCCTATGTTGAGATTATTGGGAACAAAAAAGCCGATTGCCTTGCCAAAGAAGCTGCCTCAAGTGCTACTGCCACGTAATGACTTATAAGCTAGCCTGAAAAAAATAATTCGTTACAACTGGCAAATTCACTGGAGTCAAATTATATATTCACTGCGTGAAATTCAACCAATATTGAATCAGTTTACCTGTCCCGATCTATCTAGGAAAAATATGGCTGTCATTCGAAGATTACGTATAGGTCATACTAGACTTACGCATGGTTACCTAATGATATCGTCACAGCCGAACTGTCAGTATTGCCACGTAAAGCTCTGCATCAAGCATATCCTCGTTGAATGTCCATACTTCGCCACAAGACGCCTACAACTAGGAATACATACAAACTTCACGGAGATCCTAAATAGTGATAATCAAGTGCGAAAAGTGATCAAGTTCTTAGAGGAAGAACAACTTATTAACAGAATTTAATCCAAAAAAATTCCATTTAAATAACATATCATGTAATCCCATATTCATGTTAGTTTTAAGCTATTAGTTTTGATTTACATTATGTAATGTAACTTTGTCTGTATTGTACCTCGTGCTAATGGCCATAGCTGTCTTATGCACGTTAATTTAAATAAAAAAATATTTTTTTTAACGAATCACTTTTGCAGATTTTTCAAACACAAAATATTTACCTGATGTCTTCAAAGTTGGAATTGCATTTGCATGTAATATTTTCGAACCTTCCGAAAAATATCTAGGTTCGAAACGATAACGGCACTATTGGAATAAACTGCTTCGGAGTCCATTAGATAGATAAAGTTCAGCATTATCGTCATATCATCAACCATAACTGGAATCTAAGAAAGTGCTTCTTAGGATTTGGAAACCTATGGAGCAGAATAGCGTTTTTCTTTACAAGTGGAAACACAGCACGGAATAATCGATCGCATGGTAAAAACTAAAAAGTGCAACCAGCCCAAAAGCAAAAACAAAAATAAATAACTAAACCATAAAAATAATTTAATTGTCAATTTTCAACTGTAACAATTATCAAGTGACAAGAAACTTAGCCGACTGGATAGGCAAGTAATTTGCTGTCTTGACCTTGACCATTTGCGTGGAACGTCTATAGTATATATGGTTTGTGAAGAAAACAGCCAAATGTATTAAGTGGCTATTTACTTGTAGATGTGTAAACGCTGACGACTCTGGTCTTTGGTCTTTTTATGGAGCCTTACCAAGTAAAACTTCTACTTTTCGTAATGAAAAGTGCAATGGGGGCAAATCTGCTAATAAAAGACTGATACTATTATTGTGTGCAAATCTAAATGGGAAAAATAAAAACCTTTGGTGATTGGTAAAAGTAAAAATTCTCGACGTTTTAAAGATTTTCATGTTGATAAACTCCAAGTCGACTGGTACTACTACAAAAAGGTCTGTATGACCAGAGAAATCATTACAGTTCGATTGCAGAAATTTCACTGAAGAATGCAACGTCAAAAAATAAAAATTATCTTGTTCCTAGACAACGCAACATCTCATCCGGATATTCAGCTATCCAACATATCGATAATATTTTTGCCACAACACATTGTCGGGGGTAATACCACAAGAGCTCAGATTTAGCCGGATAGTTTTGTGGTTGCTTTCGAATACTTACTTTCATTGGAAATTTAACAAGAGCTGTTCTGGCAAAATCACGAGGACGTAGCTCGAGTGATTTTGACTGAACAGATCGAGTTAAATTACCTATATGAAAGTACGTATGAGAAAACGACCGAAAAAATTATCCTGCTAAATCTGAGCTCGCGTGGTATTAGGTAAGACAATCCCATGAATAGAAAACTCAATTCAATTAAACTTTATTTAACAAACTGAAAGAACAATAAGTACAAGAATAATATTTAGAAAGAACAATTGTTAAAAATAGAATTATTATATACAATTGGTCTAGTAAACATTTGCTCCTCTACTGATGCAGATTTTGTTGTTGACATTGACATGGATGTTGTTGACAGTGTTGCTAATTCATTATAAAAGTCTTTATCTCGGAGATTTGTTATAAGATGCGGATGAGGCTCATTATCAAGTTGCAAATAGAGCATTATAGACTGGAAAGTTCAGTTATTTTAATTAATTCTTGTTCATGAACACCTGCTTTAGTTGAAGTCGACACGGCACTTGAGCGATGAGAATGATTTAAAAAATAAACGGTTTTAAAGATTAAAACTAACTTTTCCGCATCTATAAGATGCCCTGATTAACATTCTATCATAAAATTGTCACTTGTATTCACTTCGGGGGATGTATCGTATTAACAAACCGAAATGTCTCCAAAAGTAACCAAAAATGCAGTATATCTGGATTTATAGGACCCGCTGTACTCGCTATAGTCAGCTGAAAATCAATAGGGTACATCTGTGAGACACCTTGAATGAGACACCTTGAAAAATACCCAATTATAAAATTGGCCACTTGTATACACTCCGCAGGCTGTATCGTACTAAACCCGAAATTTCTCCAAAAAGGACAAAAATGTGGCACTTCAGGTACCATAGCACCCGTTGTACTAGCTCTGGTGAGCTAAAAATCAATAAGGTTCATCTATAAGACGCCCTGAACAATATTCAATCATAAAATGGGTCACTTGTATACATGCATATATCGTGCTAACAAACTGAAAATTCTCCAAAAATGACAAAAATTTGGTGGAAATGTGGAAACACATCCTCTGACTCTCAGGGTAAAAATTATAAAAGAAAATGAAAGAATTAATAGAGAGTAGGTTCTTTCCAAACTGACAATGAGATTGGAGATAACAGAGCCAGTTCTCAGGGCTCAGTTATCTGAAAGAAGTTAATTAAAGAGGAAAAAAAAGTGAAAAAGAAAGAGAAAGAGAGATAAAAAAACTAAAAAACAGTAGAGTGAAATCAATAAAAGAGCGCCACTAATTTTGTTCCTAAACAAAATTAGAAAGAAATCAACCTCTATTATCAGTCAACTCTTACCTGCTGTGTTCTGCTAGTTTTAGAAAATACTTATAAAAAATATGTGCTGAAGGCAATTTCTCAGGTCTTCCTGTATAATAAATAAAACAACTGACTACAAATATGTATAAATATAATGAACAAAAAAAATAATCGTGTTACATAATTTAACAAGTGGTTAGTAATTGTGAGTATGTGTGAAGAAAATGTACTTTAAACCTAAAACGAACTGTAAAAATATAATTGGTGAAGCCATACAATATAAATTTACTTAGCTTGAAATAGAAAGTCGAAGGCAGTTATCCAGGAAATCTTCATTGGTTACATAAATCTCTGTATATTTTACAGTAGAATAGCTAGGCCATAAATAGGAACTTATGGAAACACCATTTCTTTTAAGACAATACAAATTGGAGACAAATCTATAGCTAACTTCTTCAGTCGGGTAATTTTTGTAGAATTTACCCTGAGAATTAATCTGTTCCTGGCGTTTCCGCTACAATAACACCAAATGTGTTAGAGAAAGACTTTTTTAGTTAACAAGATATTTAGATATCTGTCCAGAGACATATATAAAACTATACTTATACTTTTTCTTACAATTATACAAACTAGTTTAAGGATTTGTCCTGGACAAAAACCTTTATCAATTCAAGAAAATCTTACACTGAAAAAAAATAAAACATACCAGTAATCCCTGCGAATTTGTTCTAAGAACAAGTTTTATATTAAATCGAGCTGAATATTTAAAACTTTTTTTTCGGAATTTCTGCGACTACCATTCTCTCCAAAAAGGTATCGAATAATGCCGCATTCCGAATTTCTATGCAGGATTTTTTTGCGAAATATCTATACTGGTTTATTCCACCAACATTTAAATAGTTGTTTTAAAATATTGGCTAGGAAGACGTGTGGTCTATTCCACCAATAAATTTAACATTCGTAGCTGAATTATTTATTTAAAACATTATTAGAAATGTTGACTGCTAAGTTAACGTTTCAACCTCAAGTACCATAGCACACGTTGTACTGGCTTTAGTGAACTAAATCTCAATAGGGTTCATCTTTGAGACGCCCTGAATAATATCCAATCATAAAATTGGTCATTTGTATATACTCCGGAGGCTGTATCGTGCTAACAAACTGAAATTTCTCCAAAAATGACAAAAATGTCGTACTTAAAATACTATAGCACCTGTTGTACTGGCTGCGGTGAGCTGAAAATTAATATGGTTCATCTGCGAGATGTTCTGAATAATATTTAATCATAAAATTGGTGACTTTTGGCACTCCGGAGGCTGTATCGTGCTAACAAGACATGTATCGTAAAGTGGCCGACGACAACGACGACGACATACACACAGGATTTTTTTTCTAAAAACCATTTTTTCGTGTTGTTCTTGATGAAAAACGTGAGAATAACTCTAAATTTTTTTCAAAGTTTCACTTTTTTTCTGGGTAAACGAATACTTTTCTGGCATATAGATAGGTTGGGCGGAAAAGTAAAAATTTATTCTTTGTATCCAGTCCAATTTTTTTCAGCTGAAATGTTCGTCCACTAATAAAATACTTGAAATGTTTGCTAATATAATATTTAGTTTCAAAAAAGCTTTGCTATTTCTTTGTAGAAAGCTTTTGACTAATCACTCTTCTTGATTCTAACAATTATCACTCTCATTTATAATGGAATCAACAATAAATCTCTTATGGCGATTTTCATACATTATCGATTTGTTTTGAAATATTTATAGGCAAAATCATCGATAATCTATTCTTGTCCACGGTTGCAGCCACGATCGATATAGTATGTGTATTGCAGCTATAGTAAGTAATCTGCGCCTGTCCGTAAGTAACGACATTCCGCGAAATTTTCAAATATTCAATAAATTATTCATTTCCCTTTAACGACAATACGCGGAACGATGCCGATGTTATTTCTAGATGCACTTTCCTTCGTTTATGGTCCATGATAAAAGTGCTCTTATATTGTTGATTTCATTATTGGAATATGATTGGTTGTTAGTAGTCGCAAGTGAAAAACAAATGATAATATTATGATACTATTCCTAGTCAAAATGGAAGTCGAAATTGTTTACCAACTGAATTCGATCATTAATTTAAACGATGAGGAATTGTTAAATAAGCTCCAAAATGTGAACTTGTTACCGCGAAATATAAGATGTCCTACTGCACGCTGTCGAAGACAATGTTCTCTTCAAAAACGAAGGTCGGGTATTTTGGGACATAGTTTTCATTGCTCTAGGTGTAAGTGAAGGGAACTTTTTTGAAAACTGTAAATTGCCAATTCGTACAATTTTATATTTCTTATGGCAGTGGGTATGTGAAATTCGGTCGGGGTCCAGTGCTATATCAGTTGGTTATAGCAAGAAAGCCGTAGTGCAGTACTACCGTTATTTTAGAGACATATGTTCTTGGAAGTTGATTGAGAGGAACGATTTATTTTTATTTGATATGTATCACTGTAGCTATTAGTCGCTACTAACGAAAATATTTATTATAGATAGTTATTTTAGATTAGATTTCATTCATTTTAGTAAATTTGAATTTGTTTTGAACTACACCACTTTTCAGATTTCTATTAGTTAAATTTGATTAGTTTCGATAACTCAACTTTCACGTAGCTGAAATCAGTTTTTGAAAAACTGTTGTCATGGCAACGATTGTTGTAATAAGTAGTAAATATAAACCCAAATCATATTGTGTTTTCTTCCTAGAACTCGTACTGAAGCATTTGAATTTGCTCAGTCATGGTTTAGTGCCAGCAAGACCATATACTGAAAAATGCGCGCCGATTCGCTCGCGATATCAATCTGCTTTAGTATTTCAAACGGAAATCCAATCTTCCATAATTCAAATGATTATCCAC
The DNA here is from genome assembly GCA_963921935.1 of Galeruca laticollis. Lineage (NCBI taxonomy): Eukaryota > Metazoa > Arthropoda > Insecta > Coleoptera > Chrysomelidae > Galeruca > Galeruca laticollis. Next base: position 47,571,041 of record OY998177.1, read on the forward strand.
ACTATTATGAAATAATACGTACTCAAATAGGTATACTATCAGGAATACATACACAATTTGCAAATGAAAAAGTTTAGTGAACAGCTATGGACAGATTGTGAAAAATGCGCGCCGGTCGAACCTGCATTTACAAGTTTATTAACGCCAAAGACTCACTAAATTTGCTTTACCTTATTACATCATACACCACCAAAAGTAGTTGAACACAGCAGTAATACTCAATCTTTTGAAAGTACAATATTGCATGTAAAAATAAAGCTATTTTTTGTAACATTAATGATAGCCAAGAAACTCAATCAGAACATTTACCTAAAAAACAATGTTTGGAATCTTGTATTTTAAGTAAAATAAATGAAACTAGAGTCAGTAATTTATCTCCCAAGAAGAAGAAAATGTATTACATTAATAAAGATCAGAGAAATAGAATTAGTAAATTAAAAAAGGCACTTATTCGTAGTAATAACAAAATTAAAAAAGCAGTTAAATTGTCTGAATCAAAGTTATTTCAAAATTTTAATTCAACATTAGATCCAGCAGGCATGGACTTTTTAAAAAGTAGTACTGCAAACTGTAAGAAACATAAACCTTCATGGTCAATAAAAGATAAGGTCCTTTTATTAGCCATTTATAAAAAGGGACCATGAGCATATAACTTTTTAAAACGTTTTATAGCTTTGCCCAGTAAATCTACTTTACAGTCACTTCTAAGATCAGTGCCATTTGATACTGGAATTAATAAAGCAATTTTTGATAGGCTTAAATAAAGGGTTGTTAAAATGAAGCAGATAGATAAAAATTGTGTCCTCTTGTTTGATGAAATAGCATTACAAGAACAATTGACTTTGGATGTGGCTAATGACAAAATTGTTGGATTCGTAGATCTTGGTAGTAATTTAGGCAGGAAGTTACAACCTGCCAATCATGCATTAGTGTTTGTAATTAATGGATTACATAAAGCTTAGAAGCAGCCGGTGGCTTATTATTTTACTAAGGATCAGGTTAAAACTGAAGATTTGAAATTAATTATTGTAGAGGTAATTTCAGCACGAGTGGAGAGAAGCGGAACGAGTTCCTTGTAAAAACGAGTGACTAAAGACGTTTTTAACACGAGGTGCTTACTATACTTTTTCTTCGCCCGCGGGAAGGAAAAAATTATATTATATTTGAATTATATTCATTACATGACGGACGATGGCTGACAGCTGACTGACAAATCAAATGACGCAGAATAACAAAATTATCAGGGAACCTGAAATTTAACATACAAAAGATACACTTGATTTGACGTTTAAGAAACAAAAGATAAACGAGATGTGACTTTTCGCATTTTAAACACTAGTGTTTAAAGAGTCGTTTTGTGCATGTCAAACCAGTGTTGAAAATGCGGTTTTAGTAACGGAAGTAGAAAAAAATACTTACATCACAATTTTTTGTCAATTGGTTTCTAATTAGATGTTCTTTGTAATCGTTGAATAATTTTTTTCTTATTTTTGGTTCTTCGATTCAGAATCGTGAAATATGTACAGGAAGAATTATTTGAAATCTATTTATTCACTTAATCTTTAATTTTTGGTAGTAAAATTATGTAGCCTATTAAAATGTGAAACATTATGCAAAAGATTACTTTATTTTGTAAAAAAAAATTGTGGATGGTTAAAAAAATCCGAAGATAACTTCACAAGGGTAGTGAATTTATGTTCCGATCGATGCATACATACTTGCAAGCGGGACGCTCTCAAGTGTTGCCTGGATGCTTTGGAGGAGATGCAAGCGGCAATGCATTTTGTCACGCCGCGCCGTTTCGCGTAGGTGTGCGGACTCTCTTTTAAATAAATGTAAACTTCGGTAGCAACAAAAAACGCGCCGAGCTGTCCAAGTGAGCGAGATAGTTTAAGCTTCAGCGGGTGCTAGAGCTTAGGTATAAACGGATTCAGCATGGTCTCAAACATCTCCAATGCAGGCAAATCTTCAGTTTTTTGTAGTCATTCATTAAACTGAAATTATTGTTTAGAAGTTGTTCTACATTTTTTTGCCTTATTTTATTATTAAATAATTATTCCCAAAATGAGGATGCGTTGTTACGAAATTGCTTGGGAACGTATAGAATTTCACTTCTATTATCACTTGTTATAATAAGTAAACTCCAAGAAAAATGATACACAATATAAAAATAGCTTTATTATAATTCCGTTAAAGAAATATCAAACAAACAGGGCTGCCACATGCACCTGATCAAATATCCGTAGATTGGTTCGGAAATTTCCGTAGAATTTCCGTAGATCCAGAATAGAGCTTCAACATACAGTATGGGGTTATAATGAGTTTCTGGTGCTAGTTTTGTTTATATTAATTGAAGAAAACATTCTTTCTACTGTTGCAGAAATATGAGAAATAATTCTAATGTGATTTGTTAATTTTACTAACAAAGGAAATGTTAGTTCATCATTTGCATTTTTAAAAACTGATACTTTGGGCCAGAAGTTTTCAAAACTATCCGAGAAATTTAATTCACATTTTCACTTATTATTACTATAGGAAAATCGGTAGCCGAAGCTGCAATAAATGGATTTCTTTTGTTTTATATTTGTGGGAATTAAATAATGAAGATTTTTAAGTTTTTCGTCTGTTTTTGGTTATGGTTATATTCATGATTCATATAAGTTAAACAACCACAAAATACAGATTGGTATATGTCAGGTTATCTACTCTCCGCACTCTTCGTTTTCGTAGTATTTTGCATATACGTAATAAATATGTATATGGTATTTTGTTAGTGGGTAATATTTTGAGAAATAATTTACTCAGAGAACTCGGAGCAAACAGTATAACAGTACATAGTAATTATTATCATTGTTATTGAAAATTCCGTAGATTTTCGAGACTTTTCGGAGATTCCGTAGACATCTTCTGAACTCCGTAGATCTACGGAAAATTCCGTAGATGTGGCAGGCCTGCAAACAAAGCAGTTGAATAATCGAAGTTTTACAAGAGAGTGTTACCGTATCGTCATTAGAAAAACTTCCCGACCTCCAGTCCAGATATCAATGTTATAGCCCCCTTCAGATAACGAAAACCAAATATTTTGTTTGAACCGTGGCGTTTTTCGTGAACGACGACCGTACATTCCGATTACGCAAGCAACTGCGTTTTTCCCGTGATCTGATAAGTTCTTATCAATTCCATTTTGCTGAAGTAATACGATGTCATAGTTTCAGTTGATGATTCAACATTATCCGTAATGATTTTACATATACTCGATAGTCGAAATTCTGTAAAGTGACTCATCGCTCTTACTGTCCATAAAATCAGTTGCAGAAGCGAACTTCATGAGCGCATCATTTTTGAAGGGTTCTTAATAGTCCTAAATAAAAAATAAATAGAAAATGTTCTTGTACGCTCTGGCGTTTAAATTTGAGAGAACAGAAATACGAAATTATTATGGTAGGTATCATTATGTATATACAGGGTGTTACCAAAAATAATACACATTTTTAAGGATGAGCTATAATAAGATGTATATAAAAAAGTCGATAGTCGAAATTCTGTAAAGTGACGTCATCGGTTATCTACCGATTTAAAGTGAACTCCATGAGCGTATCATAGTTTAAGGGTGCGAATACTGAAATATCTGGAATTTCAATTTAAAACATTTGAAATAATAACTTATCACAAGTTGTTCATAAGTAAGTTAAAACAAAATAAAAAAATGTTTAAAAGTCAATTCCAACTTACTACTACTAAAACTAAAAAAAAGTTGTTTGTCAAGACCAAAATAAATTACCAATAAGTATAGGTATGTTGCGAGGTCACTTGTAAAATGTCTGACTAACTGGAAGCGGTATCACTCCCTGACGACTCCTCAGAATCATCGCTTTCTCCTCCTATATCGATAATGAGTGGTTCCGTCATTACTTCTACACGTATGTCTAAATCCCAAAACTTTATTTCTTCTTTTAATACGTGTTGAATACATTTACGCCAACTCTCAGCAGTAACGGTATGCAGCGCCTCGTCAAACAGTTTCTCAACGTCAGCCATTTTGAATGTACTGTTTTTTCTCGCAACATAATTTTTCACTTGGGCCCAAACCAGTTCGATGGGGTTTAACTCACAGTGGTAGGGAGGAAGTCTAACAACTGAGACGTTGAAATCTTTCGCCATTTCATCGACAACGTACTTAATATAACTGCTTTTATGTTTCCGTACGAGAGATAATAATTCAACTTTTAGCATTGCCTCGTTGTGCGGAATGCTTTTACTCTCTAACCAATCAATTATAACCCTCTTGCGGCTAGCTGAAGTAGGTATTTGCTCCAGTCGACGAGAGTGGTATGAAGCATTATCCATAACTATCACTGAACCAGGAGTTACCTTTGTTAAAATTGATCTAAACCATGTTTCAAACCGGTTACCATCCATCTCTTCATGGTAATCGACAGTTTTTTTGGACTGAAAACTTAGTAATCCACCTTCTACAAATCCTTCCTCGCTGCCAATGTGAGTGATAATCAGTCGACGTCCTTTCCCAGAGGGAGCTTTTAAACCGGAAGAGAAACCCTCCATAAAGGCTTGTCGATTGCTTCGTATATTCATGTCTTGCCACACTTTTGACACAGTGTGGCCTTCATTTAACCATGTTTCGTCAAGATAATATATGTGCCGTCCTTCGTTACGAAACTGTCGTATCTGTTTTAAATAATTTCTCCTCCATTCCACAATGTCATTTCGTTCAATTAAGGCACTGTTTCAACTTCTTGTTTGGTAACGAAAATTCATTAATTTTAAAGTTCGTCTCAAAACTTTATCACTGATGTTTGGTAAAGTATCATCAGCTTCTATTACCTTGCTCAATTTAGCATTCCGTGTTTGGTCGTCCAAAACAATTTTCTTTCTTCCCCTACTTTCCGGTTTACAGTTTTCACCTCGTTCTCTTGTCAAAGATCCGTCCCGCGATTTCTTTAGAATATTGTATATAGTACTCTCAGAAACTTTAGTTAAATAACTGCACTTAATCACAGCGTCACTAACACCCAACTGTTTGTCCATGGCACGCAGTCCTTCGTACACATTTAATATGAGGACTTTTTCTTCCCGAATTAAATTGTTACGACGCCGTTTTTTATCGCCAACACCGCTACACTCCGCCATTATTGTCACTAAATATACCGATATAAATATTACAATAAATACCAATAATAACCGATTTATCACACAAAACCACAACACAAATACTGATGTTACGCTCATGAAGAGAATAAACACCTCACATAACTGTTTACTATCACTGTCTCATTCGCGTAGCTCGATCTATCTATCTCGTTCTCAAAGCCGGAACATTGAAGCGACTCTCCAACATTGTCAAATCGGCGAGTTTTTCACAACAAACTTTGCGTTCAAGAAATATACATAAACACTTTATTTCACATTTCAAGTAAACTAATTATTATTAGTCTGCTTGAAATTTGAAATAAATATATTAAATTGGTATTGACTTAATTACATTGCATCTTTTGTACCTGAAATATTGACACAATGGATTTGAAGTGTATTTATAAAATACAGCATTTCTCTCTAGAATACATATGGCAACTGCGCTTTAACCAAAGTGTTGATTAGATAGCTCTGACTCACTTTACACAATTTCGACTATCGAGTATAGTCAACATGATCTGGAAAAGTTTTAGCAACTAACGCCTTCCATTCAGGACAGGTGACAGGTATCTTACGGAACTTAACCATTTCAGGGGATTTGTCCTCCTGGAGGGACATCGTTTTCCATAGCAAGCATTGGCGAAAAATAAAAAATTATGAACTTAAGTCGCTTTGTACCTGACACCGGATATCGGTAACAATGCGTTGGCGCAGCGTGCGCCGTCTGTGGCTCGAGTTACGAATTTTAGACATGATACAACAAAATAGAAGATATGATCTCTAGCCGTTCGAAATATCGTTCGCCGCGCGCATGACGTCACGCCGAGAGTACAATTTAAAACCGTGAGCGCGGGCTAATGCATTTGATGTAATAGAACTTGCGTATGATGCGTTGCTAATAAATTTTGAAGGAAAATGAGGATGTTTCGGGTTGAATGGGATATTATTAGTATTATAACGGCAAAGAGAATTCATGTAAAAGTGGATTCATGGAATCGGAGAGCCTACCAGAGCAAAACAATAATTCTAAGATCTGATTGAAATCTGTTTGCTCACTTCGTGAAGTAAATAATTACTGTACTGTATTATACTATTTGGATTTTTTGACATGATTTTATAAACATTTAAATTTGTAAATAAATATAAGGAATAAAACAATTAGCAAATGTTAATACTAAATCGGTTGTTAATTCCAAAATAAGTATACTACAGAACAACAATAAAGTACAACTCAGGTACTGTGGAGCATTGTTCAAAATAATAATAATAATGAAATTGTTATTGGTAATAACAAAATAACAAATTAAGATTTAAAAATATTATTCGTCAACTTGGATTTAAGAAAAGATTTATTTATTACGGGAAAATCCCTGTTACAATACAACAATAAATAATACAATAAGGACAGGTATAAAGACTGATACAGCATAACCAATTAATTTGAAATACATAACACTTTCCATGTATCTACAGGTAATAAAAAATACTTATATAAATTAAAAAAAATGAGAACACAACATAACTCATCAAATCACAGTCATAAGCAATAATTGAACTGGCCCAAAGACGTATTGAAATTATCAAAATTAAAGCTATTCAAAAAGCACAGATACCTATTTATAGGACTCAGCATCATATGTTGTTCTATGAAAGGGCACATGAAAGATAACTTGATGACAAGGAATGCTAATCCCCATATGACTCAAAAGATCCGCACAATCAACCTGCCCATTTAGGAGTTTAAATATAAATATAGCCCCCAACATATATCTACGATTACCAAGAGGAGCTAGTGTCTTTTTTTTTTCAATTTCAGCATAATAATATGGTCTAATTTTCTATGGTATTAAATTTATCTTCGCGTTTAGACAAACGGATCCACTCCCGTATCATTTTTTTGTCTTTTGGAAAGGTAAAAAAGCTGACATCGTGTGCAAAGCCTTTCGCGTGATTGTCTGAATCACAACCATACACTACACATCTCATTTTGACTAATTTTTGCTAGTTTTCAACAATAAAAATGTAAAATAACCCGACATAAGCATATCCAATAATGTAACTGCAAACTAATTCAAGGCGTTCACTCTCGGCGTGACGTCAGAGCCAGCATGCGCGAAATCATACCTTCTATTTTATTGTATCATGAATTTTAGATGTAAACAAATACCAGTGCGTGGCTGGTAATGTTCGTTGATGGTAGCCGGTGTACGTACATATATGAAGTGACCCTTTTAGTTGTTTGAGTGTAGTAAATGTTGAAATATTTCCTCTCTACTACTGTTTTTGGTAAGTATAAAAACTATTCATTGAACTAGAATATACTTGATAAATGGAAATTAGGTTACACATTCAGTAACGGATCGTTATAAAATTATGTCTTTGGTAAGTGACAAATGCACTATATCAAAAATTACGTAGGTATGAACATGTACAGTGTAACATTTCGAACACAGACTATTTTCATAGATGTGGCTTTCTAGTAGATATTTTTTTTCCAGAAAATGTCGCGTAATAGGCGTAGTAAGGTTCTAACTGAGGAAGAATTGCTTGTGTTGTTAGAAAATGACGATATTTCTGAAATCGATGTACTTTCTGACGATGACGATGCAGGATGCTATGCAGAAGTTCTAGAAAGTGATCAAGAAAATGACAGCGATTTTGAAGATAATATTATGGACCAAGATATAAATAATAGAGAATTGGATATTGCCAATAGCGGTGAAAGTAATGCTGACAAAAATAGTTTTGAGCAACAAAACGAACTTGAAAATTTTCATAAAGAATATGGTCTAACCATGAAAAACGACATTGCCTGGATACTTGATCCACAATATCAAACAAGGGAATCAGATGGCACGGACAAAATACATTAGCAGATCCTGTCGTTGATTTAGCTGCTCCTATAGCCTTTTTCAGTCGGTACATACCAGACAATTTGTTTGAACAAATGGCGACGATGACAAATCTTTATGCCAATCAACAAAATGTTCCAAGATTTCCTCCAACAACACTTGTAGAGATAAAAAAGTTTATTGGAATTTATATTCTTATGGGGAACATAAAATTTCCTAGAGTCAAATTGTACTGGAGCTCGTCATATGGTAATGAAATAATAAAAAATAAGATGTCCGTGAAACGATTTGTTAAGTTGCGGAACACTCTGCATCTCGTTGATATCACTAGTAGAGAAGAGTCCAATAAGGATAGGTTATGGAAGCTCCGCTGTATATACGACGCACTAAAGAAAAGGTACCAAGAACTTCCACTAAAGAGGAATCTTTGCGTCGACGAACAAATTGTCCCATTTAAGGGAAATATTGATGTGAAGCAATATTTTAAAAATAAACCCAAAAAGTGGGGAATTAAGATTTACGTCCTAACTGGAGAGAGTGGTATGGTTTATGACTTCGTAATACGAGTATATCAGGGGAAAACTACAGAGATCAATTCAATTTACATAAACTTTGGTGCATCCGCAGCTACAGTTATGCAGCTTTCCGAACGTATTACTGAACCAAATCACATTCTGATGTTTGAAAATTATTTCTGCTGCAGTATCTTGCTGCAAAGTCTATATTTGCCGCAGGAATAATTAGAGTCTGAAGCTACCAACTCAAAAGGAAATGGTTCGACAATAGGTAGTTTGTATTGGGGTCAAATTTTGTCGCTATAGGAGAAAAAGACGTATGTAAAAGATGGGATAAACTGAAGAAAGAGCATGTCAATATATCTAGGCCAGAAGTTATGCGTAGGTACAATACAAGTATGGGAGGGGTAGACAAGCAAGATTTTCTCTTGAGTATGTACAGATCTTATATTCGATCTAGGAAATGCACAGTGAGGCTAATTACACATGCAGTAGACCTGGCATTAGTGCTGATCGCATGGGTGTTCCAAAACAGAAGATCCTCGATCTGATGGCTTTTCGACAATCAGTAGCTAAGCATTTAATTTGCACCAGCCCACCTGTGGAAAGAGGTAGACCCTCAAAAGATAATCTTGAAGAACTATCCAAACGACAAAAAATCCCAATGGCACAAGACCAATTGGACGGCTTATTTCAGTAAAGTTTTTGCATCAGACTCAAAACAAAAAACAATTAAATTTTCTTAAATAAATGTTCTCATGTACGTTTTAGAAAAAAGTGTTTCATACAAAAGTTGTAGAACGTGTTAAGTTCTAAAAAAAATCTCAGTAACTTTTTTGCGTTAGATCAAAAACAAAAGAAATACTATTTTTTTTCAATTTTGACAGGCCACCATTTTGTTTCTACTGGGCCGATTTGGCCCGTTAACGAACTCGTCCAAGATTTTGACCGAACCAATTTTTGTAGCGAGTTTGGTTTCGATCCAAAAAATGCGTCCTCTATCGTGCTTACAAATTTCGTTATATATATATATATATATATATATATATATATATATATATATATATATATATATATATATATATATATATGTATATATATACAATAGTCATATTTCATTCTGAAATAAGCCTAAAAACGGAATAAAGACGTATAGCAGAATACAGACATGATGGTTATGGTCACTTTCCAGAATTCGATGAGAACAAAAATAATTGAAGGTGCAAACTGGAAGGGTGTAAAGAAAAAACACATGTATTTTGTACCAAATGCAAAGTACATATGTGCTTTCTAAAGGGCAGAAACTGTTTCCAAAATGTCATTGTGTTTAAATACTTATAGGTATGTGTTTTATTTTTGTAGTTTCACGTTCTATACAATAAAATATTTTCTAACCGATAAACATTATTTTCTTTTTCGCAAGTCGTAAAGTGGATTTGTCCCCCCACGGGGACATGTCGCAATAAAGAAAGGGTAGTGATAATATTTTTTTTTGTGCTAAATTCCATCACTCGGTTGCAAAATACTTATGTATTTTCAATTAAATATTTTTCATATAAGTATTATTTATTACCTGTAGCTACATGAAAAGTGTTATGTATTTCAAATTAATTGGTTATGCTGCATCAGTCTTTATACATGTCCTTATTGTATTATTTATTGTTGTATTGTAACAGTTAGAGGGGTTTTCCCGTAATGAATAAATATTTTCTTAAATCCAAGTTGACAAATAATATTTTTAAATCTTAATTTGATATTTTGTTATTACCAATAACAATTTCATTATTATTATTATTTTGAAGAATGCTCCACAGTACCTGAGTTGTACTTTATTGTTGTTCTGTAATATACTTATTTTAGAATAAACAACCGATTAAGTATTAAAATTTGCTAATTGTTTTATTCCTTGTATTTATTTCAAACTTACAGGTTTATGAAATAATGTCAAAAAATCCAAAAAGTATAATAATATGTTTTTTTTGTAGCAGTACAGTAATTATTTACTTTACGAAGTGAACAGATTTCAATCAGATCTTAGAATTATTGTTTTGCTCTCGTAGGCTCTCCGATTCCATATAACACTTTTACATGAATTCTCTTTGCCTTTATAATACTAATAATATCTCATTCAACCTGAACCATCCTCATTTTCCTTCAAAATGCATTAACAACGCATCATACGCAAGTTCTATTACATCAAATTCATTAGCCCGCGCTCACAGTTTTAAATTGTACTCTTTGCGTTACGTCATGCGCGCGGCGAACGATATTTCGAACGGCTAGAGATCATATCTTCTATTTTGTTGTATCATGTTGGTAGGCTATCCGATTCCATATAACCACTTTTACATGAATTATCTTTGCCTTTATAATACTAATAATATCTCATTCAACCTGAACCATCCTAATTTTCCTTCAAAATGCATTAGCAACGCATCATACGCAATTTCTATTACATCAAATGCATTAGCCCACGCTGACCGTTTTAAATTTTACTCTCCGCGTGACGTCATGCGCGCGGCGAACGATATTTCGAACGGCTAGAGATTATATCTTCTATTTTGTTGTATCATGGTGTGGACCGTGGTGTTTTTCTTGAACGACTGTACAAGGTTACTACACTTCTTTTTGTTCATTCTCATTAATTTTTGAATTAATTAATTTTAAAAGTAAATGAAGAAAATATTTTTATAAAGAAAAACATTTTTCGTATAAAAATATGAATGTTTCTCCTCTTGGGTAACCAATCCTTATATACAGTGTATAAATTTGGCCCTACAGTCTAGTTTAAAACTTCACAAGGCAATAAATCAACTTTTATCACGTGAAAGATATCATTTTTACGCAATAATTACTATCTATACGTTTTTTATTAGCACTTATTTCTATAGCCCCATCCAAATAATTCCGTTATTATCGTTGCTATGGGTATGTATAGCTGATGACGTTTGTTTTATTGTTAACATTTACTTAATGTTATTGTAAATTTAGATTATTTTTGTTGAATAGTTGTTTGAAATAAAAATAAAGGTTTATCACTAACGCAACTCAAATAAAATAGTTTGTACAAAATATGGTATTAAAAATATAGCCACAAAAGTTCAAGCAGTATAAAAACTAAGGAAATATTAAACTATTTTTATGTCAAATATCAGCGTTAACTGTCGTCGCCTTCAGTTCGGGTTAGATACTCCTAGAGAAGGCATGTCGCTGAGATGATGAGACCCAAGTAGGTCGAAACCAGTGGAAGATTATGCTTTTCACAAAAAACCGATAGATGTCACGTTTTACGAAGTAACAGTAAATCAATATACGTCGCGGCATTTAGCCAGGAAAGTACTGGTTTTTTTCCTTCGAAGAACGGTCAGAGTTTTGTTTTAATATTATTATCAAAACATACAAAGGTGATAGTAGAATCCATCAATACACACATGAAGTTTCTTGTAATGGTTATGATGCTGTTTACATACGACAAACATCACAACATTTGGAAACTAGAAAAAGAAACACGATAAAAAAAATAAAACATTAAGTAACCATGAAATTAGGAGTGGGGAAGTTTTGTTTAAACTAACCACTGTCAAAAAATATGTATTTATTATAATTTCTTTAAAATCAATATTTTTGGAATGAATTACGTTACTTTAAAAGGGTATAAGAATCATAGATTGACTTTTTTAACAAAAATTATCTTTTGGGTTCAGGTTAGGTTTATGTCTAATTGATTATTATACACTATCGATAGTCATAGAAAGGAAGGAAATGTTAGGGGAGATTTGGTGCATCGACATCTTGGTCATTTAGCACCCATAAGAGTTTTTATTATGGATATGCATTGTGTGGAATTACTTTAACTTTTATGTTGAAGTGAGTAATAACAATAATTCATTCGCATTGCAAATTTTTAAAGAAAAATTCTTTGTGTTATATGTTTTAGAGTTTGTTGTATAAATTGATGTCTTTTATATATTGAATGATCTTTTTGGCTGCTGTTAAATTTTGAGACATGATGTCTTTGAATGAATTTGAGTTTAATATGCCGATTCTTTTGTTTTGAAGATGTAGACAGTCTATGATTATGTGTTTTATTGAGAGGATGGAAGTACAAAAGCGGCAGGTTGAAGGAGGTTCATTTCTGAGAAGGAAAAAATGGGTTAAATTGGAGTGACCTATGGCAATTCTTTTCAATTTAACATTGTCTTTCCTAGGTAAATCATATGAATCGAAGAAATTGTTTTTCACTTTGTATAATTTGTTTTTATCGTTAGTAGCGTGCCAATATTTTTGAATTAGATATCGATTTATAGGGGAGAGGAAGGAGTTAGTTTCTTTTGAGGTGTATAGGATTAGGATAGGTGAGCCATCTGTAGTTGCTTGTTTGGCAAGGAAATCTACTCTTTCGTTGCCTGTTATGCCTTTGTAACTGGGGATCCAAAGGAAGCTAATTTCTAGATTTCTCAGTTTGGAGATATAGAGTAAATCTTGTATTTGGATAGAAATATGATGACTGGGGGTAAATTTTCGTATAAGCTTCAGTGCGTTAAGGGAATCTGAGATTATTAGAGATAGAGGTGTTTTGTTTTTTAAAATGTGTTTTAAGGCTTCGCGAATGGCGAGGAGCTCTGCTGAGAGGATTGTATTATTAGGGTGAAGTTTTAGTTTTATAGAGCAGTTAGATGAATAGAAGGCAGATCCAACTCCGTTTTTAGATTTGGAACCGTGTTTAATTTTCTTTATTCAGTAATCTCAATGTCATGTAATGACATTTAATTTTTAAACAAAATATCAAGTGGGTAAAAATGTAATATGTCAGAAATAATTTAATTTTTAATGTCATGTCAGTTTCGATTTCAATAAACTATTTGTTCAAGATATTACTATTTTTCTAGTAACAATTACGATTAATTATACAAAATATTTTGGCCCTTCGAGCAGGATGTTTACAAATATATATGTAGCCCAGGAAATATTGAATTCAACAAAAATAAAGCAAGCAAGTTGAGTTGAGCGATCTACAGGAAAAGGGTCAGTATTCCAATTCATTAATACTTTTTATATTACTGTATTATAAAGTTGTGTATTTGATTTCTGGATGTTGCAGTATTGTCTATTATATTTCAACAATTTCTAATTACCATAAAATACTACAATTATTTGGATTGATAATCTATATAAAGTAGACCAATTCACAATTCATTGCAATTTAAAATTATCTATTAATAATAATATAATAATAATAAGTTTATTTGTATGAATATAGTTTACAATGAAATTAAATAAGATTTGCGTACAAATAAACATGGATAAGTCACAGATGCGTACACCAGTTAGAAACCAATATACTCTTGTGCGTGACTTCGATTATTAGATAATCAAGGTAGATAAAATCATATTATTTTGACAATTGAAAAGTTTTCAATGTATTTAAAAATTTTAGTTAAAATACAAATAAACAGATATAGTAGTAATAGCACTTAACACCTAACCTAAGACATCCATTATAAAGCCTCAACAAAAATAAAGTAAAGTCTCAATGTATAAGATAATAATGAAAACACAGTATAAAAATTCAACAACTAAGTAATACCCGACAGAATTGTTTGAAATATTGGTGAAGATGGAAGAAATGAGTTTTTTATACTCAAGAATCAATATTTTGATTCACAATATCACGGAAAAATGATCTTTCAGTTTTTGTAATTCACTTCTTAATTATCCTACCGAAACTGTACTTCTTATTAATATTCCTCAAATGATCTGGTACCATATTGTACAACCGAGGTCCCAGGTAAGTTGCATTTCGTTGGCCTATAGTTTTTTTACAGCAAGGTAATACCACAGTATTATTCCGTTTTCTTGTTTCATGGTTGTGATTGGTAGGTCGTATTATGATATTTTCTTTTTTTATATTTTTAAGGATACTTAAGCAAAACAGTTCTCTTATATCAAGGAATTTAGATTCTCTGAATAGCTGATCGCTTGGATACGTACGTACCTTACGATATATTATTTTAATTATGTATTTCAGTACAACATTACCATAAACTATTACAATTATTTCGATTGGTAATCTATTTACACTAGATCTATTCACAACTCATTTCCTAGCATTATTTCGATTGAAAATCTAGAATACGGCAACTTACAATTCATTTCAATTGGATAATATACAGTGTGGAAACCACTTATGGAATAAAACTCTTTATGTCATTATTTTAGAAAATTATAAAAAATGCCGAGACACGTCAACTTTTGAATTGAGTTGTGCGTTATGTAAACATAAATTTAAATGTACAGGGTGATTCACGCAAGTATGCCATAGTCGGTGTTTTTTTTTATGAAACACCCTGTATATTGGCATATTTTTGAAATCCTCTTAATGAACCGATTCCAACAAACTAAATAATGTATGGTCAATTATGAATTTTACAGGGTGAAATACTTACTATTTTCAACATATTTAAGATATTTTCAAGTTATAACAAACAATTTGACACTATTAATATAGATTTTTACCGAGTATCCATCAAATAGTTACAATTTTAATACAATAAAGTTTATTAACAGCAGTTAGAAATTACGCAAAATCTATTTAATTTGATTATGTCGCTTAAGAAATTGATCCGAAACAGAGATTCTCTAAAACAAAGGTTAGAAAACCTAAGAACATTTGCACTTTCTTTAAATGTTAAAAAGCCATAATTACCTGATGTTGAATTCAGACTTGATGCGTATACAAACCTTCTAGTTGAATTTCAATCTATTCAGACAGATATAGAGGAAAAATGTTTAGATTCAGAGGTAGAAGACCATTATCCGTTTAGACATAATTTTGATTTTATTGGAGCTTTAAAAAATTATATCAAAGCAAACAGCACAATTACCGCTCAAAATAATAACTCTAACAATACACGTAGTATAGACAATTCAAGTAATTTCTTACCAAAAATTAAACTTCCTACATTTAAAGGAGACTATGAAAATTGGTTAACTTTCAAAACAAACTATTTATCGATTGTACATAACAATGAATCAATAAATTTAGCAAACAAATACAATTTCTTACGCACCTCTTTAGAAGGGTATGCGAGGCAGGTAATTGAAGGTATTGATTTTGTCGAAGAACAATATGAAGTTGCGTGGAAAACACGTTGTGAAAGATTTGACAAGAAACGTATACTAGCAAATAATCATATTAAAGCCATATTTAAAACAGAACGCATAAAAAAAGAGTGTGCAAGTTCCTATAGAAAATTAATAGATGAAACTTCAAAACATCTAGCTGCATTAAAAAATTTAAAATTAAGCGATGAAGAAAGCTGTAATATATTTTTAATTTACCTAATAAATTCTAAATTGGATTCAAATTTACAAAAAAAGTGGGAAGAGTTTCAACCAACAAATGACTTGCCAATTTTAAAAGAGTTTTTTGATTTTTTGAATAAAAAGGCAGACGCTTTAGAAAATTGGCAACAAAACCAATCTATTAATTTAAAACCAAATTATTCACATAATTCAAGCTATTCACACAATTCCTATAAAAAAACATTTGTTCCTAGAAATGAAGTAAAATGTAATCTTGCTCAATAGATTAAAATGCAACTTGTGCCAAGCAGATCACACCATATATACTTGCAACAATTTCTTACAGTTGTCACCAATAGAACGATTTAATAAAGTTAAAGAGTTAAAACTCTGCACAAATTGTCTTAGAACAGGCCATATCAAAGATCAATGTAGATTAGGACACTGTAAAAAATGTCCTCAGAAGCACAATACACTATTGCATAATAATTCACATAATAACACAACCAATGGGGGTTGGTTGTAAGTTGGCCATTACTTTGTAGTTGGTTTGCTTGCTTGCGCTTTGCTTGTCTGCTTGTAGGTAGCTTTCTGCAGCCCAATGGAGAAATGCAACCATCGAGTGTCTGCCTCCTCGTGGCACCGCTGGATACGTTAGCACTGTTGATCATCAGTGACAGCAGTGTTGACCAACCAAATGACACTCCAACAACCCAAGCTAAGATGTGAGGCACGTGCCTATGGCTGAATGGCCGCAGGGAATGCGACCACGAACGTCCCCCTGGGGGTACCAAGCGACACCCCCTTGTAAACAGCCCTTCCCTGTCATGCGGGGCTCTGCCAGGGATGACGAACATTTCCCTAGCTACTCGTGGGACCAGAATGGACCAACAACAAAAACAAAAAAAAACAAAAACCGTCGAGGCAAAAGAATCTGCGGTGCTGAGGCAAAGAGAAGGAGGAAAGCGAGGCAGCAAGCTGGCGTCTCTACAGACACCACTAGCGTCACTCGCCCCTCCCTTTCTAAACCTGGCACCAGCGGCCAAAAACTTAAGGGTGGCGAAGGCAGTTCCTCCTCCAAAAGAGGCCCGGAACGCGTCGCCACCCAAGTAAAGAAGCGCATCCGCTCCGATACCTCAGAGGAAAACTCTTCCAGAGTAAAGAGGACGCGGATGGATGCTAAAACCAAAAGCTACAGCGAAGCAGCTACCAGCCACTTACGGGTAGCCATTATAGATAAGGCCGATCCATACGGTAAAATAATTACCGATACTGGAGACCTTATCAAAAAACAACTAATGGAGGCTTTGGACATAACCCTTATGTCCGCCTCCAGCAGTCAGAAAAAGCCACCTACTTTCAGGTCATGGTCGCACTCTGGTGAAATAATCAGAGTCACCTGCGATAATGACGAAACGCTAGAGTGGCTAAGGAATACAGTTTCAAAACTGAAACCGTGGAAGGAGGCTAAGCTCGACGTGGTGCACGTCGACAACCTCCCCCAGCTGACAAAAGCCACCCTCTGGGTCCCCAGCGAAGCTCACGCTGACCTGGGTGACAAAGAGGATGTGCTGCGCCGGCTGGACAAACAAAACCCAGACCTTCGGGTGGATGCATGGTTTTCCTTCCACCACGAAGCGAAGGTCAATCCCAAAGGACACCTATTCGTCTTTGGCGTAAGAGACGAGGAAATGGGTGCCCTAAAAAAACGATCAATGAGGATGAGCTACGCGTTCACCTCATTGATTGTTAAAACCAAGAAACTGGACCCGGAACGGAGGTAATCGAGCACGGACCCCCCTCTCCCACCCGAGGAACTCCAAGGAGCTGTTGCTTCTGCGGAGACTGCCGAACCATCCTCCAATATGGCGACCGACAGTCTCCTGGCAGAACTAACAGCTCTAAGCTAGGACACAGGCGACGTCAACACACCTCCAAGTGAGGAAGTGGAGATGGCCTAAAAGAAATACCCATCTCCCCACCATCAAGCCGAGATGGACAATGAAAAGGTAAGATTTATACAGTGCAACCTTCAACACAAAAAGGTGGCTTCGGCAACACTATGCCGCCACCTGGATGTGATGCAGGACACAATAGCACTTATCCAAGAACCCTGGATATAAGACAAACCAAAATCATGGGTCTAAATAATCCAAAAGGTTTAATTTTCAGCTTTCCAAGCAATCAGCAACCTAGGACGGCCATATACGTCCCTAGAAATTTTAAGGCCTACCCACTGACGAATTTTTCGTCCTCCGACCTAACGGTAGTGAAGGTTGAATATGCACAGAAAGGTCAAAAGAAAGTGTTAATACTGGCATCCGCATACCTCACCTCAGACGCAGCTAAACCACCACCAACTAAGGAGCTGGAGGACCTTGTGGAACACTGTCTCACCCAGAAGCTTGAACTGGTAATAGGCTGCGATTCAAACTCTCACCACGTAAGCTGGGGCAGCAAAGATATTAACACTAGAGGTAAGTCTTTTTATGATTATATAACTAACAAGAATCTTTGTATTCTAAATAGAGGTACTGAACCAACTTTTATTAACTCTCGTAGTCAAACGCGAATAGATATTACCCTATCTACTATTAATACTTCGAATATAATCTCCGGCTAGCATGTATCCGACGATATTTCAATGTCGGACCACCGCTGGACAAAATTCGAAATAAAACTTGCGCTCACAACCTCCACAATGACTCGCGACCCCAGGAAAACGGATAGGACAAAATATGTCCACTGTTTGAAAGGGGATCTGCGAGGAGTCGAGGATGTGTTGCCCAACAATAAAGGAGATTTGGAAAGTTATTATGAAACAATTCAAAACTCCATTATTAATGCCTACAAGATGTCTTGCCCACTCAGGCGGATCGATCTCGATGGAGCCTCCACTTCGTGGTGGTGCCATGAGATTGACCAGCTGAGGGGGACGGCGAGGAAATCTTTTAATAAGGCTAAAAGAACAAGACTCAAAGAGGATTGGAACTCATACAAGTCTCACCTCAGAGAGTATAAAAAAGTCATCAGACAAAAACAAAGAGAGGCATGGAGAATCTACTGCGAGGAAATCGAGGATTTCCCCCAAGCAGTTAGACTCCAAAAAGCCCTCTCAAAAGATCCCCACCGTCATATCGGTATACTAACCAGAGAGGATGGCACTGAAACTGCCAACCTAAAGGAAAGTCTTCAATTATTGATGTCAACTCACTTCCCTGACTCCAGAACCACAAATACAGCGGCCTGGGAGGATGAGAAGAATCACTACCCGACGGACGATGACTGGCGTATATCACGACAGATCGTCGACGCGGACAGACTGAGGTGGACCATCTTAGGCTTCTCCCCCTTTAAATCCCCGGGAACGGACGGCATTTATCCAGCCCTACTTCAGTGGGGCCTGGATGACCTAATGCCGCACCTGGTAGGAATCCTCAGATCCTCACTGGCACTGAGGTATATTCCAAAAGGTTGGAGAGAAGTCAAAGTCGTGTTCATACCAAAACCAGGAAGAATGGACTATTCCATCCCAAAAGCATATCGACCCATTAGCCTCGCATCGTTTTCAATGAAGACTTTAGAGAGGCTGTGCGAACGATACCTAAGAGATGTGGTGATAACACGAAATCCACTGCATCCAAATCAACATGCATACACTCCAGGGAGGTCCACCGATTCGGCTCTTTATCTCGTGGCGGGCCGCATCGAGAGATTGTTGGAAAATAAGGAGTCCACCCTGGGTGTATTCATAGACATAGAAGGCGCATTTGATAGAACCACTTTTCCTAAAATAACAAATGCACTTTCCATCAAGAATATCCCCCAAACCATAAATGGCTGGATATATAACATGCTCTCAAAAAGAGCAATCAAAATCAGTGTAGATGATGTGACCATCAGAGGCTTGGTTGTAAACGGTTGTCCACAGGGAGGGGTGCTCTCACCACTACTATGGAACATGGTCTTAGACTCCTTGGTCAGCCACCTCAATGATAACAACTTCTACACAATAGCATACGCAGATGACCTAGTGATTCTGCTAACAGGAAGATTCGAGGAGACACTCTGCGCTTTAATGCAGGAGGCCCTCAATATCATAGAACAATGGTGCAGAGACCATTCGCTGTCAATAAATCCAAAAAAGACTGAGATGGTCCTCTTGAAAAAAAGGAAGCTTGTAAAACATCAAGCCCCAAAGCTCCTAGATACCAAACTTAATTTCTCTTCGGAGGTGAAATATTTAGGGGTCACCTTTGACAGTAAGTTAACGTGGAACTCCCACTTAGAAAACAGAGTTAAAAAGCATATATTTCTTATGAGCAATGTCGTAGAACCATCGGCCGCACCTGGGGAATGTCACCTAAGGTTGCTGCCTGGATCTACACTGCCATCATCAGACCTATGCTAACGTACGGCGCGATTGCCTGGGGAGCTTAGGCAAACCAGCTGACAGTCGTCCGTAAACTGGACCAAATCCAAAGAACAGCATGCCTCAACACAACAGGAGGCATGAGAACCACACCAACAAGAGCTATGGAGGTAATCCTCGGTCTCACCCCCCTTTACATATACATCAAGGAGGTTGTTTTGATGACCATGGCACGTCTGCGCTCTACTGGTATACAACCTGATGTAGGATCCGGTAAACTGAGACGTAACTTGTGACATGAGGCCCTCAGGGAGATCCCACTGCTGCAGGCCAATACGGACTCGATTCCACCGCGATATGCCTTCAACAGGCCCTACAAGGTAATCTTTAAAAACAACTCACAAGACCTATTGGAAGAAGGCGCAATCCGCATCTTCACAGACGGGTCTAAATCCAATGTGGGCTCAGGAGGTGGTATTTTTTCCAGATCCCTGAATCTAAACATAAAGTGGGCAATGGGCTGCAATGCAAGTGTTGCTCAAACAGAGCTCACTGCTATCTGCATCGCTGCTAAAGAGATTACCAAAAGGACAACCACAGGTAATAATATATACATCCTTACGGACAGTAGACAAACACTACTATCTCTGAACAGACCACGTATTACATCAGGCCTAGTACTAGAATGTCACATGGCCTTAATCGAAGCCTGTAACAACAACACGGTCACTTTAGGCTGGATCAAGGGCCATGAGAAATCGAAAGGAAACCGTATTGCAGACTCGCTAGCCAGGAAGGCAGCCTCCGAAAAACTCTTGGGACCTGGCACTTTCATTGGTCTATCGGCGTCAGCAACGGCCGACCTATTAAAGGAACACTCCCTTAATAAGTTTAAGGGTAGATGGGACGACGCAGAAGGCTGCAGGCTTGCCAAGGAAGTGCTACAGTATCCGGATAGCAAAGTAGCCAAGAAATACGTGATTATGAACAGGCGGAACCTACGAACAACCACGGGAATTCTGACTGGTCACTGCCACCTACAAAAACACCTTCACAGACTGGGTCTATCTAATACCCCACTTTGTAGAGTATGTGAACAAGAAGATGAGACTGTCGAACACATTCTTGGCGAATGTCAGACACTCTCTCATTTTAGGTTTCAAGTATTCGGCGAGCACAGACTAACATACGCCAATATGAGGGAACTTAATTCAGGCGACGTTATCGCCTACTTCAAGGAAGTAGGCTGGATGACGAGCTAGAAGGAAGTTTTGAACCTCCGAAGGATGCACAATGGGCCAATTGTGGCCTAAGTGCTGTGGGGCCACCCACCCTTCAAACCTTTACAGATACAGAACACAACCAATGATAATCCATTATCTAATACAACCAATATCCAAATTCAATCTGTCACCCCATCTGAAAATCAAATGCAATTATTAGTTAAAAATAACATATCAGCTTCCCAAGTACTATTATCTACTGTCACCTTTCAAGTGAAAGATACAAGTAACAATTTACACTTAGCCATAGCAATTCTAGACAGTGGATCTCAATCCAATTTAATTACACAAGAATTCTGTCAAAAACTTAAGTAAGATACCCTTATCGAACACTCATATTTCAATTATGGGCATCAACCAAACTGAATCTATTGTAAACCAAAAATGTTCTATTACACTTTGTTCCAATATTTCCAATTTTTCCTCTTCTATTAACTGCTTAGTAGTGCCCACAATTAGTAATAGCACTCCATCTCATTTTATTAATCACTTTCAATGGAGCATACCAAAGGGAATAAAGCTATCTGATCCTCTATTTTACGAACCTAGATAGGAGCTAGTGAATTCTGGAATGAATCTTCTTTCTGAAGGACAAATAAAACTAGGTAAACATTTGCCAACTCTGCAAAATACCAAATTGGGTTGGGTAATTGGAGGTGTAGCTCCTATTTCAAAATCAAACACTAGAGGGTCATCCATTTTCCATTTATCCAGTAATAATCATTATCCAGAGGACGATCAATTACGCAAGTTCTGGGAACTTGAAGAAATTCCATTTAATCGTTTTATATCTAAAGACCATCTTGAATGCGATACATTGTTCAAAAATACTACTTCTAGATCACCTAGTGGGAAATTTATTGTGAAAATACCATTCAAATATTCTCCAAGTCTATTAGGAGATTCTTTTGATATAGCTGTAAATCGTTTTCATGCGTTAGAAAAAAAGATTAAAATCTATACCCCTATTAAAATCTCTCTACAAGAAATTTATTGATCAGTATAAAGAACTAGATCACTTACAAGATATAACTCAAACCAATTATGCAGTCTCAAAGCTATTATTTACCACATCACAGTGTATGTAAAGAATGCAGCCTCACAACAAAACTCCGTGTTGTTTTTGATGGAAGTTGTAAAACCACTAGTGGATGGTCACTGAATGACATACAATATGTCGGTCCAAAAATACAAAATAATATTTTTGATATTCTTAATAGATTTAGACAATATACCTAAGTATGTAGTTTCCGCTGATGTGAGTAAAATGTATCGTCAAGTATTAGTGCATCCTGACCATCAACCGTTTCAAAGAATTATTTGGCGAGACAATCCTAATAAATATTTATCTATTTTACAACTGACTACAGTCACATATGGTACAACTTCAGCTCCTTTCTTAGCAATTAGATGTTTACACCAATTAGCCGAAGACAATTAAAGGATATTTCCAGAAGCATCTCATACAATTCTTAATGATTTTTATGTTGACGATCTTTTGACTGGAGCGGATGATCTTAATACTTTATCAATACAATGTACAGAAATTGCTTCAATACTCAATTCAGCTCATTTTCAACTAAGAAAATGGATTTCAAACACTCAAGAACTTCTTGATACAATTCCAAACATAAACATTTCCAATTATATTCTCCAGATAGGAGATATTGAAGCTTCCAAGACTTTGGGCATTCAGTGGCAAAGCCAATCCGATAGAATAAGTTTTTCTATTTCTGAAAATCTTAGCAAATCAAATCAGATAATAACTAAGCAATTAATACTATCTCAGATTTCAAGAATTTTCGATCCTTTGGGTCTTCTCAGTCCAAGTATTGTCATTGCTAAAATAATAATACAACAATTATGGACAAAAGGCCTAGCATGGGACGAACCGATCACAAATCAGCTCTTATCAATTTGGAATGATTTTTCTAGTCAATTACAAATCTATATATATAAAAGAAAGTCGTGTTAGTTATTCCACTTATAACTCAAGAACGGCTGAACCGATTTACCTGAAAATTGGCAGGGAGGTAGTCTAGAGCCAGGAGAAGGACATAGGGTACTTTTTATCCCGTTCGACAGCATTCCCATAGGATACTTTTTATCCCGTTCGACAGCATTCCCGTGTGACTTGACATGAAATGTCAGTCACTATAAAACGTGGTATAACAAAAAAGAATCAGACTTGGAATAACAAAACGCAAATGGCAGCTATGTAATTGACGTATAATGACAGCTATGTAATGACGTATGGATGACAATTTGATATTTGTAAGAAATCAATAATAAAACTATTTCTATTAAATAAATAATTAACAATTATAATGTAATGATAGTGCCATTGCCCATTCGTATAAACAGTGAAGTGAACTATAAAACTCGGTATGGTTGAAAATTTGAGTTTTTAGGTGAAGTGAAGTTTAATTAATAATGCCGCATCCAAGACGATCGAATCTTTCCCGACAAAGCCGTGATGCAAGAAGAATACGAAATACTGCAAATGAAAGGAGTGAAGAAGAACAAGAAATTGCACGTGAACAGCGCCGCGATAGTATGGTTCGACTTCGTGCTTCTCAATCACGAGAGCAAATTGAAGCAGCCCGTGAAACAGCTCGGTTGGCAATGCAGAATCGTCGAGCGAACAACAGAGGTCAACAAATAGATAATTTGCGACGCAGAACAAGATATTTATCAAGTGCTGATTTGAATCGAGCAGCGTTTCAATACGATTGCAGCAATGATTACAGCTTGCATCCTAGCGTTTGCATTGGACAAATGGACGTAGTTTGCGAGTATTGTGGTGCATTAAAGTTTTCCGGAGAAACGCCTGGATTATGCTGCCTTAATGGTAAAGTGAAATTGCCATTGTTGACTCCGCCACCTGAGCCATTGTATTCATTGCTTTGTGGCGAAACACAAGAATCACGCCACTTTCTTGCAAATACTCAAAAATACAATGGTTGTTTCCAGATGACGTCATTTGGGGCAGATATTATCGAAGAACGAGGATTTAATCCGACATTTAAGGTATTTATTTTTGTACTTATATAGAATGTAGTTAAAGAATAACTTTCTTTATCTATTGATACCTATGTAGTATATTTGCTAATTCTGAACTCTACTCTCCCACCGAAAAAAGTGTTTATAACCCAGTTAATACTGTCTGGTTTTTATTTTGTAGATACAAGGACAGATTCATCATCGAATTGGATCATTACTACCTTTCGAAGATACACAGAATACATTTTTACAAATATATTTCATGGGCAACATGGAAGAACAACTTGATCGACGCCTAGAGATCAATGCAGGAATGAAGCGAGCAATTCTTCAAGACTTGCAGTGTCTGCTTCATGAACATCATGCGTTGGTCAGGTTGTTTAAGAGTGCTTTAGAGCGCATGCCAAGTAATGACTATAAAGTTGTCATCGGAAGACCATCTGCGTTGTTTGTTTTTGCGCCTGATAATAAAACAAAAAATGTCGTGTATCACAAGGTACTTAAATGAAGAGCAACCTATGTACTAAAATACAGAAATAATTATGAATGATTAATGTAGGTATTTAATTTTTTTGTATTTTTTCCAATTAAAAAAAAAGTCTGCTTATTTGTTGCCATTAAGGCGGAACAAAGTTCGCCGGGTCAGCTAGTTTTTAATAATCTAAAGATCCCTAGAAACGGAATACCTATTAATTTTAAACTAATCGAATTGCATTGCTTTTCAGACGCATCTCAAAAGGCATATGCTTCATGCATATATACACGTAGTTATAACTTTATAGAAGAAAAATATGTTGTCTTCTTTGTGCAAAGTCCAAGGTTTCCCCTATTAAACCCACAACAATTCCAAGATTGGAATTATGTGCTGCTCTTCTTAGTGCACAGTTATGTGAACAAGTCAATATAGCCTTATCTAATTCAATTCCAATAGTCTATTGGAGCGATCTCAAGTGGTGTTGGCTTGGTTAAAATTAGAACCATCCAGGCTTCAACAATTTGTTGCAAATCGAATTTCAAAAATACAACATCTTACTAACATTGAAAATTGGAATTATGTCTCCAGTCAGCATAATCCTGCAGATTTAGCATCCAGCAGCATCATGCCTACACAACTGATAAATTCTTACTTTTGGTGGCACGGTCCACAATTTTTAAATCAAAATTCAGATAGCTGGCCTTGTAATACATACCACCTAACAGATTATCCAGACTACAATTTATACAGCAGCTACAACAGCAATTTTGGAACAAATTTTCGAAAGAATATATCACAGAATTGCACAAACAATACAAATGGCGAGAAAAGCCAACTCCTATTGATGTGGGCACATTAGTTTTAGTAAAACGCCCACACCAGCCCTCTTTTAATTGGAATATTGGCAGAATTTTTAAGCTTTATCCCGGAAAAGATAACGTTTCCCGAGTCGCAAACATAAAAACTACTCAAGGAACCATCCAACGACCTATACGAGATTTATGTCAACTTCCTACCCAAGATGACTAATGATTCACAAACCTTTTAGTGAAAATATGCAAGTGGTTAAAGTGTTTGTTTTATGTTTTTAACCATTTTGCAAATTTTATGAACTATTTTTGTTTAGTCTTCTATTTTGTTATTTTGAAGGTGCCCTTCAAGGTGGGGGTTTCTTTACTTAGTAATGTCAATGTCATGTAATGACATTTAATTTTTAACTTAAATATCAAGTGGGTAAAAATGTAATATGTCAAAAATAATTTAATTTTTAATGTCATGTCAGTTTCGATTTCAATAAAGTATTTGTTCAAGATATTACTATTTTTCTAGTAACAATTACGATTAATTATAGAAACAAACCGTCTGTGAATATTAAGAGGTGTTGATTGTATTTTTGGTGAATGAGTTGTGAAAAATGAGATGTAAAGAAGGAATTAGGAAGGGAAGATTCATCAAATGAGAGTATAGAGGTATTAATGGGAATGGAAAGTGTCCATGGAGGATATTTATATTGTTGAGAAGTGTGTTTAGCCGGTCGTTGGACCCGGGGGTGGGGTTGATTCGCATTGTTGGAGAGGAAGGAGACAGTAGGTTGTCAGTTTTTTGGTTGAAGCGTCTTTGTTTCACGGTCACAGAGTATTTTATCAGTTGGATTTGTCTGAGATTCTTTAGGGAAGGGGAATTAGTGATACTTTGTAGGCTTTCTATGGGTGAAGTTCGGTGTGCTCCTGTTGAGATTCTGGGGGCTTGATTTTGGCTTGGGTTGAGCAGTTTTTTATATGAGGGTCTTGCGGAATCGAAAATGAATCCACCGTACATTAGTTTTGGTAAAATTACTGTTCGATATATTTTAATTAATGTATTGTAGTCTGAACTCCAGGTGTGATGGGAGAGGGATTTCAGGATGTTAATATGGCGTTGAGTTATGGATTTTAGGTAATTTATATGAGACTTCCAATTTAGATAACAGTCGAAATATAAGCCTAATATTTTTAGGGGAATTTCATCATTATTGATGGAGATTGTGTTGAGTTTGGAACAATTTCTCTTTCTACAGAGGTGAATGATGGAGGATTTTGAATGGGAGAAGGAATAGCCAGTGTTTAGGGACCATTTATATAGGTTGTTGATACAAATTTGAATTTGTCTTTCAGATGTTTTGGAAGTGGAGGAGGAATGATACATTATTAGATCATCGGCATACATTCTGTAGTATATGGAAGAAGGGATGTGTTGAAACCACAAACGTTCAATAATTTGTTATTTTTCACGTATTGTATTCAGAACACATCCAAACAATTATTTTAATTAAAATTAAATAGGCTGGACTTGTTTCTACGCAACTTGTTTTAGATATGTAAATAAATAAATGTCAGTGTCACTGTCAAACAATTTTTACAACAAAAGCGGTCTCCCAGTTAAGACCTAAATGTTTAAGTATTTACAGAAAGTAATTCATTCCGTCCTTCCTGCATAAGTGCATTTCTTTGTATAAAGTTAAAAGTTAAAAAAAGTTTGTTATTTTATAGTGTTTTGGAAACTAAAAGGAGAAAAAAGTAAGATCGTTCATTAATTATTAGTTCATACTGAAAGGCTTGTCCCTATTTATTGTTTCCTCTATATATTTCTGATGTCAGTTGTAGTTTATTAAATATTACTGGATTGTTGACGAGATTGCAGTGTATTTATTTTTGCCCAGAACCGGCTACTACGGAGACGCAGTCCGCTAATCGAAAACGAATTTAACCAAACTGTGTTATGGTAAAACGGCCGTAACAGGATGTATTTTGATATAGAGTTGACGGATATGATGAAGAGGGTGGAGCTTAGGACAGCACCTTGGGGGATTCCATTTTCGACGGGGTGAGGATGGATTCGTGATTATTGATTCTTACAGAGAAGGATCTTTGTTTTAAGAAGTTTGTAATAAATATGGGGAGGTTACCGTTTGAAGTGCTTTTTTTCTGTTCTTGATAGCTGTGGCGCGTATAATTTGATTGAGAAGTTTGTATATGTTGACTGGAAGTTCAAGGAAGTTGGTCAATGTGTTGATCCATATCTATGTCTGATAGTGAGGAATTTGAAGAATTCTTTGTGGAAGTTTTATGTTTATGAGATTTAGTGGAAGAGCTTTATGAATTGTTGGTTTTGGATTTGAGATTGGTGAATAGGGAAGGCGATGAAGTTTTTTCTGTTGAAGAGTTGGAATTTTTTTGGGAGGGGGAATGCTGGGTGTAAGATTTTTTTGAAAGGGGAATGGAAATAGGGAGAGAGAGAAGAGGGAGGAAGTGGATTTTGGGGAGTTTTGTGGAGGGGTAGGGGGGAGTGGAGATGAAATGAGTGGGGTTTTGTTATTTGATGAAGGATTTTGTTGTAGGAGGTCGCATTGGATTGATATTGATACTTTGGGTGTTGAATTGGTGGGAATTGCGGAGGCTATTGAACTATATTTAAAAATGTATGGTGGGTTTAAGGAAATGTATTTTTTCTTTGCGTCAAAATATGAAATGTTTTCCTTAACTTTAATTTTGAATTCGCGTTTAAATGCCGAGCATCCTTTGTAGCGAGGAGAATGGTTTTCTTTGCAATTTACACATTTTATTGGAGTAGGACATATAGGGTCGTCGTGAGAGATGACCACAGGATGGACAAGTGGGGTTGTTTTTACATTTGGAATCTGTGTGACCAAATTCATTGCATGAGAAGCATCTTAAAGGATTAGGTATGTGCTGTCTTACTCTAATAAAGTGAAAACCTGCGTATAATTTTGTGGGAAGATTGTGTGTGTTAAAGGATACGATGAAATTGCCGGTGGGAGTTTTATCGGTTTTAGAGACAATTCTGTAGATGCTAGTGACACCTTGATCTTTTAGATTGGTAATTATTTCTTCGTCGGAACAATTGATTAAATCTTTGCAAGTGATGACTCCTTTAATGATGTTCAAAGAAGAATGAGGAGGATTACTTCAAATTCATGTAGATTGATTACTTTTTCTGCTATTGTAGATTGTTTGATGTTATTCACTTCTATTAAAAGTGATCCATCAAATAATTTTTTGGTTTCTTTTAAGGAACCGAAATAATTATTAAGGGCTTTTTGTATGACAAAAGGCGAAATGTTGGTAATATTATCTATTAATCTTTTTATTGTAAAGAATCTATTGTAATTGTTTATGGGGGATGGGTTATTTTAGTCTCAACTCTGGGTTGCTTGGACCCGCTAATTGGAGGAAAAAAAGATAAATTAGAACTATTCATGTTAGTCCCACGAGTATCCTAGGAAACATTCGGTCGATCATGATAGAGCCTGGATATCATGACAAGGCTTAATTACAATCCAGATGTAGCCCAGTGTCTGGAGGGAACCGTTCGACACTCACTAAGGCTGAGCCATGCATCTCGTCAGCACGGTGTCTATCACTTTGAGATTACCTTTACAATGATGACGAACATACTACAAAAATAAGAAGGACAATAACAAAACATTACTCGACATGACTAGGGCCCCGGGATCGTCACGCCCGTATTCCAGAATTGCAGGCTATATGGCCGAGAACCTGGAACCCCTTGAGGGTTCGATAGTCATACTGACACTATCTATATACCGATAGTTCAAACCATCGATAGTTCTCTATTCTTATATGAGGTACCAAAAAAACATGCATTTACTAGTGGACAAACCTAGCTAGAGACTTGGAAGGGCGCAAACGAAGAATAAAGAAACACTTTTAGTTGTTTTAAATTGTATTTCGCTGATGAAAACACCCTCTTTAGAGGATTTGAAAATTTAAACAACTAATTAAATCATCCATCTAGGCCACACAACATCATCGGCCTTTATGTTCTTGCCTTGTTATTTTCGTCATTACTTTTTCTTTACTTCGTAACTGAATCCCTATCCACCGGTCAGCCATCTCTACAGCATTGAATCACAAGGACAATACGCTGATATTGTTCGGCAGCAATTCTAGCCTTAATTGGAGGAGCACTAAACTAAACTTTCCAAATAATTACTGGCCTTGGTGACTCCACAAACTTGACACCTACATTTAATATTAGTAATATATCACATAAGATTGCTTATACCTACTCGTTTGAAACCAACTGATACCATTTGGTGTAACTGATTTTTGTTAATCACATCACATTAAGAGTCAATTTGTGATATTAAAGTCTTACTTTTACACTCTAAAGCATTCTGGCAACTTTATATTTACCCACCCCTACTCTACCGAAAGTACGTATCATTTTTCATGAGCTAGCTAGGAGGGTAGTAACTATTTCATGAGATGAAGAAGGGTGCAGTACACGAGCTGTGCGCCGCTGAAAAATGTAGGAGAGTGCGCATGCTTCCTACTCATATTATAGAAAAGGAAAAGAAACTAGTATGCTATTGAGACGTACCTAATTTGACGATCCTCTTATTGATTTTAATAAAAAAAAAAGTTTACAAAACTTCGCAGATATCAAAGTATAGCAAAGAAAAACATTCCTAAAACAGAAAGAAAAGAAAAACATTCTTAAAAAAATGTTTACGAATTTATGGGGAGAAAATTATAGATATTTTTTATTACACAATAAATACATATAGTCCAGGAGCAGTAAAGATTGACATAATTGTGTCGTTACGTAACTTAGATATCCTCAAGATTGATAGAAAAGGATATATACAATCATATTATAAGTATGCGCTAGCTCAGAAAGTTGTGCTATTTGCAAAAAAAATCGAGAACTGCAAAAATGCACGAAAACGCCGCTTTTTCTCTCACTATTTTCAATATAACTCTGTACCTATGCAGTTTAGAGATAAAATCATTACATGTGAATTTGTTCGTTATGAAATTTTCTATGAGATAGAATTTGTTTAAAAGTCGAGTTTATTATATTTTCGTTGCTAGATAGCAATAAATCGGAAAAGTGACGAGAATCGTGGTAATTTTGAGGCGCATAACAACCAGGCAAGAAATTGCACAATTATACTATAAATAGAGATTTAAGTACTTTAGAGTATTACAAAATGAAATACCAAAACCCGATCCAAATTTATTTGTTGGTTTTGACGTGGTTGATTTAACCCAGCAAAAAAAACACTGTTTTTTCGCGTCAATGTTGGGAACAAAATTTTGCATTTTGATTGCTGTCGATTTTTTTACACATTGTTGAGCCCGTTAGCTATCATATAGAATCGATATAAGGTCGATTTTCTTTTTTTTTAACAACTTTTGGCGTGATTCTGAAAGTTTTTAAAATTTTTACTTAATTAACAAATTATTTCGGGAAGAGTAATATTCCTATGAAACATTGAGAAATAGGTTCCTCTCGATTCGGTATATCGATTTAAAAAAAATGATCAAAATCGAAGCAATACAAGCCGAGATATCGCGTACTAAAGCACCCGCGCGCATTTTCGGAATTCGCCGACACATTAGCCGCTCGGAACGACTCGGGTAATGCGAATCTCAGACTCGTAAAGTCCCGACGTATTGGACTAATGCGTCGGGGATTTCCCTATGTAAAATACATGTGCGCATTGCCAAGTAAGTCCGTGTATATTTTTGTTAAGTTTCTAGAACAGTAACAAGCTATAGGTACTATTCAAGTAAATATTAAAACTAATATAATAAAATGGATCCAGGGACATTACCAAATGTGACTTACAAAGATACGTCATCCAATACGATTAGGTTGCAAATAAGTGAACAAAAAGATTTTGAGGTATGTAGATTTTGGTATTTTAAGGTTAAGTTTGTGTAATACGATATATTTGCCGAACTGTAAAATCAAAAACATAGGAAATATAAATATATTAATAGAAAAAATAATAATTATAATTTTTTATTTATGAATTTGGAATATAGAATCTTATTACGTTGAAGAATAAACAGAATCTTAAACTAATTGGTTTTTTGTTGTAGAAATGGTTGACTGAATTGGAAAATACTCAAAAAGTAACTTGGAGAGTTTCAAAAACCTTTAAGCTTGGTACTGAACAGCCACGCATAATATTTGAAAGATTATATCACTGTCATTTTAACGTAAAGCAAAAAAAGAAAAAGAAAAATTCTAGAAAAAGGATTTCTAAAAACATAAACTGTCCTGCAAAATTATCGGTAACTATAAAGCGATATAATCCAGACACAAAATCAAAAAACAATGATGTTTATATTCCAAAATGGCCATGTGTTGTGGAATTTCGGGATGAACATAACCATAATTTAAATTCTGCTGCAGCACTTAAGCCGGGTCCACATCAAACCGACAAAACAGAAACTTCATGTTTTTCAACAATTCTGCAACAAAGATGCAACATTTCAGCGACTTTTTTGTCTCGGCACTGTTTTGTCGCCGGATTCCGCAACAATTTCGAGTCCCGTCGCTTGTCGGTAAATATCAAAAGGTTTCTGTTTTGTTCGCTTTATCGGGAACTGTGTCGATTCAGTGTGGACAGAGAAACAAAACTTAAAGTATCGTTCGCGTATGTTTATTTGTTACTGTGAAACGATGTCGGAAAAAACGAAGTGGACTGTGGATAACACTTGTAAATTAATAGAATTGTATCGAGAAACCCCATTGTTATGGGATCCAGCAAATAGTGAATATAAAAATCGCTATAAAAAGGCTGATGCTTTAAAGGAAATTGGACGATCTCTAAATTTGTCAGAGGAAGAAATTGAGAGAAAAATAAGAAATATCAACTCTCAATATCAAAGACAAAGAAGGAATTATAAACAGTGCAAAAAATCTGGCTCGGGACAAAAGTTTATACCAAAATGGTTTGGATATGCGCTTATGAGTTTTCTTAAGGACAAGAATAAACCGCGTAAAAGTCAAGAAGCTGGAGGATTGTCCATAGATAAACAAGTAAGTAATTAACATGCTTATTTATTAACAACTAAAATATGTTTATATGCAGAAAGTTACAAGTTTTATTAACTAGCAGTATTTTATTTGCCAAGGAACTTGCCCTTGGTCTGAAACAAAGTACTCTGCGAATTCATCTCTAATGGCTGCGGCTTCCAGTGAGGGTTTTCGAGCAGTGCGACTTAAACTTCGAAAAGATTGCTGATTTTCAGTCATCTTTCTCCATTCACCATTTTCAAGTGTACCACTATCTAAGTGTTCAATATCGAAACTCCCTGGTGGTGTGTACCTATTTCTAGATGACAAGCTTTTCCGTAAGTAATTGTGAAGGTAAATGCACGCCATAACCAATTGTTCAGTCTTTTTGGGTTGTAGTAATATAGGTTTGCGAAGCACGCGAAATTTGGCTGCCAAAATACCGAATGCATTCTCCACAAGTCTTCGCGCGCGGCTAAGCCTGTAATTAAATATTCTTTTTATAGACCCTTTTTCTTGGTGACCACTATATGGCTTCATTATATGAGGAGTAAGGGGAAAAGTATCGTCCGCAACAAAAACATAAGGAGATTCGTTTTTCCTTCCAGCAAGAATAGTTTTTGGGGGCAAGTTTAATCGTCCATCTACCATCAATTTATAAAAGGAGGTATTTTTAAATACACCGCCGTCTGAAATACGGCCTTGACATCCAACGTTAGCGTAAAGAAAATTATAATTTGCGTCCACTATTGCAAAAAGTACAATACTAAATGTACCTTTATAGTTGTAAAATTCACTCCCACTAACAGCAGGAGCTTCAATTAAAATATGCTTTCCGTCCATTGCGCCTAGACATAAAGGAAAGTTCCAAATTTTATTATAATCGTTGCTAATCTGTTTCCATTCCTCTTCACTGCTAGGTGTCTGAAACAAAAATATCGTGATTTAGAGTTACACTGTCAATTAATGCCTTCTTCTGAACAAATTAAAATACATGACTGTCACTAGAATTATATTACATAAATCTCCTAAAAAATCCCTAAATGAGCCTAAACAAAAAATAAATAACGGAGGGTTACATCTTCTTAAATTAGACTGAACTTGACTTCCCTTTTTATTAAAAAATTCACAGTAATTGCTACTTTTTTCTCTTTGTTACAGAGATCGGACGAATCCTATAGCAGCGAAGAAGGGGAAGAAGAAATAACGGAAGTTATTGTCGATAATGACGATGGTACAGAACTAGGCGCATCTAGGAATGAAGTTCCCCATTCATCTATTGAAAAATCGACTTCGCATGAACAAAATACATCAGCAATAAAGAAAAAGCCGGTAGCAAAAAATACTACCGACAAGCGATGTGAAGAAATATATTCGATGATAAAGTCTGTGCATCACGACAGGCAAGAACGTAAAACCCAGCCTGACGATTTTGATATATTTAGCGAGATTGTTGCACGAAAACTGCGCAATTTACCGACTCGTTACGCACAGATAACCATAGAACATCAAATAAATAATCTACTATACGAAGCCGAATTAGGCAAATACAATGAACCCCCTCAAACTTCTCATGTACATCAAGAACTCTCACAATACGTTCGCTTACCAACAGTCTCGCCAGCATCTTCTTCCATTTCGCAGAGTTATTCAAATCCATCTAGCATTCAGTCATACTCACAGCTAGCCAGTGTACAATCTCTGCCAAATCCCACTTATCTGGAGCCGCTCGCAGCTGTTCAGCCGACATCACAATCAGCTATGGACTTTACGAATGAAAACACGATAGTTACTGATGAATGGGACCGAGAATAATCAACTTCGTCGACAAGGTGTTTATTTTTTTAAAATATATATTCTGTACTTATTTTTAATAAATTAAAATACATGCCATTAAATTATACGATTGCGTTTTTAATTAAAAATAATTGCAAGCTAATTTACTCACCTTAACAAAACCATTCAGAACTTGTACTAAAGCTTCACATGTTTCTGGAACAATTTGTGAAATTGATTGCTTAGATATTCTTGTCTGATACATGAGACTATGATATGAATCACCGGTTGCCAGAAATCTTAAGGTAACAGCTAAGCGTTCTGTTATGGAAATAGAATTTCTAAAATTCGTATTTTTCTTGTGTATGACTGGCCCAACTAATTCTAATAAGCTTTCAAAATCTTCGTTTGACATTCGCAAAAAATTGGTAAAACTAGAACGTATCTCGCCTGATAAACCAATATCGTCTTCACGGATATCTGTAATTAAATTTTCGACTCCATGACTCGTTCGCCTTCGCAAAGTGGGCCTCACCCAAAAACGTCTTTTTTTCCGCTTCAAATTTAAAAAAATATAATAATATCCAGCCATTAATACGAAATCGTCGTCTTCTTCAACATTACGGAAACGGTAACGAAACATGCTTCTAGTATGGACTGCAAAAACAAAACTGAAACATGGAGTGTTTGTTACTGTTTTGTTTTGAATAAATGGTCTGCGGTGTGGACTTTGTTTCGAAACTGTTTTGTTGCATAAAAGTTTTAAAGATGTTTTGTTTTTGTTTTGTTTTATGTTTTTGTTTTGTCGGTTTAATGTGGACCCGGCATTAGAGAACGGCCACTTGCCCTGGATGTAAAAAATCGTATTATTGAGCTATTTGAGAAATATCACTCAGTAGCCTCTGCATATCACTCTTGTATTTTATCAATGATGGAGGAACACGGCGACAACTATGAAAATATTGTTATAGATAGACATTTTACTCCTACTAAAACAGATGTAGAATCTATATGGAAAAGCCATTTCAAAAAAAACCATGGCGAAAAGACTGGAGAAAATATGTTATCTCGTTTAGATAATATGCTTAGGATGTTAAGAGAAAAAAATGGTACTCCTTTTAAAATAATTCGAAAATAAGACCATTATGCTGTGGCACTTTGTACACCAATCATGCAAAGAGTTGCAACACTTTCCCAGTCGTCAGAGATTATGTTTGTTGATTCCACAGGCAACTGTGATACGCAAAATCATAAGGTTTACTATTTTATAACACAATCAGCTATTGGTGGATTACCTTTGGGCTGCATCCTTAGTAGCAGTCAAGAATCAAATGTATTCTTAGAAGCTGTGCGTGCTCTTCATGAAATTTTTCCCATTAAAATAAAACCAAAGGTTATTCTTACGGATGACGATCTAGCTGAAAGGAATGCCTTAAAAAGGGTTTGGCCTAATTCTTGTTATTTATTGTGTACTTTCCACGTTTTAAAAGCCTGTTGGAAATGGCTTAAATCAGGTAAGAACAAAATTTCTTCAAAGGGCGTACAAAACTGCTACAAATATTTTTGAAATATTCTTGTATCTAAAACATATGAAGACCTAGAAAATTCTTGTTTGGAATTTACTAGAAATTGCAAATATGATAATTTCACAAAATACGTAAGTAATATGATGGAGAGAGCTGACACTTGGTGCCTTTTATATCGGCAACATTTACCACTAAGGGGAACTGACACCAACAATTACATAGAAGTCGTATTTAGACTGCTAAAAGATATACCCTTGGAAAGGACGAAAGCGTTTAATTTACCCCAACTTTGCGACTTTATTACTACCAACTTTGAATTTTATTATAAGCAACGAATTTTGGATATTTTGCTAAAACGAGCATCTAAGACAGTTATTAGTCGTTATTTGCCTGATGAAAAGAACGTGACTGCTGAAAATATAGTTCAACTTAATGATTTTGAATATGAAGTTAAAAGTGAAATCGATAGAAATGTCACCTACATCGTCGATTTACTAATTTTCAAGTGTACGTGTCCACAGGGATTTACCGGTAAACATTGTAAACACCAGGCAGCAGTTGTAAAAAAATTTAATATACATGCAGTTTTTAACACCTTATCATTGAATGTTAAATGCCATCTTTACCATATTGCCACCGGAAAGCAGGCAGGTGCACAATTATTTTCGCCAATTGAAAATGTTTCAATGGGCCAAAACACTACTAAAGATGTTTATATAAATTCAGTTTCTTCACAAAATTGTAATTTTGTTATGAGTATTGTTGGTGATAAAGTTGATGACATTAAGTACGAAGATCATGATATTGCCGAAATTAAAAAAAAATTGGAACATTCAAAAAAAATCATGGAATATTTGGATAGAAGTCCATCAATATTCTGTCCTGCGATTAAAGAATATTTAAAGAATTGTGATAAACATGCTAACTCAGAGCAGACTTTATTATCTGGTTTCATACAGCTTTTAAATACAAAAGCGTAGTCTGTAAAAAGAAACGACAGCATGCTACACGAAAAAGAGGTAAAAACATAACTGTACAGCCTACATCAATTGGACGAAGAAATACGAAAATGACTGGAAAGAAAGCAATGTGTAGTGGAAGAGAGTCTCAACAATTTAAAAAAACAGTTAAACAAACACCCCATTCCTTGGCGATATGTGTTGAAAATAATGTGGGTTTAGGGGGGAATTATCAAAAAAATGAAAATATTATCTTTTATTTTTCAAATTTTTTTTATTAATAAACGTTGCAACAATTTTTGTTATTTATTTTAGTGAATATGTACCTATGTACCTACATATAGTGAGTTTTTTAGAATGGTAAATGTAAATAATATTCGCCCTATGTGTAATTTACAAAAAAAAAAGCTCAGGCGCGTTATAATAGGACGTTGCTGTGACGTCATCACTGCATATTTTTTTTAATAAGATGGCCATTCAAATTTAAAATTTGACGTGTCCCAGGTTTTTTAATAAAATTAGATAGGCAAATATTATTTACATTTTCCAATCTAATAAACCTCACTGTACATATGCGTACATACCTATGCCTAAAAAATACTGACAAACTGACATTTAACGTTTTGTAAATCCCCGACGCATTAGTCTAATACGTCGGGACTTTACGAGTCTGAGATTCGCATTACCCGAGTCGTTCCGAGCGGCTAATGTGTCGGCGAATTCCGAATATGCCGCCCTCGCTGGTTTTGAACGCTCGATTTCAATTTCCGCCGCTTATCCCTCCCCTCCGGTTTCGCCGCTCGGATGGTTGTCTCGCCAACATTCATTATCGTTTCCAAAGCGCATGTCTGTAAGATACTGGTTTCCTGATCAATTTATGTTTTAGGTTGGAACAGCTGATAAAGAGGGCATATCCGAACTCTGCCACAAAATTAAATTTTACCTGACTTGTATCAATTTGAGGATTACTGAAATGTTCGAACTGTGTCGCAACCATTTAGTTTAATCCTATTAGAGTCATTAGGGTTTATGATAGATAAAATCGGAGGCCCATAGAATTATGTATATTTCTGAAAGGTTTCAAAGATTTCTTGTTTTAAATATTTTGAAGAAATCTTGATTGTTTTGATCGATATTTAGGGGATTAGGGGAAGGATGTTGATGCACTTACACTATATAAGAGTTATAGTTGTATTCAGTTACTTCATATCGATCTACAGAAGTTAAGAGTGTAGTACACATAGCAAACAGTGACCAAAATGGAGAACAAAGCATCTATACAATGTATAGTGAAAGAGGAAATAAATTAATAGTGTTGAACAGTTATAAATTTTCGAAAGCTAATACTAGCAAATGTGGGAAACATTAGATGGAAGTGCTGTAACGCAAAATGTCCAGTTAGAGTGTACTCCCACGTTTCTGATGAAGAAACAATCACAGAAGTCAAAGGAGAACACAATCATACTATGGAAACGAACCTATCAAGAAAAGCAGTGAGTAACAGCATTAAAAGGAAAGCGACTGAAGATCCCACTGAGAAACCCTCCAAACTAATTCGGCAAGAATTGGTGTCAAATAATTTCGCGCAGGATATCAACACCGAAGATATTGACCGAATAAGGAAAAATATTCACTTATTTGGGCAAATAATGCATCCTTTTTTAAGAGAACAACGAATTCTTGTGAGAGTTTTCATTCGCATTTCGGTGCTTCTTTTTACAAAGCACATCCAAACATTGTTCAATTTACTAGTGTGTTATTGGATTTACAAACGGAGGTATACGCGAAAATTCGTTCGGCAAACCAAAGCCAGAAAAAAACCAAAAAAACTATTAATGTTAAAATTAATTTCATTAATGATCATTTGGATCAATATAGGAAAAATGTTATTTCTCGCTTTATGTTTGTGAAAACGGTTGCATGTAAAAATCTTCCACACGTTTAATTTTTTGTTTTTTTTATGTGTTTATGTATATTGAATATATTTTATTGTAATGTAGATGTAATGTAGATGTAATGTAGATGTAATGTAGATGTAATGTAGATGTAATGTAGATGTAATGTAGATGTAATGTAGATGTAATGTAGATGTAATGTAGATGTAATTTTTTAGAAGTGGCAAATATACGTTGAAAATATATGTATGTTATTAATATTTTCTTATATTGAATTTGAGTACCTAAAGTTCAAGGTAAATTGTTAAATCGGATTAGGCTATTAGACCCCTACTGGTTTGGTAGTTAATCTCCAAAATTTTAAACACTGGCAGAGTTCGAACAACCCGTAATGACTACCTGCATTATTGTGGCAGAGTTCGGATACTCCGGATAAAGACTTTGAAGTGTGTAAGTAAACACAAAGAGCACTTGTTCAGAATACTGAAAATATCATAAATAATAATTCATTCAATGTAAAAAATAGCACATATACCTAAATAATTTTGGATTTTCATTATCTGATCGTTTAGTAGCAATTCTAAATTTTCGTCATCACTACTTTCCATGGACGATAGGATGTCCCTAATCTCACTAAAATTTTCGACGCTCATACTTAACCATTTTTTAAAAGATACTTCAAAACACTCAACTAGAAACAGATTTTCAATGGGGGATTTATAAGCTATTTACTATTTGTCGGGTACGGGGTTAAAGGTTAAATTTTTAAAAGAAACAGTAATGCGCATGCCCCAAACAAAGTGCTAGAGAATAATCCACAAACCGTTCTGATAGTTTACAAACAGGTTTGAAAATCAGTTGGAACAGAAAACGAATCGCTTACTAACTGTCAGAAACTCTGGTTGGAACACATTTGAGTTAGTGCGCAGAATCCTGACTGTAAGAAACTGTTTCTGACGCAGGTTGGAACAAACCTATTGAGTTTTCCTGCAAAAAGCACACGTACAATATTATTTATGCCCCTGTCCCACTGTAAAAATTTGATAGTGTGACAACATAAATTTTTATAAAAATGACTTCTCGTAAAAATATTTTTTTTATTGATGCCTCATATCACCTTTTTAAAGCACGCGTCAGCGTGTTTAAATCGAACTTTCGAACACGCGCGTTTTTTAAAGTCCCTATGGTAACAACAACAACTTGAGAAACGTAAGTATCAATGACAACTTTTTTTATTAGTTTTTAAATTGTATATTTTCATTGGGAACCAATGTCTTATTTGGTTTTTTCTGCAAAATTTATTTATATATTCATATATACATTGTATCCTTTTAAATATAAATAAACTTTTTGATTATTGATCTGACAGCAGTACCCCGTAACGTCAAATAAATATAAATAATATTTGACGTTCACGAAACTTGGCTGGGCATCGAGGAAGGACTTCCATTTTCTTGTAGTAATAATATAATAATAATATTTTATGATTCAAAAGTGCACCAATAAAAAAAATAGCGTAAAGTATTCGTGGATAACTGGTCTTTCAAACACTTGCTCTATTTCGAGCACTCCGGCTGCGCCGTCGTGCTCGAAGACTCGCGCGTGTTTGAAAGACCTCTTTATCCACTTATACTTTAATATACTATTTATGGTGCTTCTATTTTCATGACGTCACGTAAAATGTTTTTATAAAAATCATAGATAAAAACCATGTTTTTAATGGGACAGAACACATTTTTATAAGAATAATTTCCGGTAAAAATATTTTATGGTGCTTCTTACTTAGAATCATAGATAAACTTCTCCCTATATAAAGGTTATCTATGGATAAACTTTTTATAAAATATTTTAATGAAATAGAACAGTTTCTATAATTTTTACGGAACTAGTAAAGTGATTGGATGTTTATGCCCCACCAGCATCGAGGAAGTTTGAATTTAAAGACGCGCGCACAGTTTCACGATTTGAAACACGAAAGTTTATGGCCAATA
Source organism: Galeruca laticollis (assembly GCA_963921935.1). Taxonomy (NCBI): domain Eukaryota; kingdom Metazoa; phylum Arthropoda; class Insecta; order Coleoptera; family Chrysomelidae; genus Galeruca; species Galeruca laticollis. The sequence continues at coordinate 47,611,980 of OY998177.1, forward strand.
TGTATAGAGAAAAGTTAAAATATGTTTTTGTAGATTGTCTTTGGAAAAAGTGTCAAAAATAAAAATTTCTAAAAATATGACAAATATTATAAACACGGAAATATGGTGTAAATAAAGAGTGAGTAGTAGTTTCGTTTTTAATTTGTTTAGGATTTTAGTTTTAATCATGTAGATAAAAGTAAGTGAACCTTTAACATGTCATCACTAGGTAGAATTCGTCATAGTTGTATTGTAAAAAATTGTAATAGTAAATATTTTTGGCCACTTCGCAATTTGGAGTTTAAGATCAAAATATTGTTTAAATTTTATAATTCATTTACAAGTATATTACGCAAAAGACTTCTTAAATTTTTTTTATATTTACAGCCATGATATTATACACCTCTAAAAGTATAGTTGCATAGTAAAAACACCCATATATTGCCCAAGCTTTTGAAAATACAGTATTGCCTGTAAAAAGAAAACTTGTTTTTTGTAACAATAATGATACTTAAGAGAAAACTCAATTTGAACATTTACCTAAAAAACAACGTTTGGAATCTGGGATTAAGTAAAATAAATGAAACTAGAGGCAGTAATTTATCTCCCAAGAAGAAGAAAATACATATTACTAAAAGATCAGAGAAATAGAAGTTTTAAATTAGCAAAAGGCATTTGTCAAATAGTAATGACAATATTAAATAGCAATTAAATTGTCTAAATCAGTTATAATTCAATATTTTAATTAAAAATTAGATCCAGTGCAGGCATGGATTTTTTAAAAGCAGTATTGCAACTCTAACAAACCTTCATGTGGTCAATAACAGACCGTTTTATTATGAACCAAAACCATTGCCTTCTATTCTTCTTCTTACAGTGCCATATCCGTGATCGGACGTAGGCGACCTCTCACTTCTATCTGTGTTGTGCTCTCCAGTTACCACAGATAGAAGGGACCTACAGTTTAACGACGGATCCGAACGTCTATGTTGAGAGGCTGTACTAGGTAGAATACTGTCGGTGGTTTGCCATTGCCTTCCGACAGGTGGCTCTCCGAATTTTTAATTATGATGTTAACTAGGCCCGGGTTTGATCCCGGGGCCTCTCGGTTAGCAGACAGAGCACCTTCTATTACTAGTCATGAATTGAAAAATTTTGAATTCCAGTTTTTAGATACAGAATTAAATGATTCAAATTTTGACAATTTTTAATTGCGAAGGTAATGCTAAAATTTGCAGCAAATATCGTCTATCGTAGTAATTATACCTAATAAATAATTTTAAGACAAATTGTAAAATTTACCTATCCATAATCGAAACTAACAAATTTGAATATCTCGCCTGTAAAAATTAGTTGGCATCACGTTGATCGGAGTGCCACTAGTTATGTGTATAACTAGTGGCACTCCGATCAACGTGATGCCAACTGATAATACTCACTTTGAGAAACATAAGCAGGTTATTTTTATCTATGAACACAAGCCAGACTCACTTTAGCTAATGTATGATTGATTTTGAATATTTTCATTTTTAATGACTTTAAAGTTAATATTTTGGGATATTTTATAATCTGTATCGACATTTAATGCAATATTATAGTTGTGTCAGCTGATCATTTTTATGAAAATGTTTACAGTGGGACAAGGCATCCATTTTTATAAAAAGTTTTTATGTACCGTCATTTTTATACAAAAATTTTTACAGTGGGACAGGGGCATTATATAAACGCCTACGAAAAGTTCTCGGACAAACCTACCAAATTCTTTTTTTATTGTTCCACTATGCGTAGGTTTGCAGATAACTTTTGTCAACTTTGGCAGTTAATATCTCAGAACTAATTCGACCAATCTGAACGCTTTTTTTTTAAATTACGAGTCTTTCCCAGAACTTTCTTTTAGTACCTTAAGATTTTTTTCAACGTGTAAAACCGCTTCCCGAAATAATTTGTTAATTAAGTAAAATTTTACAAACTTTCAAAATCGCGCCAAAAGTTGTTAAAAAAAGAAGATCGACCTTATATCGATTCTATATGATAGCTAACGGGTCCAACAATGTGTAAAAAAATCGACAGCAGTCAAAATGCAAAATTTTGTTCCCATCATTGACGCGGAAAAACAGTGTTTTTTTGCTCGGTTAAATCAACAAATCAACCACGTCAAAACCAACAAATAAATTTGGATCGTATAATTGTGCAATTTCTTACCTGGTTGTTAGGCGCCTCAAAATTACCACGATTCTCGTCACTTTTTTTTCCGACTTATTGCAACGAAAATATAATAAATTCGACTTTTAAACCAATTTTATCTTGTAGAAAATTTCATAACGAACAAATTCACAAGTAATGATTTTTTCTCTAAACTGCATAGGTACAGAGTTATATTGAAAATAGTGAGAGAAAAAGCGGCGTTTTCGTGCATTTTTGCAGTTCTCGATTTTTTTTTGCAAATAGCACAACTTTCTGAGCTAGCGCATAGTTATAATATGATTGTATATTTTATTTTCGATCAATCTTGAGAATATCTAAGTTACGTAACGACACAACCATATCTGGTAAGTTTTGAGTCTAATTCTCCTGGACTAATAGAAAAAGTAATAAAAAACGGATTAATAATTAAACATTATTCGGGATCAGAATCATCGCAATATTAGTCGTCTTTCAAGTCGAAAGAAGCTTCTTCATTTTCTTTTTCGGTTATTTCCAAAATTTCTTTTATTTTTAAACGTGTCTGCTCTGCATCAAACCCAAAAACATTCAACTTAAGATAGATTACCTAAGATCCAAGTAGCTGCGATCAAACATAAGGTAAACAATTAATTGACGTTGCCATATTGTCCTAAATAACAATAGTTTGAAGTGTACAATAATCCATTTGTGTTTATTTACTCGAACTAAACAATCACAAAAGTCCCTGATTAGTGCATATTTAAAATTTAAATTGTTCAGAACGCAAGAATACATATTAATTCTGAAGCCGCCTTCTATTCATTGCATATATTATTATATGCTAGTAAAAAATGAATCGAGTTTATAGATTTATCACGAAAAAATGATCGCCAACGTGACAATAAACCAGTGTTCATGTTATCGACGATATATGGAGGAGACGATATATGGAGGAGAACCAAAACCGATATGTGTAAAAGATGGATCCAAACCAGTCGTCAATATGAACATATAAATAGACCAAATGTATTCAATGTTAGAATGAAAATATGGGAGGCGTCCACATGACATATCTGTTTGTCTATCACGAACACGAACTAGAAAGTGAACAGTTCGGTTTATTGCTCATATAATTGATTTAGCAGTTACAAACAGTTGGATTACATATAAAATAAACGGTTTTAAGGATTAAAACTAACTTTTCCTACGATCACTACCCAAAGTAGACTTTTGCACACTTAAATCTAACCGCAAAGTTGATGTTTTCCGTGATCTGTCATAATTTGACATTATTTCCGCTCTAGAGCGTACTTTTCCGCTCGCCTGTTTTCTTTTACAATAAACTAAAAAAAGGTAGTAAATAATAGATACATTAAAACAACATGTAGGGCAGTCCTCAGATTAACAAATAAAATAGATATGTTTGTTTTGATTTTTTCTTGCACCAAACATTGAGTCACATTCTAAGCTCACTTGCGGACACTTCCACTGCTTTGCCATATTTATAAAGTCTCTTTAGTTGCAGGAAAGATGAAAAAGTGTTACAAAGTTCTGCAAATAAAAAAAAGTTATACTAATTTATGCATTTGAGTCGCTATTTTTAATAGTATATTAAAGTATAAGTGGATAAAGAGGTCTTTCAAACACGCGCGATTTTCGTGCACGACGGCGCAGCCGAGTGCTCGAAATAGAGCAAGTGTTTGAAAGACCAGTTATCCACGAATACTTTACGCTATTTTTTTTTATTGGTGCACTTTGGAATCATAAAATATTATTATTATATTATTACTACAAAAAAATGGAAGTCCATCCTCGATGCCCAGCCAAGTTTCGTGAACGTCAAATAGTATTTATTTTTAGTTGACGTTAAGGGAAACAATGTATATATGAATATACAGGGTGTCCCAAATAAGAGTGTTTGATTTTAAACATAAATGCCCAGCTTATTATTTGCTCCAAAGAGATGGGGTTTTCACTAGTTTCACTAGTTTATCAAAGAGATTTTTTTAGGCTTGGCTGGCATTTCATCTCATCAACACAGGGTGTTTTACTAATATTGGTCAAATTCAAAGGGGAAAATATGTATTACTTTAAATGGAACACCCTATAATTTTTGATCTCATTCGAAAGAGCAATCATTTACCTTTCCAAAAATGTATAGTTTTCTATCTTTTGTTTCATTAACAACAAAGATATTCGAGGTTTCATGTATGAACGTATTTTGATGCCTAAAATCAATTCATGCTGTGACCGTTTGATGCATAACAAAAAAATCAGCAATTTTGACAATAGTAATTTTGTCATATAAGTCGGTTTCGAAATGATCTATACAGTGAGTGAAAAATCTCAAACTGTAATAATTTATGCAGAAACGAAATCAATAATTCAAACAAGGAAGTTATTCAGAAGGAAATTTGTGAAAAATCCGCCGTCAGTGAATATAATTAAAAAATGGTATGTACAATTTATCGAAACTGGTTGCATTGCACACTTAAAAAAACCAAGAAATAATGATGGTCTTTTAAACAAGTCGATGTCAATTAATGAAGTGCTACATGATAACGATCGTAAAATTTCAATTAGAAAAATTGCTGGAATTTTAGAGCTTAGCAAGAGTGACGTTCAAAGATGTCTAAATTTTTAAAACTAACCATACAAAATTCATACATATCAAAAATTGTACGAGTCAGATTATGAAAAACGAGTAATTGTAGAATATGGGGTTCTCAAAAACCAATTTTAATGAATTTCAGAGAGATAGTCCAAAAGTAAACGTTTGGTGTGCATTATCTCGACGAAAAACATATGGCCCTTTTTTCTTTTCGGAACCAACAGTGACGGGTACTAATTACACGGATATGTTGGAAACTTTTTTATCCGCAACTAGGAATTAGCGACGACGTTTACTTTTAACAAGACGGTGCACCACCACATTATTCGTTAATAGCACGAGATTAATTAAAAACGTTTTTTAATGATAAGTGGATGGGTCGAGCTGGACCGATTGAATGGGCACCGCGGTCTCCTGAATTAACTGTCCCAAATTTTTTCTCTGGGGATATGTGAAGGATAGGTGCTACAATCCTAAGCCTAACAATTTAGCAGAACTAAAAAATAATATCTGGAACATTATTGAAAACATTCCGCAAGAAATGTTAGAAAAATATTTGAAAATCTAAAATTTCGCTTACAGTTATGCATAAACGAAGAGGGTATGCAGCATTTAATGTAACTTTTTTGTTCTTCGTTCTTTATATGTATTGAATAATGTTATTATGTTTTCTTACTAAATAAACTGTGTCAGATTTGTTGGCTATTATTCACGTAATTAAAAATGCATACTACCTGAAACCGACATACATGATTTTGTTATACGTCAAACGGTCACAGCATGAGTTGATTTTATGCATCAAAATACGTTCATATAAAACTACTAATTAAAAATGTACTACTACATGAAACCTCGAATATCTTTGTTGTTAATGAAACAAAATATAGAAAACTATACATTTTTGGAAAGGAAAATGATTGCTCTTTCGAAAGAGATTAAAAATTATAGGGTGTTTCGTTTAAAATAATACATATTTTCCCCTTTGAATTTGACCAGCATTAGTAAACACCCTGTGTTAATGAGATGAAATGCCAGCCAAGCCTAAAAAAATCTCTTTGATAAATTGGTGAAACTAGTGAAAACCCCATCTCTTGGGAGCAATCAATAAGCTGGCCATTTATGTTTAAAATCAGTCACTTTTATTTGGGACACCCTGTATAAATACATTTTGCAGAAAAAACCAAATAAGACATAGGTTCCCAATGATAATATACAATTTAAAAACTAATAAAAAAGTTGTCATTGATACTTACGTTTCTCAAGTTGTTGTTGTTACCTTGAGGACTTTAAAAAACGCGCGTTTTTGAAAGTTCGATTTAAACACGCTGACGCGTGCTTTAAAAAGGTAATATGCGGCATCAATAAAAAAAAATTAATTAATATTACTTGAATTTTATTTAATAAAGGCATATTCTTATATAAATTTTAAACAAGTATTTGTTGTATCCTTAGATACATTTATGGTTATAACTTGGTTATTGCTAAACGTGGCAACATTGCTCAAAATTTCAGTACCTGTTTAATGTGTCAATAGTAATCTATTTAGTAGTTTTGTCCTTGTTTAATTACCCTATAAAGAGAGATGCAAATATCGTCAGACTGTGATCGACGATCATTTCGATTACGTCATAGTATTGTAGTAAATAATGTCAAACGTGGTTTGTTTATACGAGCGCCATTGCGACTAGAGAGTAAATATTTAGTTCTTTCGTTTTGATGTGTTTTTCAAAACTTTTAGTGACAAAATAAACTTTTAAGTTAATTAATTTAATGTTTTTGGATTATCATGGTTCGTCGGTGCCAAGTTTGTCAGAAAAACAGCCGAAATTACAAAGGCCATGTAGCTACAATCCCCACTTTTTGTAATTCATTCATCATTTCACTACTAGCGTTTAGAATTGTTGGCCGCAAAAATAAACATGTTTATGAATGGATGGCCCTCTCTATGTTTATTATTACTCTAAGGGGCAGTCCGAATATTTTAGTTGAAATATTAATATTTGAAGATATTTCGAACGAAATTAAATCTTATTTTATAAAATTTACCTAGTAAAAATATAACAGTCAGAAGGTAGGCAATACATTATACACCTAGATGCAACAGTGATTGCATATTTAAGTACCTACCTACTATTTTGTGAAAATAGTAGACTATGAAATTAATGAAATGTCATTATTTCATTTTTAGTTTATAAAAAAGTTGTCTGTTTATAAATAGCTATTTGAATAATGGATAGTGAATTTTCAAGCACACATCCAGATATAGCAGATTTTGCTAAAAATATTACTATTAATCTTCTGCCAACTAAATCCTGAGGTAAATACGAAAAACAATACAATATTTTCATGGATTGGTGCCGCTCAAAGAAAATTAAAAAATATTCTGAGAATGTATTGCTGACTTATTTTGGCGAAAAATCCAAAACTCTAAAATCTTCAACCTTGTGGTCACAATATTCGATGCTTCGAAGCTCTTTGCAAGTAAAAAATGATATTAACATCAGTAAATACACTAAACTGATTGCATTTTTGAAGTTAGAAGCAGTGGGTTACAAAGCAAAGAAGTCACAAACATTCTCAAAGGAACAAGTGGAGAGCTTTATTAGATTTGCACCTGACGATGAACATTTGCTGAGAAAGGTACAAACGTTTTACTATTTATTTAATTCTAATACAGAATTTATCAGAATATTGTGTTTAGGTGATCTTAATGATGGGTATCGCTGGTGCATGCCGTAGGGATGAATTAATCAAAATTGAATTAAAGGATATAGATGATAGAGAATCCTTTCTAGTGGTCCGAATCCCCGATTCGAAAACGAATCAAAGTCGTACATTCGCAATAATTAATATTGCCGAAGAAAATGCTATCTACTATATATTCTATTATGGAAAATATTTTAATTTAAGATAGCAATGTCAAATTAAAAGTAATAACATTATTCAGCGCTTATTTATACGATACTCCAAAGGTAAATACTGCAATCAGGTGATTGGTATGAATACTGTGGGCAAAGTACCAAGCGAAATAGCCAGTTTCTTAAAATTGCCCGATAAAAATGTATTTACTGGTCATTGCTTTCGACGAACGTCGGCGACATTATTAGTAAATGGTGGAGGCGCCTTAATTCAGCTTAAAAACATGGTGGGTGGAAGAGCAGTAATGTGGTTGAAGGATATATCGCCGAATCCATTAGCAATAAAATAGATACCTTCCAAAAAATTTCTGGGAACGCAGCAGTACCAACTAGCGAAGAACTTTCGATTCCTTCTACATCTAATATTGCAGAAAAAGATTCAGAAGATACTACGCTACCTCCGACTTCTTCAGGTCCTGGGATAAATATTAAAAATTGCCAAAACTGTACATTCAACTTTAATATTGTAGGCAATAAAGAAAAATAATAAGTAATTGTTACATGTTTTCAACATCACATTCTAATAAAGTGTATTTTTCATGTTTTTCTTTAATTATTTGTCTAAAAATAATGTGATCGTAGAAAAAATCTTGTGTGCAATTCGAGCAGAAAGTGCGTTGCCGCTTTCGGCAGATTGCCCGCGCGACGCGTGGCAAAGTATGACTTTCCGCTCGTAATACACAAATAGCTATTTCCACATCTGTGACATACCCTGAAAAATATCTTATCATAAAATTGTTACTTGTATACACTTCGGAGGCTGTAACGTGCTAACAAACCAAATGTTCTCCAAAACTAATCAAAAATATAGTATATCTGGATTTATAGGACCCGTTATACTAGCTCTAGTGAGCTGAAAATAAATCAATAGGGTTCATCTGTGAGACACCCTGAAAATTATCCAATTATAAAATTGGTCACTTGTTTACACTCCGGAGACTGTATCGTGCTAACAACCCGAAATTTCTCCAAAAATGACCAAAAATGTGGCACTTCAGGTACCATAACACCCGTTGTACTAGCTCTAGTGAGCTCAAAATCGATAAGGTTTATATATAAGACGCATTGAACAATATCCAATCATAAAATCGGTGACTTGTATACACTCCGGAGTCTGTATCGTGCTAACAAACTGAAAATTATCCAAAAATAACAAAAATTTTATACCACCAGTACCATAGTACCCGTGGTACTGGCTCTAGTGAGCTGAAAATCGATAGGGTTCATCTGTGAGATGCCTTGAACAATATCCAATCATAAACTTGGTCACTTGTATAGGTACACTTCGGAGGCTACATTGTGCTAACAAACTGAAATTTCTCCGAAAATTACATAAATATCGTACTTCAAGTACCATAGCACCCGTTGCACTGACGCTGGTGAGCTGAAAATCAATAGTGTTCATCTGTGAGATGTCCTGAACAATATTCAATCATGAAATTGGTAACTTGTTTCATTCCGAAACAGGGTTGGCAATAATTAATTCATATGAATTAAGTCAATGATTTAATTCACGAATTAATTCAAATGACTTTTGTTTTAAAATTACATGATTAACCTTAAAAATGAAAGATCCAAAAACATTTCGGTACATTCTGGCAACGTAGCAAATAATAAACACCGGCTTAACGGTGCATCGAATTCGGGGAATCACATAACCTAAAACGAATCGTGAAATTTCAGCTGTCGTCCTCGTAAGAGTTGCTTTGTTTTTCTTAACATTCAGAGTTTAAAAAATGAGTGGACGAAAAATGGATTCAATTTGGAAATATTTTGAGCAGTGTAACAAAGAAAATCCAACGAATAAAAAGGCAGTATGCAAAGCATGCGGTAAAATCTTACAATCTATGGTTAGTCGTATGCATAAACACAAAACTAATGATTGGTAAAAAAATTTCTGAAAAGAAAAATACAACAGTTTATTCAAGACAACAGTGGATCCCATTCAGAAGGAGAGGAAGGAATGCCGCTATCTACAATAAAAAGAAAGATTACGAATTCTTTGCAATATTGAAATCGGTTTCAGCTAGCTGTAGTAGACAAACACAAGCAAATACGGTAAGTTTTTGTATGAATATACTTATCTTATATTTCCAAGCCAGTTGTTTTTTTATGAGAAACCCCTAAAAAAATTCCCAATTTTTTGAATTGAATATTTTTGTACGTTATTTCGTATATACGGGGGTAATACGATGAGTAGTATGACAATAATTAGGACGGACGTGATAAATTTAGATCAAAATTGGCAGCAGAACAAATGGAGATATAAAGAAACAAAAAGAGGAAAACATTCTGATACTTTCTTTATTGTACAGACAATTTATCAATACATTCATCATGTAAAACTGGAATTATTGGATCATTTTTATTTGCCATGGTCCTAAAAATCGTAGCACTAATCTATCTCGCATATCTCTGGCATTTTGTGAGGAATGGTTGACTACATTGGTGGGTAAGCTGACCATTCTCGAATTTTCACTTCTCCATGATCCTGGAATAAGTATGCCATTTGCAGTATCTTCCATATCAATAGAACCAGGATGCAGATGAATTCTTTCATCTTTTCTTAACCAGTTGTGAATTGCACATCACGCTTTTACTATCTTGTCAACCTTCTCTGGACCAAATGGTATAGGTTTCTCAAAAACCCGAAACTTACTGGCTAGAATACCGAAGGCGTTCTCTACAATACGGCGTGCTCTTGATAATCTATAATTGAAAATTTTTTGGCCTGTTAAATTCATTCCAGGAAATGGTTTTAGTAAGTATGTTTTTAACGGAAACGCCTCATTTCCTACTAAAAAAGTGCCATCTGATAAAATCCCACTTTCTAGTTTAGCAAATATTGAGCTATTTCGAAAGACTCCTCCATCAGAAATGCGTCCGTTGGATCCCACATCGATATATGAAAAACAATAGTCATCATCTACCACCGCAAGTAGTACTATGCTATTTGTTTTCTTATAATTGAAAAACAAGCTACCGCTCCGTATTGGTGCTTTGATAACAACGTGTTTTCTATCTATGGCTCCACAACATCCTGGAAAATTCCATTTCTTGTTAAAACCATTTTCTTCCAGTCTTCTTCCGTTCGAGGCGCCTAAAAAATACAATTCTGGTTATATACTTCATTAGTGCACTAACTGGTTTTGTTCGTTTCCTGTTTCAATCGTATAACAAGATATTTTCTCTTTCAGGATACAGAAATAGAATCTGGAGCAACATCTACGACGACTGCTGCATCCAATCAAACGCCAGCTTTAACTTTTGCGACAACTGCATGTAATAAAACGCCCACTTCAAGCCAAGTTCCGCCAAAAAGAAAAAGGGTTCAGGAACTAACTACATGGTGTCCTCGATCAACTGCAAGGAATATCTGATTGTTTAAATAAAACCAACAATGCTGAAGCAACATTTACGACGACTGCTGCATCCAATAAAACGCCAGCTTTAACTTCTGCGACAACTGCATGTAATAAAACGCCCACTTCAAGCCAAGTTCCGCCACAAAGAAAAAGGGTCCAGGAACTACATTGGTATCCTCGATCAACTGCAAGGAATATCTGATTGTTTAAATAAAACCAACAATGCTGAAGAGCACGAGTTTGATATATTTGGATGCTTGATCGGAAAGCAACTTAAGAGTTTGCCCCTGGTGATAGCTCTGGAAGCGCAACAACATATTCAGACTTATTTGAATCAGAAAAGGCTGCAAACTTTGAATCCGGGTGCAGATATATCACAGAGACCATCTTCAGCAACCTCTGCGTACTCTACCTATTCATACAATTCCCCAAGTGACTGTTATTCTTCTCTACCTTCCGTGGGGACTTCTCTGGATCTTCATACAAATTACTCTCAAATATACCAAGCGGCAAGCACTGCATCCACAACTATCCTACAAGATGCTTATAACAGTGCTATAATTGATTTATAAAATTTTCATTATTGTAAGAATTGTCATGTATGTCTTTCTTATAAGTAAATATAAAATGTTTTGAACTTTTGTACCAAAGTATATTTTTACTTACTTTTATGTAGTCCTTCAACGATTTATATAAATAGCATCACACACTTCTGGGATGACACGTGATAGACTTGATTTGGAAATTCGAAATAAATGCTCTAGACTTATTAAGCTATTGCCAGTGGCCAAATAATACAATACGGTTTGCAGTTTTGCTGCAGCCGGAATAGCTTCTATCATTAATGTGTCAGAGCGTTGAATTGTACACTCCAATTTATTCAACAAGATATTAAATGATTCTTCAGACATTCTCAATACTCGAAAGTACTCATGTGAATCTTCTTCCGCAAGCTCTTTTATGAGAAATTCGGTAGCTCCGTGAATATTTCTTCGGTCAATCCATTTTCTAGTCCAAACTTGTTGACTTCTCCTAATATCTTTTAAAATTATAATGTTCATTTCATCAACACATATATTCAACACTTGCACTATTACTGGGCGAAGTAATCGTTTTAAATCCGTTTTTTTCTTTCGAAACATGTTGATTATAACAACGGTGTCGTTTCTTCCCTAATACTAAAATACTAATGGACTAATTTCATTTAGACAGTAACTAAATTGCTACTAAATAAGCGCTCGCCTAAACGTTCTTATCGTATAACTTGACCAATTTAAACATCCACTAAAATGAAACTAAACCACTAAATTAAATTACTCGACTAAATTATGGTAGGGGAGCCCAAGCGGGGATTTCGGGATTTACTAAAGCGCGGCAGATTAATATACAGGGGGATACCTTGTTCCCGGTTAAGTACCTCCACAAAACATGAGGCCCATATATAAGACCGCCCGTGAAGGATACAGGATCAGATTAGTAAAAAAAAATTGACCATCAGAAATTCTCGAGCGCGTCAGATTAAGGTAGGGTGAGTTAATTACATCCTAAAAAGTGTATATTCCACTAATCTGACAATTTGAGAATGACGTAAAAAAAGGGGAGGGCAACAAAGTTGTAAAAAAAAACGTCATCTCGACATTCTCGAGCGTAGCTAAATTTTTTTTTATTTTGAAGGAAATAATTCAAGAATAATGAAAAATATATAATCTGACGATTTCCGCAAGCCGAAATAACAAAAATTCGTCGATAAAGTTAAATGCGTGCAGCCGCGTGATGCCTACATTTCCTTCTCCGCGTTTCCATTCCTCTCTCACTCTTTCTCTATCTATTACTCTCTCACTCCGTCCCCACTCTGGTTTCTGTTGCCATGACGCCATCACAGCTGATCATAAAGACTCGTTCGTGGCATACTGTTTACAACGTGTTTCCAAAGTTTTGGCTTTTTTGCTATTTTAATATTATTTGTGTGAATTAAAGTTTATAAATATTTAATATGAGTGATATTAATTTGAAATGTGTATTTTGTGGTGAAAGTACCTTACAAAAAACAATCAAATTTACGGTAGAAACATTAAAAAAATGTGTAAATATTTTGGAATATCGTCGGAGCAAGCCGGTTATCCGAAAGTCTCGAGGAACATATGATAACCTCGAATTGTCGATGGAATCATCATTAAATGATTTCTATCACGCACAGTGTTATAAATTATTTACTACAATTAAAATACCGCGAGACTTCCAGTATTTACAAGATCAAAGTGTAGTGGAACATGACAATACACCGGAAGTTTCGGGAAATAGCTCCGAAACACATGCTCCTGATTCTGGAGTGTTCCGAAGCACATGGTACTGTTGATTCCTTGTCTACTGAGGTTGCTGGTACATCGACAGACGAGTAGGTGCTAATATGACTTCATTTATTGGATATTTATAATACTGAAATTGAGAGACATCTGATAATTCTTAACAAAAAAATTTTAGGAAGATAATTTTATTTAAAAACTTCATTTTTAGAAGCTCTGAAAAATTATAAATGAGATTTTTATAAATAATTTTATATGTCTAGTTTATTTTTAAAGAAAAATCAAACAATTGTCAAGTGTCTGTTAACTTCAGTCTCATAAGTATTTATAGAAAAGATTTTTCATTGAAAAAAATTATTGTTTTTTCGGAATTACTCCGAAATTTGTGGTTCGATCAATTAAAATTGCAAAATTACTTATGAGGATGATAAAACTGCGTCGAATTGCGCCAACCGCGTGAAAATTGCTTGATCCATTCAAAAGTTATCGCGGTTTGAAAATTCCAAAAATAGTGTTCTATGAAACTTCTATCAGACTTTCGAGCTGGGAGAGCTCAAATGCATAGAAATATTATTTCTTTGAACTCAGCGAGCTCAAAATATCACATAAATTATATTTTGAGCTCAAAAATGTCATAAGTACAATTTTAAGCGCCCAGGAATGGAATTAGCGGGAAGTTGCAGGGATGGCCTTTAAGGTGAACCGTTTTTCTAATTTTTTTTTGTCAGATCAGGCGAATCCCTCTAGATAATCGTCAGATTATGAGACAGTACCTTTAGAACATAAAGATGAACCATATATATCTTAATCTGACGCGCTTGAGTATTTCAAAATGGCGAATTTTTTTTGCACATTATGAAAATGGCCGCGAGTTTGCGTCCCATCGAAATCGTCAGATTAGTGAATGAGAGCTTTTTTTTGGTGCACTTAACACTCCCTTAGAAAATCTGACGCGCTCGATTAATTTTTTTTTTTCATTTTCAACCCTTAAATACAACCACCCGCATCATGCAAACGATCAGATTAATATACGTACATTATTAAAAATACGTAGGGCATTGATGCTATCAATATCTGACGCGCTCGAGGATGTCCATGCAACAGTTTTTTTTACATATTTAAAAATCTATAGCCGCTTCCCCCACCGATGTAAAGGTATATATCATATAACATTTTTTTCTTCTTATCATCTAAGCTTTGCATCCCAATAGGTCTCTACGACGCTCGAGTAAATCCCCATTTAGCCTCGTGGGCTCCCCTACTATTACTGGACGTGTGTAGATCAGCCTTAATGGGCAAAGACCGAATGTCCTTCAGAAAGAACAAAAAATATCTTACATTTTTTTCTGAAAAGTGTTCATAAACTCTTGAATAATATACTAAAGATAATGTTTAAAGTAAGGAGTTAATTAACGCTAAGATATGACCATCAAAGGGTCTAAGTTTTAACCCAAACTCATCATTTGTACTATTAAAAGGACGGGTCAAAGTGACTAATCCGAAATTAATCTCAGGAGGTTAATCGCTCGGACTATATACCGCCTCTGCTTTGATGGCTGTTTAAGTTTGTAGACCTTTTTACTTGATTAGAGATGCGTGTTTACCAAGAGTATTTACCTTATCTACGTAACGAGACACACGTGTGGGAGTGACCTTGCAATGAACTCTAGCCAAAAATTATAATAATAATATAATGTGAGCCAGAAGCATATTTTTTTTCTATTAATGATCAACCGATCGAGGAAATTTTAATAAACACGCGCTTTATTTATCAACTAGTCTAAATTATTATTTTGACATTGATACAAAGTATCCGTATATCAGTGGCGTTTCCTTAATTGTTATGACATAAGTCAATTCAGAAAACAGACTCTACTAAGGCAAATAAGGTGTTTCATACTTTTTTGTATGATGCTTTGGATAAACTAAAAGTATTGATTAATTCTTTATTATCGATTTAAAAATAATTAATCATCAATTAAAAATTTGACTTTACAGAAAGAAACAAAAAAGCTAAATATTTAAAGTTCTTCTATTCACAATTGAAGAACAAATTTGGCAATCTCGAACGGCATCGATTAAGCAGCATGGACGTAGATTATTAATTTTATTTAAGCATTTAAATATTTTTTAAAACTGAAAAAATATACACCATTTTTCAAAATCTCTCGGCGGTCACCTGTCCTAACTTTTTTACATTTTCTACAACCTCAGTACTCAGTTTTCGTAGTTCTGATTTTATGTTTGCACATATTAACTCTATAGAATTAAATATGCAATAGGATACTCTACACTAATGTTATCATCAGCTGTTCAATGGCGTCCAGAGGACAAACAAAGGGATTATTAGAACGAAGTGAACAGTCTCAAAGAAAGGAGAACAAAATAAAGTAGTTATACTTAATAACACTAAGGTAAGGTGGGGCAAGAGCGGTTACGGGGCAAGAGCGTAATATACCCGTTAAATTAATATTACTTTGAAACAGGTGCTGCCATCTATTTTTTTGTGTTCCTGGTACGTCTGCCATCGAACTAAATGATTACAGAGTTGAATAGTTCAGTCTTCTTTATGATGCAGCAGTGAAAGTATCACATGTGTTTTTCAATTCTCGGAGCAAGCTCAACGACAATAATTGATCCACATATTTCTTGGCAATCCTAAGAAATTTATCTCTGATTTTTGGTGAGTAGACAAATTAGCTCTAGTAGTTCACGTTTAGCTTGATATTTTGTTGTTATTTTTCCTTGATGAGTTTTTTTTATTATAACGCTCTTGCCCCTTCCTTTTTTGAACTCGGGGCTAGTCAGTCCTGGGGCAAGAGCGATACGTATTACGCTCTTACCCCAACGTTTTTAGTGAAATGTTTTTTTAAATTTTCAGTTTCAACATGGCGAGAAAATATATTCGCAAAAGTAACCGAGGCAAAGAATATACCGCATAGAGCCTTAAAGCTGCGTTGTCAGCAATAAAGTCAGGCCAAATGACGTTATACCGAGCTAACAAAGTGTTCAACATTCCAATAGCGACGCTTCATGATCACTTCAAAGGCAGAAGAGGGCAAAAAAGCTCTAGCTATGGCAGGCCCAAGACATTCCTCCTGTCCGGAAAAGAAGTATTGCAAACAGTAGCTGGTTATGTCAAAGAAAACAACATTAAAACGCAGTTTGAAGATGGAGAGCCTGGGGAAGTATGGTTTCTTAATTTTAAGCGTAGGCATAACCTTTCAATCAAAAAACCTCAGTGTCGAATACGCCAGAAAAAAATCTTGATCCGTTCTTAATCTACGACTACTTTGACTTACTCGAAAAAACCATAAATCAGCTTGGTTTGCAAGAACGCCCTTCACAAATCTGGAACTTGAATGAGAGTAGCTTTTGTACGGATCCGTCAATGGGGAGCGCCATCGACAAGAACCATAAGTGGAACTGGCAAGCAAAATACAACTGTTCTAATGTGCTGCAACGCGAGCGGTGAAAAAGCTCCTCCGCTTATAATCTTTAAAGGTAAGCATGTTTGGGAACAGTGGACTGCTCCACCGGGTACAGAATTCCCAAATACTACCTACGCTGCTACATCTAAAGGGTGGATGGAGGCAACTGTTTTCAAAAACTATTTTAAAAACAGTTTTCTGAAGAGCATTGGTTCAGAACGACATAACCATACTTAAGCTTCCACCCCATACCAGCCACATTCTGCAGCCACTAGACTTGTGCGTATTTAAATCACTCAAGACTCGTTGGGATGCCAAACTCGTTGAATGGCAGAAGAAGAACGTAGGAGCTGCCATATCAAAAAGTATGTTCTCCAAGATGATAGGAGAGATATGGTCGGAAACCAAACCCGAAATTTTAGTGAGTGGTTTCACTAAAGCGGGGATATTCCCGTTAAATCGGAATGTTTTGAAGCAAGACTCATTTGATCCAGTAGTTTTTCAACGTTGGCAAAAAAGCAGAATGTGGCTTGCAGCGATGAACCTGTCGAGTCGACGCAGAGCACATCAGCAAACAATAATGCATTACCAGAGCCCATCGAACCAACGCCAAGCTCAAGCTCGCAATGAATGTTTATTTTCCACCACAAGAACCAGATATTCCAGTTGTCATTCGATGAGATTTTGTTGAAATCCACCAAACGTGAAAATAGCCCTGATTTGAGAAAAAGAAAGCGTATGTGTTTAGGAGCAGAGGTAATGACAAGAGCTAAAGTTGATACAATATTGAATAAAAAAACAATGGAAAAGAGTAAACCAGAAAATAAGTCCAGAAAAAATAAGAACGTTACCAAACAAAAGGTATCCGAGAGCAGCTCCGACGATGACGGGTCTTGGCACAGCGATTCAAGCGAAGACAGAATAAGTGCGTTTGATAATCTCAGTAAAAGTGATATGGAAGAGCTCGAAAAAAACGAAGCTTCTACTGAAGGACCTGGTTTTTCCAAAATTCAAGTGGGTGATTTTGTATTGGCAAACTTTGTTGGAAAAAAGAAAGTCTACAAATATGTTTGTTTAGTGAAACAACTTATTAATGATGAAGAAGCAGAAGTGACAGGCCTAAAAAGGCTCACAAATAAGTAGATGAGTGAAGTCAGCTGAGTGTACCAGAGAAAAACAATTATCGAAAAGAAACCAAATTTTGTATTTTGGTACAAGAATTTATTACTAGCAGAGCGCTTTCGGTTCAATGATAAACCATCATCAGTGCCCCATGGTCAGGGTGTACTCAATTCAACATTTATCAAATGATAAATGTTGAATTGAGTTAAATTTTATCCCCTATTTTAGGGATTCATCCACTTTACAATGGGTTGTATGTGCTTTTTATTATTATTTTAATTAAATAGTGACTCGTGTTTCAAGCACTATATTTTAATTCATTTTATGTATCTTCTAATTTGTGAGGATTTGGAGTACACCCTGACTATGAGGCACTGATGATGGTTTATCATTGAACCGAAAGCGCTCTGCTAATAATAAATTCTTGTACCAAAATACAAAATTTGGTTTCTTTTCGATAATCACAAATAAGTGCCATTTTAAAGGAGAACGATGTATGCGACATACTGTTGTCGGACATAGAAAAAAAAACTACCTGTACCAAAAATGTCGATAACCGCTGATTACGAGAAGTATATTTATGAGACTGCTCCTGAAGTACCTATTTGAGGCTTGAAAATCTCACTTTTTCAACTATTACTTTTAAGTTTGGATAGAGTTTTGTTGTTTTAGTTCCTAAACTTATGTTTTGCCCTTTGAATAAACAATTTTCCAGTAATACAAAATCATCTTCATTCGACTTCCTTCAAAAATATATTTCGTATCTTTTATCACGATAATAACTCAAAGTTGAACATGCGAAAAAATGTGCAAACATATAGGAATTACGCACTAGCCACGCGTTATACTCCAGGCATTATCAGCAAATATAATGGCGTATTATGCTCTTGCCCCGGACCAGTGGGGCAAGTGCGTAATATGCACGTCAAAAAAAATTTTGCATAGAAAAATCGCAAATATTGTTTTTTTGTTGAACATACCTTATCAGTTAATAGTTGAATGATCACAATGATACGACAAACACGGAAAAACTCATAAATTTAGTAAGAGCAATTTTCACAGTTAGTTAAAATTCAACTATGGAAATTCCCTTACGCACTTGCCCCACCTTACCTTAAATTATGTGCCTAAATTATGATTTACGTTCAATTGTTTAATATTTTCTGAGGCGAGTGTATTTAGACAAAAAATTGTTACAGGATCACAATTTTGTTGTGCTACTCCAGTCCGTATTTTTTACGCTAATAATCATGTGCTCAAGATATTGCTGTTAAGACCAAATCTGATCTTTAGTGACACTGTAAATTGTCATTCTTCTTCCCAAACTGACTTGGACTAAACTAAACCATCCTTTTGTAGAACTCTGCACTTTAGAAGAAAATGTGAAAAGTTTGCAAATAAGTATCAAAAACAATGAGAAGCCGTGTTTTATTTATTTTATTTCCCAAATATTGGAACATAGTGTTACGAAATAACACACTAGTGTAGACCCTGAATCCGACTCTGCCTAAGCCATGTATGAACGTTACAATTATGGCGGATGCGCAGGGATTTCTTAGAACTGTTCACGATTGTGACTATCTTATCTAGACATTGTTTTTGTGACCAGTCTTATCAAGAAAATGCCAGAAAGCCAATTGTTTTTGTGTAAGCCGCAATCTAGAATTATCTAGTAAAAAAGGTACTAATACATAAAGGACCGATCAGGAGAGTTAGTTTAGTTGATAAAGTGATCTCGCCAAATAAACAAGAATACACCGAAATAGCGAACAGTAAAGTGTTGATATAAATTAATAATTAAGGTTGTGTGTATATAAATTAAATTTATGTGAATAGTTAAGTATATTAATACAGTTCCTCTATTTGAAATTTAAAAGAAACATTAAAATAAGGAAAATTATTTATATTTGTTTGCAATACTTTCGATACACACTGTATTATATGTAGAATCAATAATTTTGAAAGATTCGGTATATATATATCAAATTTGACATTTTAATTTCTGATGACATTTATGCAGAATATATCTAATGATAGATAGATCATATTACGATTTGGAGAATATATTTGAAATTTCAAAATACAGAGGTCTCTGCTAGCAGACTTACAATTGTTATAAAATAATTGAAAATCTCTATTTGTTATTGGGAAACATAAATTAGTATTTTTTTTTAAAAACAAGAAAATCTCGTAACCACAGGAGAAGAGATTTATTTATTTGAACAAAGTTTAGTTCGTTGAATTTGAAACCCCCACGAGATAACATCACATTTATAGTTGTCTCATTTTTTTGAGAATATAATAGAAATGATTCAATTATACAATTCAGATCATAAAGCCATCCATTATAAAGCCAGTGCGTGCATAATTCGAAGAAGAATTGCATCGTATATAGTGTAAGTGGTTCCAGTTTTCTAAATTATATATTTAGAAAGTATCCAGAATTCTAAATTCGTTTAGAATAAGTACGAGTTGTTCCTGTTCCTAGTTGGTGAGTCCGTTCCAGTTTTTTTAATTATTTCTCGAGAACTAACAGACCTTTTGAATAAATTTAAAATAGATGCATCTATAGGATAGTTTTGAATTCAAACAAAATTAACGTTATATATATATGAAATTTTACATCAAGCGAAGACATTTTTTGAATAGACAATTTTGATCAGAGATTGTGTTATTTGACATTTCTACACGTCAAGTGTAAATTCGACGGTTTGAACTTTTGGTAGAAATATTTAATTAGGTTGTTTTCTAGCATATAGGTTGTTCTAATTTTAAGGTTAGTAGAAAATACGATCTTTGTTCTTTTATGATATTTTTGGAGAATAATAATTTTTTGAAATTTGTTATCTGATAGTATAATATATAATTTTTGATTCCAACTCACTGTGGTATTCATTCAACACATATTTTTATAGAATTAAACATTTTGCATTCAAAAGAATTTTCGATCTAATCAGTGACATTTGCTTAATTTTCAGTGACAGAAAAATCGTAAATATCATAAGATAATTTAAGTGCCTTGTATAATATTGAATAAACAGTTACTCGAGATTCTGAATAATAGAGTAATATTTAATTTGGAGAATACGTTAAAATTATAAAATTTGAATTATAATTTTTTAAACAATTTGATCCCAACCTGAGACAAGAGTGATTAAGTCGATTGTGAATAAATTCATCTTTCTAAAAACAAAATTAATATTTATCATAGCCGGGCATTGTTTGACAACTACTGTCACAATTGAAATATATTGCATACGCTGCTAAAGGTGTGTGTGCAATAGTGTCTCTACAATCACAGATTGTAAAACGTTGACAAATAATATTTCATAGTGTTATATTCATATATCCATTCATTAAAGGTATAGTATAGTATATCAAATTGTCACCCAACGCGGGGCAATTACAATTGTAACATTGGATACATAACAATATATAAATTAAGTGTTAGTGAGTAGTTTAGTGTTTAAATAAATCCGTAAGTAGCCATACCGTATGTTTAAATTTTATCCCACCCGTTTACTGTTTAAATAAATAAGAAAAACATTACATTGGTGTCAGGTGTGGGGTAATATAAATAAATTGCTACGTAAAAATGGCCAAGAGACTATGTGATCTGAAAGGGACGGAATTAAGAGCAGAATTAGAAGATCGTGAGTTGGAAACGTCCGATAACAAAAGTGAATTAGTAGAACGACTTAAAGTGGCATTGAAAAATGACGGCATTGATCCAGAAACAGTTTTATTTAATGACGAGGTTTCCACCTTAATCTCATCAATTTCTGCTAATATGGACGAGAAGATTTCTGCCATGGAAAAGAAGATTTCAACGAATGTGAAAAACGATATTTCTGCCATGGAAGATAAGATTTCAACGAATGTGAAAAGCGATATTTCTGCTATAATGAACGAGATTTCTGTTATGAAAAACGACATTGCAGCTGACGTTGAAAATGAAATTTCGTCTCTAAAATCTGAAATCGAGAATAAGATGTCAACGATGGACGAGAAAATCGAGTATAAGATGACAACGATGGACGAGAAAATCAAGGAGTTAGAAAGAAAGATGACAGATATAAGAGCTCAAGACACGCCAGCGGAAGAAAAGAAGATCGAGCAAACAAAACCTTGCAAGCCAGAAACACACTCTTAGTTAGAAGACATTGGTAGTTTTACCCGAGTCAAGACCCCAACTTTCAATGGAAAAATGTAGTGGACCAATTATGTTAAACAGTTTGAAGCAGCCGCTAGAGTGAATAATTGGTGCAATAAGGAGAAGACAATGAACTTAACCATCGCGCTTCGGGGATATGCCTTAGATGTACTACAGACGATACCACTTGAAGAAATGGATGACTTCGAGAAGCCGAAGAAAATCAGGTGAGGTAATTGTGGCGAGCTAGAGCATGCGCGCAGTTCGTGTAAGTGTCCTACGATTCCTCCAAACCAAGAACTTCTTAAATGCAAAATAACCACGAAGAGCTCGCGGTACGACAAAGGTAGGACCATGCAGGAAGAAGATGACGATGACAAACTTGACCAGATCATAAACTTGTTGAAAGGTATGGCAGACAAGAAGCCGAAGAAGATCAAATTCCGGAAGTGTGGTGAGCTAGAGCACGTACGCAGTCCGTCTAAGCGCCCCAAGACACCTGCAACCCAAGAACACTAGTCACATGGGAAATCAGACAGGGGTGAACATCGAGCTGATGTGAATCACCGAAAAGCCGACTGTTTGCCTAGACCGCCGTGCCCTGTAGAATATTCTCCACGCAACAAGTCGAAATCTAAGGAATCTAGGGAAGCTGCAGTTTCAAGAACTACTGTAGTCAACGAGGAATGGTCACCCACCAGGATCAGTGAAGATCAGGAGAATTATCCTCACCTGAAGATGATCCGGCAATGGAAGGAAGAAAATCGGCGACCTACATGGCAAGAGGTGTCAAGATTTTCACCGACACAGGCATATTGAGCTCAGTGGGGCACTCTTGTCCTGGAAGAAGGGCTGTTGAAAAGAGTCCTTGAAAACGATGATGGTTCCGAGATGAGGAGACAGCTGGTTATCACTAGAACGAGAGTAGCTGATGTACTGAAGAAGTTACATGAAAGTCCATCGGGAGGTCATCTGGGAGTGAAGAAAACCTTCAAAGAGTCCGTGAAAGGTTTTATTGGTTGAACAGCTCCGACGATGTGAAGGACTGGTGTAAAAAATGTACGACTTGCGCTACGAGTAATGGACCACATCGCAAGAGAAAGGCACCTATGAAACAGTATAATGTTGGAAGCCCTTTCGAAAGGATTTCTTTAGATATCGTTGGACCATTTCCGACGACAGAAAATGGTGGCAAATACATACTGGTTGTAATGGATTATTTTACAAAGTGGGTGGAAATTTACGGATGTATTGGTGAAAGACATTATCAGCCGATATGGAGTGCCCTTGGAAGTCCACAGCGAGCAGGGAAGATATTTCGAAATCCATCTATTCCAGGAGATTTGCGAGAAGCTGGGAATGAAGAAGACCAGGACAACAGCATTACATCCACAGTCAGATGGAATGTCCAAAGTAGTTTTCAGCCAGCAGAGAGATTGGGACCAGTATCTTTCACTATTCGCATTGGCTTATCGATCTGCCGTCAGTGAGTCCAAGGGTGAAACTCCTGCGAAAATCCTGTTTGGACGTGAAATGAGGCTTCCTTGTGACCTGGAGAAGATCTAGCAGGCAAAGACTACGTCATCCAATTGAGAAGAAGGCTGGACGATATTCATGAATTAGTTCGAACGAATCTTCAAGTTCCCAGCGACAGAATGAAAAGTCGGTACGACACGCACGCCACAGTAGGCGGTTTTAAAGAAGGGGACAAAGTATGGTTACACAACCCGACGAGGAGAAAAGGTTTTTATCCAAAATTACAAAAATTCTGGGAAGGTCCATACTTAATCAAGAAAAAGATCAATGATGTTATACAGGGTGTCCCGGGACTAATGGGAAAAAAGTCAGGAGCGTATAATCTGATCCAAAATAATTTTAGTACTTCATATAAACTTTTTCTATTGAGGCCCTCGTTTTCGAGTTATAGGCCTCCAAAGTTTCAATTTAGAATTTGGTTTTTATTTTTATTTTTTGTACTAGTTATTTGATCTTTATAAAATTTACGGCGAAGCTATAATGTACGTGTATGTTTATTTTGGTAAGGTAAACAGATTTACAGTAGTGCCTTGAAGCCAGGGACGGACTACTCGCAATGGTTAGAGATCCAAAAATTTTGCAGGGATGGCACACCCTGTATGAAATTACCGAAATTCACTTCCCCACACATTAATCTAACGAAAAGGTACTCCTGTTAGAATTCGATAAAATAAGCCGTTTGGATAATATTTACAATTTTATTAATGCACTACGTACCAATTAACGCATTCACCATTTTTATAAGTACACAACGAGGTAAAACTAACTTAATACGATGTCCAAAATTTACCTACAGTACTACAAAAAAATAATACGATAGTAGAAGATAAAAAACATTAACGACTTATTAAGTTGGTAAAAACGTTTTAAAAGTGTTTTTACCGTTTATCAAGTAACCATAGGATTAGTTGTCAAACATTGTGTAGAATAGTTCGTAGTCAGTACTTGTCAATAATTCATAAGTCCTTAATTTAACAGTTACAATGGCAGAATTCACTTTTATCGAGTACGCAGATATGAATTTAATGTATGGAATGGTTCCTCAAAACTGTTTAGAGGCCAGAAGGCTTTATGCAGAACATTTTGCAAACAGAACATTGCCAGACAGACGAATGTTTGAGCGTATTGATCTCACGTTACGAGAAACAGGTATGAATAAGTAAATGTAATTTTCCATGTATACAAAACAAAGTTTTAAATTTTAGGAAGTTTTTTGCCAAAAAAAAGGTGGAGAAGGTCCAGTACGAAGCATACGTACTGTGGCAGTTGAACAAGACTTGTTAAATGGAGTTGATAATGAACCATCAACGAGTTTAAGAAAATTACCAACGTCTCGAAATCAGTTGTTCATCGCGTCCTAAAAGAACAGCTGTTATATCCTTTTCACATGAAAAAAGTACACAGTATGACAGTGGCTGATTATCCTTCACGACTTGAGTATAGCCAGTGGTTTCTGCGACAACAACAAGCAGACAATACATTTATTAGTAACGTTCTCTTTACGAACGAATCCGATTTCACCAGAGATGGAGTCATAAATTTTCATAATATGCATTTATGGAATGATGTGAATCCACAAGGCATTATCCAAACTAGGATTCAGCATAGATTCATGGTTAATGTTTGGGCAGGAGTAGTTGGCAATCATTTGATAGGGCCATACTTTATTGACGGTACTTTGACCGGTCAGAGATATTTGGTGTTTTTGCAAAATGAGTTATGGAACCTGTTTGATGATGTGCTACTACAAACTCGTAGGAATTTATGGTTCATGCATGATGGGGCCACTCCTCATTTCAGTTTAGATGTACGACAGCATTTACACACAAGGTTTCTTAATAGATGGATTGGTCGGGGAGGCCCTTTTCAATGGCCCCGCGATCAGGAGACGTTAATCCTATGGATTTCTTCCTCTAGGGTTATCTCAAAAGTAAGGAATACGCAACACCTGTGCAAACAGGGCAAGATTTAATAGACAGAATTGTGTCACTGCAATGTTATTAGAAATAATGTGGGATTGCTCTTTCAAATGCAAAGAAACAAACTTCGTATACTTAGAATGTGCGTGGAAGTGGGAGGAGCTCATATCGAACATTAATTAGAATAACGTTAGTTTTTGTTGTTGTTTAGGAATCAGTTTTAGTCAAATGTTTTATAACTTGTGTTTTTTGAGGTTTTCTTAATGGTTTAATAATGTTGTGATCGTAATTTTTATTAAAAGCAACTAATTACGTTGTTTGCGTACCTATTTAATTCCTATTAAATAAGTTCTCAATGTTTTTATCATCTGCTATCATCAAATTATTTTTTTGTAGTACTGTAGGTAAATTTTGGACATCGTATTAATAAGTTAGTTAGGTAAATTTGTGCGTAGTGCATTAATAAAACTGTAAATATTAGCCAAACGGCTTATTTTATCGAATTCCAGCAACAGTACCTTTTCGTTAGAATAATGTGTGGGGAAGTGAATTTCGATAATTTCATACAGGGTGTGCCATCCCTGCAAAATTTTTGGATCACTAACCATTGCGAGTAGTCCGTCCCTGGCTTCAAGGCACTGCTGTAAATCTGTTTACCTTTCCAAAATAAACATACACGTACATTATAGCTTTGCCGTAAATTTTATTAAGATCAAATAACTAGTAAAAAAAATAAAAATAAAAACCAAATTCAAAATTAAAACTTTGGAGGCCTATAACTCGAAAACGAGGGCCTACATAGAGAAAGTTTATATGAAGTACTAACATTATTATGGCTCAGATTATACTCTCCTGACTTTTTTCCCATTAGTACCGGGACACCCTGTATATCGCATAAGCAAGATCCCCAACGGAAAACTAAAAGTAGTTCACCAAAATCGACTAGCGCTATTCGAAGGAGACCATGACCTAGAGAAAGGAGTAAACCATATTCGAGATGAGTCTGACACTACCTTCGAAGAATTTATTGGCGCGTATGGAGGAACCGGGAAAGCTAGATATGGAGTTACTTCAGAACAACGACAAGATTTGTTCACTCTCCCGGAAGATTATTCACTGGCATACAACATCCCCGCCCGTATCAAGAACGCACGAGGGTTGGCATCCGCCTTTCGAAAGAAGTTCGGGCAATTAGAAAAACTTGAAGACCAGATTCCGGCCCCTGGCAAGACACTGAAACATAATTCGCGGTACGTCTTCTACGTGGTAACTAAAAATGAATTTCAAGATCGATCTACATCCCGCGATGTGTGGGAAGCACTTCGAAACCTCAGAGACCATGTGTTAGAATCCAGCGCGAAGAAACTGGCTATGCCCAAGATGGCGAGTAACCAGTTGAATTGGCGAGTCATCAGGAACATGGTAGAGGTTATCTTCCAAGATACCGGTGTCCAGATATTAATTTGCAACAACCCCCGTTATGAGTATCCGATGAAGATGGTGCCCTGTTATTTCCATAAGATCGGAAAGTGTAGAAATGGGACCAGTTGCCGTTTCAAACATCCAGTCTCGGCTACACAAAAGTTCCAGGAGGAACTTCCATTTAAAGAGGGGGTAATGTTACGAAATAGCACGCTAGTGTAGACCCTGAATCCGACTCTGCCTAAGCCACTGTTTACGATTGTGACTATCTTATCTAGACATTGTTTTTGTGACCAGTCTTATCAAGAAAATGCCAGAAAGCCAATTGTTTTAGTGTAAGCTGCAATCTAAAAGTATCTAGTAAAAAAGGTACTAATATATAAAGAACTGATTAGGGAGAGTTAGTTTAGTTGATAAAGTGAGTGAGTAGTTTAGTGTTTAAATAAATCCATAAGTAGCCATACCGTGTGTTTAAAGTTTATCCCACCCGTTTACTGTTAAAATAAATAAGAAAAACATTACAATAGTATAAAAAAATGTATACCTACACAACAAAATAAAAATAGTGTGAAATGAAACGAACACAAACTTATTTTAAACAGCTTGGACAATACCATGGGCGTCATAGAATTGTATAGGAACTTCTGTAATTCCCAAACCGTCCATGTGATACCATTTTATTTTGCAATTACCATTATCACAGACAATCATCGGTGTTTTGTCGTCAATCGAATTACAAGTACAAAATCTTGAGGTAACATTTATATTTCTTGTATTATACTACTTAGGTTCTAAGGAGTTCAGGCATAATGACATTTTTATGAAACAATAAACTTTTTTGAGATTCCAAAGCTCAAAAATCTTCATTAAATAATACTCGCTCTATAAATAGTTCTTTAGCACTCCAGATCACAAAACAATGTTTTTGTCATATCTATATGTTGTTGAATTTGATAAAAATAAGCCTTTGTAAGGACAAGATAAGCAACAATGTCCATACTGGTTAGTGGAGGAAATTTCGTCACATCCGTGGAGACGTCTTCACTTTTTAAAGTGAAAGGGTTCAGGTTACCAATAACACTTAACTTGTGATTATACTGGTCTGGCTCACCACTTCAGGATCCTCTGTTGATAATGTTGATAATCGTCTGAAATACTCACTCATGATGATAACTTCTCAAAAATAAAAAATTGCACAAACAAACGATTCTTCGCAAAAATCGAAAAACAACTCACTTTGTTTGACACAACGGAACTCTCTGTTTCTCCTCTGACGGCCATACTGAATTCAATCAGCTATTTTCGTATAGTGCCCTATACTATCGAGGTAGTCTTAGAAGGGTGTGACCTTTCTTCTTTGCACATATAGGGTGAGTTTTTAGTGAGACAACGGTCGGTAACTCCGTTATTATGCAAATAAAGTTATCAATAAAAATTGTAGGCAACACATGCTTGTTATTTGGAAAATGTGCCGATATGTGACAAAGCAAACATAGGGTTTTTTTTAAATGCGACACCCTGTAAATTTCCTCATATTTAGATTTCTATAATCCTCGTTCTTACAATATGCAGTTTTACCAAATTATATAGAGTATTTAAAAAGATATGGCCATATTTATAACGAAATCGCTACCAAAATCTGTTTATGAAGAACTAGTTAATAAACGATTATTTATTTTGCTAGTAAGTTGATAAATATTGTCTAGTTTTCAAACTAATTGGAACAGAAATCATCGACGAACATCTGTATACAGTGTGAGCTAAAAAGTAAACTTATGAACCAAACTATTTTTTATTTTTTTCAAAATTTAGTAATATTTCGTTAAAATAAACAAATATTATAATCTAATAAACATAAACCATAATAATATTCAATGAACATAATTTTAAACTGTTTTATATGTCCACCTACAACGTCTATGCAAGTTTGTATTAGATTTTCAAATGAATTTGCTACTTTTCTTATTTAATAAATATAATATCTGTAATTAAAAAATCGTACAGGCCAAACTGATGAAAATATTGAACTGATATTACAAAGGAGTACTCTCGTAGGTATAATTTACAAGGAAACAAATACAGAATGTACCACACGTTTGCATTTCTGAAATGCCGAGCGTCAAAATCTACTTATGGGAAAATTAAGAAACACTTTCACTTAAAAAATCGTACATGCGAAACTAATGAAAATATTGAGCTGATATTATAACGGAGTACTCTCATATGTATAATATATAAGGAAAAAATCGAGAATGTACCACACGTGTGCATTTCTGAAATACCGAGCGTCAAAATCTACTTATTGGAAAATTGAGAAACACTTCCACTTAAAAAAATGTACAGGCCAAACTAATGAAAATATTGAACTGATATTATAAAGGAGTACTCTCATATATATAATTTACAAGAAAAAAAATCGAGAATGTACCACACGTTCGCATTTCCGAAATACCGAGCGTTAAATTCTAGTTATTGGAAAATTAAGAAATACTTTCACTTAAAAAATTATACAGGCCAAAAAAATGAGAATATTGAGCTGGTATTACAAAGAAAAAAATCGAAAATGTAACACACATTCGCATTTCCGAAATACCAAGCGTTAAAGTGTAGTTATTGGAAAATTGAGGAACACTTTCACTTAAAAAATCGTACAGCCTAAACTAATGAGAATATTGAACTGATATTACACATGAGTACTCTCATAAGTATCATTAACAAGGAAAAAATATCGAGAATGTTCCTACCACACGTTTGCATTTCTGAAATACCGAGCGTCAAAATCTACTTATTGGAAAATTAAGAAACACTTTCACTTAAAAAATCGTACAGGCGAAACTAATGAAAATATTGAACTGATATTATAAGAGAGTACTCTCATAGGTATAATTTACAAGGAAAAAAATCGAGAATGTACCACATGTTCGCATTTCCGAAATACCGAGCGTCAAAATCTACTTATTGGAAAATTAAGAAACACTTTCACTTAAAAAATCGTACAGGCGAAACTAATGAAAATATTGAACTGATATTATAAGAGAGTACTCTCATAGGTATAATTTACAAGGAAAAAAATCGAGAATGTACCACATGTTCGCATTTCCGAAATACCAAGCGTCAAAGTACAGTTATTGGAAACACTTTCACTTAAAAATGTTTTAAAATTTTGATTTCTTAATATTTCCGAAGAAAATTAAAAACTAGAAAAAAATAAAAAAAACCACGTGAATTTCCAAAAATCTTCAAATTGCTTTTTTTTCATTCAAGTAAAGTTAATTTTTGAGGTAGATATGTCTCATCAAAAAATTTAAAATAAATTTCGAAAAATGGAAAGAAACCCTATTTACTTAGACAATCGTTCAATGATTAAAATAACTGAAAGTAGATTCATTTTTAACAATTTAAAAAACTTTGAGAGCAAAGACAAAACAATTTTTTAACATAAAAATTATTTATCAAAAACATTTTTTTTCGAAATCAACTACGTGAAGATGACGAGACAACGCACAAAATTCCCCATGGAGTTTTTAGCAACTTTATTCTTTCTCTAGACAGGTATCTCTAGGTACATTTTTTTTGTCGGATGTCTGCGAACATCAGGGTCATCAATATTTGACTTTAATTTTATAATTAATTTATCCCAACATCATTATTTTGTTATCATTAGCTTCTTAGGTAGAAAAAATATATTTCGGTTTCTCAGTCGACTCTTATTATTTATTGATATTCAGAAAAAAATTATAATTATCTAGGTATAAATATTTATTGAAAACAAAAAAAGCAGAAGAATCTATTGTAAAATCAGTATTTAAAAAAAATTGACCTTGGTATTGTCTAAATTGGTTCATACAAACCGATACAAACAGATTTAATTGGATAATTGAACTTGTTTATTGTTTATTTACTGATCGGAATAATGTGAAAATATTTAAAATCCAAATTAATAAATACATGCTGTCAAATAAATATTTTATACATAAAAACTGTATCACCGTGCTAAAAACTAGTAGATATAATATATGTTGCAATTTCGTAAATAAATTGAATCAAGTTATTAATAGACTTACGAGATCTAAATTGGTAAGTATATTGGAGAATATTTACGTCATCGACATATTTTATCTATCAAACAAGATTTAAGACAAGAGGTGTAAAATGTAGTGATGTCGATATGATTAATCTCACCTTTCATATTTAACTCGTTGAATGTTCGAATTTTCCTCCCAATAAGTCGGTGTCATATCCATTTTGAAAACAACTTTTTTATTTTAAAACACACAGCCACCACTAAACAACACGACACTCATAAGTTTTTTATTATTTACGAATTGGAATACAACTTGCTTCGCAATAAATACCGATATTTTGACAGGTGTTGTTGAGAATAACACTTGTTCGCTACTCCTTCTTCTTACTACAGTCGGCTGGGCACTGCACTAATAGATAGCGAGATAGCAACCGACAAACACGCTAGAGTACACGTGAGTCGTGAGATTGATCTCAGACGCATTTTAATCGTCCGTCTCTTTCTAACTGGGAAGTTTCGTTACGTGACAAATCACATTCAGTTATTTTTACGCTAACATTTTAAATTTTTGGAGATAATAATATTGTTTATGGATATTTTAAAATTGAACTAAGACCCTTATCAATTTTACTAGGTGCGTATTGATATGTATTTCTATAACTATTAATGAATATTCTGAACATGATCTAAATTAGAGATCACGTTTATCGTAACGTGGTGAAGTCGCGCCGACCACGTGATTTCGTATTCACTCTCTTTACCCATCAATGATTATGACTCGCTATTTTTTACTTTGCTCCTTCTCTGGAATCCAGAATTAAATGAAAGTGTCATTGAATGTCGTTATATAAGAAAGTTTATTCTACGTGTTTTACATTTTTACATCATTATCCTAAAAATTGATAAAGAATGCATACCTATTACCTATTTAGTAATATTGCATTGGTTGTTTCTTGGCAACAAATGGAAATGGGCTAGACGGAAATTGGGTAATTAGGGTAATACATTTTATTGTTTCATTGATGAGTGGAATTCCTTTAATTTGACTAATGTTTGAATATTTTCCTTTTTTACTTATCATAAGCACGAAATATTATTTTCGCGTTCCCTGTCATAAGATAATAAAGCTAGGGACACATATTTAACACGCGTCGTGTTAACATGAGTTAACACGTGTTATAGAAATATCTATCACGTTATTTCATATAGACCTATACTATATTACTATGATGTGCCATCATATGCCGAAAACACGCTTAAACAAGTCACAACTCTTGTTTTCGATATCAAGAGTAACCAGATTTTGATCAGAATGTTATTGCGCTCCGGTGCGAAATAGCGAGCAGAAAGTGGTAGAGCAATTAATTGAAGCAATACGAAAGTACGAATTCGTTTGAATCGGTATTTCAGTGAGTTCGCATCGATAAGCTTACGACGAAAAATAACGGGTATAATTATGAATTAAAAAACTTTTTAGTGAACTGATAAGACAATAATAAATAAACTTTAGCGTGTAAATAATACGTGAAAAAGATCCCCCCGATACGGGGAGGGGGGGGGGGGGGATGATGGTATGGAAACAGGTGAAGAAGCTATTGTAGGAACGGATATCCAGACTGGAGAAATTAACGAAGAACAAACAAAAAAAATATTTAACTTACAGAAATCTCACGTATACTCAAATCAGGTTTATGTTTTCATTAAAAAAAACTGACAATGATGGGAATTTAGGTAAACTACATCCGATGAAGGTAGGTTATATTTTACATAAAACATTAACAATCCCGAATATTATCAGCATAGCGAGTGTTGGTAAAAATAGAATACGAGTGGAGTTAAAATCATTAAAATATGCAAATGGGTTAGTAAATGATAAGCGGTTGAAAGAAGAACAATTAGTGGCTTTTATAACAAATAATTCACTTCAAAGAAAGGGAATTATCCGAAATGTAGATACGATCTTTAAAGACGAATATCTTTTTCAAAATATTATTTCTCCTATGAATATAACCGAGGTTTCTAGATTTAAGAGAAAAATAAACGGATTTAAAGATTAAAACTAACTTTTCCGCATCTGTGGCCCTGAACAATATTCTATCATAAAATTGTTACTTGTATACACTTCGGGGGATGTATCTTACTAACAAACCGAAATTTCTCCAAAAATAACCAAAAATGCAGTATATCTGGATTTATAGGACCCGCTGTACTCGCTCTAGTCAACTAAAAATCAATAGGGTATATCTGTGAGACACCTTGAACAATATTCAATCATAAAATTGGTCAATCGTATACTCCCTGGAGGCTGTATCGTGTTAACAAACTGAAAATTCTCCTAAAATGACAAAAATTTGGTACTTCAAGTACCATAGCACCCGTTGTACTGGCTTTAGTGAGCTGAATGTCAATAGGGTTCATCTTTGCGACGCTCTAAATAATATACAATCATAAAATTAGTCACTTGTATATACTCCGGAGGCTGTATCGTGCTAACAAACTGAGACTTCTCCAAAAATGACAAAAATATCGTACTTAAAGTACTGTAGCACCTGTTGTGTTAGCTCTGGTGAGCTGAAAATCGATAGGGTTCATCTGAGAGATGTCCTGAATAATATTCAATCATAAAATTGGTCACTTGTTGAACTCCGGAGGCTGTATCGTGCTAACAAACTGAAATTTCTCAAAAAATGACAAAATGTCGTACTACAAGTACCATAGCACCCGTTGTACTGGTTCTGGTGAGCTGAAAATCAATAGGGTTCATCTGTGACATGCCCTTAACAATATTCAATCATAAAATTGGTGACTTTTTGCACTCCGGAGGATGTATCGTGCTAACAAGACATGTAAGGAAAAGTGGCCGACGACGTCGACGACGACATACACACAGAATTTTTTTTCTAAAAACCGTTTTTTCGTGTTGTTATTGATTGATTCCAACTTTTTTTGGGGTAAACCAATACTTTTCTCGCATATTAGATAGGTTGGACGGAAAAGTATATTGATGGCGAGAGCTTAACTTGGAAGGTAATTGTTTCTATTGTGGGCGTAGCTTGGGAATAATTTCCCTTAATTAGTTATTGATAGTGCCAGATTTAAGTGTTTGTAGTAAATCTGGGGTTTGAGGTCTTGAAGGGAATTGTTTTATGGGGCGTAATTGGTAAACAATTTACCGAATTTTGTTGAGCAGTGTTAAATATTAAATTAAAGTTTTAATACAGGAAACGGACAAAATGTTCATTGTTTGATGTGCTCTGTTTTTTTCTTCTTTTTCAGGTAGCAAGTGAATGAGAAGATTCCTGATATTGATATTATTGTTTGAATAAAAATTGTAATTTTGAAAATTTTATTTGATTATCTATTGTAAAATATTTGTAATTTATAGATATTGTAAATTTAAAAGGTGAGTTACATATTGGGCCACACTGTGTATATATTTTAGTGCCAGAACAGTAACTGAATTCGTAAGTACTTTGCTTTATAGTAAGTTTATTTGATTTTCGACGATTGTAGGCTGCATTGTGGGTTCGAACCTTGGCGGATTAGTCCGGGAGGTAGTGTCACTTTTTTAGCAGTCATTTTATGCACCATGAAATTCACTCAATAATGTTGTCTTTATAGTAGTAACTACCAAACCGAGCGTCAGATCGCGCGACCGCGGTGGGTAGAGTCGGTGTGAACTACGGAACATCACTAATAATTTAAAAAAAAAAGTTATTTTATGCACTTTATAATTTTTACGATTAATTTTTCACGCAGTATATTTAACTAAAAAAGTCGTCAGACCCTGATCTGCGGGTGGATTCTTCGTCAGTCACGCGTAGTAACGTATCTTGAATTTGAAAAAAAAAAGTAATAGTATGCAGTTTGAAACTTTTCCAGTTGATAGTTTGTAGTATAAAAAGGAAAAAAATAATCGTCAGACGTTGTGGAAATGGTGGAAAACCCGTCAGTCGATCATTCAAAGTGCATTTCAGCTTTCGGAAAAAATTAAGCGCGTGGCATCTTTTGCGGTCCAACTGACGGACTTTCCACCACATTCATGTCATCTGACGA
Source organism: Galeruca laticollis (assembly GCA_963921935.1). Classification (NCBI taxonomy): domain Eukaryota; kingdom Metazoa; phylum Arthropoda; class Insecta; order Coleoptera; family Chrysomelidae; genus Galeruca; species Galeruca laticollis. The sequence goes on from OY998177.1 coordinate 47,646,982, forward strand.
TTATATTTATGTTTTTTAAACAAACGACTATTTCTGGAAAAAATTTCAGGTTGCATACAATGATTGATAAAATAAAAGAAAGATAATATATTCATGATTAATAGAAAGACTGGAAATGATTGTCAATATTATGAAAATGATTATAAAGGTTTCTAGAGTAAGAATTTATTTTACAAATAATATATGAATGAAATCGTATAAATTAATACTAAAAACGTAAAAAATTATTAATCTGATTCTTCATATTCACTATCAGAATCACTCTCACTTAGTGAACTTTCATCGCTGCTTTCTTCCAATCCACTTTCATCACAATCTTGAGATTCATCATCATCTTGCGAATTCGTTTCGTCTGAATGATCTGAAAGAATGCATGAATATGAAGTGGAGGTTAAAGATTAACAATTCAATGTCAGAGAAAAATATGATAAATACCTATAATATCATTGCTTTCATCTTCGATAGTATTCGTGATGCTACTTATCGGAGGCAATTGATCTCCTTCGAACCATTTGAAAACATATTTATTATTCTCTTCTTTCCATCCATAATCAGTTGGAGTTGAATAAGTAGGTGTTTGATGAGATGCGCGAGTCCATAATTGAGCGATATAACTGCTTCTCAATAATTGCTGTTGCAATTCTGAATGACACGGTGGAAGAGTAGAACCCTCGAATCCTTTATTAACTTTCAAAATATCTTCATTTTTTTTTATTTTGTATGTTTTCATGAATGCTGCTACCCTTGATAAATTTACATCATTTATATTATTAAAACAATACATACGGCAAACAAATTCTTCCAATACTGCGAAATTTTCTCGAAAGTTTGGATTCAATTCTTTAGATAATTCAATGAATGCCTGTATGTAACGGTTTGATTTCTTTAGTAAATCAAATGGTCTTTTCTTTCCTCTTCTGAAAAACGCAGGGTTGAAGTCACAACCTGTGAGAGCATGAAAACCTGGTAAAGATTTACATAAATCACTACCTAATTTTTCGAATAATTTGGTGATGTTTATGTATCTGCGTGCGTTTCCAGTACCAAGTAGCATAGAGATTTCTAATTTATGATGTAATGCATCCATGTTCCCAAGCATAATTACCAATATATCGGTATCAGAGCATCTTATAGTTACATGAGCTTCAAAATCCAGCTTGCACACATGAAAAATTATTTTAGTATCTGCCTCTTCGTGATCGGGGCACGTTAAATGACTCTCTTCCGTTCTTATAACTTTGTCATTAATTACTTCATACTTATAACATTTTTCGTAATTTACATATAAGATTTTCCCTGAAATGAAAGGAGCCAGATGATCATTTTTCCAATCGTCACATAGGAATTTGACTAGTGCATCTTTAAAATATATATTCTGTAAATCACTAGTAAAACTACTTGATCGTTTTTGGTCAGGTCCATTGATAACAAATCTAATTCCTTCTATTCTACCTCTCATTAGATGTTCATTATCCTTGATGGATGGCGAAAAATACCGATCGAAAGCAATAATAACAGTCTTTGCATTTGTATTCATGATATCAACTAGAATTTTTTTCGAAATATTACCGAAGGAAACAGGAATATCTCTCGACGAATGAATCATGAAAAAACCATCATAGATTATGACGTCACATTTTTCAGGTTCTGTACTTTGTACTTCTTTCTCTAACAAATGCGTTAGTACTGACTTCTCAGTTTTGCAAATAGCACCATCCGCATGACAAAAAGCAAGTGGAATTGGAGTGAGTGGATATGATAATACGATATCAATATTCAGTGTACTTTCCAGAGACATTCGCAGCAATTTTCCAAAGAGATCTCTCTGCATTTTTACTTCAAGTAGTTTTCCATTCACTATCATTTTTCTTTTTTCAACAGAATCAACAAACGTTGTTATTTTATTCTTCTTGATAGCTTTTTCGAATCTTAGATTATCTTCTGAACATTCTCGTATGAACTTTTCCTGTTGTTCCTCACCTAAATTTCTCACATTGAGTAAAAAATGTTCAATTTTCTCATTTACAGCACGTCCAGTTGAAATATTATACAAATACTGTTTGTTCACATCTTCGGAAAATGGATTAACGTTTTGCTTAATATGAGAAATCAATGTTTCTAGTTGTTGCCTATGTTTTTTTATCCTACTGCTCTCAAGATCAGCGGTGATGTCTTGTGATGTTCGCAAATGCATTCTATCCATCACGTGAGTAATGATAGTTGACCGAATGCTATGACTTTTACACCAACGTTGCCTAGCCGCGATTGAATTTGTAAGATGACTTATTCCAGTGAGTTTATTTGCAGCATCGGCATTTATTGTTTGTTCTAAAGTTAAGTCGATGGCTTGCCTTGAAAAAGGTTTATCAGTTCTTTTTACGCCAAATGATCCCTGTTGCAACTGTAGTTGTAAACCTGGATGAGATTCTTCCACTTTCAACAACTTTTCATGGTACAATACCAAATAGCGAGAATAATTCTGTTGATTGAAAGTGAAAAAAATACTCGAAATCCTAGGAAGCATATATTTGAATAAATCAAATCTTCCCAATCTTATGCTCCGATTCAGCATTAAATAGTCATCAATTAGACTTACATAGATCATAAAAAATTGAGGAGTTTTTCCATGCTCACCTGCTAATGTTTCTAGTAAATACTTCTCATATTTCTGCATAATACACAAGCATTTTTCATCAACAATTGTGGGACTGACGGATTTCGATGATTTAAACTGTTCTAAATAATTCTTGATATCAGCAAGTTGTTCATAATTTGTACTATATGCATCCAGGAAAGATTCAAAATGCAGAATCTGAATTGCTAGTGATACAATAGGATGTAGACGTTTACACCTATTAAAGTGTTTTCCAGTTAAAAAGCTATTTACCGAACCGCTCGCTAACATTTCACTGTTGACCATCAAATCCGTTATTCCACAGCCGTCTATGAATTTTCCTATTGCTTTGAAGTGTGCCATTGCAATGTGAAACGATCCAATGTGAATGAATAAATTATCGAATTCTGGTCGTTCGATACTTTGAATCTGCAGCGCTATTTTCGCTATCGCTAGATCATATGTAACTTCCATATATGGCTTTCCTAATTCTGTAGCTGCTTTTTTTGCTTGCCTCATTGTTTCTACTACAACTGAATTATTAGTCGGAGAAGAATTGATAGTAGTTAGATATGAAATTTTCTGTTGACAGCTACGATCGTCAATTATCATACTGTTGTATCCTACCCAAGCTGGTACATGTTGAATTTTCAAAAAATGAGACATCATCCAAGCTAAATCAATTTTCTTATACTTTTCTAAAATACTATTATCACTCAGTCTCAAAGGACTATCATAATTTTCTAATTTTTCTGCGTACCTAGGTTTTTTGTTGTAGGCTGGTAGTTCTGGCGTTACAGCATCCAAAGATCGAAGTCTCTTTCTCGTTAGATGAGAAAATTCTTGATTATCAGAAGTAGTACCTGATATCGAAGTATCTTGGTTACCTATGACAAAAAAAAACATTTTACCGTTGTTACCAATTAGAAATTAGTATATTTCGACACTCATACGAAAAATATATTATGTAATGAAATTACCTTGGCACTCTTGAGGATTTTCAATGACATCTTGGAAAATTATACCTACAGTATCATGTAGAGTATCTTTTCCGCTAGTAGTATCAACAAACCTATCGAAATTGTTGAACGCAAGACCTACACTAAGATTTGATGTTCGTATAATATCTTCAGGACAAATCTCCGAATGGGAAACAGATGCAAAAGTTGCCTCTGTCTCTAATTCTTCCAGAACTGTATAACTGCAGCAGTGCCCCAGTCTATTAATTATATTAATTATTTTCTTACTATTCGTAAGACTTTTCAAAGTCATTCCCAGAGTAATATGCTTTGAAGGTTTAATTTTTCCATTCGACACTGCATAAATTAGATCTTCTGAGAAGGAATTACTGAGACGTTGCTTATATGAGCTACGTTGACGACGCTTCGTTGTGGAAATCACATTTGAAAAAAAATCAGATATAATTTCTGGCACTTCACATTCTCCAGATATCATAGAATTTGCCGTAATCGTACTGAGAGGCTTGTGTTTGATTCCTCCAATTTCAGATCGTAGAATTAGTGCGGCTCGATTCAAGATGTCATTTTTTTCAATATTTTCAAAATTATTTTGCACCAAGTGTCCATCGAAAGGCTTCACGATTTTCCGACGATTCATCGTGACAATGCCAATTTTCCTTGGAAAGGATTGCAATAATCTATTTTCTAAATTAAAACTTTTAAAGTTGGTATTCTCTGGATTGGTTTTCTTTATATGTTGCGTGTACAAATCATCAAGAAATGTTAAAAAAAAAGATTGTCGCCTGGTAATGACCTGTGTGAGAAGAAACGAACCAATGAAAAAAGTAAATGAAAAAAAATTCAATTTTTTTTAAAATAAATTTCTTTGGTATAATTTTTTTTTTCATAATGTGTGGGCTTTTTTATTTACTATCCCTCGTAAAAAAATTGAGATCTTACCTCTTTCATTATGAATTGACAAACTTCTCCATAGGCTGATTTGTGAACATCTCTCGATTTATGCCATTGGGTTTTCGGTTGGTTTTCCGTTTCCATTGATTTTATTTGGTTACGAATGGACACCATGCACAATCGATGATGCAACACAATTTCTTTAGCTGACTCTTTCTCATTTAGTCTAGCTAATAAATTATGATTATCAGTTTCAGCAGCATAATTTTTCAAAAAACTGATGGAGCTTTCCTCCAAAACAGAGAGTGTTTGCTCATGACCCTTGAATTTTTTCCTCCTCTTTGTACAAATTATACAGGTCTCTGTCATATGAGCAACCGGCTCTCCTTCAGAAGTTTCTTGATCTACCTGATCAGAAGTTTCATCTGTAATTTCTTTTTCTAGGTCCAAAGTACTGTGAGACGAAGGTTCTGGAGTACTACACGATGTACTCTCATGAGATAAACTAAAATAAGTTAAAAAAATTACGTAAATACTCATGTATTCTCCTTTATTAAACATTTTTTTCAAGAATATATACATATATTATTGCACAAACTGAGAGATAAATTTCATTTCAAGCAATAGATGAAATTAAAGTACACTGAGAAAAAAGTCTCTAGTCGATTTTACAAGAATGTTTTGTAAAAATAATATATCATATAATACTAGAATTTCTATTGATTTCAACAGGTGTATTATAATTTTAACAAAGTACGTTTAGTAAAATGTACTATTTTGAAATTTTGTTGCAATAACTCGAATAAATACAAAAGTTTACTAGAAAAATTATAAACTCTTACAATAAATTTCTAGTATAATGTAAATTGCGTTTTCTTGTAACAAATTATTGTTTGAGTAACTAATTTTTTTAGTGTATAATATTAAACATTTCTTGTAAATTTTACTAGAATCTACTAGTTATCACGTTTAACTACAATATTTTCTAGTAACTTTCTGGTCAAATATGCTATAAATTTTAAATCAATGTGTCGATTTTCCACGAGAATGAAACGGCTAAATAGAAATACCGTTGACTCTCTCCCGCCTTTGAATTTGAACGTAATAATGTTCAGAATCATTTATTTTTAAAATCATGAAAAATATATGTTTGGTACACATTTAAGAAAAATTGTTTGAAACCATATAATATTATATAAAATAAAAATATATCCATATAATATAATATAAAAATTAAACCATACAATATCGAGTATATACAAATATAAAAAATGCTATTAAATTATTATTCTAATTGGTGAGAAACTTCTTATAAACAACTATTGATAATACTTACCTTGGACCTGCCGATGCTTCCGATAAAGATTCATCATTTTTAACAACTCTATATTTTTTAGGTAGAGCTGTAAATACTCGGTAACACTGAGAATGATATAGAGCAATGGGTGATATATCTGCTGGAAATCGCACTTCATTCATATATAATTGGTGTTCTTGCCGAATACTTAGCACATTTTTACATTTTGCAAGAGTGTCTAATGTAAAAGACCTCAAAGATCCACTTTTTTTGGAGCAAGAAACACAAAACGGTTTTGAATCAGACATTATTCACACAAGTAGGCCTGATCACGTGAGCGGCAACGCGCAAACTAACCGAAACAGCTGCTGTAGACACTATAGTTTTGTAAACACGGCAGATGTTTTTCTCGGAATAAAGATGAAACGAAGCAGGTAGTCGAATCATAGCAAATTTCTTGTATTACAAGAGGATAAGTTTTTTTTCTACTATTCGTTTCAAAAACATTAAGTAACTGAATCATGAAAATTATGCTCATGATTTTTCAAAATTATTACCTTACACTTAATTAACTTATTTTTTTCCATTATTAATATGAAATTAATACTGAAAAATCTTATACAAAGTCATTGTATGCATCTATTCCTAAAGTTCATGAGCTCGTTTGTTTCCGTTGTAGGCAGCCAGGTTATCGAGCCGTAGCGTGTCGTAGTAATAGGAAGTTTTGCTTTAGATGTAAGAAAGAAGGATTCACGGTTAGGACTTGTCCTGATTGCTCTTCCAGAATTAGCCAGCGTAAACGAACCGAGGCGTGCTTGAATGATCAGGTAGAGTGCGTCAGTGAAAACCCCCGGTCGATGATTTCCGTATCGCCATAGATTACGTACTAGACCACGCTGCGAATGATGAACGTCCTTATGTTAAGGTAGATATCCTAGGAAAAACTTTGTTAGGTCTTTTGGATTCGGGCGCTTCAAGAACTATTTTAGGAGGTAAGGGTTATGAGTTAATTTCTTGTCTAGTGTTGACTTTGGATAAAAGTAGGACGACTAATTGTACAGTGGCAAATGGTAATGTGTTACAGAGTATTGGAACCGTAGTGTTACCCGTGGTTTTGAGGGGTCGTATGCGGTTGATTGAGGCTCTGGTTGTCCCTGAATTAACTCACATTCTGATTCTTGGTGTAGATTTTTGGAATTTGATGGGCGTCGTCCCAGATCTTCATCATGACGAGTGGCATTTTTCGGCAGATCCTGTGTTGTTAAATAGTGTGAAACATGTGTCGTCTAGAACGGTACTCACTCCTTTGGAACAGCAGAGACTTCAAGCGGTGATTGATAGGAATATGAAAATTATGGGAAAAGGTCTAGGGTGTACCGATAGAGTAGAACACGTGATAGTAACTTCTAGTCCCCCCATCAAGCAGCGATATTATAGGGTCAAACCCATTGTACAGAGGCATATTGATGCTGAATTGGATGAGATGCTGCAGTTAGGTGTTGTAGTGCGTGTGGTTGGAACCTTCTCCTGGTACCGGAGATTTATACCTAATTTTTCAACCATCATGGTCCCCATTACGGGTCTTCTGAGGAAAAATCGTCCTTTTGTGTGGTCTTCTGAATGTGAGTCTTCATTCCCTCGTGTTAAGGAATGTTTGGTTTCTGCGCCGATTCTTACTTGTCCCGATTTTAATAAACCCTTTGTTGTACAGACCGATAGTAGTGGTTATGGTTTAGGGGTTGTGTTGAGTCAGCCTCACGGGGATGGTGACAAGGTTATTTGCTATCTAAGTAGATCTCTTACTCGTCAAGAAAGGAATTTTTCAACCACTGAACGCGAATGTCTCGCTGTGGTTTGGGCACTTGAACAACTTCGGCCTTATTTAGAGGGTGTTTCTTTTACTGTCATTACGGATCATTATAGTGTACTGGGGCTACAGAAGTTGCAGAGTCCAAAGGGTCGTCTAGCCCGATGGGCAGTCAAAATGCAACAGTATAACTTCCAAATTATACATCGCAAAGGTCGTGAAAACGTAGTGCTAGATGCTCTTTCTCGGTCCGTCTCTGTTGTCGATGAGGTGTCTGTGGAGGTTTCGTCTGAAGAGGTACCGCCCCCTCCGTTTGATACAACCAATGATAAGTGGTATTGTAAGATGGTAAAGAATGTCGCTAGTAATCCCCTTAAATTTCCGGATTGACGTGTGAAGGATAATCTTCTCTTCAAACATGTTGTCAATAAGTACACACAACCGCTGTCGCCTGGTGAATCTTGGAAACTGGTAGTTCCCAAAGCTGGTAGGTCGCGTATTATCATGGAAGCCCATGTCCCTCCCACCTCTGGGCATACGGGTATTTTTAAAACCTTCCACAGAGTAGCTGAGCGTTTTTACTGGCCCAAAATGAGAGTTGATGTCGCAAGGTATGTTAATCGCTGTGAGGTGTGTGCTGCGCATAAGGTGTCACAAGGTAAACCTGTTGATAAGATGGCGTCTCATCCAAAGCCTAGCAGGCCGTGGAAAATGATTTGCACAGATCTGTTGGGGCCTCTCCCAAGGTCAAAACGAGGTAATTCTTTCATCCTTGTCGTTACGGATTATTTGACCAAGTATGTGCTGATATACCCGCTTAGAACAGCGTCTGCAGCAGCCGTTGCTCGTAAGATCGAAGATGAAGTATTTCTTGTATATGGGGTACCCAAGGTGATTTTGTGTGATAATGGTCCCCAATACCGTAGTAATCTTTTCCAAAGTTTAGCTTCCCGATATAGCTACCGTATCAAGCTGAATGCCAATTATCACCCAAGGGCTAACCCGTGTGAAAAAGTTAACCGTGTGATTAAGACTATGATGGCTTCCTACGTCTCGGATAATCATCGTTGTTGAGACGAGCATCTCGCTCAGATAGGATGTGCGATTAGAACATCTACTCATGAAGTCACAAAGGTAACACCGTATTTCGCTTATTTTGGTAGGTCGATGCTGTTGTCTGGTGCCGATTATGTGGATAATTCAGATTTAGATCTGGGAGATAGTGTGAAGACTCCCGAGAGCAGTCGTAATGGGGGTTTTAGGGAATTGTTCGCTGACATCAGGAAACGGTTAGAGGATGCCAATCAGAAGGCCTGTGATAGCCATAATCTGCGACGTAGGCATGTGGAGTATCTCCCGCACGATTAAGTGTGGAAGAGGAATTTTGTCCTTTCGGATGCTGCTAGGTGTTACACGCGTAAGCTAGCGCCTAAGTATATAGGGCCCTACTCGATAGCTAAGAGGTTATCTCCGTGGACGTATGAGTTGCATGATAAGGATGGAGCTTCGGCAGGGGTATGACACTGCAAGGACTTGAAACCATACTCTACGCAACCGCCTGAAGATGAAAATTAACCCTTCCGGATTAATTTTATTTGACGAAAGGGGGGAATCTGTAACGCGAAAATTTGCCGAACCGTCGGAGATTTAATATTGGCTAGCCTGTCGACTGAGAGAAGTCACAGCGCTGACGGAGCGAAGTTAAAATTCAGTCCTGCATTTGCCGTCAAGGTGTAAACACACGTTTCCAATTTAAAATTCTTGCATGTGCTCTGGGAGCCAAAAGCATTTTACTAAAAACCCGACAATTCCGACGTAGGGGAAGGAAAATACGGCTGAAACCGACAGCTGGCAGCTCCGATCCGATAGGCTTCTGGTCCAGAAACGGCCGTTGACTGTGGATACTAGAAGAAATTAGAGGAATTGCGTATTCGTGGTAAATTTCCGTAGACGGCGTAGTTCGAAGGATTCATTATAGAGGTAAATGGTTGAAAATATTTTCTCGGAATTAACAGTTTATAGGTTTATTAACGTAGAAATTTTAGCTTTGAATCGTAGTTTATTGGAGCATGTAATCTGGATTTCACGAGATAGTTTCATTGCTTTATATTTTTTTGAAATAAGAATATATCACGGGAGTTGTATAAATGTTCAGGGATGTGTCCAACGACATAGTTTTTAGATTATGAGTTTTTTTTGGTATCGTAGTTTTTTTGCTAAGCGGAAAAAAACCAGTCATATAGTTTTTATTCTCAGTGTAAATGGCTTTTATACAGTTAAAAGTCAGGATGTATGATTGTTTGCGAATTTCGGGTGTTGTTAATATAATCAGTATAATGGGATATTACGGGGGTACGTCGAAAATTTGACCAGGGTAAAATGTAAACCCTATGTAGAGGCTAATTCGTTTCTCTATTTTAGAGGGGGGTTTTTGTATGTGGATATTAAAATCACTGATTGGAATTTAATGAGCCAGTGAGACCAGTTCCAGGAGAGCTGGAATAGTCTGGAGCAACATCAGTTCTTGTTCTGGTTCCGGAAAAAGGATAAGTGAACAGTTTCCTTTTTTTTATTCTTCATTTTCATTAGTAAATTCACATTTATGCGTCATATATCACCGTTTTTCATATAAAGTTTTATTTCTTTTTTTTGCGGCAATTATTATAATCTCGCTTTACACTTGTACTTTGTATTTAAAAATTTGAAATTTTGCTTATAGTTTAAAATACGCTAAGATATCTGGTACTGCGAAATTTAGTGGATTTTTCTAATCCTGACGATTTTATGCATATAACTTGCGCCGTACATACTTTTGAATTGTATTTTCTCTAGCAACGCTAAACTCGTTCGCTATTTAAATTTTATGCTTATGCAAGTAAATATATTTATATTGATATTGGTATAAATTGCGGAAGTGTGAACCCTTGTAACTGTACATTGTTAATTTTGATATATATTATCGTTGTATTTTTGAGGTATTGTACATGAACTATTTGGTCGTTTCTCTAGAATTTTAGAATTGAGACATCGGTATAGTTTGGGGCCCTCAGCTCTTCTGCACCCTGAGTTTGAAGCCTTCAGCTCTGCTCAGAGTTTATAGAATCTGCTTGACAGTTAATTACTTAAGTTGTAACTGATAAATTAGTTAGAAATTTTTGGATTTATGTAGATTTCGGCCTTCGGCCCATCTACATTCTGAGTTTACAGCCTTCAGCGGAGTTCAGACATTATTTGCAACATTTTTGTAGTGATATTGTAATAAATATTTTGAAAAGAGACCTTTGGTCCACAATGACTAATTAAAGCTTCAATCAGGGGATACTTGCTGACTTTTATTTTCTTATGATATCTTACCTATTAGTTTAAACTTTGGAGTGTGTAGTGAGTGTTGTTAACAAGACTTGTCAAAACTTCTCTGGCGCCCTTTTTGTAAACTTAATAATTCTTTGAAGAATCCACCCCTTCTTCGACTCGAAGCTAGTCGACTGGCGAGCACGGGTTGTACCACGTGAGACAACCTGCATACCTATAACGAGCACTGAGAGGGTTAGTAGGTTTTTCTCGTTATATGTACCGCGACAAATGATATTATTAACTTTTGAGGAAAATATTTTACCTAGAAACGTTTTCATTAATAGCGTATCTTGTACAGTTGAACCATATTGTAATGTTTTTGTTATTTATTTAAACAATAAACGGGTGGGATAAATTGAAAACACACGGTATGGCTACTTACTAATTTATTTAAACACTAACTCACTAACACTTAATTTATATATACTTAACTAATCACTTAAATCTAATTTATATGCACACAAACTTGATTATTAATTTATATTAACACTTTTATATTCACTTATTTACTGTTTATTTCTCGAGATCACTTTATCAACTCACTCCTCCGCTGATCGGTCCTTATTTATATTAATGCCTTTCTTACTAGATAATCTGGTCACAAAAACAATGTTTAGATATGATATTCCCAAACAGTTATAAAAACACTGCGTATCCGCCATAATTTTAATTTTCATACCTGGCTTAGACAGAGTCGGATTTAGGGTCTATACCAGTGTGCTGTTTCGTAACATTACCCCCTCCTTGAATGGAAGTTCCTCCTGGAACTTTTGTGTAGCCGAGACTGAATGTTTGAATCGGCAACTGGCTCCATTTCTACACTTTCCGATCTTTTGGAAATAGCAGGGCACCGTCTTCATCGGATACTGATAACGGGGGTTGTAGCTGCAAATTAATATCTGGACACCGGTATCTCTAAAGGTAACCTCTACCATGTTCCTGATAACTCGCCAATCCAACTGGTTACTCGCTATATTAGGCATAGCCAGTTTCTTCACGCTGGATTCTAGCACATGGTCTCGGAGGTTACGAAGTGCTTCCCACACATCGCGGTAGGTAGATCGATCTTTAAATTCATCTTTAGTTACCACGTAGAAGATGTACCGTGAATTATGTTTCAGTTTCAGTGCCTTGCCAGGGGCTGGAATCTGGTCTTCAAGTTTTTCTAATTGCCCGAACTTCTTTCGAAAGACGGTTGCCAACCCTCGTGCGTTCTTGATACGGGCGGGGATGTTGTATGCCAGTGAATAATCTTCCGGGAGAGTGAACAAATCTTGTTGTTGTTCCGAAGTGACTCCATATCTAGCTTACCCGGTACCTCCATACGCTCCCATGAATTCATCGAAGGTAGGGTCAGACACATCTTGAATAAGGTTTACTCCTTCCTCTAGGTCATGGTCTCCTTCGAATGGGGCTAGTCGGTTTTGGTGAACTACTTTTGGTTTTCCGTTGGGGATCTTGCTTATGCGATATATAACATCATTGATCCTGTTCTTGATTAAGTATGGACCTTCCCAGGATTTTTGTAATTTTGGATAAAATCCTTTTCTCCTCGTCGGGTTGTGTAACCATACTTTGTCCCCTTCTTTAAAACCGCCTTCTGTGGCCTGCGTGTCGTGCCGTCTTTTCATTCTGTCGCTGGCAACTTAAAGATTGGTTCGAACTAATTCATGAATATCGTCCAGCCTTCTTCTCAATTGGATCACGTAGTCTTCGCCTGCTAGATCTTCTCCAGGCCGGCAGCCAAATTCCAGGTCACAAGGAATCCTTATTTCACGTCCAAACAGGATTTTCGCCGGTATTTCACCCGTGGACTCATTGACAGCAGATCGATAAGCCAATGCGAATAGGGAAAGATACTGGTCCCAATCTCTCTGATGGCTGGATACTACTTTGGACAGGTATTTTCCAATAGTCCTGTTCATTCTCTCGACCATTCCATCTGACTGTGGATGTAAAGCTGTTGTCCTGGTCTTCTTCATTCACAGCTTGTCGCAAATCTCCTGGCTTTCAAAATTTCTTCCCTGATCACTGTTGACTTCCAAGGGTACTCCATATCGGCTGATAAATTCCTTCACGAATACATCCGCGACAGTTGTGGCCTCTTGGTTCGGGATAGCGTAAATTTCCACCCACTTTGTGAAATAATCCATTACAACCAGTATGTACTTGCTACCATTTTCTGTCGTCGGAAATGGTCCAGCGATATCTAAAGCAATCCTTTCGAAAGGGCTTCCAACATTGTACTGTTTCATGGGTGCCTTTCTCTTGCGATGTGGTCCATTACTCGTAGCACAAGTCGTACATTTCTTACACCAGTCCTTCACATCGTCGGAGCTGTTCATCCAATAAAACCTTTCACGGACTCGCTGAAGGGTTTTCTTCACTCCCAGATAACCTCCCGATGGACTGTCGTGTAACTTCTTCAGTGCCTCAGCTACTCTTGTTCTCGGGATAACTAGCTGCCTCATCATCTCAGAACCATCATCGTTTTCAAGGACTCTTTTCAACAGCCCTTCTTCCAGGACAAGAAAGTCCCACTGAGCCGAATACGCCTAGAGTTTCGGTGAAAATTTTGACACTTCTTGCCAGGTAGGTCGCCGATTTTCTTTCTTCCATTGCCGGATCATCTTCAGATGAGGATCATTCTCCTGATCTTCTCTGATCCTGGTGGGTGACCATTCTTCATTGACTACAGTAGTTCTTGAGACTGCAGCTTCCCTAGATTCCGCCTTGTTGCAGTGGGAGCAGTCTGTTGGGCACGGCCGTCTGGACAGGGAGTCGGCATTTCGGTGACTCACACCAGCTCGATCTTCGATGTTGAAATCGTACTCTTGACGTCGTTCAATCCATCTAGCGATCTGGCCCTCGGGATTCTTGAACTGCATCAACCACTTGAGTGCTGCATGATCAGTCCGGATTAAAAACTTCCTACCATAGAGATACTGGTAAAAGTGTTCCACGGACTTTACTACCGCCAAAAGTTCTCTTCTTGTGACGCAGTAGTTTCGTTCTGGTTTGGAGAGGATTTTATTGAAATATCCCAGCACTCTTTCTTGCCCTCCTTGGATCTGTGAGAGCACTCCACCAATTCCTACGTTGCTTGCGTCAGTGTCAAGAATAAAGTCTCCCTCTGGTAATAGGTATCCTAATATCAGCGCCGTGGTTGAATGCTTCTTCAAGGTATCAAAAGCCGTTTGACAATCTTCGTCCCATTGGAAAGGTCTTGCTTCTTCTGTAAGTCGATGTAGAGGCTTGGCAATATCTCCAAACTTCCTGATAAATCTTCTATAATACGTGCAAAGTCTAAGGAAACTCCTAATTTGATGTTTGTCGGTTGGTTGCGGCCATTGCTGAATGGAAGCAATTTTCTCTGGATCCACCGCCACTCCTTCATTGCTCACTATATGACCTAGATAGTTGACTCGGTTTTGGAACAGCTGACATTTCTTCGGGTTTAACATGAGCTGGGCAGCTTGGAGTCGTTTGAATACGTCTTCCAAATTCTTCAGATGTTCGTCAAATGTCTTCCCCAGTACTACGATGTCGTCTAAATAGACCAGGCATGTCTTCCAAGACAACCCTCTCAAGAAATTTTCTATGAGTCTTTCAAATGTCGCAGGCGCATTACAGAGCCGAATGGCATGACGTTGAATTCCCATAATCCAGATCCGGTGGTAAAAGCAGTCTTCTCTTATCTTCTGGGTCCATTTCCACTTGCCAATAACCAGACTTCAGGTCTAAGGTGGAAAACAGTTTGCTGCCGGCCAAAGTGTCTAGCGTATCGTCAATTCGAGGCAGAGGATGGCTGTCTTTCTTCGTCACGTTGTTAATCTGACGATAATCCACGCAGAATCTCGTAGTTCCATCCTTTTTCTTGACGAGCACTCCTGGAGACACCCATGGACTAGTAGATGGTTCTATTACTTTTTCTTCTGCCATCTCTCGAATTATTCTTTCAGCTTCCTGTCTCTTCGCTCGTGGAAGTCTTCGAGCTGATTGTCTAATTGGCTTAGCATTACCAGTATCGATTTTGTGTTTGACGGCTGATGTTCTGTCTTTCCTCCTTTTGGTACGAATAAGCCTCGATACTGCAAGAGAAATTCTCTCATTCTCTTTTTTTCAGCTCGATCCAAATATTGACCAGCTACTGAATCTGGCATTAGAATTATCAGTGGTCGTTTTTTGGCGAACTATAGACGTCACTGGTACGCAGGATCCAATCCTGGTTTCCTTCTTGATTGTAATTGGGTAATCGTTCACGTTTATCACACGTACTGGGATCTCTTTCGCCGACGAGACCAATCCTTTTCCAATTAGTACTCCTTTGCCAACTTCTTCGTCGTGGTTCGTTGGCTCCATCATAACCGGTGTAATTTCCTCCATGATTCCCTGTACCCGTGCTACTATCATGGTTTCGCTTCGTGCAGGTAGAACGGTATCTTCCTGTACAGCTGCCAACACCGCGTTGCCTTCATATAGATGCAGGAACACCTCCTCGGAACCCACTTTAATGGTTCTGTTTCTAAAGTCTAATTGGAAACCATGTACATTGATTACGTCCATTCCCAGAATCACGTCCTCTTCAATGTCAGCTACGATTACCGTATGCGTAAACTTTTCTGCGCCAATTCCCAATTGGATTTGTGTCTCACCGTGAACGTTGGCGCTTTCATCTGTGGCGGTCCGTTGGTAAAAGCTTCTTCTTGGAGTTTATTATTTCTGGTCGTATAATGGTCCTAGTTGCTCCAGTGTCAACTAGCAGAGCATATTTCTTACCATTTACTTCGCCATCCACATATACACCGTCATTGTGACATCTGACAGAAGCTATCAGTATGAGAGGGTCTTTGGAACGATCATGGTTCGGTGCTGCCCCCTCGTAGCCGACCCGTTCTAGTTTTCCTGTGACTGGGGTTCTTGGTTTGCAGGAGTCTTGGGGCGCTTACATGAACTACGTACATGCCCTAGCTCGCCACAATTCCAGCATCTGATCTTTCTCGGTTTCTTGTCCATCATATTTTTCATTAAACTGACAAACTGGTCAAATCTGTCTTCGTCACCTTCTTCTTGGATGGTCCTGATTTTGTTATATCCTGAAGCCTTCGTTGCTGCTTCATATTATGCGTCGACTAATGTTTTCGGATGGGCTAAACGAAGCGTCCTCTGCATATCGGGGTCACGTAAGCCATCAATAAAGGCCGGATGCCCAGACATTCCATCATGTTCTCTGGTGCTGACGGATAAGCAAATCGAACTAGTCGGGCAATGTCCACTTCATATTCTTGAAGGGATTCATCCCGTTTCTGCCTTCGGTTCTTCAGTTGAGATTGGTACAAATGTTCTAGATGTTCATGACCATATCGCATGTCAAACCTCTTCTTCAGCTGCTCGAAGGCATCCGTTTCTTCCAAAGGTATCGTCTGGAGTACATCTAAGGCATCTCCGCGAAGCGCGATGGTTAAGTTCACTGCCTTCTCTCTATCGGACCAATTATTCACTCTGGCGGCTGCTTCAAATTGTTTCACATAATTGGTCCACGACATTTTTCCACCGAACGTTGGGGCCTTGACTCGGGTAAAACTGCCAATGTCTTCAAACTTAGATACTGTTTCTGGCTTGCAAGGTTTCGTTTCCTCGGTCTTCTTGTCTTACTCTGGCGTGCCTCGCGTTCTTGAATCGGCAATCTTTTCCTCTAACTTCTTGTCCGCTGTATGTTACATAAAATTAGGTTCATTACAGTATACGAAGATTTTTTTTTCAATACACGGTGTTAAAAGATATTTGCATCATTATTATTATTCTGCGGGGGATATCTACGTAAAATATACGAGGCATGTTATGATTAAAATTGATATATACATGGGGTGTTTGTAATTATTAAGACTGTAGAAATATGTAGATATAAAAGTTAATGACACACACAGTTTAGTAGTATTTTGAGCGGGATGTCAACATGGAATGATGCATAGTGATTGGAACATTTAAAAAACAATTAAGAAGACAGATACAATTAAGATTAACAAGTATGTAGATACTTAATGATTTATAGGTTGAAATTTGACAATATTATTTTATTACTTTATTTAAGAAATATTTAATCATGAGTATTCAATAAAACTGTCATTTTAGATGTCATAGTGTGTTTAATTAACTATATTTCCTCGACTAGATCTTCTTCTGGTGTGCAAGAATATTACTACAAGATAAAAATATTAATCCGGGAATAATATCAGATATACTTAATTTATTTGTTTTATTCATTAGATTAAGGATGTTGACTAATTTTAGGAATAGCTTTTATTTCAAAGATGGACACAGAATAAAATATATTTACAATATAAAATTTTAGGACGTGTACAAAGCAAAACTTAACATAAAATGATAAAGATATTTACCTTAGAACAATTCGCGACATACGAGTGAAACCAAAAGTGTCTATTATTTTGTTTTTGGATGCACATAAAATATTGATAACTAAATTCATTACAGATTTCAATTTATTTATATCTTTAGACGGCAGGCGACAATACAAACAACATATCCATTAATGGGGAGGTTAAAATAAGAAACAATTGAACGAACAAACATTTTATTATACAATATAAAATTGAAAAGTATAATAAATCAAAATAGTAGCTAACAATAATTTTTATTCTTAATTTTAAGAAATATTCAAATGGCTGACATCGACATCCATATAATCATTAATAGAATAGTGCCCCCATGGTAAGGTTTCATCGGAACCAGGAACAATAAATCGTTTGTCAACTTCAGGACTTAAAGCTACTTTATCTTGAACAATTGAATGGACTAGATGCTTCTCGGCACGAATTAGATTTTGGGAAACAGTTTTCTGCGTGAAGGTATCAAGACACTCTTCATAATCTTCAAAGGTGATTATTGTATTCACAACTGACGACTTTACTCCTTTAGCTTTCTTAGTTATTCCAACATTTCGAAAGAGGCAGTCTATTTCTTCTTTCTCAAAACCATCATTCGCAAGATGTTTTCTTTTTTCCGCTAGACCATCTTCAGAAGTTAGTTATCGCCTGGAATCTCATATATAATATTATCGGTATCAGTATACAGCACAGTACAATTTTCGCTAAATTGGTTAGACATGTACTCATAGTGAAAATCATAGATAGTAGTTTTAGCTAGATCTAAAATAGTCATTCCTACATATATTGGTTTATTTAACCATATTTGCAACTTCCTTAATTCGATGGCAATTAGGTTTTCACTAAAAATCATGCTATTTTTAAACTCCGGCTTAGCTATATATGATTCAGCACCATATCGACCACTCCATTGCGAAATTAGCTTTATATCAACGCGCTTGCGCACGATCTCCATGGTCTTACCGAAAACGGCGTTGTTCATGAGTTTGAACAAATTCTTTTCGAATTCATTCTTCGCAAGTTTACGTAACTCGGCGTTCAAGTCAATGTAGGACTTTAACCAAGAACTGCTTGAATTTTAACACTCGATATATTTTTGATAATACAAGCCCATTCTGTAATGCTTGCTTCAATGTCCGGTAATGTATAACATATTTTGTTTTATTAGTTAGGGTACCCATCAACTTAGTCTCCTCATTTGAACTTGCAGCAGGCATCATGGTCTTAGGATTTAGGTGTTCGAAGCAGAATGGGATATCCTTATGCAAATCATGTAAATGAGCAGGATACTCCAAATCAACCTCGAGTATGTACCACTCAGAAGCATCTTCAGCAATTTGTGTAACGTCAATATTTGTATCGCACCATTCAAATCCTCCACATGGTAACGCTTGACTCATCGCCCATCCATACTGATTGTTAACGTCAAAATACATTAAATATTTCGTCGGTTTTGAATGATTATAAGTGGGAATATACTTATTGTTGGCTCGGGCACGACGTTTTCCGCAAACTTGACTAAGTCCACCGCGTAGACCACGCTCAACAAATAAAAACATGTCTACATCAGTGAGAAGTTCCAATTCTTGTCCAGTGTGTTTTAGCATAGCATCGAATGTAAATCCAGGTAATGTATAATAATGTGCAGGATCGATGTTATACGTAGCAATACAACTGGAACGAAACTGCTCAAAAATGTCAGCAAGAAGAAGGATATCGGTCTTCATATACAACTCTACATATTCACCTAAGGTTTGACATTGAAATGTATTCCAGACGCGTTGTGCTCCACTATAAAGTTTACATGAGCAGGGTTTATCTTCGAGATTATTATAGAAATATTCGATAGGAGGTAACCTGGTTTCTTCAAAACGGTCGAAAGAATTGAAATAGTCATAAGGCATCACCCCCTTCTTAGTTAGCATTGTGAATTCTTCCTCGGGAACACTTGAAAACTGTGATCTCAAATTAGGAAATTCGGTTAAATACGAGGCGAGTTTATCGAGAGTTGATGCCATGAATCGGAAACTATCGATAAATCTGAACCGGACTCGTGCATCTTCAACATGTTTTGTGAAGGAAATATATTTTTCTTTTGTAATAGGAAGCAAATCAATAGAGCCTATCATGCGGGTAGCAATGTCTTCGATGATGAAATTTGCATCATAACCAGATAAGTTGTGGAACACTACATTAACAGTAGGCGAATCCTGATAATTAATATTACACCCCTCATGCGCTGCACCTCTATAATTGTTTTCAGGAATGAGATGATCATGATCTCGGACTTTCTTGTCAGTAGAGGAAAATGGTGTTTCACAAATATGACATTCAGTAGCAGCTTGAAACTGGTGTTCTTGATTAGGAGTCATATGAATTCCATAAGGACAAAGCAACACCGTACTAATATCTTGAGCAAGCAGATTCAGTTCATCGGCAAACCAACGCATACAATCTTCACCCAAATAACTTTTATAAGAGGAAAGCGTATCATCATATGAGCATTTGAAGTAATACCCAACGGCTGCAGGGATATGCTGTTGTGGCTTCTTAGAATCCCCGGTCTGCATCAAAACACTCTCAAGATCTGCATATACTATAAAAGGTGCCTCTACCTTATTCTTAAAGTTTTTGAATTTAAGAATGTTTTTCCCCAGTTCTGGCATCTTAACGGCACAATCATTAATTTTCATACAATCTACGATATGAGCATCCATCTTTTCCGCTGTAGTAAATGGTTGTAAGCATCTTTCGCATAAAAAGTCCATTCGACCCTTGCAACATTCAAGATGAACATCTAGTTTTTCCTACGATCTGAAATAGTGTAAGCAACCATCACAGAAGTATTTCTTACAATTATGTTTACTGAGTTGAGTGGACAGAAGTCTTGATAGATTCTTTATCCAAACAAAATGATATTTCGTTGGCGTTTCATCATATCTATCTTGTACCAACCACAAATTTACATGTTTATCCATCTTATTTCTTATAAGGTAAGTTGGTAGAGTAATAAAAGTCTTTTTATCTTTTTGTAGAATATTAACATTTATGGATATACCATTTTGCTTCTCAATGAGGGTCTGAGGATGTTCTATACGTATGTTCCACTGCAGGAAAAAGTGCCGACATCACCGCCCAAGCAAAGCAAGAATCATCTTCATTATTGACGTTAATACATGCCTTCCTCTTTTTTATTTCTACAGGGAAATCAATATACGAGGATCACAGTTGCGGAGTATATTTATTAACGTTAACACCTAAGTTCACCACCTTCTTCAATGCCCAACCACTATCACGCTCTTGAAATTCTTCCAGATCTTTAAGGATAGGTGCAATGACTTTAGTATCAAACCAATCATCAATGTTTGTATCTTTATAAATTGGAGAATTGATCGTTGTAAAATACTTGAACTCATTAAGAATCTTATCACCCTTGCATATTTCAAATTCACCTCCGAAAGCTACATTAACCTTAACAGCTACCTCCTTTTTTAATATATTATGTATACGTCGTTTAAAGACTACCTTACAATCTTTGAGAAATTCAGAGGGATTCTTATGCTTTAAGTTTGAGATGGTACCACTTCTGATGCGGTTGTTAAATGATGCCTCTAAATCATCCCATTTTACACGATGTTTTGCAGTCTCCGAATGAGATGATAGACCTCCACCATGTTTCTGAATATATTTAAATTGGTTACGAAACGATTTTATTTGAGTTATATTAGTTAGGATATGCTGCTTTTCCCCAATATTCTTGTCACTTCGTAACGCATTATTTAGTTTCTTCATAGCTTTCCTACACTCCATAAGCCCTTTAGTCACTTGGTGTTCATTATAAGCCCTATCAAAGTAGCAACATGTTTTACAATATTCACAAAGAGGCTCATTATAAATATAAAAGTTTATTCGTAAGCACTTTGAGCAAAGAACTGTAATCGAATGAGCATTATCGGGATGTCATGAATAAGAAGTAAACGTCTAGTCGGACGGAAGACTGAACGGTGACATTTTTTTCATAAAAAGACCTGCGATTGAATGAGACCCTGTTTTTCAGCTGCTTTTCAGGGATATACACACCGAAATAGCTATTGAGTCATATTTGTGAATACGAGACAAAGTAAGCTACAAATTGAAAATAGATGGATTATGCTTTCAGCAAGGTGCCATGTACTAATCGCAGACTGACATGATTACACCATGGCGGCCAGAACATCATATATTTTTTTAAAGTATATTTGTCTCGGCTATAATTATAAATAACCAATGCCAAAAGATTGTGAATAAAGACCTTTTTGCTGCTCATGTAAACTTTATAGTCGAGCACAACGCGTCTGGATTACGTTTCAATGTCAAACCTTAGGTGAATATGTAGAGTTGTATATGAAGACCGATATCCTTCTTCTTGCTGACGTTTTTGAGCAGTTTCGTTCCAGTTGTATTGCTACGTATAACATCGTTCTGCACATTATTATACATTACCTGGATTTACATTCGATGCTATGCTAAAACACACTGGACAAGAATTGGAACTTCTCACTGATGTAGACATGTTTTTATTTGTTGAGCGTGGTCTACGCGGTGGACTTAGTCAAGTTTGCGGAAAACGTCGTGCCCGAGCCAACAATAGGTATATGCCCACTTATAATCATTCAAAACCGACGAAATATTTAATGTATTTTGACGTTAACAATCAGTATGGATGGGCGATGAGTCAAGCGTTACCATGTGGAGGATTTGAATGATGCGATACAAATATTGACGTTACACAAATTGCTGAAGATGCTTCTGAGTGGTACATACTCGAGGTTGATTTGGACTATCCTGCTCATTTACATGATTTGCATAAGGATATCCCATTCTGCTTCGAACACCTAAATCCTAAGACCATGATGCCTGCTGCAGGTTCAAATGAGGAGACTAAGTTTATGGGTACCCTAACTAATAAAACAAAATATGTTATACATTACCGGACATTGAAGCAAGCGTTACAGAATGGGCTTGTATTATCATAAATATATCGAGTGTTAAAATTCAAGCAGTTCTTGGTTAAAGTCCTACATTGACTTAAACGCCGAGTTACGTAAAACTGCGAAGAATGAATTCGAAAAGAATTTGTTCAAACTCATGAACAACGCCGTTTTCGGTAAGACCATGGAGATCGTGCGCAAGCGCGTTGATATAAAGCTAATTTCGCAATGGAGTGGTCGATATGGTGCTGAATCATATATAGCTAAGCCGGAGTTTAAAAATAGCATGATTTTTAGTGAAAACCTAATTGCCATCGAATTAAGGAAGTTGCAAATATGGTTAAATAAACCAATATATGTAGGAATGACTATTTTATATCTAGCTAAAACTACTATCTATGATTTTCGCTATGAGTACATGTCTAACCAATTTAGCGAAAATTGTACTGTGCTGTATACTGATACCGATAGTCTTATGAGATTCGAGGCGATTACTAACTTCTGAAGATGGTCTAGCGGAAAAAAGAAAACGTCTTGCGAACGATGGTTTTGAGAAAGAAGAAATAGACTGCCTCTTTCGAAATGTTGGAATAACTAAGAAAGCTAAAGGAGTAAAGTCGTCAGTTGTGAATATAATAATCACCTTTGAAGATTATGAAGAGTGTCTTGATACCTTCACGCAGAAAACTGTTTCCCAAAATCTAATTCGTGCCGAAAAACATCTAGTCTATTCAATTGTTCAGGATAAAGTAGCTTTAAGTCCTGAAGATGACAAACGATTTATTGTTCCTGGTTCCGATGAAACCTTACCATGGGGGCACTATTCTATTAATGATTATATGGATGTCGATGTCAGTCATTTGAATATTTCTTAAAATTAAGAATAAAAATTATTGTTAGCTACTATTTTGATTTATTATACTTTTCAATTTTATATGGTATAATAAAATGTTTGTTCGTTCAATTGTTTCTTATTTTAACCTCCCCATTAATGGATATGTTGTTTGTATTGTCGCCTGCCGTCTAAATATATAATCTATGACACTCGAAAAAATCTAAATTTAATTGAAATCTGTAATGAATTTAGTTATCAATATTTTATGTGCATCCAAAAACAAAATAATAGACACTTTTGATTTCACTCGTATGTCGCGAATTGTTCTAAGGTAAATATCTTTATCATTTTATGTTAAGTTTTGCTTTGTACACGTCCCAAAATTTTATATTGTAAATATATTTTATTCTCTGTCCATCTTTGAAATAAAAGCTATTCCTAAAATTAGTCAACATCCTTAATCTAATGAATAAAACAAATAAATTAAGTATATCTGATATTATTCCCGGATTAATATTTTTATCTTGTAGTAATATTCTTGCACACCAGAAGAAGATCTAGTCGAGGAAATATAGTTAATTAAACACACTATGACATCTAAAATGACAGTTTTATTGAATACTTATGATTAAATATTTCTTAAATAAAGTAATAAAATAATATTGTCAAATTTCAACCTATAAATCATTAAGTATCTACATACTTGTTAATCTTAATTGTATCTGTCTTCTTAATTGTTTTTTTAAATGTTCCAATCACTATGCATCATTCCATGTTGACATCCCGCTCAAAATACTACTAAACTGTGTGTGTCATTAACTTTTATATCTACATATTTCTACAGTCTTAATAATTACAAACACCCCATGTACATATCAATTTTAATCATAACATGCCTCGTATATTTTACGTAGAAATCCCCCGCAGAATAATAATAATGATGCAAATATCTTTTAACACCGTGTATTGAAAAAAAAATCTTCGTATACTGTAATGAACCTAATTTTATGTAACATACAGCGGACTAATTAATATAGAAACGTTAATAATCTTTATGATCTAAGCTCAACGTCATGTTGGCTCCTCAAATCAACCACTATACAGAATATTGTCATTCAAATCTTTTAATGTTCCCTACCCGAACAAGTGCAGGAGAGAGAGACTACCTGTTCTTAGGTATAAATCGATATTAGTACAAAGAATATTTTATGCTTAATAAAAAAACACTTCCACTCGTATGTCGTGAATTCAATTCTAAGGTCAATCTTCCCGGATTAATATTTTTATAATTTGTAATAACAACACAAATAATATTTTTTCTTCAAAGGTGTATAGAAAAATGTCGATGAAAATACACATAATTGAGGAAAGTCATCCCTATTTAATACAGCGAAACGTTAATAATCTTTATTATATAACATCGAAAGTCGTGATGAAGGAGATTTAAAAAAATAATTAACACTAGCGTCATAAAATTTGGATTCGTTTCAGTAAATTTGATTTGCTATAGATTAATTTCTCTCTCAAGTGTGTATGATAAAAATGTTATTATTGATTATACAAACAATTATTAAGTTCAATCTCATGTGCGAACATTTTTACATCGTTCAAATATCAAGGACACTTGTTCACTAAGATTCCTCAAATCGATGTCTCAGCCAATGTCTGTATCATATGAAATTTCATCAAAATAACACTGTGTACTACAAATTTTGTATGATTCTCGTTGCACAACTGCTATTCTGTTGGGAACGATAGATTGTGGGATTGCGCGTTCCCTCGTGGAAATATCATAATTTGTTATAACAATACAATTATCTTTTTTTTTAAACGTGGGACATATTCATGTATATATTGTCACAAAATCCTACAAAGGAGCATTGAAGAAAATTACGTCGAAACCATCGTATGGTGAAATCAGATAATATCTTATATGAGACACCGTGGTGTGCAGCTTAGTGCGTCAGGCTAGTACCGCAAAGGTACGGAGATCGAATCTCACTCGGAGTAAAACTTTTTTCGATTTTATAGTTATATAACAATTTTTTTTTAAAAACGTGTGACATATTCATGTATATATTGTCACAAAATCCTACAAAGGAGCATTGAAGAAAATTACGTCGAAACCATCGTGAAATCAGATATTTTCTACGAGGCCTCGTCAAAATCTTTGAGATTTCAAAATAATACGCATATGGTAAATTTCATGAACGAAATACATTGGAACCCTCATAGCATATATGTAGCGGTGTAGGCTGGGAACGATGAGGTCGTGGGCTCGAATCTCACTCGGGGCAAACATTTTTTTCGGTTACGTCATGCTCAAATTTACCGGATAAAAAATGGACGACAGACATCTAGAGAAATCTAATGCGCCATCTAGAGATAGGATGCCACAAAAAAATGGCCGACGGATAAAAAATGGCCGACTGGATAAAAAATGGACGACACCGCCGACAGCGGCAACGACAATAGCGCCACCGTCGCCTAGCGGACGTTTTTCGAAGTAGTGGTGTTGAACCCGCATAGCTACACTACTCATGCCCTTTCAATATTATGTATTTGCTATCCACAAACGACAAAACTATATTTGATGCATTGATACATTTTGTTTTTGAAGCTAAAATTAATCTGTAAGTCATCAGATATTCTAGTCTCGTTACCTTTGTATAACTCATCTATTGTATATATACCCTACCTACCCGTGGTCTACCTGTGTTTGTCTTTTTTATAAAAAAAATGCCCTGAACGACCCCTGGGCGAGAAGAGTATAAGCCCCGTGTTTTCCTCTTTGTTAGGTTAGTTAATTACAAGTATGTAAGAACTTAATACTAGTACCCTTAGAAGATAAATTATATATTACTTTTGTTTGTTTTTTTTTCACTTTTTTCTGTAACTAATAGTATTTTTTAGACCTTTAGTACACTCAGACTTAC
Source organism: Galeruca laticollis (assembly GCA_963921935.1). Lineage (NCBI taxonomy): Eukaryota > Metazoa > Arthropoda > Insecta > Coleoptera > Chrysomelidae > Galeruca > Galeruca laticollis. The sequence goes on from OY998177.1 coordinate 47,673,070, forward strand.
TGCGCCTATGTTTTTAAAGAGTGGTTTTTTTACGCACATAGTTTCTGGCTGAATGGGTTCAGCCCTAAAGCCAACAAAAAAAAAGTACGTATTTTTGTATAACGTTCACAGTAAGGATTATCGTGATCAAAGAAAACGACAAGAGGCTTGGGATGAGATAGGTGGAAAAATAAAGAAAACCTGAAGTACGAGTATTCATATTATTGTATTTTTAAACGTGTATATAAATATATTATTCTTCAACAGACACCGATAGCCAACGCTTTTTTATGTATTAAAAATTGAATTAAAAACAAAGTACAAATTAAACTGAACTAGAAATTATAAGGCCAACATTGATTTTGCATTTTAAAGATTGTTTTAACCTTGTTTAAATTATTTTTTCGGTAATATTAACTGAATATGGGGCATACGTTTTTCAAATTCTAGTTTAGTTTCATTTCTAGTTCAGACTATAAAAAACCGCCGTTGCGTATTTTTACTTATCGGCCCAACCTATCTAATATGCGAGTAAAGTATTGGTTTACCCCGAAAAAAGTTGGAATTTTGAAAAAAAATTTTGAGATATTTTCCATCAACAACAGAAAACGGTTTTTAGAAAAAAAATCCTGTGTGTATGTCGTCGTCGTCGCCGTCGTCGTTGTTGTCGGCCACTATTCGATACATGTCTTGTTAGCACGATACAGCCTCCGGAGTGCAAGAAGTCACTAATTTTATAATTGATTATTGTTAAGGACATCACACAGATGAACCCTATTGATTTTCCACTCACCAGAGCCAGTACAGCGGATGCTATGGTACTTGATGTACGACATTTTTGTCATTTTTTGGGAAATTTCAGTTTGTTAGCACGATACAGCCTCCGGAGTGCAACAAGTCACCAATTTTATGATTGAGTATAATTCAGGACATCTCACAGGTGAATCTTATTGATATTCAGCTCACCAGAGCCAGTTCAACTGGTGCTATAGTACTTTAAGTACGACATTTATGTAATTTTCATTTTGTTAGCACGATACAGCCTCCGGAGTAAATACAAGTGACCAATTTTATGAATGGATATTATTCAGAGCGTCTCAAAGATAAACCCTATCGATATTCATCTCACTAAAGCCAGTAAAACGGGTGCTATGGTACTTGAAGTAGCAAATTTTTGTCATTTTTGGAGAATTTTCAATTTGTTAGTACGATACAGCCTCCAGAGTGTATACAACTGACCAATTTTATGATTGAATATTGTTCAAGGTGTCTCACAGATGTGCCTTATGGATTTTCAGCTGACTAGAGCGAGTACAGCGGGTCCTATAAATCCAGATATACTACATTTTTGGTTATTTTTGGAGAAATTTCTGTTTGTTAGCACGATACATCCCCCCCCGTGTATACAAGTAACAATTTTATGATAGGATATTGTTCAGGGCGTCTCACAGATGCGGAAAAGTTAATTTTAATCTGTAAAACCGTTTATTTATTAACCAATTAACGTCTGCCCCTACGAATAATGTTTCTCTGCCATGGATACATTGCATTGCCTGTATTAGAAATGAAAAAGTTCTTGTATATTCCTCGTACGCCAAAAGCGTCCAATGCATAGTTTCTTTGGATGAAACAAATAGGCCTTAATGCGTTCATTGAATTTACATCAAAATGTTCTACAGATTCGGTCGATGAAATTCCCAGAAAAGTATGAAGGCAACATGCTGCCATCATCATCTTATCAGCTACTTTTAGGCTAGCTTCGATTGGCTTTCTGAAAATCCTCCATCGTGCTGCAAGGATACCAAAAGCATTTTCTACAATACGGCGTGCTCTTGAAAGCCTGTAATTAAAAAAAATTCTGCTTTGCCAACTAAGTTGTTTCTACTGAAAGGTCACATTAAATAGCATTTCAGAGTAAATGCTTCATCGCCGACCATACCAAATAGAGAAAGAGGTCCTGTGGGCGTTAGTGGCTCATCCGCCGGAAAATCAATTCTGCTACTTGCTGATAATTGGCCTAATAGTGATCTTTCAAAAATACCTCTATCACTCTTTCTACCATAATTACCGACATCTATCCATCTAAATTTGTAATTCGCATCGACGAATGCAAGAAGAACAATGGAGTGAGTGATCAGATTGGGGCATGTAATAGGATGCAGTGTTTCCCATATGTTCTGACAACATTCTTTCACAATTTGTCCCACTGTACTGAATCCAATGCGAAACTCAAATCCCATTGCTTTGTATGTTTTCCGTTGCCAAAAATCTAAAAAGAAAATTTATTTGATTATGCTATCCACTACAAATGAAATATTGATTTTTTAATACAGATTATTTTTTCAGGGCAAGGATGTAAAGATGACTGGACAAAGCTGATTAATGCCTACCCCAACGCATTAAAAAGAAGAAAGACTACTAGTGGACAAGCATAACAAAATTCTGAAGTGGAAATTTGAAGACCAAATGTCATTTTTGTTACCCAGAATATCACAAAACAGCTTCCAGTCTCAAAATGAACATAACGCGGAAAGTCAATCTGAGGAGAGTGACACAAATACGACTATGGATATTGAAAGGCAAGATGAAGGAGATGGCGGTGAAGACCGGGCTACGAGAAGTTTGGTTACTGAAGTATCAACAGACTCAAATTCATGTATTAACCCAAATGATCCTTCTAAACGAGTAACAAGCAAAAAGAGAATTGATAAGTCAATGACTGAATTAGTCGATATAATGAAATCTAATAACCGTATGAGGTCTCAGATAATGCGACCTCCAGCACCACCTGCCGTAGGGGAAAGTGTTGTACCTAGGGACGGTTGTACCTAGGGACAGACTAAATTGACGCCAGACAAAATATTAGACATACCTCAAATTCACAAAACAAATCGACAACAGTGTTCTCCTCCATGGTATTTAGTAGTGCACAAGCCCGTGAAGTGTTAACACGTGCTACTAGTGATTTTGTAGTTTTCGACGTTCAACGTAAGTATTTTTTTTAAGACCGACCAGAAAATATACACATTCTGGACAATTTATCGTCCGTAAAATAACGTTTAGCCGATCAAAACCGTAAAATGGACGTGAGGGACCGGCAAAAGCTTTTTTCTACGCCCTATCTTTAAAGTACCTTGTATTTCATCGGTTTGCAGCGCTTAAAGTGGTTGTTTATGGTTAGAGTGAAAAAAAGTAAAAAAGCGTTAAAAAAAGTGCCATAACGTTAACTTTATTTCACGCTTCCCATAAGCTAACACAATGAATCTTGGCTGGGCATCGAGGATGGACTTTCATGAAACTTGGAATACGTATAACTAACACAATGAATCTTGGCTGGGCATCGAGGATGGACTTCTAAAATGCTTGGCTGGGCATCGAGGATGGACTTTTATGAACCTTGGCTGGGCATCGAGGGCTCGTGCGGTCAACTTTTTCCATTCGTGAAAAAAAGTACCACTTTATGCACTTGTTGCATAAATTACTATTTCCGGTCCCTGATTTTTCATTTCTCCAATCGCTCTTTTATAATACAATCTACATTGATTTCGTTACTATGATAACAACGTTTCGATATATTGTCGAGTGATGACAGCTCGTTGATTTTTAATTTGTCGTTTATGTCAAACTTATTTCGCGAGTGCGCAAATTTAATTTTGGAAGCAGCGAGCAGAGGCGTCTTTATCTATAGTGCAGTGTGTGCGGCTCACACGGGCGCCGGGTCTAAGGGGGCGCCGAGCGCCCTGACACCACTGCGCCCTTGTTGACGTCGGGCGCACGGTAGCAAAGCAAGGCTACTTACTCCTTTTCCTACCTACTCTATTTTAATATACACAATAACTTTTGTTTCAACGTGAAATCAGTCTTAAAACAGATTATTAAAGATTAAATTGGCGTAATGTTGTAACGCGAAAAATGCGCCGAGCTGTCGTAAATTTAATAATGGCTAACCTGTCGACTGGAAGAAGTCACAGCGCTCTCGGTACGTAGTTAAATATTTCAGTCCTCCATTTGCCGTCAAGGTGTAAACACACCGCTTCAACTAAAAATTTTCGCATGTGCTCTGGGAGCCATAAGTGCTTTACTGGAAAATCCGACAATTCCGACATAGGGGAGGAGAAATACGGCTGGAACCAACAATTGGCAGCTCCGACCCGATAGGTTTCTGCTCCAAAAACGGTCGATGACTGTGGGTTCCATAAAAATTTAGTGGAATTGCGTTTTGAGGTAAATTTCCGTAGACGGCGTTAGCTACAAGGATTCATTAACAAGGTAAATGGTTGAAAAATACTTTCTCGGAATTAACAGTTTTGTAGGTAATTTAACGTAGAAATTCTGCTTTGATTCGTAATTTATTGGAGTATGTAATCTGGATTTCGCGGGATAGTTTCGTTGTATTTCATAAATTCTTATAAATTCATATTCTTCATTGCTTTATATTTTGTTGAAATAAGAATATATCACAGGGGTTGTATAAATATTCAGGGATGTGTCCAACGACGTAGTTTTTATATTATGGGTTTTTATTGGTATCGTAGTTTTTTTGCTAAGCGGAAAAAAACCAGTCACATAGTTTTTATTCTCAGAGTAGGTGGCTTTTATACAGTTAAAAGTCATGAGGTATGATTATTTGCGAATTTCGGGTATTGTTAATATAGTCAGTATGATGGGATATTACGGGGGCACGTCGAAAATTTGACCGGGGTAAAATGTAAACCCTATGTAGAGGCTAATTCGTTTCTCTATTTTAGGGGGGTTTTTGTATATGGACATTAAAAAAAATCCCTGATTGGAATTTAATGGGTCAGTGAGACCAGTTCCAGGAGAGCTGGGATATTCTGGAGAAACTTCAGTTCCTGTTCTGGTGCCGGAAAAGGATAAGTGAACAGTTTTCCTTTTCTTACTTCTTCAAACTCATTAGTAAACTCACATTTATGCTTCACATATTACCGTTTTTTTTATATTAAGTTTTATTTCTTTCTTTCTTGCGGCAATTACTATAATCTCGCTTACACTTGTATTTTGTATTTAAAAATTTGAAATCTTTGCTCATAGATTAAGATACGCTAGAACACTACGGTACGTACCTAGTATTGCGATGTTTAGTGGTTTTTTTACCTATTTCTAATGGTTTTATGTATATAACTTGCGCCGTACATAATTTTGAGTTGTATTTTCACTAGCAACGCTAAACTCGTTACTATTTAAATTTTTGGCTTATGCAATATTTATATTTATATTGATGTTGGTATAAATTGCGGAAGTGTGGACCCTTGTAACTATACATTGTTGATTTTGATATATATATATATATATATATATATATATATATATATATTATCGTTGTATTTTTGGAATATTGTACATGAACAATTTGATCGATTCTCTAGAATTTTAGAATTGAGATATCGGTGTAGTTTGGGGCCCTCAGCTCTTCTGCACCCTGAGATTACAGCCTTCAGCTGAGCTCAGACGTTATTTGTAATATTTTTTTTTGGTAGTGACATTATAACAAATATTTTGAAAAGAGACCTTTGGTCCACCAAGACTAATTAAATCTTCAATCAGGGGATACTTGCTGACTTTTATTTACTTATGATAATTTACCTATCAGATTAACCTTTGGAGTGTGTAGTGAATGTTGTTAACCCACTGAGGAGTTGTGGGCTAATTAAAGAAGTCTTGGGTGCTTGCCAAAACTTCTCTGGCGCCCTTTTTGTATACTTAATAATCATTTGAAGAATCCACCCCTTCTTCGACTCGAAGCTAGTCGACTGGCAAGCACGGGTTGTACCACGTGAGACAACCCGCATACCTATAACGAGCACTGTGAGGGTTTGTAGGTTTTTCTCGTTATAATGTCGCATCGCTACCAAAGGCGCGAGCCGGCACCTGTTTGTTTTGATTCGTTTCACACCACGCCGACAATCATTTCTAACTCGACTGTATTAGAATGCTATCTATAAAGTTCAAATTGAAATTCCCGGGGACGTGCGGCTGTCATTTTCAAAGGCTTGTGTGCGCGTGCCGCACTTTTGTTTTATCGCTATACCGTTGTTTTGCGAAATAAGCCTTGATGCTATTGGATAAAGTATCATTTTTTGAATAAACATGTAAATATGAAGTAAATCGGCTTTCCTTTTGATAGAAAATATATAAAAGGGAAGATTAGGTTTTTTGCTTCCACAATTATTGCGATATTCCTCGAGGTCGGAGGTCATCAAAAATAGCTAGTTAAATACAAAAACAAAACATCGAGTGATAGATAGTAATATCGAAGTTTACTCGTACCTATAGGTACGACCTAGGAGTTTTCATTTGTTTATCCTACTGCAGTGCAGAACAAACAACGGTAAGTTAACGTGCTTTAATATGACCTACTAGTATACTTAGGTATTTGGGTATAATTAGTCCAAGTTGTAACTATTTCTCTGGGCCTATAATATTTCTATAGATACTACTTAGTTCTTTTATGTATTAGGTGCCTAAGTATACTTAGTTTATTATTTATTTTAGATGTCTGATGGCGATGGAAAAAAGAAACTTTCTGGTGCACAGAATCGAAAAAGAAAGCTGGAGAAGGAAGTGTCTCTGAAAAAGAATACAAGTTCTATTAAAAAGTTTTTGTTCGACCCGGTCTATCCTCGGACGAACACCTGGAGACAGAGACCTATGAAAACCAAAATAATTCTACAGCAGAACTCGTCACTTCTACGTCACCGCCGCCGCCGCTGATATCTTTGTCGTCGGTAGTCGAAGAAGACGAAGAACCTCCTAGTGCCGAATCGTCCCCGGAGAATATTCTTCGAGAAGATATAATGATTGATCTCGCGTTATGGCCACAGGTGTTATCCGATAAACAGAGAATATTTTTGACGGAGCGTGGGCCAGTGCAGGTAAAAATGGGTTCATATCCTTCGAATAGTTCGAAAAGATCTTCTTCAGATGCTTATTATACTAAAAAGATGTTAAATAACGAAACCGTTTTACGAAACTGGCTGGTTTACTCTAAGTCAACTGATTCTGTTTATTGTTTTTATTGTAAAGTTTTTCATGCTGCTGCTAGTCCGACTCCGTTTAATGGTGAAATAGGTTACAAAGATTGGCAGCATTTGTCTACTGCTTTCGAACGTCATGAAAAGAGCTTAGGGCACCTATCATGTCTTAATAAACAAATTACATTGAAAACTGTTATTTTAAAAGAAAATTCGGTAGATTTCTAGCACCAAAATGAAATTGATCGGGAAAAAAACGTTGGGTTGCAGTACTCGAACGAATAATCAACATAATTTATTTTTTAGCGAGGCATTGTCTGGCTTTTCGCGGAAGATCTCAAAAAATTTACGATTCTGATAATGGTAATTTTTTAAAGCTGGTTGAATATATCTCTAACTTCGATAATATGCTTGCGGAACACATTGCCCTTATTCAAAAATCTGAGTCACGCGTAAC